>OX103729.1:1368468-2049466 GCA_944470365.2 Schistosoma intercalatum
CTACTACTACTACTACTACTACTACTACTACTACTACTACTACTACTACTACTACTACTACTACTACTACTACTACTACTACTACTACTACTACTACTACTACTACTACTACTACTACTACTACTACTACTACTACTACTACTACTACTACTACTACTACTACTACTACTACTACTACTACTACTACTACTACTACTACTACTACTACTACTACTACTACTACTACTACTACTACTACTACTACTACTACTACTACTACTACTACTACTACTACTACTACTACTACTACTACTACTACTACTACTACTACTACTACTACTACTACTACTACTACTACTACTACTACTACTACTACTACTACTACTACTACTACTACTACTACTACTACTACTACTACTACTACTACTACTACTACTACTACTACTACTACTACTACTACTACTACTACTACTACTACTACTACTACTACTACTACTACTACTACTACTACTACTACTACTACTACTACTACTACTACTACTACTACTACTACTACTACTACTACTACTACTACTACTACTACTACTACTACTACTACTACTACTACTACTACTACTACTACTACTACTACTTCTACTACTACTACTACTACTACTACTACTACTACTACTACTACTACTACTACTACTACTACTACTACTACTACTACTACTACTACTACTACTACTACTACTACTACTACTACTACTACTACTACTACTACTACTACTACTACTACTACTACTACTACTACTACTACTACTACTACTACTACTACTACTACTACTACTACTACTACTACTACTACTACTACTACTACTACTACTACTACTACTACTACTACTACTACTACTACTACTACTACTACTACTACTACTACTACTACTACTACTACTACTACTACTACTACTACTACTACTACTACTACTACTACTACTACTACTACTACTACTACTACTACTACTACTACTACTACTACTACTACTACTACTACTACTACTACTACTACTACTACTACTACTACTACTACTACTACTACTACTACTACTACTACTACTACTACTACTACTACTACTACTACTACTACTACTACTACTACTACTACTACTACTACTACTACTACTACTACTACTACTACTATGAGATGATAATACGATCAGTGGCCAAGGTCTATGCTAACACTAGACTAGACACTTAATCATTACATTGTACACAGACTAGATCACATTATAACAGATACATTATTCACAACTAAATATAAAGAACTAAAATAAAGTATTGTTAGGGTTTTTTTTAAACAATTTCAGTCAGTCTACACTCAATGCGTTCAGAGTAGAACTACAGAAAATGAAATCACATATCGAATACTAAATAAGATGTGTATCTGTCTGCCGACGTTTCACTTACCAATCATATTCTACTTCTACTAGCACACTTATTTATTTATTTAAACAAAAAAAAACAGTGGTACGAGGAGGTACCAAATAAATATTCGTCACATGAATCATCCGATTTGTGTGAGGGCTATGATACTGCTCGGGTGTCCAAACCGAAGCAGGTGGTTTTCTTAGGAGGCCACACCCAGAGCCTTTGACCCAAAGGTCTGATCCACAAGGCAATGGAACAACGTCAGAACATGAAGTCACATGGTAGCCAGTGACCAACGATTGGTTCATAAGCCATCTGTTCCCTTAGGATCCTGAATCCCATGTGAACCATTGGTTTGGAATCAATGTTTTCCAACTCCGCTATGTGGACTCTTCGTGTCTACCAACGCGATTAAAGCGTCAAACATTTGCTTTTGATGCTCTCAATGTCGTAAACAACAGCCGTGGTGCGAGAAGTCATTGAGTAGGACTTCCTTGGCTGTGATTGTATGCACATGTCCATATGGGAGTATTTCGAGAGTGAGAGCTAACTCTCCCCACTCTCAACCGTACCAAGGTATTTAGGGGCACATTAATAATCTCTATTCACTTATATACATTATTCTTGTTTAAAGTTCTCAGTTATCATTTATGTCAACGAGTTCATTTATTCATTATTATTATTATTGTTCCATAGGTCTTATCAATGTTCTAACACGTAATCCAGCATTAAGAATTGTTACGTCAGAAATTCATCCAGTTGTACCAAGTCATTTTGGTCAACGTTATTTTGGTACTTTTTAATTTAAATTATGATATATTGTATTTTTTCTTTCTCTTTTCTTTCATTGCATTACTGTCCAATCCTTTTATCATATCAGGTTATATAACAACATGATATGCTTTACTTCAATCTAAACACCCCCCCCCAGAGTAATATCACAACTAAAACACATAAATCAAATCACTTATGTAACATATATTGTATTCTGTGCCACCCACGCACACACACACACCTCCTCCTTCTTTGTATCAATATGGATATATATTCAATGTCATAGTGATTATTGAATTGTTCTTTTTTTTATTATGCTCTATTTCACAATGAGATCTTTTCTTTGTATACAATGCATGTAATGCCCTAAGTATTATTATCTCTTAGTTATCATATTGAAACAACAAGGTAAATGAACCAAAAAAGAGTATATTTTGAAATTTATAGGAAATTGTAAGTTTTAAAGAAATAAAAACAATCTCTATAAAACCCCCACCTTCTGATAATGATCATCATGTGCTCATTAGTAACTGACGTCTTAAGATAGATTTCGTGGAGTTTCAGTTAGAAGCTGTGACCAATGTAGACAATGGTGAACGGTGGCGCAATATCGTTGGTTAAAGTTAGACATTAACACTGTTGAATGCCGGCTGACTCACTGGTCTAGAGGTTAAGCGTTCGCACGCTTGACTAAGAGTCTTTGGTTGGAATTTAACGAGCAGGATCGTGAATGCCTACTGCTGAGGAGTCCCACAATAGGACGAAACAGTCGTTCGGTGATTCCAGGTTTTCCATAGTGGTCTAGCTCTAATCGACTCACGAATTGAACTACTAGAAAACAATCATTACAAACAGAGCTGTTAACCATTGTCTTCATGACAAATAATTTACGGTAGAATCATGTATCTGAAGTCTAATTACACATTCAAATGTTGGAGATAATCATAGATTGTTCGTATTTGATCATAAATACTATTGAAACATTGCTTGTTTATGATTGAACCATTCACTTAAAGTAGAAATACTATCATTTGATCACGAGATTTCAATCTTCATTCATTGAATTAATTGTAGCATGCATCACATATAGTTATTAACTTCCCACTATGATGTACTTTGTTAGCCAGTATAGGATTAATAGTCGATGTAAAGTGGCTAAATACTATACTGAACAATGTTTGTAAGTGATAAACTTCTGGATGTATACCTTGAAGTATTCATTAGATTATTCTCAATCTACAATTTAGTATTACCCCATACTTTCCAATTATATCCTTGTGGCTAGCTTGGAATCCGTTTCCTTTTCCATGTCTTTTATTGTGGCAACCTGAATATACGTATATTGATAGTGTAGTTCTTTAATTTCAGAGAGAAAAAAACTCCATCCAAATCATTCAGCTGAGCTACAAATCTCCATGTATAAATCGTTCTAGACTCTGTATTGTTTATAAGTAATCTGATGGGATCATCAGTTGTTTCTCTCTGAATTACTAAGTGGTTTTACCTTCTAGATCAAGAAACTTTTCTGTCAGTGAGTAGTACTTTTATGCTATAGAATGAGTAAGTTTTGTAGTTCAATCCACAGGATTGTACTTGGCTTCAATTTTAATCTTCGTAGATCAGAATGATGATTTTCTCGTGAAGTGAACTGGTTTGGGTTAGGATTGTTATATTTAAGAGTTTTAGGGTTTGAAGGTTAAAAGTTGTAGGATTTTGCTTCCATACAAAACTATGATATCTAGTCTAAATAGTTGATATCTTCGACTGATTAATTCCTAGTTCATCCTTAAAATTGCTTAAGGTCTTCCGTACAGTATGAATTACGACTATTGTATACTTTCAAAGACCATGTTTAACAGCCATGAAGTGAGAGGGAGTGAATGGCTACCCAGTATCGTCTTTCCGTGGTTGAGTATTGTATGAACTTTTATTGTTGTCTATCCAATTACATTAAACAACAATGTGTTATATGGCCCTCAAATGCCCTGGTACGGCTGAGAATGGGGAGAGTCAACTCTCCTCGAAATGCTCTCACATGGCCACGTGCATACAACCCCTGCCAGGAAAGTCCTACTCACTGCGTTCTTGCATCACGAATGTTGTTTACGACATTGAGAGCATCAAAAGCAAATGTCTGGCGCTTTGATCACGTTGGTAGACACGAAGAGTTCATTTAGGGGAGTTGGAAAACATTGATTTCAAACCAATGGTTCACATGGGATTCAGGATCCTGAGGGAACAGATGGCTTATGAACCAATTGCTGGTCACTGGCTACCATGTGACTGCATCTCCTAACGTTGCTCCACTGCCTTGTGGATCACACCTTTGGGTGTGACCCCATAAGAAAACCACCTGCTTCGGTTTAAATAAATAATACTCTGTTATATCCCGATGAGAATAATGAATGGTGGTAATTGTTGAGATCTATTTCTGGACTAACACTATACATATATTTTTATTGTATAATTGTTAAGTAACTAAACCATACACATTCATGTTCCTTCTATTATTTCGACCCATAGACTATGATCATACGATTTACTGTTCTTGCGATATTTCCAATTTATTAGTAACAACTTCTTACTTTTAGCTAGAAATTGTACAAATGTTCTTTTCTATTTTATGGTGCAATGATGGTTTGTTCAGTTTGTATATAAACTCAATATGTTTAAAATTCATATCGTGAAGGTTGAGATTTGTGTTCCAAACTCAACATTCAGACAGGGCTACGTAGGAGGCAGGACCGATAAGAACTTTAGACTACTCGTACAAGTCTAAACATCATTGATCCGGTCAATAAATCACTATTCTTTAATTGCCAATATCATCATTACGTCAAATATCGATAGAGAGACAAGTTATAGCATACATTGTAAACTTTGCGGTAAGACTATAATTTATGGACGACCTTTGAGCGACGCTGAAGTGACCTTGAGAGTGAACAACATCTAATTAGAACTAAATGAGGGTTATAAAGTAGTTAGAATTCCCATTTACAGTTGATGGTTAGGATTAAAAATTAGATTTAGGATTTTCATCACGATCTGACATCAACTCTATAATGCCAAAACTCTATTTAGCCAAATGTATGGATGAATTCCGCGCCCAAATTCGTGACTCGTTATCTTATATCGGATTGGTTCGTCCATAAATTATAGTCTGGCCGACTTTATCAACTCTAACACAGATATTTCACTGGTTGAAATCATTAATCAATTGAAGCTAGACCATCATGGAAAACATGGAAGCACTGGACGGCCGTTTCTTCCTAGTATGAGACTCCTCAGCAGTGAGCATACACAGATAGTTATAACACAGTTCTTGATCAAAAAGAAAACAATAATATCATACAAATATTTAGTTGAAAATGCTTCATTCATTGAAAAAGATTCAATGATCTTTACAATAAGAAAAGATACTTTTGTTTATCATAATGGATTTACAATGATTACGTAATACTATGGTTGCTATCGGTATATTCACTGAAGTCAGTACCCGTATCTAAAATGAAATAATCCAATGAATATTGATTAGTGTTATTGAATTGATTATATTGTGTAAAAGTTTATTTATGATATGTATGTTGGTCACGTAACAGAGGTGAATGAGTTATATGTCATGTTCAATGTAATTACTAACTAGTAACAGTAATCAGTATACTATTCTATTAATTCCGCCTAGAGACTCTCTTGGGATACTGCCGGTCTCAAGACCGGATAAAGGGGGAGGGTTGGGCATGAGGTTAGCGACCTTATCCCGTAGAAAACTAACTCGCTAAAAAAACAATAACCAGAAATATAATTCTATTCCATTGTTCTTGGTACTAATTGTATGCATTTAATTAAGATATAGTGTGATCACTAATTATTTGTCAAATATAGAACAGCTCATTAGTTCGGCTTTCAAAATCGTTCATCGTTTTGTTTCAACGACTTTGAATGACTTGACAAGAAACTGTTATTCCGTATTTCAACTGCTGTGGGTTTGTTAGGTACAAAATAACTACTGAAAGCATTAATTTAGCTATCTCTGTTTTGTAGTGTACACGTTGGACATTCCAGTCGACGTAAGCAAGGCGTTTCAAAGTATAATACAAAATGGGCATTACGGAAGCTGGGTTGAATTCGATAATGCACTAAAGGAATTCCAAAAAGGTATGGAAGTATAATTTTATCCCTTCTCAAACTACCTATACTGATTACATTCACATCGAAAGTAAACTGATGAAGTACATGAGATTTAAATAGTTTTTTGTGATGTTTCATAGCATATTTGGTCATAAGCGTAAATCAGAAGATCTGACAGTGAATTAAAAACCGTGAGAACTTTAACTAATATGTGACGTTTAAGTTTCTAAACTGTCAATCAACATTCCATTTAAGATTGGAAAGTGAAGAATATGTTATAAGATCATACAAGATACTTCACAATCATCTTTGTAGTAGTTCATGGATGGTTTGTGATCCATAAACTAGAAGATTGTCCTCAGAAGTTAAAGCAAATTTGAAGCTGACGATATTGCAGTCACAATCAACAGATGAATTAATAGAAAATAATAAGGATCGAACTGGTAAGCAAGTTATTGCTGCTGATGTGAAAACTATGAAAGCTCAACTCTCCACAAGTAGGTGTATAGAAGTATATTTCAGGTTGTTTTACGTGAATGATGTTCATTCACTTGGTATTGTTTTACTTGAATCTTCCCATTGATGTTTAGGACTGCAATTGATCAGTTTCTTATTGACATATGTGCATATTACTTCGATATTGCCTCAATTCACAAGCATTCTAAGCAAAGATGGATAGTTTAGATGGTGGTTGGAGGTAGTCAACAGGAAACCCTGGACCCGGGTTTCGTGCTACTTGGCACTCGTCAGCAAGGTGTACCTGTAATCTTGAGGGAACTGGTGCTCCCTGGCGGATTCGATCTAGACAAGCATGACATTGATCACCACCCAGTGATCAATCAATTGTGATTACATCTCAGTTCTACAGGAGGTTAGTCACGGCTCGGATAGCTCAGTGGTAACGTCTCTGACTGTGAAGCTGGGTGACACGAGATCGAATCCGCCAGGGAGCACCAGTTCCCTCAAGATTACAGGTACACCTTGCTGACGAGTGCCAAGTAGCACGAAACCCGGGTCCAGGGTTTCCTGTTGACTACCTCCAACCACCATCTAAATCTCAATACATAGTGCCCGCAGTGACCAGTCACCTAGACTGGTGGCCACATTGCAACATGATCGATAGCATTCGATCTGCACTAATAAGGACTAGACAAGCATGACATTGATCACCACCCAGTGATCAATCAATTGTGAAAGATGGATAGTGGCTAGCAGTGGAATACACGATTCCTAGATCCAACAAGAAACTGATCAATTGAAGTCCAGCTGACGAGTCCCATATAGGACAAAACGCACGTCCTGAATTATACTCCTAACCACTATCCATTCTAATGCTATATCAAGGCAATCGGCACAAGATGCGCATATACTAATAAGAGACTAATCAATTTCAGTCCTAAACATCAATGAGAAGATTTTAACAACCAATACAACAATGAATTCAACTTCACATCACTATATAAGCTAGTGGCTACTGGACTCAGTAGATAAGTGGATAAAGCGATGGCATTTTTAAGTGAACGGTGCCGGGTTCGAGTTCCAGAGTGAACATCAACTCTGAAATGCAGGTACATACAGCTGACGAGTCTCAAACAGGACGAAACATACATCCTGGATTACACTGCTAGCCACTATCGATCTATGCGTTTAATAATGATGTTAATTGTTATTCAATTATCAATCAGTGCAGATAATTCAGCTCATCAGACATTCAGTTGTATGTTGAATCAGACACTGAAAACATCCATCTATCATTATGATGACACACAAAAATACTGTGTCATAAAATAATCAGTAAATAACAAATTTGTCATAGAATAGAGTAAAACTCCACCTGGAGAATCTCTTGGGCTACTACCGGTCCCTTGTACAGGTAAAGGAGGGGGGTTGGGCATGGGATTAGCGACCCCATCCCATAGAAAAGTAACTCGCTAAAAAAACGTTTCGACTCTGCTCTGGGAGTTAGTAAGTCGTCAGTTAGAAGAGTTGTGACGCCTCATGGTGAAAGCCGAGTTCCTTCGGAAGTCATGAAGCTGATGTCCCTTCTGACAACCAGAGCAACCATTAATTTAGATACATGGAGTGCTCGTACATTGTGAGAGACCGGGAGAGTCTTCCAAATTTCTGCAGAATAGAGAAAGTCACTTGATAAAGCTGAACTTTCTCTTGACTATCAACATAAACGTAATGATCAGCATGAAGGTTGTAAAATTGACAAATTTTATTAGGACGACAAAATGATCTAAATTAAATCACCACTAGAAACAAGAAAGCATTGAATGGTCGCTTCATGATAGTACAGAACTCTTCAGCAGTAAACACCTACAACCCAACCGAGAATCGAGATCAAGATTTTTAGGTCTCGTAGAAGTTTGGCCATGCATGAACATTTCAGTGGAATCCGATACTAGAAAGAAACAGTGTTCCAGTAATTCTGAATTTTTGAACTTACACTAACTCCTGACTTCAATAAAACCGAAGACATAATTTATATATATTCCATGTTAATTACTCTTTTTATAATCCAGTTCATTTCAGGGTATACAGACACACATAGAAACAAGAAATAAATACTTTTATATTAATCTGAAATTTCTGGATTCAATCGAACATTGAATTATAGATCTGTGTTACTGTATAATCATAAACCTAAACGTCAGTCAGTCAGCTACAACGTAAGACCAGGCAAATATATGCACCGTTGTTGCTACCTTGACGTGATGGTCGGGTTAGCTTATCGTGATGAACCAATCGAGCTATACTGGCTGCAACAATCGTTCCTCAAGGTCCTACAATGCCAGACAGGTCGGTTGAAGTACGGTAAGAGAAAAACTGCAAACACAAGGTCCGAAGACGAAGTCGTACTGCTGACTGTAAAGAGGTGTGACGGCAGTAAGGTGTTTCCTTCAGACAACCAGCATGACAGTGATGCTGCCTTCCCACAATGAGGGTTGGAGTTAGAAAAGGTCCACTCTAAAAATCCACAACTCATCTTATCTAATCGATATCCGTCTCCAGAAATAAGGTCTCAACAAGTATGGAGATAACACAAAAATTACTCACAAAATGATCTTGTGTGACCGACTTAAACCAGTTGTCCCTTGAGCACTGCGGTCACGCTCTCAGGTCACTAAGACCATCCCTAAACCAATTTCGTTTTCAGGTACTTCGAGAAAAACCCTTTCACACTGTGGGTCACCGGGAAATGATAACCGCCCTCATACGTCTAACAGCACTGAAGACCAATGAATTCATAATCATTCTCCCTCTTCAATTCCTATTATTCCTTTTACACCAACTTTCAATCATAAACTTCCTCTTTTGGCTTTCACCTCAAGTGTTGCCATAGTCAACGATTCTAGTGCGCAACACACTGTACCAGGTCTACGGAAAAACCTTCTAGTGCCTTAGTGATATCAATGACTCTTCAGATGGTGTTACTTCATTCATAGTATAATCTTAGAACTCTACAAAACTTTCATCATCACCACTGTTTTATGATTTAGATCTGTAAAACGTTTTACTGGAAAGTTTAAATTCAAAGAATCAAGTAGGTTTTCCTGGGTAGTGAGATGATAACGATTCATCCATTTGCTAAATAGACTATTGGCATTATAGCTGATGTCAGTTCATGATCAAAAACCCTAAATCTAATTTCTAACTTTAATCATCAACTGTAAATCATAATTCTAATTCCTCATACAGGTTTATAACACTTTGTCTGGTTCCAGTTATTAGGTGGCCACACACAAGGTCAGTTTAGCATCACTCAAAGGTCACCCAGGAAATTTATCAGTTATAAGCTACATTACTATGTATGGTCGAAGAAGTGTACCAATGATAAGTCTCGAGACTAGGACAAATTACCTACTAATACTCTCTTTCTCCCTCCTCCCCTCTCCCTCTGGTTTTTAGTTCTTCTATAGTTGACTTTGTTTTGTAATGCAAAAATTGGTTTACAAGTTGACAATTATAATGTTTTAATCGATAGTACACTTGTTTTTCTTCATGTCTAAAATCTAACGTAGAAGATTAGTTTGTATTTTCTAGAAGAGATTTCCATTCAAGTAGATGTCATGCCAACAGAGACAAATTGAGGCCAATGATCCAAAAACATACTAATTAATATCACATTCTTTGTACAAATCAAAAGCTTTCCTCACATAGTAGATTAGAATACAATGCATATTCCAGGGTCCTACTCAGTTAGTTGATTTGAGGCTTAATACGTCAGTCGTACCTATCTCCAAACATTTAATGATAAAAATATATCATGTCATGTGGAACAATCACTTGAATAGAATTCATCACTCTACATCAACTTTATTGACTAAGAGAAAGCAGTTGATATCGTGGACAGGACAACACTATGGAGGCTTCTTCAACAATACGGCGTGCCTGAGAAGATAGTCAATATCAAACAGAATTCCTATGATGGATTAAACTGCAAAATCGTGTATAAAGAACAATTGACAGATTCGTTCGAAGTAAAGATCGGTGTCAGGCAAGGTCACTTTCTCTTTCTCCTCGTGATCGACTGGATCATGAAGACGTCAACATCTGAAGGGAAACACGGGATACAATGGACATCTAAGATGCAGTTGGATGATCTAGACTTCGCAGACGATCTGGCCCTACTATCCCAAACGCAACAACAGATGCAGGAGAAGACGAACAGTGTAGCAGCAAGCAGCCTCAGCAGCAGTAGGTCTCAATATACACAAAGGGAAAAGCAAGATTCTCCGATACAACACAGCATGCACCAATCCAATCACAATTGACGGAGAAGATTTGGAAGATGTAAAAACCTTTACATATCTGGGCAGCATCATTGATGAACAGGGTGGATCTGATGCAGATGTGAAAGCGCGGATTGGAAAAGCGAGAGCAGTATATTTACAAGTGAGGAACATCTGGAACTCAAAGCAACTGTCAACCAACACCAAGGTCAGGATTTTTAATACAAATGTCAAGACAGTTCTACTGCATGGGGCAGAAACCTGGAGAATTGCGAAAGCCATCATCCAGAAAATACAGGTGTTTATTAACAGTTTTCTACGCAAAATACTTCAGATCCGCTGGACGGACACTATTAGCAACAACGTACTGTGGGAGAGAACAAACCAGATTCTAGTGGAGGAAGAAATCAGGAAGTAGTGCTGGAAGTGGATAGGACACATATTGAGGAAATCACCCAACTGCGTCACAAGACAAGCCCTCACATGGAATCCTGAAGGCCAAATGAGAAAAAGTATATCAAACAACACATTACGCCGAGAAATGGAGATAGACATGAGAAAAATGAAAAAGAATTGGATGGAACTAGAAAAGAAGGCCCAGGACAGAGTGGGTTGGAGAATGCTGGTCGGTGGCCTATGCTCCATTGGGAGTAACAGGCGTAAGTAAGCAATGTTCATTAGACTTGTAATTAACACATTGCAATTTGATCAACTGAAAACAATATACCAGGTGATTAATCAATGTAAATGCATTCGTCCTACACGAAGTCGGTCAAGGGTTGAATATTTCAGTGACTACGTTTTGTAATGTTAAGCTACGTGATACTAGTCTGAATCTTGAAAACAATACTAGTCTTCTCAAGATTATTAATACTTCTAGTTGATGAATGGCAACTAGTAAAATGTCTAGCCCAAACAGGATTTTCTCATATTCAAACTAATCACTATCATCATACAACCTAATCAATAGAATTCAATATACACTAAAGGAAAGATAACCATAACATTTTTAATGGAGTTTTGTTCTCTAAACTGGATGGTTTGATCGTGGAACTTTCATCATTCTTCTAAACGACAAACTTCATTTTGTCCTGATGATGTCATTCAGAAGAACAATGAAAGCTCCACGACCAAACCATCTAGGCTCAATGGACAAAACTTCATCAAAATCATCTACCTGAGTTACAAATCTTCTCCATCATCTCATAACCAATAATATATATCACTTACCAATCATTTCATTCAATATCATACATCTCTGTATATCTATATAAACCTTATTTATGTAATGACTTAAAAAGAAAATATCGATTGTTTACACTATTAAATGACCGACCTAATACTTATGATTGAAATGTCTTGTTCACTAAAAATTTCATTCATTGGCACATAGTACTAAATGAACTTTCTAAAATAAAACAGAAAAAGTTTCATTTTCATTTCAATTTATCTACTGAATAGACATTAACATTGTTAAATGAAGACTCAGTAATCTAGGGACTAAACGTCCGCTTGCGATGCCGAAAGTCGCAGGTTAGAATCTAGTGAGGCGGGATCATGGATGCTCACTGCTAAGGAGTCCCACAATAGGACGAAATGGCCATGCAGTGCTTCCAGGTTTTCACTGGTGGTATAACATTATTCACTTCATGATTTCAATCAAAAATATAATGATCTCCACAATACCATACTGATAATTACCATGTGCTCACTAGTGACTAGCTTCGTGAGAGAATTCTCGGAGATCTAGTGAGAAGCAGTGATCACTGGAGATAATCCGTGTCAGGTAGAGAGAGATGTCTACCTCAGTACAATGGAAGATAGTCGCGCGATTCCGTGGAATAGTTGAAGTTAGAGATTAACACAGTTAGATGTCAGATCAGTGATCTAGGAGTTAAACGTGCGCTCGTGAGCGCGATCATGGGTGAGCACTGTTGAGGGGTCCTATACTAGGACGAAAAGACCGTCTAGTGCACACAGGTTTTCCATGGTGGTCTTGCTTAAATCGACTCATGATTACAACCATTAAATTTGTACTCACTGATCAATCATAGTTTGTAATAAATGAAAATTAATCAACCTAAATGTCTGATTTACTAATACTGCCCTTACCAAAGTATAATACTGAGTATATCTAAAGTATGCAATAAAGCCTCTAATAATCAAATGATTTCATTTTCAACACTTCATAACTGGACGTATAGGTCTTGGGTTCGAATCTCGCGGGGGGCAGGATCACGGATGCGCACTGCTGAGGAGTCCCATACTAGGACGAAACGGCCGTCCAGTGCTTCTAGGTTTTCCATGGTGGTCTAGCTTCAATTGATTCATGATTTCAATCAGTGGAATTACTAGAAATCTCCACAAAACCCATTCTGATTGAATATATTTGTTTAACTGATTAAGAATATTGATATTGAACAGTCAACCATGTGTATTAATCATGTGACATTCAAATATGATCTTTTTGTTATTAACCAATGTCCATATAAGTCCATGGTGAAACATTTTCCATTTTACAATGAGACTATCATTGTTGTTGAATGACATTTGAGTGTCACTAAACTGACCTTGAGAATGTCCACCTATTAAATAGGATTAAATGAGAGTTCTAAACCAGTGTGTAAGAAATTAGAATTATGATTGATAGTTGACGTTTACGGTTAGGAATTGGATTTAGGGTTTTCATCATAAACTGATATCAGTTAAACTGCCAGAATGCTATTTAGCCAAATGGATAAATGAATTTCGCTCCAAAATTCAAAATCTATTATTCTAAATCTGATTGGTTCGTTCATAAATTATAGTCTGGCCGTAGCCAAATGAGTAGGTTACTTGATGACAGAAATTACCTGTTGGACAAATGCATACTATTGACTAAGAAATGAACTGATTTTCTGATGACTATATATATATCGTTGGCTATGGTAACACTTATGGTGAAAGCCAAATGAGGAAGTTTAGTGTTAAAATTCGATCTAGGAGGAATAATGGAAAATGAATGGGAGGTTGATTATGAATACAGTGGTCTTCAAGGCTGTTAGAGATATGAAGGTGGCTATCATTTCCCAGTTGCCCACACCGTGGAAGGGTTATTCTGGAGGTACATGAAAATGAAAATGAATTAAAGATGGTCTTAGTGACCTGAGAGCGTGAGTACAGTGCTCAAGGGACAACTGGTTTAAGTCGGTCACACACGACCATTTTGTGAGTAATTTTTGTGTTAGCTCCGTACTTGTTGAGACCTTACCACCGGAGACGGATATCGGTGAGACAAGGTGAGTTGTGCATTTTTAGAGTGGACGTTTTCTAACTCCAACCCTCCTTGTGGGAAAGCAGCATCGCTGTTATGTGAATAGCACGTAGCACATTCGGTTTCAACCCCACAACTTCATATCACAAATTTTAAATATTTTTTATATACATAAATAAATACAGTATTATGGAAATCATCAAACTTCATCACTAGGCAAGCCCCAACTTGTAATCCTAAAGGGAAACACTAAAATGAAAGGCCGAAGAACACACTGCGTCGAGAATTGGAAGTAGATATGGAAAGGATGAATAACAACAACTGGAAAGGATTGCCCAGGAGAATGCTGGTGAGCGGCCTACGCTCCTTCACGAGGAGTTACACGAGTAGGTAAATAAGTACAGTGATGTGTTATACAGGATGACTTTGATTAAAAGTAGCCCAATACTGACATGTTCATACCTATTATCATACTCATTATATTAAAAATATCTTAGTTTGTTTCTTTTGTATTATTTAAACTTAGTTATGAATACAGTATTTTAAGATAGAATAAATGAATTTAAGGTTTAACGCTCGCGCATGAGACTAATAAGTCCTGAATTCGAAACTCACGCAGCGGGATCGTGGATGCACACTGCAGAGTAGTCCGATACTAGGATGTAACGGCCGTCTAGTGCTTCCAGGTTTTTCATAGTGGTCTAGTTTCAATTTAAATCGTGAATTTCAACTATTGAATTATTATAATATCCACAAAAACACCTTCGGATATTAATCAATCCATGCTCACTAGGGACTGGCTTCAAGAGGTATTTCCTGGAGTTCTAGTGAGCGAACAGTAGAGTTCAACCGTGTTTGTTGTGAGATGGTAACTCACTGAAGACAATGGTGGATGGTGGCTCAATTTCGTGGATTGGTTGAACTTAGACATTAGCACGGTTGAATGCAGGCAAGCTGATTGGTTTAAAGGTTAAGCGTTCGCGCATGAGAACTATGGGTCCTGGGTTTGAGTGCCGTGATGCGGGATCGTGGATTTGCACTACTGAATAGTCCTATACTAGGATGAAACGGCTGTCCAGTGCTTCCACGTTTTCCATAGTTGTATCACTTCAATTGACTTATGAATTTCAATTATTAAAATTACTACTATAGCAGATAATGTGAACCTAACAACATAACCTAATTCAATAGTCAGTATCTTTATGGATTGACGTTAGATTTTTATTTCAGCTATTCTTAGTATCATACTATTGAAACATTTAAACCTACTTTCTAGCTCAAATGAATAAACCATAATGAGACTATAATTTATGGATGACCTTTGAACGAAGCTCAAGTGATCTTGAGAATGTTCAACTACTCACTAGAACTAGATAAACGTCACAAATCTGTGTGAGGAATTAGAATTATGATTTACAATTGATGATTAAGATTAGGAATTAGATCTAAGGTGTTTCATCACGAACTGACATTAGCTATAATGCTAAATCTCTATTGCAACAAAAGAATGATGAATGGATTTCGAGCCATAAACCAAGACCTATTAGCTTAAATCTGATTGGTTCATTCATAAATTATAATGTTGCCGCCTAAAAAATCGGTTTGATTTACTGTTGATTATTCACCAATTTAATTACAATTACATAGTTTGTTTTCATGTCCATGTACTTCTTAAATGTCTTCAACTCTACCTGATTCCTTCATATAACTAAATAGGCATAATTGAGTTTGTAAAGATTTACGTTATCTAATTATGGATATTTCGATTGACTTTTGATCACTAGCCCCCAAATGCCCTGGTACGGCCGAGAGTGAGGAGAGTCAGCTCTCCATCTCGAAATGCTCCCACATGGCCACGCGTATATAGCCTCTGCCAGGGAAGTCCTACTCACTGCCTTCTCGTGGCGGGGGTGTTGTTTACGAAAATGAGAGGACGAAAAGAGAATGTCCGACACTTTAACCGGATTCCGAACCAATGGTGTACATGGGCTCCAGTATCCTGAAGGAACAAATGGAGAATGAACCAATTGTCAGTTACCAGCTACCATGGGACTGTATCTCCTTACGATGCTCCACTGCCTTGTGGGTCAGACCTTCAGGTCGAAGGCTCGGGGCGTGGCCCCCTTAGAAAACCACATGGTTCGGTTTGGGCACCCGGGTAGTATCACAGCCGTCACAAATGCCGAATGAGATTTGTGTGGCGCATATCTATTTGGTGCCTTCTTGTACCAATATCTATGTGTTAAGATAAAATACAATAAATTGATCACTCTTAGTTGGTATATGTATATTCTCTATTCAAAGCCTAGATATAGCCAATATGAAACAAGTTTACACTTAGAAGATGGAATTTGGTTAGCGCTTTAACTTGTTTTGGAATGGTTGGCTGAGTTCATCTGCATTCCACAGTTCATGTTATTTATGAAGTCAGTAACACAGTGAATAATAATATATCGACGTTTTTCGTGGTGCGTACTGGTTTTTAATATCGAAAAGAACTTCATCTCTGGGATCCAATTACGTTCAGCTGACAAGCCTCATATTGAATGAAACATTCGTCATGAATTTCACATATAGTGCGGCAGTTCGTTCTGTTCTACTTTACGGCTGCGAAACGTGGCCATTAAGATTAGGAGATACTCGGAAGCTAACAGTATTTGACCACAGATGTCTTAGAAATATTGCTGGCATCTGCTGGGATCACCGGGTAAGTAATAGTGAGGTTAGACGTAGGGTATTAGGGAACGATGGTAAATCAGTTAATGAGGTTGTAAATCTACGTTAACTGAGATGCTCGGGTCAAGTGTTGCATGTGCCTGAATACCGATCAAAACGACGCGCAATGCTGACTAGTGTTGGGTTTAGGGTTGGAAAAAAGTTTGATGTGGCCAAACCAAGACGTGACATCAATACTTGAAGTCACTAACTTCTAGTCTTAACCATGTTAGTAGATGCAGACTACTTGATTGGGGTTCATGTGACTATCGTAATCAATGGTTGGAGACTGTGGTATATGACTCAGAATCGGTCACAATGGCGTAGGTGTATACACTCTCTATCTTCCCTTAAACTGTGAGATTAAAATCGCTTCATATCTTCCCTTCTACGAACCAATTCTTTCTTCCTGTACTATAGCCTTACACACAATCTTTTTTTAATATATTACCACCATTGAATTAACTAATTTTATGGATCCGGTGTTCATCTTGTTGTGCCAATGCGGTATGGCAATTTGGACGGATGTATAAATGTGCCTAGTCGTACGTTGTAGCTGACTGACTGACTTCACAGTTAACCATATTTCATCTATTCTATGTAAACTATATAGTCAATCTTATATATTCCATCTCATTAATACAATAACACTTAAAGTAACATATGAATTAATGTTCATCTCATAACTTAAGAAAGATCATTGAATTGCTTCAAATTCATTAGAAGAAATGACGTCGCCAAGTTTTATTAAATTGAATTTAAATTAAGTCTACTATAAGTAGTATGATTACTTTTATTAAATTTGTGAAATGATTAGTATATTCCAGGAGAATTTAATAATGGATATAAATAGATATATGCAATGAGAACTTGGTTAGAAACTTAATTTGATAACCGGTAATCTACATATGATACGAGTCTTCATAAGGTACTTAAAATATACTGAAAAAATTAAAACATTAAGTGATTTGACTATCCCCTTCAAATGCCCTGGTACGGCTGAGAGTGAGGAGAGTCAACTCTCCCTCTCCAAATACTCTCATACGTATACGCGTATACAGCTACTGCGTAAGAAGTCCTTATCATTGCTTTCTTGAGACATTACTGTTGTTTACGAAATTGAGAGGACGAAAAGCGAATGTTTGGTGCTTTAACCAAGTTGGTGAATATGGAGGATCCACCTAAGGGAGTTGGAAACCCATCATTCCAAACCAATGGTGCACATAGACTCCAGGATTCTGAGGGAACCAATGGAGTATAAACCAATTACCAATTGCAGTCCTAAACATCAATGAGAAGATTTAAACAACCAATACAACAATGAATTCAACTTCACATCACTATATAAGCTATTGGCTACTGGACTCAGTAAGTAAGTGGATAAAGCAATGGCGTTTTTAAGCGAACGGTGCCGGGTTCGAGTTCCAGAGTGAACATCAATTCTGAAATGCAGGTACATACAGCTGACAAGTCTCAAATAGAACAAAACGTACATCCTAGATTCCACTGTTAGACACTATACATCTTTGCTTAGAATGTTTGTAACCTAAGGAAATCTCGAGACCATTCGCATATATATCAACAAGAGACTGATCAATTAGAACGTTAGAAAGATACAAATAAAACAACATCAATTGAATTCATATTCATCTATAATGAGACTTACCAATTGAATTGTTAACACACCAACGTTTCTCCAGTATTATTTTAAAGCATAACCATTTTTGTAAATAACATAATGTACATAATGTACAAAGAAATATTATACCAGTTATACATAAATAACACCATGCCCATAATGGTAAATAAGAATAAGAAACGATTTCTTCTTCAGTGAACATTGAATAAGATACGTTTTAAACAAAATTGTGGATGATTATGTAAGAAATAAAACTGATTATAATCCTAATATAATTAGAACTTGAATAAGACATTGTCATTACACCGTTATATGCAATCATTTACTCTATTCTATACATTACTGATTTCAATCAAAGTACACATGGATCGATAATTCAAATCATTCCATGTTATGTATATAGTAGTACTCATGGACAGGGGTGAAGGAGGTGGGGTGGGGGTAAGTAAATGAGTACTTCACCCCCCTCCCCAAAGACGAACATGTATATTTCATATAGTTTGTAAAAGGATATCGTTGTAGAATTTGACTTTGATTGGTTATTGATACGTGTTGGAGAAGCCTGTTGATTGTTCCCCGTTTACATATATGAAATTCCCTTACGAGAAACATATATACATATATATACATAGTAAATTATAGTAGAAAACCATAAGGTGGTTATTTTCTAATCTAACACTTACCTACAATCCGTCATTTACTAATCAATTCTTATCTTAACACTTATTGGCTATTAATTACTAACCAATATATTACTGTGTAGTTACTTACGCCTGTTACCCTTCATGGAGGAGTATAGGTCGCTCATCAGTATTCTCTATTCAACTCTGTCCTGGACAATCCTTCCCAGTTGGCTGATCTAATTCTTAACAATCACAGATTTGACTATGAAACAGAAGAAAATGAATTCGAACATGAGTAAGAGCATTAAGATTGAAAATAGACATTACTAATGATGAGAAATAAAAAAAATAGATTCATGATTGTCTGCCAATCAATATTAACTAGTGATTACCAAAATAGGAGTACCAATGTATTAAACAACTTAGTACAGTTGCGGTGTGTGCTACTTATATTGACATAAGTAGTAGATGATGTTAGTCGTGAACAGAAGGTCTGGCAGCAGAGAGATAAGAGGATCGAACAGTAAAGAATGGAAACAGGATGTAATTTGTATGAAAATGCAAGAACAATGAAGTCTGAGTCCTTATGAGACAACTGATGGACATTTTGCAGATTACGTATTTACTATTTGATTGTTAAGTTTTACTAACGAGTCCTGTAATTTTGTGTCAAATACATTCGATTTTCCCTAGCCGTGTTCTGTTCACTACACAGTGATCGTATTACAATTTGTAAGTAAGACGTTGTAGATACTGTTGAGTTTCATTCAAATCATAGGCCGATCTAAGTTAAACTACTATTAAAAATCCGGTAGTATTGGGCATCCGTTTCGTCCAAATATGTGTATCCAGATCTTCAATGGCGATCTAACTTGTATTTCACAGTTTAAATGATGAACTGACTTTAGTTAGATAACCACTGAGAATAGAAGGCTCTGGAAATCAGTCTCTTCCTAAAGAGCGTGCATCCAAAACCGAACCGCCGTGAGTCCTCGTTCCTATTTGTAAACCCGCATTAGCGACAAGTTCCATATTACGACAAAAAAGTTGTCTAGCGCTTCATAGCTTCGAATAGTTGACTAAGGCCACGTCTTGATGTAAAACTTTCAAACAAATAAGGACAGTCAATATTACCTAATGATTTCTTAATTTTTAACTCTATGATCGAATTTACCCACGTCTTCCATGAAACTTCTGGTATATATATATTCAACTTTACTTACTCACGCCTGTTACTCTCAATGGAGCATGGGCCACCGACGAGCATTCTCCAACCCACTCTTTCCTGGGCCTTCTTTTCTAGTTTCATCCAATTCTTGTTCATTTTTCTCATGTCTATTTCCCATTCCCGGCGTAATGTGTTCTTTGGTCTTCCTCTTTTCCTGTGGCCTTGAGGATTCCATGTGAGGGCTTGCGTTAATGACGCAGTTGGGTGCTTTCCTCAATGTGTGTCCTATCCACTTCTAGCGCTTCTTCCTGATTTCTTCCTCCACTCCGATCTGGTTTGTTCTCTCCCACAGTACGTTGTTGCTAATAGTGTCTGGCCAACGGATCTGAAGTATTTTGCGTAGACACTGTTAATAAACACCTGTATTTTCTGGATGATGGCTTTCGTAGTTCTCCAGGTTTCTGCCCCATACAGTAGAACTGAAATGAAACTCCAAGTAACAATTACACTCTTATATGCAGTACTAACACACTAAATGAATAGGACATTGCACTTTCATTAAGCATTGAACAGAAGTGGTCATCTTTACACCTACATAAGTTTCTTGCACTATGCATACTATCAGTTTGTGATTTAAAAAAACCCTAATTTCGTATCTTGACTATTAATCCTTAACACTAGTTCATAATCCAATTTTAAACCAAGTGGTTAGTAATCCGCAAGACAAATTTGGGAACCAACTCTAAAATTTAACTCAATCAAATAATCAATCTATCCTAAGCTGTAGAGTTAAAGAATTTGTGTGACTATGATAACACTTATAATTGAGAGTATAATTTAAAACTAGAATCTTATGGTTCATTTCAATATAAGTGAATATAAATTGTATTTCACTGAAAACTACTATTTGTGTGACGATCAAGTATTTACATGGTGTGTTAGATGTAAAGTATATCCAAGGTAGAGAAGCTGGATTTCGAAAGTTGTATTTAAAAAATAAGTTGTTATCACTGATTCCGTAAACATATTTGTGAACCTTAGTATTACTAGTATGATGTCGTCAACAAATATATAAGATATTCTTTTGAAGTAACGTTGAAAGAACACAAAATCGTCGAACGTTTTTAGCTAAGAACGATGTAGTTTAATAAACCCAGAAGCCGATCCTCTAAACCTATCACGATAGTAACAAACGTGGCACAGGATTACACAGCCTGATTTCGCTTTTATTGTAGATAAATAGATCTTATTTGTCATTTACGAACAACAGACACAAAACGGATCAAATACATGAAATTTGAGAATATTTCTTACAATTCACAATAGTTTCGAAAGTAAGGTAGTAATTCACCGAAGACTTGAAATACGAATCCTACTATGAAAATAACTGACAACAATTTCATATAAACATAAATGCTATTTAATGATCTTAAGGGACTGTGTTTGCCAAAAGACCTGAATCGTGCTAAGTAACCGACCATGTGAATTGTAGCATGAGTGCGCGCACTTCTAAGGAATACCTAATATAGACTAGCTGTCCAGTGTTGCATAGCTACAACGCAGGACTAGGCACATTTATACATTCATCTAAGTTGTCACACCTCATTAGCACAACAAGATGAACACCGGATCCATAAAAGTAGTTAATTCAATGGTGGTAATATATAAAAGAAAGACCGTATATAAGGATATAGTATAGGAAGAAAGAATTAGTTCGTGGAAAGAAAGATATGAAGCGATTTTAATCTCATAGTTTAAGGGAAGACAAAGAGTGTATACACCTACGCCATTGTGATCAATTCTGATCCATGTCACCAAGAGTCTCCAACCATTGATTACAATAGTCACGAGGACACCAACCAAGTAGTCTGTATCTACCAACATGGCTAAGACTATAAGTTAGTGACTTCAAGAACTGATGTCACATCTTAGTTTGGCCACATCAACACATTGTTAGAACCCGATCCCAACCCCAACACTAGTCAGCATTGCGCGTCGTGGTAATCGGTATTCAGGCATATGCAACACGTGACTCGACCATCTCATTCAACGTAGATTTACAACCTTATCAACTAATTTGCCATCATTCCCTAATACACTGCATAGTTCTCTCTAGCTAATATTATTTTGCATTATAAAACAACCCCACCCTCCACCCATCAAGAACTTATCTAACATGAAACAAACAAAATAAATATTTTAGTAAATCATCTCAACATAATAAACATTCCAAATATCATAATTTTATGTACAAAGTCAAATTGTCCATAGATCAGTAGATCAAAGGGTATAATAATAATAATGAATCGGATCATTCAACGTTATTTTCATCTGTATATTGTGTTGGTAAACCAACACGACCATCTTTTATTTGTGCTATAGGTGTTTGACCAATTTTCGGATCTAAACCATACCATGTTCGATTAACTCGATTAGCGTATAAATTCCATTGATTATAGTCAATTAATTCACCTGATGATTGAACAATTAAAGATTGAGAATTATCTTCAGTATGAAGTTTATTTTCTGGAATAAAACGACTATGTCCATCAATTAATGAAACCATAGCGAATGATTCAGTTATTTGTGGAATAACATTCTCCACAGGTATATAAGCTTGACCACCTAAAGAAAATTAAAAATTATTTCTAACATTTTCATATACATTGAAAGATGAAAGAAAAAGTATGCACTGAATAAGTTACAATTAATTGATCAGTGAGAAGTAATTAATGTTGGCCAAAAACGTGTCCACTGATCAAAGTGACTTGACATCACGTACATTATGCTTAGATATTAGGCGGTTGGAAGTAGTCAATAGGAAACCTTGTTTGTTTTAGGTTTCGTGCTAATTATCACTCTTCAACAAAGCGTATCTATAATTTTGAGGGGATTGGATTCTCTCAGTAGAATATGAACCTATATGTCAAGAAGCTTCGTTGCTTAAGATATTAACCATTGAGCTATTTCGATGATAATGTCATAGTTCTACTGTACATGATGAACAACAAATTTAACAATGTAAGGTATTCACTTTCTGTTGTTTTACTTGTATCTTCCCATTGTTATTTAGGACTGTAATTGATCAGTCTCTTGTTGGCATATGTGAATCCTATACGGACTGCCTCGATATTGCTTAAGGTCACAAGCTTTGTAAGCATAGATAGATAGTGGCTAACAGTGTAATCCAAGACGCGCGTTTCGTCCTATTTTGGACCCGTCAGTCAGATGTACCTGCATCTCAGAGTTGATGTTCACTCTGGGACTTGAACATAGGACCGTTCACTTAAAAACTCTATCGCTTTATTCACTTACCTATTGAGTTCAGATAGCCACTTGATTGTGCAATGTGGTGAAGTTTAATTTCACTTGGTATTGTTTGCTTGAATCTTCCCATTGTAATTTAGGACTTCAATTGATCAGTCTATTATTGGCATATGTGCATACTATGCATATTGCCTTAATTTACAATCATCCTAAGCAGAGACGGATAGTGGCTAGCAGTGGAATCCAGGATTCCTGGATCCAACAAAAGACTGATCACTTGAAGTCTTAAATAACAATGAGAAGATACAAGTAAACAACACTAAGTGAATTTAGAATGTAGGATATTGTTTAAACAAGTTCCAAATATGTAAAACTATAACACTACCACAAAGTGTAGTAGCCTAATCATAAATTATCAGTTGTTAATCAAATAACTTGGAGATTAAGCATATGACTCCCAATGGCCGAGATTAGGAAGAGTCAGCTCTCACTCTCGAAATGCTCTCATATGGCCATATGCATAAAACCACTGACAGGGAAGTCCCACTCACCGCCTTCTCGAGGTATTACTGTTGTTTACGAAATTGAAAGGACGAAAGGCGAATATGGAGAGTCCACACAATGGAGTTGGAAAACCCTCATTCCAAATCAATGGTGCATATCGCGTCCAGGATTCTGATGGGACCAGCTACCATGGAACTGCATCTACTGACATCGCTCCACTACCTTGTGGATTAGACCTCCAGGT
This sequence comes from Schistosoma intercalatum, assembly GCA_944470365.2. NCBI lineage: Eukaryota > Metazoa > Platyhelminthes > Trematoda > Strigeidida > Schistosomatidae > Schistosoma > Schistosoma intercalatum. The sequence continues at coordinate 1,392,909 of OX103729.1, forward strand.
CAAAGACTCGAGGTGTGCCCCACCTAAGATAACCACCTGTTTCGGTTTGAGCACTCTGGCAGTATCAGAGATCACACACAAACCAAGTGACTTGTGTGGTGCATATCTGTTTGGTGCCTCCTTGTACCAATGTTTATGTGTTTAAATAAAATACATATATTTAGCATATGAGTACGCAAATAACTTGTGAAGAAGTAAACAAACAAACAAACAATATTCAACTTACCTGGTAATAAATCATGAAAATCTATGCAAAATTTCTCAGCTGTCCATGTACGTTCATCATTTAATGAATAATCATTTATATAACATGAATGTAAAGCACATTCCATTTCATATGGTGTTATAACAGGAATATGAAAATTATATGAATCTAATAAACTTGTCTCAGGACAAGCTATTATAATTAATAATTGTAATTCAGGTAAATTAGCTAATTTTTCTGGATTTAATCGACCAACAATTAATGTGATACATGAACGTTTTGCATTTTTTAATAATAATTTTAAACGATCAATAATATGTTGATAATGTTTAATAGATAATGTACAAACCTTTTGAGAGGGGGGAGGGTGAGAGAAAGGGAAAAAAGAACAAAATTTAAGAGAACATCAAAGGATACAAGTATCTTTTGTAGAAAAAAAACGAACTACTAACATGCATAAGTTAATTCTTTATGTTGAAGGTACTTCAATGATTATTGTACAATGATTTTGGCTATTGATTCACCGCTTGAAATTCTGTCATACAATTGTGTATATGGCCTCTGATATGGAAGTTCAATCTACTACCTTCACGCAGTAGTTTTTTTAAAAATTTATCTGAACACATCATTATTGGTACAAAGGGGCACCAAATGCATATGCGCCACACAAGTCACTTGATTTGAATGTGAGCTGTGATACTGCTAAGGTACCCAAACCGAAGCAGTTAGCTTTCTTAGGGAGCCACACCCCGAGCCTTTAATCTAAACGACTAATCCACAAGGCAGTGGAGCAACATCAGGAGATGCAGTCCTATGGTAGCCGGTGACCAACAATAGGTCCATACTCCATTGGTTCCTCCAGGATACTGGAGCCCATGTGTACCAGTGGCTTGGAATGAGGGTTTTCCAACTACATCAGGTGGACGCTCCGTATCCACCAACTCGGTCAAAACGTCGGACATGTGCTTTTTGTCCTCTCAATTTCGTAAACAATAACGCAGAGGCGACTTTCCTCTCAGTGGTTGTATGCTCGTGGCCATGTGAGAGTATTTCGAGAGGGAGAGCTGACTCTTTCCATCCTCGGCCGTATGAGGGCATTTGGGGACCCTAAAAGCATTGGCCCATATATCAACCATTAAAAGATGAACTTTAAAAGAACCAACTAACAACTTACCAAGATTCCAATATATTGTGCATCTTTTGCTTTTTCAATTAAGTATGTTCTTCTTTTTAATAATCTATTCAATTGTAAACCAGTTAAATCTAAATCACAAGTAATTGGATCAAATAAAATTGTTTTTGATGGATCAATTTCTGGTAAACAAAGTAGGATACGATAAACTGAATATAAATCTGTATCACTTTCTTTTGTATGTCCAATATATAACATCATCCAACTATGTTTATTATTATTATTATCGATACTATTTAAAGTATCCAAATCAAATTGATAAGGAATTAATAATCGTCCACAACGAATCCATTGATTTTTATGGTTATTCATTTCATCTTTCCTGTCGGCTTCTATTACTGAATTATCTAATGCATTAATGTATGGCTCAGACCATATTAATTTTGGTAATAATTTAGGATTATATGAACCTGTACCATTACTACCCATTGATATTAATTCATTATAAATATATTGAGCAATATCTTTAAAACGAAAATCATACATAATGAGAAGAATTGACGGTGTAATAGTTTCTGATGAATAGGCAAAAATGTTCTGTATCAATTGATGTGAAATTTGTTTAAATGATTGGATTTCATTATTAAGTTGATAAGGTGAATATTTGCCAAATACATAATAAATAGGTAAACAACCAGTTGTTATAGATAAACATGCTCGACCATAATGAATTAGTGCATCAATATTCATATGTTGACCAGCTATTTCATCAACACAACAACTGAAGTGTGATAAATTAATACAAATTAATTACAGGGTCATAGAAGTAACAGTAACAGTATAAATGGTAGTAAAAACATTAAGCATAGATAATACAATACGCAAAGAAATATATTCACGGAATAAAGAGTATAAGGTAACATTAAAACTGAGGTTGTAAAGGAAGATGGAAGTGAATCCACCACTGCCAGAGAAGTCCCGCTCAGTACCTTCTCACACCACGGGTGTTGATTACGAAATTGAGAGGAAGAAAATCGAATGTCCAACGCTTTAACCGGGTCGGTGGATAGGGAAAGTCCACCTAGTGAAATTGAGAAACCCTCGTTACAAACTAATGGTGAACACGGACTACAGTATCCTGAAGGAATGAATGGCATATGAACCAGCTATCATGGGACTGCATCTCCTGATGTTGCTCCACTGCCTTGTAGATCAGACCTTCAGGCCGAAGGCTCGGGGTGTGGCCTCCTAAGAAAACCACCTGATTCGGTTTATGCACCCGGGAAGTATTCCAGCCCTCACACAAATCGAATGATTTAGGTAGCGCATATCTAGTTGGTACCTCCTTGTACCGATGTTTATGTGTTTAAGTAAATAAATAAATAAAAACCCACTCACCTTGCAAACGAACTATCTCCAAGAATAACACACAGACAATCAGTAACAATAGAATTTAACTGCCGACATATAACAATCGATATACCCAAAAGTTCATCTGGAAATTGTAATCCAACCTATAAAACACTTAGATAACATGTAATTTAATTACTTTAGTAAACTTATTTCTTTTAATCCAATTTACTGTTTCATTTATTTCAAAAACAATGGGAATATCAGGAGAATTTGCGTTCCATCTTTCAATCATTTTTTTCTTTTACGTTTTAGCGACAAAGTGTACTTTAAAATTTCAAAACGAATCCTTTTTAGACCAGTCTATATTATCCAACATAATCAGTAGGAAGCCATCGCACTAATGCAAGAATCTAAATATAACGAGAAAAGTAATTTGCCGAAAGAGTAAATTAGAATATACATAAATCATATCTATTTGAAATAAAATTATCAATTATCTCATCCTGGTAGGACCGAGTGTGAAGAGTCAGCCCTCCTTCTCTGAATGCTCTAACATGGCTGCGTGCACACAACCACTGCCAGGGAAGTCCCACTTTAGTTGTACCAATATAAATCCTGAATGGGTAGCTCGGAAATGGTGTTTCGGAACGCCAGTAATGACGTCTGTGAATTTGTAAACACGTAAGAACTGTGTAGATACGACAAGGAAACTAATGACACGCATACGTTGCAACACAGTACTCTTATGTTCAACAAATGTTCTGGGATTTATGGTTATAAAACAACAAAAGTAATTAAAACTCAAATGACTGAACAATTCCATCATAAAGATGACGAGTGAAAATATGGAGCTGTTAAATCAGGAGGAAAGACAAGATCGTCTCCATATGTTTTAAAAACAGAACTTGATAAAAGTGCTCACCGAAAACCTAATAAGCATGTGTGTAACAAACCCAATTGGAAGCGGCGGGTAAATTTATAATTAACACTGCATCAAATATCTAACCCACTCAAGAGCAAATAAAGAACAAACAATTTATTTGCGGTCTCCCCTTGATATTCGATATATAGTACGATCCAGCTTCTGAATCTTTACACTCAATGTAGAGCATGGATAAAAGCTTGTGAATAACGGGCCAATAGGAGCGGCATCGGCTCAAGTTACGCGACTCCGGTAAGACGTACACTTAATCAAGTCTGGGATACTGGGCTAAAGAAAAAGTAAGGGAAATGCAAAGGACCAGAATTCCGATTGTATTTAGATCTTGCCTTTCCCTTTGTGTATGTTGAGTCCTACTACCACAGAGACTGCTGCTACATTGTCTATTTTCATCTGCACTAGTTCGTGCGTGGGATCGAAGGGTCAGACTATCCGCGAACTCCAAGTCATCTAACTGCATCCAAGCCGTCTACTAAATTCTATACTTATCTTCGAATTTTCAGGCCTACATAACCCACTCAACCGCCAAACGAAAGAGAAAAGCAGAGTAATTATTCTTACTTGGCACTGGTCCTCAATTAGAATGCATCTGTTAGCTGTCCTCCATACACATGTTTTCTGTGTGGTCCTTCGTATTAATCCCGTATGACGTTGACCATCTTCTCATGTACACCATAGTATCGAAGATAGTCCCATAAGGTTCTCTTATCCACACTATTAAATGCTTTCTCATGATCAAAGGAGTCGATGTATGATGACGAATTCCACTTAGTTGATTGTTCAACAATTATCCGTAGTGTTACGATTTGGTCTGTGCACGATCGATCTTTATAAAATTCCTTCTGTTGATCTCTAAGCTGAACGTCTACTGATTCTTTCATCCGGTTCAACAGCACTCTGTTGTAAGCCTTTCCTGGTACTGATGCCCCTGTAGTTCTCACATTTGCTCAAATCCCCTTTCTTTGGTATGTTGATGAGAAGTCATCTTTTTCAATCCATCGGCAGTTGCTTTTCCTTCCAAACCTTCAGTTAATTCGACGTGTCTTATGGTTGCTTCATATTTCTTTCCCTTTCAGCTTTTCCCGCTATCGTTACCGGGTCTTGTACATATTTCTGCTTGCCAGCTCTAATGATACTCTTCACCTGCTTGATTGCCTCTGTATATTCAGCTTGTACTTTGACTCTGTTCGTTCTTTTTCGGCTGTTGTTGATTTCTGCCACACGGCCACGAGACATCAACTGAAAAGGACAGTGTAATCCGCTTGTTTAACGCACAGGGTGATAAGCTAACAACCGGTAGGTTCTTCAGTCTGTCACACTGCACTCTCAGCACATCAAAATATATCTTCACATATAAGTGGACAGAAGCAGAATGAATTGCAAACTGCTTGAAAATTAGCTAATGAATCAGCGGTGCAATCTATTTCTAGTATTGTCCAACCAGTCAACAAAAAGCACGGAAATCTGGTATTCAATCTAACTGCCAAACAATGAAGACCCTACATTGAACGTAATCAAAAACCTGGGAAACGGTCAACGCTGGATATGATTCTCCCAAAATCATGAACCTTAAAAAAAACTTCGGCCTTCCTCTCAGGCTTCAGGATGAAATAACAGGATGCTGTGAGATTAAACAGGAAACTCAAACTTACCAAAACTGGACCTCAGACGATTGTACGGCCTTCTGGGAGAAGTACATGAAGCACCAAATTCATCCAAGACTCATTTGTGTGTCGTTTATCAACACCATTGACATAAAGAATGTTCTACTGGCTATTCACTTGCCGAAATCAGAAACGAATGTGATAGTTCCGCCTAATATGCCTAATATTTCGAGCGCGATCTCGACAGGAGCATCCAAATAATCTCACGTGACGTCGTTTAGCTGAAGAAATGTCATTGTTCAAGGAATCAGAGAAAACACGAACCCTAACCACTCGGACTGTAATATTCTAGCGTGGAAATTCAAAGTGCAGTTCTTGAAGCTAAAGAACATATTAGTACAACAAGCCAAGAAGAGTAATGATTCTAGACTTCGGATAATTACGATAACCTTCCTATCCTTCCGAATGTCGGCTGCCATTCTTGAAGCATTTAGTGTCAGCGGAAGCCGGTTATCAGCTGGAATCCACTTGCATCCGAACAGGCCACATAACCCAAGTATTAAGCACTAGAGAAAATTAGAATAGACTCTTCCACTTGTAGACTGTTGGGAACAAAAAAATTAGGTAGAATGAACAAACACAACAAACTCGGCAAAACCCGTGTAGGCATGTTACCTGTCAACTCACAAAAGGCTCATTTTGACCGACGGGATGAGGAAGCGATTGCGTTTTGAATCAAAGGCATAAAGTGCTAATATAAGAAAGCCGTGAGTTTATCTAACAAAATGGATGAGTTGCGTGAACTGAGCGACTCTAATAATACCCATCTGACAGGAATATCTGAAACATGGCCACCTCAAATTATGGATCAGGAGCTTGCAATACTCTGCATATTTTGTTCCGCGATTGTTGAAAAAAATATGGTGATGGAGCAGCACTGTACCTCCATTCTTACTTGGCGGTACGTTGAGAAATGAAGAGGGCCGAAAATAGCTCCCATTTCGTTAAAAAGTCCTTGGTGGACACACATTCTGCGTTGCAGATGACTTTACCAAAATCTCAACGTAAAACAGCATTTAACTTTGTCGTAGATAGGAAGAGTTTGGTCGTGAGTCATTCTGTCGACTCCCACGACTCTGTCGCAAGAAAAACTAACGGTGAGCTCCGAGCAGTTAACAGGCAGGATTTGACATTATTACCGAAGGCCTTGAACGCGACTTTTAAAGAAGCTTAGCCCGTTTCCAGTTAAATTATTTGGAATCTAGAGTGGTCGAAGGACAATAACCTTCGTAAAAGGCATGTACACGATCTGGAGTTCGTGGAATCTGCCATCAGAAGTGTAATTCCCGGACGGATTTCACGGGTACAAATCACGAACGTAGTAAGACTCGGTGAATAAGTTGGACGCGAAAAATAACCTAGGGTGATCTTGAAGTTGGTACTCGAAAATTTAGATGAAAGAGACATTATATTGAACAACTCGTAATTCAAATGTTCGTATCCGATCATATTTTGCGCTCAGAGATCGATTCAAGTAGAGGGATACTCCTACGGAGTTAAAACTCCATAGCTAAATGGCGAAACGAACCTTTATGATCAAGGGTTTTTGGGTGGTCAGGTCTTGGAAGTCAATGTTTTCGAGACCTGTGTGGGTTGAACAAATGATCTTCAAAACACCTTAAATATGTGCTATACGAAATTAAACATTCGAGCTAAGTTAGATGGTGGATGAATTAATTCCTGATATAATTGTTGTCATTGCAGGCTACAACTGTATTAGAAGTGATGGAGTTTTAAGTCGCAAGGGAGGAAGCATAATGTTATGCAGTAAAAATTCCCATTTTGTCATTTGGTAAATAAAGAGGGATGCCATGCTATTTACGAAAGACAGTTAGCATGCGGTAGCCGTATTTGTCCAAATCGATTGTTTTCGGAAGTTAAACGGAGGACAAATCGTAGCGATGGTACTCCCCATTACCGTTACACGAAAATTCAGATTTACTAGATGAATCAAATCTGGAAAAAGACTTTTTCAAACTATTTTAGCGAAGACTACTCTACGTGTATTATTAAAATTACTTGTCATAATCACAACGAGATATCAGTCATTGAACCTGTACATGTGACTAAGGAAACTGTTATTCAATTGATCACTAAATTCAAACCTGTTAAGACACTGGTCTTTGATGGGTTACATCCACGACTGCGGTTATCTCTTGAGAACATTATTTGGAGACCACTTGAAGACCACTCTTCAACATGTCTCTTTGACTCGCTCAACTCCTTAAAGATTGGAAGGATGCTATAGTCGGTCCTATATATAAGGATAGTCAGGGACGGATCATATCTAATTGCCGACTTGTCAGTCTAACCAGCATAGTCATTAAATTACTTGAAAAGTTAATTTGGGTTAAGTTACCAAGTCATATAGATTCATCCATGCTCATACTCAAATAACTTGCTTATTGCGATAGAGTATTGGAGAGCAGCTCCACATAGCGGCCTGTCTGTCGACCTGATATTTACAGACTTTTGAAAAACGTTTGACAAGGTTTCCCACTTAGGTCTTATGCAGAAGCTCTCGAGTTTCGGAACAACAGGTGCTGTACAGGAATGGATAGGAAACTTCCTATGTGATAGCAGGCAGGGATTGAGGTTTAACAGAAAGCTATCCGTATGAAAGCCTGTTAGATGTGGTGCACATCATGGCACCGTCATACGTCCCCTACTTTTACTTCTCTACGTCAATAAATTGCCGCCATTGCTTGGGTCTTCGAAATTATTGTTTACGGATGATGTCAAAATTCGGAGAACAATAAGAAGTAAGGCTGTTTATTTTGATCTCCAAGGTAACCTGGACGAATTAGTTAGATGGGCCCAAGGTTGGGGCTTGGAAGTCAATTCTAGGAAGTGTGCTCATTCACAAGGGACACGGTAATAGTTACCATGATACTGTAGCGTGGCGTCGAGTTGTGATTAACTATGAACACCGCTTCCAAGAATCACGTGCCAAATAAATCAGAAGGCGTAGGTTGAACGTAACCAAAGAAACCCATGAAATCCCCGAAAAGCCAAATATCAGAAGGCAGTTAATGGACCAAGTCGATGTTTATTTGCTGGTGATCTTGTGGCATCGAATGGATACCGAGATCGTGCCAGGATACAACCTTGGTTACAGAATGTAACCGAATTCGCGCGAAGTTACAGTCGAAGTGTAAGTAAAAGAATGGAAGCGCAAAATAGCTGTCATTAGCACAGTCAAACAAAAGCACGTTAAAACAAACACTGGTACAGTTGGTTATAATAATAATTGCTTTTATTAAACCGGTCGTGTTCTCGTGATAAATGTGAGTCACTACAATGCTATTAAAGATACCTCTCTTCCATGCGTTCAAGAATATAAGGACTTAGGTGTGATAAGAAGTCACGACTTGAAAACAACTACACATTGCATCTCAGCGGTTGTCAAAGGTTTTCGTGCTTTATGGTCACTTCGCCGAGCACTCAAATGCTTTGAGGGGGAAATGTTTTGAATTTTACACCCCATCTATGTAAGACCACATTTAGAGTACTGTATCCAAGTAGCTGGCCCATGTCTGATTAAATATACTAACTCACTCGAGCGTGTTCAGAGTGTGGGAATAAAAATAATGAAGGGTCTTTCTAAACTCCTTTACGATGAGAGCTTAAAATGCGTAAACATTTTCACTTTATCGTATCGTAGGACGCTAGGTGACCATATACTGACATTTCGTATCTTTAATTACGATTTGGGTAATAATGTGTCTTATCTTTTTGCTTCCTTCAGCACTAATATTCTCCGAGGTCATAGCAAGAAGATTCACAAACCACGATTTAATAAAGTGTGGGTTCCGTTTTTCTCATCAAGTGGTCAATGACTGAAACGCCTTACACGGACAAATGGTGAAACTTTTCAAGGAGAAGCCGGGGCTACAGTGGAAGACATACTGATAGGATTAATACAGGTTGCCAACCTATTGCGGAGATTTTAATCTGAAGGTCATTGTTTGCAAAATGGCAAGTGCACTTGACACTAACCAGGCTGATGTCAAGCAGAATCCAGAAGAGATTCAAGACTTGACTGCATCTGTAAAAAAATCTATTATTGCTTTAACATAAATTAGATTTCAGTTATGCTCAAAAATATCCAGGAATCATTCAATACAATGAGTGAACAGCTCCTAGAAAAAAATATCCTTTTCCTAAAAAAATTCACTTTGAACTACTTTGTAACATCTATCTGTTAAAACCGTTTTGGTTTTCGAATCGATTTAGGCATTATGAATTGTTTTCTTATCCGCATATAGTACAAGCTAAGCGTTATCAACGTATGCTTTCTCCATGGGCTGTTACTACCTAGAACTCACTGTCAGTGTCCTATTCCACTCGAAATCCAGCACACTTAGTAGCTTTTTGCAAATTATTGAACGGAACCTATTTGTATCTTCGTATCACGAATTAATTTTACACCTGTTTTAAGTAAGCATTATTATTATACAAAAAAAGATTTATTCAAGATAATAGCAATGTTTAGTGACTATCGCTAATTAGTACAGACTTATTCCTCTACGTTTCTGTCTACCCAACCTCTGTAGTTTCAGAAACTCGCATATCATCACAATGAAGACTGGAGTTTTTTTTCAAACCATCTAAAAGACAATTTGAAGTGACGAACGCACTTTGTATAAAAGGGGAGATTGCTGATACTGCTAAACATCAGTGAACATCAAAACGTATGATTTACTGGCTTAAATTCGAGCATCTGACCAACATGTTCTTAAGCCTGCTCCTAATATTATGCTATTTCGAATACTAGCCTGAGGTAGGAAACAAAACAGTCTATATTTGCCTTACAAAGCTCTGTGTTACCCCTATTAAACTTAATATCAATGACACTCTAGTATATTTCGCAGTAGAGTGTTAAACGTAAACCATTGGCTTGAAAATCTGCTCCCCACTTCGTCTACTTTGGTCTTTTCAGTAGAGTACCATCGCCAGCTGGTACATATCAAATTTGTTTCAACGTTAAGTGCATATTTCTTGCATTTAAATCAGGTCAGTTGCTTCCTACAACCTTAATTTTGTGTGAAACAGAAACAGTCGGGGAGTAAATTGATTCACTTTCAAAATTGCTAGGACACATTCTTTTTGTTATCACAGAGAAAAATGACGCTTAGACGTATTAGGTTCTCAATTTTTTATACAGTATGTAAGCAGTCAGTTCTAATCTTAGTTAACTTTTTTTCCCAGTAAAGTCATTTTGTTAGTGGTTCATTGATTAATAGGTGAGCTAATGAATTAGAAAAGCTAAAACAGACGGTTTTCGCGCATGGCTTCAGAATTCATTTTGTGTATCTATATTTCTACAATATTAAGATCGAAAAAGTGATAATAAGCCTTAAAAATCTGATTAAGTTTGAAAAACACAACTCTAGCAGGTTCCATCATACCTGTAGCTAAATACTTGATTTGTAAAGACTACTCACTAGATAAAAAATGGGGTCGGAATTCTAAAAATATCTCAACCTTATTCCTATATCAAACGTTTACTGTCAGTAGTCTTTGGGTGTAGTGACGATAATTCACGTGATGTCATCATCTTAAAACACCAGCTTTAATAGCTTGGATATGTGCTATGAATGTCGTTGCAACAAATTCCACTCTGTGCATTATTTACCGACGCTGGGACTGGCTGAAGAAAGTCGAGATGGTCAGTTTATTATATTGTTCTAAGGAAAGCTGTACAGAACTGATAGTTGTTAACCCTTCACAACTCTGGTTGGGGTTCTAGAAATAGTGCAACTCAATGGCTTGAGACGTTGCCATGCACGGTTCAGAATAAAAGCCGATGGTGGTCCCGCTGTAATTTTCTGTTGCTCCATAAAATGACGAGAAACTCTTCAAGTGAGAAAATTCGTTCTTGTATTTTTCTTAATTGAACTGCCTCTTCCACTTATTTTTGATTCTCATTCACTAATTTTATATATTTATTGTTTTTCATAATACTCACCCCATCTCCACAACCTCATTTCCTTATTGTTTGGCGAATATTCCGATATCCATTCGTATCAATATTTATATGTTTAAATAAATCAATAAACCGTCAGTAGTAGCAATAACCGTCATTTAATTAAGATATGATTCGAAGCTGAGTAACTGGAATTAAACTAAGGAAATGAGTTACACTCCATCTGGATGTATATAATAATTATAAGGCTATTGTTAGGCAGAGATTCATATACTCAACTTCAGGTTTTACTTTGTTTCTAAGGGCCAGTGTTAATATTTGGTTGTCGAACTGAATTAGATGAAGTGGCATTCAAACTTAGAATAGTGTTTCATCGTTCAACTTCTATCACTGAGTCACCTCTCTATAGTTAAGTATTAACTATTCACATATATTTCAATAACACACAATGATTTGTTTATTGAATATCAATTATGTTATAATAATCTCGTAAAAGAACTATTTCCTTAACTAATTCAATACTAGATGATTTATCAAAAAGAGTAGATGATGTTGAAAAGAATATTGGTGATATTATCAGTAGTCTTGATGATGATAGTAATGAATAATGATAAATATTCATTCAATAAACTTCTTCAATTTGATAAAATTGTAAATGACAATTATTGTTGTTTTCAACTTCTTGTATATGTTGTGAATTTATCTTTATTTTCAATGATATAATATTATTTATACTTAAAATTATAAGTATTCTATTTATTTATTCGAATACATAACTATTGATACAAAGGGGCACCGAATACATATACACCACACAAGTTATCTGACTTGTGTGTGAGCTGTGATACTGCACGGGTGCCTATACCAAGGCAGGTGGTTTTCTTACGGAGCCATTCGCTGAACGTTCGACTTTAGGATCTGCTCCACAAGGTAGTGGAGCAGCGTAAGGAGATGCAGTCCCATGGTAGCTAGTGATTAACAATAGGTTCATACATCATTTGTTTCTTTATGGTTCTGAAGCCTATATGCACCATTGGTTTGAAATGAGTTTTCCAACTCCTCTAGGTGGATCCTACACATCCAATAACCCGGTTAAAGCGTCAGACATTGTCTTTTTGTTCTCTCAGTTTCGCAAAAAACACCACCGCAGTGGTCAGAAAGCAGTGAGTAGGACTTTTCTGACAGTGGCTGTATACACTTGTCAAATTGAGAGCACTTTGAGAGGGAGAACTGACTTTCCCCACTCTCGGTCGTACCAGGGCATTTGAGCGCTTATTTGAAAGTTAACATTTTAATTGAACTAAAAAGAAGAAAAACAAGCTTTCTTTTATATTGTTTATTTTTCGAGTAATTTTATTTAAAGGATTACTGTACAAGGCTTTCAAGTAGCAAAAATTTAGATCATATATAAAGGATTCCATTTGGAATTGATTATAGTCATGTAGAAGAATAATCGTTATCAGTTTGCATAGCCTTCGTTTGATCTTGAAACGTTTGAACTTAAAAACAATGTTTAATGAATTTGTTGACCTTACTCTATCTATGATTAACCTTAATAACTAGATAATTAGAGTAAATCGTTTGAATATTTTTGTGAAAATTAATCAACTTAAGTTACTGAAAGCTATTTTACACATAAATCATCGACCGATTTCCGGTATTTCCTGATATAAGAGCAGGTTGGTAACTAGATCAGAGAATGGTCTTTTTATGAAGTCATTTTGATTGGTGGGATTTATTGGCTGTGATTCCCAAGATAAGCATAATATGTAGTTAGATACTGCGGTTGAAGCAGCTTACTGACAGTCCCTGTACTGTAGGTACATTTAGTTATGTAGCTTCCCTACGTTGAATTTGTTACTTTCAAGTTGTATTCATCTCGTTAGGAGATATTTTGCATGGACTGACTTTTACTGAACAACGAAGGTATACGAAACAAACACTTTGTCCTGGCTTAAGATTTGTCAGGAGGGTTTATGACACTATAACCTTCAGACGTCCTAGCGAGCACCACAATGAGTCGTACTACAATGTGGTCAATACAATCCGGTCAGGGGTATAAACTATGTAAACACGACATTGGTTACTGTGCGACCATCAATCAGTATGAATATTTCAGTTTTACAAAAACCGAATGTGATCGGAGTAACTCAGTTGTAATGTCTCTGGCTATGGGACTGGATGACCTCAGTAGGAATTCAATGAAAGACATCAATTACCATATCATGGCAAATTTGTGCGCACCATCACGAAACCCATGTCCAATCATTTAGGTAAATGACCATACTGTACACATGTAGTCAACAAGATTTGATTTGCAATAAGGAGAAGACAGTGACATTGGTTACCACTCATTCAGTGTTTATGCTTCTGTTTTACTTAATTTGTTGTGTACCATAAAAGGTGAGAGTTATAAAAGAGAATTATTAACTTAATTGGATGACTGTAAGAGTTCAGCAGTAGGAATCAGATCTCAATGTGACTTAAAGTGCATCTACCAAAAATCATGTAAACAATTGCTCTATGTAAATTTACTTCATAGTGAATAATTTATAATCCGAAAGGGTTTTGTGGAGATCATAGTAGTTTTATGGTTAAATTCATGAATCAAAGCTAGACAACCTTGGAAACACCGTTGGATGCAGGCTCAGCGCTCGCGTGCGAGACTGATGGGCCCTGGGTTCGAATCTCGCGGCGCGGGATCATGGATGGGCACTGCTGAGGAGTCCCATATTAGAATGGCCGTCCAATGCTCTCAGGCTTCCTATGGTGATCTAGATTCAATCGACTCATGAATTCAACTATAAATTAATTTATAGATTGACTTATTAAGTCTTATCCCTTGGAATAATGACTTAAATCGATGTTTGAAGCAAGACACTACAGTATCAATTACCACACTCAGCCAGTGAAATAAATTTGAAAAGAGAAAAAAAAAGAGAAAGGTACATGAAGAATTCGGGAGAACACAAAGAGTGGATGCACCTGCGACATTGCAAACGATTTTGAGTCATGCCACTCAAAGTCTAACCATCAATTGCTATCGTCTCGTGGATCCTAACCAGGTAGTCTACACTTACTAACATGTCTCAGACCACTTGTCAGTGACTTCATGGATTCGTGCCATGTTTTGGTCTAACCGCCTTTAACTTTCTTTCAACACACTCCTACACCGTAAAACATCGCGAGTCGGAGTTGTTGGTGATTGGGCATACGTAACACATGTCCCAGCCATCTCAAGTGATAAAATTTCACTACTTCACCAACTGATTTGCCATCCTTACCTAGTATCCGTTTCCTAACAACGAGCAATGCTTCGAAGACATCTATGATCGAATACTAATAACCTACGAATATCCTCTACTCTTACCAGCCATGTTTCAAAGCCATAAAGTAGGACGGAACGAACTGCCACACAGTAATACATATTATTCACATTGACATATTGAGTCATTTCAAAGATAATTCATTTGAAACGTATCTATATACTATTTATTACACAACAATTGAGTAACAACTATTCATTCATAGTTTTATTCATTTTGTTTACAAGTTATACATTTACATGTAGATACTTTATATTAACTTACTACTTGAGATGAAACAAAATTTACTTTATAAATCAAATCATAAACAAAAAAAATTAAATAAAAGATAAACTTATTATTATAATCATTTCTTAAATAATCAAAATGGTAAATAAAGGTGTCCTGTTAGAATCATAAAGTTGTCATAGTAACTAATTTACTTAAGGGAGTAAACATGTTATACATCTACTTTTATTCAATGTTTGTAACTATGGTGTATTATTTAGATAAACATTCAAAAAAGAGAAATGATCATAGCCTTTATATTAATATGAAGAAAAGAATGTCACTATGAAATACTTTAATAGAATGGAAGTTTAAATGAAGTTGGTAAGGCAGTGGAAAAATCAATAAACAAAAGAGCCCCCCCCAGGGTTTTCGAGTTTTTTTTTACTATGGTACATAAGATGAAGATTTTGAATTGATTCATTGAATATACGAATCAATAATTTTGAAGTGAAATAATCATATAGTTACAAGAAATTTAGTTTCTCCTGTCACCAGCAGCACCACCACCACCACCACTTTATTTTATATTAAACCTCTTGGAATATGATTGCTAATCGACGCATAACAATAATAAATAAAGCAATAGCTACACCAACAGCACATACTGTTGCTGTATGATATTGAACAAATGATGTAGATTGTCTAATATGTTCATTGGATATACGATTATTATCATGATGATTTAATGTATTCATTGATTGATTCATTATTCTATGATGTAATCTATCTGTTTTTTGTGTTTCACTTTTATTCTCTTTACATGATTCATTAGTTTCTATAGTATTACTGTTATCTATAGTTTTCGATGATGTACCATCATCAATTAATGGACTATCTGGAACTTTATGTTCATATGAGTTTGTTTGTTTCATTGAATCATATTCCGGTGATTTATCAGTTATACTGGATGAAGATAACTCTTTAGTATCTGATTCATTTTTATTTTGTGAAGAAACTGTTTCAGTTATTGTATGAACTTGATTTTCTGATGAATCAACAACTTCTTTGCTTTGGTTTGCCGGTGATAATGTTTTTGAAGTTGTTGGTTTAATGTTCTCATTGCTGTGTGATATATAAGTAACTTGAGTAGTATCAATAATGGTAGTAGTAGTAGAAGAAGAAGAAGAGGAAGGAGATATTGTATCTTGAACAGAAGTACCTGCAGATTTTTCTTTCTAATAACCGAAAAAAAAATCAAATGTATTAGTAATGAATCCAGTTCGTGTTGGGTAGAGACAGGTATCTGCCCCAATACAATAGAAGATGGTCGCGCAATCTCGTGGATTGGTTGATGTTAGACATTAACACCGTTGGATGCCAGCTCAGTGGTACAGTAGGTTAAGCATTCGCGCACGACTGAAAGCCCTGGGTTCGAATCCCGGGAGCGGGATCATGAATGCGCACTGCTAAGGAGTCCGATACTAGGACGGAACGGCCGTTTAGTGCTTCCAGGTCTAACATCAATCGGTTCATGATCTCAATCGAAAACTTAATAATCTGCACAACCCCTATACTGATAAAAAAATAATAATAGCAACTTAGTTGAAGTCGTCAGCAACTATCTACATTAACAAATCTGACTTCTGTACAATCGCCCTCTTCACCCTGACTATTGAAATAGCCAAAATCAAAATGTGCACTAAATGATGTTACACTCTTTTCGCTATCAATGCATTTCTTTTTAACAGAAGTTTCCTCATCCTTCTTTTATTATTGCGTAACTGTTATTAATATCCGACTGCTTATTAAGCGTTTTTTCATTTCGTTCATACTAACATTATATTATGCAATCGATATATTCTATAGTGACAAACTCCGATTCATTCATTTACTAAGTTATTTAGACATATGCAGAGTTATGGTCTAGGACATTCTCCATTCTTGTTTAACTTTGTCGTTGACGTGCTTTCAGAGATAACACTTTCCTCATCTAAATTTCCAGGAATTGAACTTTTACCGGGATTCTCACTTTAATTAATTTGTTTGTTTTAACACATAGATATTGGTGTAAGGATGCACCACATACATATACCCCACACAAATCTCATTCGATATGTGTGGGGGCTGTGATACTGCCCGAGTGCCCAAATCGAAGCAGGTGGTTTTCTCAGGGGGCCACTCTCCGAGTCTTCGATCTGAAGGTCTGATCCACAAGGCAGTAAAGCAACGTCAGGAGATGCAGTCCCACGGAAGCCGGTGACCAACGATTGGTTCATACGCCATTTGTTCTCTCAGGATACTGGAGCCCATGTGCGCCATTGGTTTGGAATCCGGTTAAAGCGCCGGACATTCGCTTTTCATCCTCTCATTTTCGTAAACAACACCCCCCGCGCCACGAGAAGGCAGTGAGTAGGACTTCCCTGGCAGAGGCTACATACTCGAGGCCATGTGAGAGCATTTCGAGATGGAGAGCGGACTCTCTCCACTCTCGGCTGTACCAGGGCATTTGAGGGCGGGACTCTCACTTGTTGATATGGAATATGCCGATGACACAGTTCTATTTGGTGAAGACGCTGACAAAATGCAGAGCCTTTTGAATACTCTAAGCAACAATGCGTACATGTTCGGGATGAGATTCTCTCCCTCGAAATGCAAAATGTTGCTTCAAGATTGGGTTGCATCGACACCTAAACTAATGATAGAGAGTGAAGTATTTGAGTGTGTCGACCGCTTCATCGACCTTGGGAGTCTCATCAGCCCTTGTGATCTAGTGTGTGATGAAATTTCAGCACGGATACAGAAGGCTCGACTGGCTTTTGCTAACTTGCGTCATTTATGGCGTAGGCGAGATATCCGTCTATCAACCAAAGGACGTGTTTACTGCGCAGCAGTTCGATCTGTCCTACTTTATGTCAGTGGAACATGGCCGGTAAGAGTAGAGGATAGTCGTAGGTTACTAGTATTCGATCATCGGTATCTTTCAAACATTGCTCGTATATCCTGGGACCAACGAATAAGTAACGCAGTTGTTAGGAAACGGGTACTAGGTAAGGATGGCAAATCGATTGAAGTGGTGAAACTTCATCAGTTCAGTTGGCTGGGACACGTGTTACGTATGCCCAATCACCGACTGCTTCGACGTGCGATGTTCAGTGGTATAGGAGTAGGTTGGAAGAAAGTTAAGGGTGGTCAGACCAAAACATGACAAAAATGTGTAGTTACTGACAAGTGGTCTAAGACATGTTGGTGGGTGTAAACTACTTGGTTGAAATCGGCGAGACGATAGCAATTGATGGTTAGACCTTGAGTGACATGGCTCAAAATCGTTTGCGATTTCACAGGTGCATCCACTCATTGTGTTCTCCCGAATTCTTCATGTCCCTTTCTCGTTTCGAATTTATTTCACTGGATTATGCTCCTTGAATAATATCTTCAAACACTAATGTTTCCGATTACTGCTTATACTTTTACTACCTCCACCACTACAGGGTTTGGATCAACAATTGATTACCTCAAGTGGTGTTCGTCAGGGCTGTCCACTCTCCCCGTTCTTGTTCAACTTTGTCATTGACGTATTTTTAGAGATAACACTCTCCTCATCTAAATTTCCAGGGGTTGAACTTCTACCGGGAGATTCACTTGTTGACTTAGAATATGCAGATGACACAGTTCTATTTGGTGAAGACGCTGACAAAATGCAGAGCCTTTTCAGCACGGATACAGAAGGCTCGACTGGCTTTTGCTAACTTGCGTCATTTATGGCGTAGGCGAGATATCCGTCTATCAACCAAAGGACGGGTTTCAGTCAGTCAGTCAGCTACAACGTAGGACCAGGCACATATGTGCATCGGTCCAGGTTGCCATACCTCATTAGCACAGCAAGATGAACAGCGGATTCATAGGAGTGGTTAGGTCAAAGGTTGCAATAAGGATATAGTATAGGAAGAAAGAATTAGTTCGTAGACAGAAAGAATGAAGTGATTTTAATCTTTTAGTTTAAGGGAAGACAGGAAGTGTATACACCGACGCCATTGTGATCGATTCTGAGCCATGTCACCAAGAGTCTCCAACCATTGGTTACGATAGTCACGCGGACCCCAACCAAGTAGTCTGCATCTATCAACATGGCTCAGACTAAAAGTTAGTGACTTCAGGCACTGATGCCACGTTTTGGTTTGGCCGCCCCTAACTTTCTTCCAACCATCCCCTACCCCGGTTAGCATTGCACGTCGTGGTAATCGGTGTTCAGGCATACGTAATACGTGGCCCAACCATTTCAGTCGATGAAGATTCATAACCTCATCAACTGATTTACCATCATTCCCTAATACCCTGCGTCTAACCTCATAATTACTTACCCGGTGATCCCAGCAGATGCCAGCAATATTTCTAAGGCATCTGTGGTCAAATACCAGTAGCTTACGAGTGTCTTCTACTCTTAATGGCCAAGTTTCGCTACCGTAAATTAAAACAGAACTGAATGCTGCGAAGTATACTCGTCCTTTTGTTGATAGACAGATATCTCGCCTCCGCCATAGGTGACATAAGTTGGCAAAAGCCAAACGAACTTCCCAAATCCGTGCTGAGATTTCGTCAGACACCAACATATTAGGGCTGATCAGATTTCCAGGATAAGTGAAGTTGTCAACGCGTTCAACTACTTCACTCCCTATCCTTAGTTCAGGTGTTGATGCAGACCAGTCCTGAAGCAACAACTTGCATTTAGAGGGAGAGAAGCTCATCCCAAACATTCTGGCATTGTTGCTTAGTGCTACCAGAAGACTCTGCATTTTGTCAGCGTCTTCACCAAACAGGACTATGTCATCTTCGTATTCTAAGTCGATAAGTGGACCTCCTGGAAGGAGATCAATACCCGAGAATTCAGTCGACGAGAAAGTTATTTCCATCAATAGGTCTATGATGAAGTTAAACAAAAATGGAGAAAGTGGACAGCCTTGACGGACACCACTTGAGGTTGCAAAAGTAGATGACAGTTCGCCATAAGCCCTGACTTGACTAGTAGTGTTCGAGTAAAGAGCCTTCACAAGGTTTATGTACTTCTGAGGTACGCCTTTCAATGACAGACACTGCCACAGAGTCTCGCGGTCTACCGAGTCAAATGCTGCTTTTAAGTCAAGAAATACCGCCATCGTCGGACGCCGATAGGTATGCCTGTGTTCTAGAACCTGACGAATGGTGAATATGTGGTCGATGCAGCCACGACCAGGTCTAAAGCCAGCTTGGTTCTCTCGAGTTTGTAGTTCACGAGTCTTAGTTAGGCGTTTGATAATTATCGAGGCCAGTATTTTAGATACTATGTTTGTTAAACTAATCCCTCTGTGGTTGTCACAGGATGATTTTGACCCTTTCTTATATATTGGGACGATAAGTGATTGCGACCAGTCAGATGGGATAAAGTCTAATTCCCAGATCTTAGCTAAAATATTAGTCAACTTAATCGCTAAAATTGGACCACCATCCTTAAAGACCTCTGGAGCCAGTCCATCTGGACCAGCTGCCCTTCCTCGTTTCAGATTAACTATAGCCTTTTGAACTTCAGCAAGAGTCGGGGGACCTACTTCAATGTTCCATTCACACTGTCTGGGAATGGAGGGTAGTTGTAGAGTTGCTGAAGGCCAGCTGAACTGTTCCCTAAAGTGTTCCGCCTATCGTTCTAAACGCCTGGACTTGGAGCAGATGAGTGTATCGTCTTTTTCCGATATAATCTCACTTACACTTGACTTATTAATTCCAGTTTCTTTTATTAGTCTGTAAAGTTGTCTTGTGTTCCCTATAGTCGCCGCCTTTTCCATCTCTTTTGCTTTCGTTGCCCACCACTGCTCACGGTCGTTTCTTAGGCTTTTTCTTAACCTAGATCTGATTTGTTTTCGCTCTTCATCATGTTCAGAACCTGATGGGACAGACCTTGAAGAAATCCATTGGTTCCTTGCAACTCTGTGGTTTAAGTCACTAATAGATGTCACTGCTGTTTCCACAGCTGATTGTATGCCCTTCCAAGCAACATCTGGGTCAGCCTCGTCTTCACAACTACCTAAGTGTGACCTCAGTTGTTCCTGGAACCTACTTTTGGTTTTCTCGTTACTCAACTCAGTTCTAACGGGTCTTTTTAATGTGGCTTTTTTGCGTCCAGTGAGGTGCAAGCAGATGCGTGCCCGTATTAGGGCATGGTCGGAGTCCAAGCAGGTACTCCAGAATGAGCGACAATCTTCTACCGACCCTCTCCAACGATGACTGATGGCAATATGGTCTATTTGAGTCCATCGTTGGTTTGGTGTAGGGGGTCGCCATGTTAGACGATGTCTCTCCTTATGCTTAAAATTTGTGTTTGCTAAATATAAACGATTGTCTGAGCATAGCTGCAGCAGACGATCACCATTATCTGTTCGCTGTGTCGGAATACTAAAATATCCACCTAAATGCCTTTCTGTTTGGTTTAAACTGCCTATCTGAGCATTAAAATCACCTGCTACGAGTACTATGTCTGAGCGTTTAGCTTTCTGAAGAAGTTCGGACAGCTTTCTGTAAAATTCATCTTTCACATCATCTGAGCTGCAGTCAGTGGGAGCGTAGGCAGAAACGACAAAAAGGCAACGACGTGTGTCCCTATCCTTCCGAGTTCTTACGTAGCCGTTCAGCCGAACAGCACATAGACGACTGTTGACGGGGATCCACTCTAGCAGTGCTTGTTCGGCCCTCATGCTTAGTGCTATGCCTACACCTGCCAGTCCACGAGAACTTGTCATCGGGTCACCAGATACACGAAGGGTGTACCTCGTTGGCTCTCCGTTTTGCCGAGGTGAGGTCAAGTGAATGACCACACTGGAATCCTGTATGCGTGTTTCGGAGACACAGCACACGTCAATGGTAAGAGACTCTAGGGTTTTAGCCAAGGAAGCCTGCTGACCGATTTGACATAGGGTTCGTACGTTGAAGGCTCCAATGTGTAGTTTGGAGCGAGGTTTCAGTAGACCTGGGACAGTATTTTGCGCACTAGAATCGTTGGCTATGGTGACACTTGAGGTGGAAGCCGAGAGAGGAAATTTAGAGTTGAAAGTCGATGTAGGAGGAATAATAGGAATTGAAGAGGAAGGTTGATTATGAATATAGTGGTCTTGAGTGCTGTTAGAGGTATGAGGGCGGTTTTCACTTTCCGGTTGCCCACACCGTGGAAGGGTTCTTCTGGAGGTACCTGAAAAGGAATTTGGATTAAAGGTGGTCTTAGTGACCTGAGAGCGTGACCGCAGTGCCCAAGGGACAACTGCTTGAGGTCGGCCACACACGACCTTGTTATGGGTAATTTTTGTGTTAGCTCCGTACTTATTGAGACCTTACCGCCGGAGACGGATATCCGTGGGATAAGGCGAGGTGTGCATTTTTAGGGTCGACCTTTTCTAACCCCACCCCTCCTTGTGGGAAGGCAGCATCACTGTCATGCTGGTTGTCTGAAGGAAACACCTTACTGCTGTCACACCTCTGTACAGTCAGCAGTACGACTTCGCCTTCGGACCTTGGGTTTGTTGCTTTTAGTCTTACCGCTCTTCAACCGACCTGTCTGACATGGTAGGACCTTGAGGAACGGTTGTTCCAGCCAGTATAGCTCGGTTGCTTCATCACGATAGGCAAGCCCGACCACCACGTCAAGGTAGCAACAACGGTCGGGAAAAGGACGGGTTTACTGCGTAGCAGTTCGTTCCGTCCTTCTTTATGGCAGTGAAACATGGCCGGTAAGAGTAGAGGATATTCGTAGGCTACTAGTATTTGATCATAGGTGTCTTCGAAACATTGCTCGTATATCATGGGACCATCGAGTAAGTAACACAGTTGTTAGGAAACGGGTACTAGGTAAGGATGGCAAATCGATTGAAGTGGTGAAACTTCATCAGTTCAGTTGGCTGGGACACGTGTTACGTATGTCCAACGACCGACTGCCTCGACGTGCTATGTTCAGTGGTATAGGAGCAGGTTGGAAGAAAGCTAGGGGCGGCCAAACCAAAACATGGCACAAGTCCATGAAGTCACTGACAAGTGGACTGAGTCATGTTGGTAGGTGCAGACTACCTGGTTGGGGACCGCGAGATGATAGCAACCGATGGTTAGAGACCCTGAATGACATGGCTCAAAATCGTTTGCAATGGCGCAGGTGCATCCACTCTCGGTGTTCTCCCAGATTTTAATCTTCTGAATTCTTCATATCCCTTTCTTTTCCTCTTTCCAAATTTATTTCACTGGATTATACTCCTTGAATAACATCTCCAAACCCTAATCTTCCCGATTACTGCTTATACTCTTGCTACCTCTACCATTACGGGATTTGAATCGACAACTGCATCTCTGTGCTAAGGTGATGTGGCAACTCGAACTGATGTACGTACGTACGAAGTTCTACGTTGTTACTGACTGACTGACTGTGCTAATGTGGTATGGCAACTTGAACTGATGCACGAACGTACGAAGTTCTACGTTGTGACTGACTAGGGGTCTAGGACGTATGTCTGTCAATTCAAGTTGCCACAGTACATCACTACACCAAGATGGAATTATCAAGACAAGAGTCAGAGTAATAGTAAGAGAATCGATTGTAGTAGAAAATAATATGGACAGACTATTCTTTGTAACTACTTTCATGAACGCTTCTGAGTCATGATTCAAAAATAAATTAGAAGAAATACCTCTCGCTACTCTTACTAAGTATCATGCTGCAAAAGTCTGCTCTGTTCTACTTTATGGCTTTGAAACATAGTCTATGAAAATAAGAGACACAAGCAGGCTACATATTTTCGATTATAGGGGTCGTTAAAGTATTGCTCGGGCTACCTGGAACGACCGACTGAGTAATTCTGAGGTTAAGCAGAGGGCACTTGACAAAAGTTGCAAATCGGATGATGAGGTAATGCATCTTCATCGAATGAGGTAGTCGAAATGTCTGCTAAAGATACTTAACTACCGCCTACTTCTAACCGGGATGTTTGCGAGTACAGGAGGAGATTGAGGGGGTATTTAGCAATGGCCAATAAAGGTATGATCAATCCATGAAGCCGCTGACTGTTGGTTTGAGCCATAACAAGAGTTGCAAACAAGTGGATTGGGGTCGTGATTAATGGTTGAAGCTGTTGAGTAACATAGCTCACAATCAGTCACAATGACGCATATTCAATCACTATTTATCGTCTTGTCAATTTTGAGTTCCAGTATCCCTTCATATACGTGTTCCAACTCTGTCTATCCATATCATATTCTCACAGTTTAGTCTCTCCCAACCGTTGTTGCTACCTTGATGTGATGGTCGGGCTTGTCTATCGTAATGAACCAATCGAGCTATACTGGCTGCAACAGTCATTCCTCAAGGTCCTACCAAGCCAGACAGGTTGGTTGAAGAGCGGTAAGACTAAAAGCACCAAACACAAGGTCCGAAGATTAAGTCGTACTGCCTACTATACAGAGGTGTGACAGCAGTAAGGTGTTTTCTTCGGACAATCAGCGTAACAGCGACGCTTTCTTCCCACAAGGAGTGGTGGTGTTAAAAAAGTTCGACCCTAACAAAGTACAACTCGCCTTATCCCACGGACATCCGTTTCTGGAGGTAATGTCGCAACAAGTACGGATATAACACGAAAAGTACTCACGCAAAGGTCGTGTGTGACCGACCTCGAGCAGTTGTATCTTGGACACTGCTCTTATGCTCTCAGGTCACTAACCCAATTCCCTTTTCGGATACCTCTAGAAGAACCTTTCCACGGTGTGGGTAACCGGGAAGTGATAAACGCCCTCATACCTCTAAAAGCACTCAAGACCATTGTATTCTTAGTTTTTTCTCTTTCCTTATCATCCTTTTCATTATATTTATCGTACAATACTGACCAAATATTGCAAACTGAACCAATGCACGCTTGCGCTAGGTTCTACATTGATGACGTGAGTCTGTTTTGAAAGTAACAATATCTATAACCATGATATTGAAAAACATGTGTTCATATCCCATGTATGTTTCTTCATGATTCAAATACCCTGTCTGTTAATGAGTGCTAATTATTGTCAGTCAGTCAGCTACAACGTAGGACCAGGCACATATATGCATCGGTCCAAGTTGCCATACCTCATTAGCACAACAAGATGGACACCGGATTCATAGGAGTAGTTCAGTCAATGATGGTAATATATAAAAGAAAGATTGCATGTAAGGATATAGTACTGAAAGAAAGATCTAGTACGTAGAAGGAAAGATATGAAGGGATTTTAATCTCATCGTTTAAGGGAAGACATAGAGCGTATAGACCGACACCATTGTGATCGATTCTGAGCCATGTTACCAAAAGTCTCCAACAATTGGTTACGATAGTCACGCGGACCCCAACCAAGTAGTCTGCATCTCCCAATATGGCTCAGACTAGAAGTTAGTGACTTCAGGCACTGATGCCACGTTTTGGTTTGGCCGCCCCTAACTCTCTTTCAACCATCCCCAACACCGGCTAGCATTGCACGTCGTGGTAATCGGTGTTCAGGCATACGTAATACGTGGCCCAACCATTTCAGTCGATGAAGATTCATAACCTCATCAACTGATTTACCATCATTCCCTAATACCCTGCGTCTAACCTCATAATTACTTACCCGGTGATCCCAGCAGATGCCAGCAATATTTCTAAGGCATCTGTGGTCAAATACCAGTAGCTTACGAGTGTCTTCTACTCTTAATGGCCAAGTTTCGCTACCGTAAATTAAAACAGAACTGAATGCTGCGAAGTATACTCGTCCTTTTGTTGATAGACAGATATCTCGCCTCCGCCATAGGTGACATAAGTTGGCAAAAGCCAAACGAACTTCCCAAATCCGTGCTGAGATTTCGTCAGACACCAACATATTAGGGCTGATCAGATTTCCAGGATAAGTGAAGTTGTCAACGCGTTCAACTACTTCACTCCCTATCCTTAGTTCAGGTGTTGATGCAGACCAGTCCTGAAGCAACAACTTGCATTTAGAGGGAGAGAAGCTCATCCCAAAAATTCTGGCATTGTTGCTTAGTGCTACCAAAAGACTCTGCATTTTATCAGTGTCTTCACCAAACAGAACTATGTTATCTGCGTATTCTAATTATTGTGAAACTGAAAGTCTTGATTTTAAGAAAGAATAAGTTGCAAGAAATTTGAAAAAAATTCACAATATTATGATTGATTTTGACATTTTCTCGCACAACAATGACCCAACTTCTCCATACAATTGAGATACGCAGTCAATGATTTCATGGAATGGTCCCATGTCTAAATCTGTTAAATCTCACTTTTTTAAAGCAGTTCAGTCTTTTTCTGTTCTCAATTTAGCATCTTACACCAGAGAAAACAGTACTTAGATATATATATGTGACAATCATTCTATTTAATATCCTAGATTAGCTAACTAAAGTTGTTATAATCAGATTAAAGAAAGTATTTCGTCCCTTATTTCCCTAGGACACATCATTTGTATATGTCACAGTGAAACAACTGTTCCGAAAGTCATCGATATTTTCCAAATCAAGCATTTATCTATTCATTATAAGCAAAGACGGATAGTGGTTAGGAGTGGAGTCCAGGAAGCGCGTTTCGTCCAATTTAGGACTCGTCGGCTAGATGTACCTGCATCTGAGAGTTGATATTCACCCTGGGATTCGAACCCAGTATACCATTCGTTTCATACACCATATCACGTTATTCACTTAGCTTGGAAAGATTCAAGTAAACAATACCAAGTAAATTTATCTATCCAATTGTGACAAAACAACAACAACAACAACAAAATTTACTAACAATAACTTACTATAATTAAAGATGAATTATATTGTATTCTATCTATTTTTACTTTCATATGTAATACATCATCATTATTAAAATTTGCATTAAACTGAAACATTCTAATTTTGTTGTTTATTCTTATCTACACTTGATAGTGTAAAATGATTGAATGAATTTAAGTAGTATATGTGTTTAATAATATTTTCTATCGAAATATTGATCCTTGAACTAAACTATTTTTGTTTTCCATCAATTCACGTGACTTGATATAAATTTTACAGTTTTTAAACGAAGAAACAATAAACTGATCAGGATCTCTCTATTACATATTGTTTATTGATTTATTTGAACATATACATACTGGTATAAAGGGGCATCGAATACATATGCACTAAACAAGTCACTTGATTTGTGGTTGGGCCGATTGCCCAGGTCGAAGCAGGTGGTTCTCTTAAGGGGCTACAATCGGAACGTTCGATTTAGATGTCTAATTAATTATAGTGAAAGCCAGAGCGACTTATGCCAATCTGGGGCATCTTTGGTGCCCTTGTGACGTTAGTCTGGCTGTAAAAGGTTGGATCTACAACGTGTCGGTGAGAGCAGTTTTGCTCTTTGCTTATGAAACCTGGCCTCTCCGAGTTCAGCATGTTGGATGACTCTCTGGGTTTGATCAGCGTTGTCTCCGAAAAATTGCTGACGTATAATGGCAACAACATGTTAACAATGTAGTGGTTCGGCATCATGTGTTCAAGCACGGCGATAATAATCCAATCATCACTATCTTGAAACATCGACTTCGATGTGTTGGACATGTTCCACGAATGTTGTCCCAGAGAATTTCACGTCGTGCATTATTTACCGACGCTAAGACTGGTTGGAAAAATAGGATAGGTGATCAGTGTATGACATGGTGTCGTGGTATGAAATAAAGCTGCAAAGGACTGGCTTGTGTCGGTCCTTCATGACTCCCTAATTGCGGACCTAAAGATGGTGTAACACAGTAGCTAGAGACGTTATCAGATACGGTTCGGAATAAAAGCCAGTGGAGATCCTGCTGTAACTTTCTTCATAAAAAATGGACGTAACTTCTTTAAGTGGAAGAACTCGCTCTGGCTGTACTTTTGCTAATTGAACTGTCTCTCCCATTATTATTATTATTTCAATGTTATACACTAATTTCTGTTTATTGTTGTACGTCTTTTTTCTTATACGCACCTTGCATTCTTTATCTCTCTACATTCTCATTATTATTGCATGGCGCATATATATTTGATGCCCCTTTGTACTAATATTTATGTGTTCAAATAAATAAATAAATTGGTCTAATACACAAGGTAGTGGAACAATGTAAGGAGATGTTGTCCCGTGGTAGCCGGTGACCAACAATTGGATCATACACCATTGGTTTGGAATTAGAGTTCTCCAACTTCCTTAAATGGATCCTCCATATCTACCAACCCGATTAAAGCGCTGGACATTCGCTTTTCGTCGTCCCAAGTTCGCAAACAACAGTAATGCCGCGAGAAGGCAGTGAGTAGGACTTCCATGCCAGTGGCTGCATACGCGCGACCATGTGAGAGCATTGCGAGAGGTGTAACTGTCTCTCACCACCCTCGGTCCTACCAGGGCATTCGGGGGCACAGCAAGAAGGGAATTATAGTCATAACAGTTTTAGAGGTAGAAATTAGAAATGATTCCAACTTTTCGTTCGTTAGTCTAGTATGAGTATCGCTGAGATTTTTACATACAGAAATTCCTTTTTTAAATATTGATCATGTGTTTACTAGCGACTAATTTCGAGAGGTAATTCACGGAATTCTAGTAAGAAGCAGTGGCCGGTGGAGTCCATCCATTTCCGCTGCAAGGTAGTTACCCATCAACAGCATTGGAGACTGATTGCGAGAGATTAAAGATGTGAAAGCTGGATGCTCACCCAGTTTTCTGAGGATTAGACACATGTCACGAAACTGCGTTCGATTCCAGGTAGGGTCGTGGATATACATTGCTTAATTTTCCCGTGCTAAGATTAAACAATTGTTTAGCATTCAATGGTTACCGAACTAAGGTCACTTTAAGATGCGAAGCACAAAATTAATAATTAAGAGACCAAACTTATCAGTTAGACATTATCAATTCAACTCACTTCTCGAATTTCTTTTAACCATTCACCAAAACTTAAAGGTACACGTTCCCCACTAGCTGTACCACTATCAGTTGTCGAATTTAATCCAGTCGCTACTGATGATGATGAGCTTGCATTCATAGGAAACGGTGATACAGGGTAATATACTGGAAAACATAACCAATATGCAATTTGTGGTGGTATATTCTCATTTCGATAAGGATACATATATGACGGAAATCCAGTCCATAGATATGAATTCATATTTTCAGCAATGTTAGCAGTATTGCTTTGAGTAGGAGAAGATAAAGAAGGCATTGCAAATGGAGTAGTAAATGAAGAAGTGGACGGTGTTAACGATGGATTAATTAGATTCCCAGATGATAAGTTCGATTGTGATGTAATGCCGGAGAGAGAATTTGTATGATGATCATTATTGTTAGCAGTAGTAGTAGTAGTAGTAGTAGTAGGTGTGTTTGAATTAGTGAATGCTTTCTTATTCCTAAATTCTTCCTCACTCTAAAAGTGGAACCAAGGAAAAAAAGAAGAAACAATGATCATTAATTAAAGTGAATTGATTAATTTCATTCAGACTTAATATATCCAACTGAGTACAGACAATTGATATTAGCTAACTGACATAGAACTAGGAAGAAATGACGGCGTAGCATTAGACCATAAAATCATTAGTTGCTGTTGAAGTAACCTTTGTTGATACATTCAAATTTAAGTGATATTCTTCATGAAGTAAGCGATGATGATGTTTTCTAAAATGACAATAAAATCTCTGCAATCCAACCGTTTAGAATAACAGACTCGACATTAAAAGCATCCATCACTTGAGCAGCAATTCTTTCCATCATATTGAATACGAAGTCTACTTAGAAATTCACACTTAAGTACGTTATTCTAATAAATAGGTTGTTATGTAAATAATACCTAACTTGACAATCTGAAAAATTGCACTGATCCTGAAGAGCAGACTTTAAGAGAAAACTAAAACAAAGTCGTTTTTCTTTGTGAACAACTACTGATAACGATTTTACGAAGATAACTCTAATTTAGGGATACTATTCATCTGACGACTACAACCACATGGTAAAATAGTTCCATAGATTTCAACCGAATAGTATACAGATAGTATACAGTCAATAGCTTGATCCATTGATAACGCGTCGTTAATTGGCCGCCCTAAGCTTTTTTAGACCAGAAACTAGTATTACACTTCAAACTACTGCGGAGGGTAAGTCATTAGACAGAAAAAAATCCAAAATTCATAGACATAATTTCATTTATTACCTCAAAGAGAACAAAAACGAAGATTGATGAGGAATAATAAATGGATTCATTCTATTTCGTTAGATTCACATCAACTGCTTACGGTAAGTCAGTAACAACGTAGAACATCGGACGTACATACATCAGTTCGAGTTGCCATAGCATATTAGCACAGAGATGCAGTTGTCGATACAAATCCCGTAGTGGTAGAGGTAGTAAGAGTAAAAGCAGTAAACTGCTTACAACCTATTTAACATTTTACAAATCAACGTTATTACACATATTGACATAATTAATACATACAAGGGTCATTACAGATGATTATGTGTATCATGATGTAACAAAGATTCGATTAGGGTCAATAAGGTCATAAGAAATTGTTTGTTTCAGATAAATAAAGTTTTTTTGGGGGGGGGGGAAATTGTCAGAACAACCAACTAGTGATTAGAACTCAAGGAGTTCATAAACATTAGACGATGGTGTAATTAAGTAACTGAAAATAGATTAATGGTAATGAAGAAAGATATGAATTGAAGAAAACTGACAATCAATCAAAAACTTAATAATCTCCACAACCCCTATACTAGTAATCAACATGTGCTCACTAGTGACTAGCTTCGTGAGGGAATTCTCGGAGTTCTAGTGAGAAGCCGTGACCAGTGGAGCTAATCCTTGTCGGGTAGAGACAGTTATCTACTTAAGTACAAAGGAAGTTGGTCGCGCAATTTCGTGGATTGGTTGATGTTAGAAACTATCACCATTGGATGCCGGCTCAGTTGTACAGTTCGTTAAGCGTTCGCGCGCGAGACCGAAGGCCCTAGGTTCGATTCCCGCTCGCGGGATCGCGGATGTGCACTGCCGAGGAGTCCCACAATGGGACGAAACGGCCGTTCAGTGCTTCCAGGTTTTCAATTGTGATGGTCTAACATCAATTGGTTCAAGATCTCAATCAAAAACTTTATAATCTCCACAACCCCTATACTAGTAATGATGTAATCAACAA
This sequence comes from Schistosoma intercalatum, assembly GCA_944470365.2. Classification (NCBI taxonomy): domain Eukaryota; kingdom Metazoa; phylum Platyhelminthes; class Trematoda; order Strigeidida; family Schistosomatidae; genus Schistosoma; species Schistosoma intercalatum. The sequence goes on from OX103729.1 coordinate 1,423,857, forward strand.
AAGTGGGGGTGTAATGTTATCAGGGTAAAGGAAGATTTATAACTGCCTCCTTCTGGATACATGGATCTGGTTTTAGACATCTGATTGCTATCGCTTCTGCAAATTTCAAAAGATTGGAGTTTGATTGTTTATTAATCACCTTGAATGACGTCAGTGTATCATCTGTGGTGTGTACTGCTTATATTGATATAAGTGGTATATGACGCGAGTTATAAAACGTAATGTCTGACAGCAGAAGATGGGAGAAGATCAAGAAAGGAAGTGTGGGAACACAATGCAATTTGTAAGAAAACGCATGAAAAATGAAATATGAGACAATGGATTGATGCTTGCAACAGGAACAGTCCAGGTTGATATGATGGATTGATATTTTGCAAATTAACGATTTGTTATATGGTTCTTCTAGTTTACCAAGTAACTCTGTAATTTTATGTTAAATACATCTGCTATAACTGTGACGGCAGCAGATTAGAGGGTGGCGAATTATTGATCGGACCAAAGACGCGCAAACACGTAGAGCGGCCTAGGGTTCTGATTGGTCCCGCTTCCCTGTCTAGCCCAGCCAGTTGAGTCCAGAACGCAAGTCTCAGCCTCGGATATATGAATCACTATATTTCAAACACACTCTGTTTATATACTAATCAAGTAGACCACAACATACCATAAAATAGAAAATAACATTGTTGTTATGGCCTTGTGATGTCTGATTTTTCGATCACACGACTTATCTACCAATCCGAATACGACTTATACGAATCTTCACACTAGGCCAACCAATGACGTTCAACCGGTGTGGGGAGTTAGCGTCCTTATTGGTCCTATGTCCTACGAGCCCTTCCACTTGAGTCCAGAACAAGATACCAGCTTCCGAATCAGAGCAGATCGTTTATTTCAGGCATACTTGGTTTATATATCAATCATACAGACCGCAACGTACCATAAAATAGGAAATAATATTTGTACACAAATAAGCCCAAAAAGTGGCTGTGAATGTGGGAGGCAGTAGTTAATAAACTGAACATAACTTAAGAACCGTAAATCGTACAATAATAAATTATAGACCAAAATAAAGCTTGTCATAAGAGGGATATAAATATACATAATGTAATTGTTGAATAGTTATACAATAAGAATATTTATAGAATATTAGTCCATGAATAGTCCTCGGAAGTTACCTGTAATTTAATCTCCACTCGGATATAACAATTGTACAATATTGACCAGTAGGAAAGTGACACGTGAAATATGTACTGACCAATAAGAAAATAATACCATCTCCAAGTCCAAGAATAGCATTAGACTTAACAGAATAATTTTTGGGCAAATACATGTGAATTTGTATACACTGTTGGTGATAACATGAAAGGGATACCAATCGACCTTTGATTATGTTAAAGAATATGCTGTTTTGGATAGGACGATCAGTTTAGCTTCAGGATAAGTTCTTGTCAATGCAGTTTTTAGTCTCATATTGATTGACCCTGTGACATCATCATCTTTGAATTTAAGTTGAATGAAAATAGGGTTTTTTTACTTACTGCAGTTTCTTTGAGTGTTTTATCTTCACGCATTCCATATGTCTGAATAAACTTCAGTTCCAGTTCAACGATATCATATACCGACAAACCGATGGTGTAGCAATGGGAAGTCCGTTAGGCCCTGTCCTAGCATATATTTTTATAGCTAACCTCGAAAGAACCAAGCTCATAGGAGCGTTTGGTGAAATGGTGTATTATTCGAGGTACGTTGATGGCCTCTTCATCGTATGTAATAATAAACAACATTCAACAAATGTGCCAAGACTTTTCAACGAAGCCCATCCAAATATCCAGTTTACTATGGAACATAGAAATGAAAACTGCTTCCATTTTCTCGATATCGCAATAAAACGAATAAAAGATGGCGCACTTTAACGTTCAGTCTAACGAAAAACCCTGGAATGGGATTTATCTCGATTTCAGTAGCTTTTGTCCAATCAGTTACAAAAAGGCACTCGTTAAGACACTTCTTCATAGAACAGAAAGAATATGTACTGCCGATACACTAGAAGAGGAAGTAATGAATGTGAAAAGATGTTTAAAGAATAACGGATACCCACTGAAGTTTATTCAGACATATGGAATGCGTGAAGATAAAACACTCAAAGAAACTGCAGTAAGTAAAAAAACCCTATTTTCATTCAACTTAAATTCAAAGATGATGATGTCACAGGGTCAATCAATATGAGACTAAAAACTGCATTGACAAGAACTTATCCTGAAGCTAAACTGATCGTCCTATCCAAAACAGCATATTCTTTAACATAATCAAAGGTCGATTGGTATCCCTTTCATGTTATCACCAACAGTGTATACAAATTCACATGTATTTGCCCAAAAATTATTCTGTTAAGTCTAATGCTATTCTTGGACTTGGAGATGGTATTATTTTCTTATTGGTCAGTACATATTTCACGTGTCACTTTCCTACTGGTCAATATTGTACAATTGTTATATCCGAGTGGAGATTAAATTACAGGTAACTTCCGAGGACTATTCATGGACTAATATTCTATAAATATTCTTATTGTATAACTATTCAACAATTACATTATGTATATTTATATCCCTCTTATGACAAGCTTTATTTTGGCCTATAATTTATTATTGTACGATTTACGGTTCTTAAGTTATGTTCAGTTTATTAACTACTGCCTCCCACATTCACAGCCACTTTTTGGGCTTATTTGTGTACAAATATTATTTCCTATTTTATGGTACGTTGCGGTCTGTATGATTGATATATAAACCAAGTATGCCTGAAATAAACGATCTGCTCTGATTCGGAAGCTGGTATCTTGTTCTGGACTCAAGTGGAAGGGCTCGTAGGACATAGGACCAATAAGGACGCTAACTCCCCACACCGGTTGAACGTCATTGGTTGGCCTAGTGTGAAGATTCGTATAAGTCGTATTCGGATTGGTAGATAAGTCGTGTGATCGAAAAATCAGACATCACAAGGCCATAACAACAATGTTATTTTCTATTTTATGGTATGTTGTGGTCTACTTGATTAGTATATAAACAGAGTGTGTTTGAAATATAGTGATTCATATATCCGAGGCTGAGACTTGCGTTCTGGACTCAACTGGCTGGGCTAGACAGGGAAGCGGGACCAATCAGAACCCTAGGCCGCTCTACGTGTTTGCGCGTCTTTGGTCCGATCAATAATTCGCCACCCTCTAATCTGCTGCCGTCACAGTTATAGCAGATGTATTTAACATAAAATTACAGAGTTACTTGGTAAACTAGAAGAACCATATAACAAATCGTTAATTTGCAAAATATCAATCCATCATATCAACCTGGACTGTTCCTGTTGCAAGCATCAATCCATTGTCTCATATTTCATTTTTCATGCGTTTTCTTACAAATTGCATTGTGTTCCCACACTTCCTTTCTTGATCTTCTCCCATCTTCTGCTGTCAGACATTACGTTTTATAACTCGCGTCATATACCACTTATATCAATATAAGCAGTACACACCACAGATGATACACTGACGTCATTCAAGGTGATTAATAAACAATCAAACTCCAATCTTTTGAAATTTGCAGAAGCGATAGCAATCAGATGTCTAAAACCAGATCCATGTATCCAGAAGGAGGCAGTTATAAATCTTCCTTTACCCTGATAACATTACACCCCCACTTTTGTTAATTGCATCATTCATTATTTCAACTCTTTCTGAAGTTTGGCTACGTCGTTGTCAGTTTTCTTCAATTCATATCTTTCTTCATTACCATTAATCTATTTTCAGTTACTTAATTACACCATCGTCTAATGTTTATGAACTCCTTGAGTTCTAATCACTAGTTGGTTGTTCTGACAGTTTCCCCCCCCCAAAAAAAACTTTATTTATCTGAAACAAACAATTTCTTATGACCTTATTGACCCTAATCGAATCTTTGTTACATCATGATACACATAATCATCTGTAATAACCCTTGTATGTATTAATTATGTCAATATGTGTAATAACGTTGATTTGTAAAATGTTAAATAGGTTGTAAGCAGTTGATGAGAATCTAACGAAATAGAATGAATCCATTTATTAATGTGCATCAATCTTCGTTCTTGCTCTCTTTGAAAAAGAATTCAAACGGTTTGTTAGTAGTCAGCTTGCGGTGTTGTGATGCGTAATTTCTTAATAAAAGCTTGATCCTAACCCTTATTATAATTATTCCACTCTCCTATAGTGAAGCACAGTGTAGAACCTAGTAGATGTATACATTGGTTCAAGTTGCCATACCTCATTGGCACAGCGAGATGAAATTGTTAAAGTCCCAGAGTAGGGATACTAGAAGTATTAGCAGCGATAGAAAAGACAGTGAAGATATGATTCGAGAAGTAAATGTAAATTGATGAAATAAAAAAAATCTTTTACAAGCAATCAACAACTTAGAATCTAAAGGAAGATAGTGAGTGAAGACACCTGTACCATTGTGAACGATGTTAAGAGATGTTACGCAAAATCTCTAACGGTTGATTGCGATAGTCACGCGGACACCAATTACGTGGTCTACGCCTGTTAATATGACTCAGTCCAGTTGTTAATGACTTCAGAGATCGGTGCCACGTTTTGGTCTAGTCGCCCATAGCTTTCTCACAATCTACTTCTACACACAACATCGCTCATTGAGGTGGGCAATAATTGAGTATACGTGATACCTTAGCTGGTGAAGACTTACTACCTCATCAATCGATTTTCTATCTTTGTATATTGACTTGTCTCTAGCGCTGGCTATTGCTTACTCGGTGGTCTCAAAGTACACAAGCGATGCTTTGAAGGTGTACTTTTTGTAGGTAAAACAAATGGATGACTATGGAAATTATGTATCAAAAATGTGCATAACAACAACTTAAAAAAACAGTCCCAAAAATTTCAACTTTTTTAATATTCGTCCCGTTATAACAAAAACAAATGAATGATGAAAGAAGCAAAGAAATTACCATCATAGATATTTGAGCAGCAGCCTCACTGGCTTCTTTATTCATTGATGATGAAGCTGTAGTTAAGGGCAGAAGTAAATTGTTAGTTGGTCCACATATACTGCAAACATAACTCTGTGATCTGGAGTAAAATGAAGCGAAGTACAATAATAACAATATTATCTATGATAATACCAATTAATATGAGATATTACAAAACTGTGACTAATTTATTTACTGAGTATAAGTTTAAGTATTTCTCCAACGGAGTTAGACGTTTTTTAATATGAAAGCCACGATGTAACTACTATTTTGTACAAGACTAAATGACGTGGAGTGGGTTTTAAACTTGAATCAAATGGTTAAAGACTGAGCGCTGTGATCGCTAAGCCGATACTGATAGCCTGAGAGATTTTAAGCATAGTAAGTGTCTGCGCTAACAGGTTATCTCAAGGTCGAACAGTAGGTGAGAAATTAAAGACGAGATATAATATTAGAGAAAGTCATTTATACACTTGCTTAAGGTCTCAACCCACATGTATTTGTTTGGGATCGGAAGTACAAATGATTTGTGAATTGTCAATTACAGTTTCTGAAGCACTCATCAGTTTTCTCACTCATATTGCCAGTTTGACAGGGGTATAGAAAACGTGTATATTTGAACAGAATGCCGTGGATCGTATCAAAGGCTTTACACAGCTTCATGAAAGCTGAATATAATGTAACTAGAATATTCAGCTACATATATCACAATACGACAAATCAGTACGATGTTTGACATATATCAGTTCGAATTTCACACAATCAAATCATAAAGTATAGCTTTATCCATTCAGACTAGAAACACAGGTTTTGTGTATGAGTTAGTGAAACTGTTTGACTTCTCAAAATAAATTAATATAGATAGATTTCTGCAGAGATCCGTTTTATGATCATGATAAAATCACTTAAGATGGTACCAAATTTATAAAACACCTAAATTTTGCATTGATATTACCTGGGACATCTTAAATAATAGCCCAACTGTTTTTTATTTACTCATCATTCTGTAACAACCCGATTGACATAAGCCCCTCAACTGTTAGTGAATTTTGGAAGGCTGTAGCTAAAGAGCCCTACATTTTTTGTGTCACGTTTGGTAAAGCTCCAAATAGTTGCTCAACGTAAAGTAAGGAAAAAGTCTCGACCTATAATTTAATGGTTGAAAATCGACTGTTTCAGCCACAAAGCCAATAGTACTTACATAATATTATTTGGGTTACCCTTTACTAAGAAATTAATATTCACAGTACATGTTATCTGAGACATCAAAACGATTGCCTTTCCTAGAAATCAACAATAACAACTCTTGCTGATCTATATCCACAAAGTATACTGATATTGGCCCACAAGACTCTCTACTGATTGAATTAAGTAAAAGTTAGCTACAAATAAATATTTGTGATGATCACACAATAGAGACAACGGTAAAGAACATTAATGTTTTTAGACGAGGGTTTGGCAATGTTATACAACTTTGGATGACATATTTATAATACTGAAGAATTTCTGATAACAATATCTACATATGATTATACAATTCAGTTATATCAGAGTGTTATAACTTGCGACCGCCGATTAGAGAGCAGTGAGTTATCAATCGGAATAATGACGCGTAAAACACGTGCGAGCAGCCTAGAGTTCTGATTGGCCCTGCTTCCTGCTTAGCCCAGTCCAGAACAACGATTCGAACCTGTGCGATATGAATCATTATATTTCAAACATACTGAGTTTATATACCAATCAAACAGACCACAACGTACCAATAAAATATGAAACAACATTTGTACAAGAATTAGCTAGATGTGGCTGTGAATGAGGGAGGTAGTAATTAATATACTGGGTATAACTCAAGAATGGTAAAACGTATAATAATAGTTTATAGGTCAAAATATAGCTTATAATAAGAGGAATATGAATATGTATAGTTTAGTTACTTAATAATTATACAATAGAAATATACGTTTGGTATTGGTCCATCAACAGATCCCAAAAGTTACCATTCATTATTCTTATCGGGACATAACACAGAGTAACAGCTTTTACACTTCAATGTCTAGTAAAGAATGATTTTTTGGACAAATTTCCATTTTATTATGGATTATGTTGATTACTTTCATATTTCTACAGTTCATAGGTCTTAGTCACATACATGCTTCGGTAACTACATATCAGGTTCCTTTAAAAAAATCATGTTTTCCAGAGGAGCACCAACCTAGAACAGGGTTTAAAATCTTAAAGCTGATCCATTATTTTGTGATAATTTGCTGAAGAGATTCACCTTCAGTTTATAATGAACTTACCTAAATTGAAAATAAATTATTAACATACCTGAAATTTATGTTAACACTGACTAAAAAGTGTGAGTTTTTAATCAGAAACTACAGCAGCAATGGTCTTGTAATTCGCCTACTTTTGCAAGTAAGAAATGCTCGAATCTACAAAATTTACAAAATATTCGAAACCTAATTGTAACTCATTTTTTTATTGGTCGTTTGAATCTTTCCATTGATGTTTAGGATTGCAATTGATCAATCTCTTATTGGTATGTAAGCATTCTGTCATGATTGCCCCGATATTTCCTGAAGTCACAAGCATTATGAGCAGAGATGGATGGTGGGCAGCAGTGAGGTCCAGGATGCGCGTTTCGTCCCATTTGGGACTCGTCATCTGAATCTACCGGTATCCCAGGGTTGATGTTTTCTCCGGAACGTGTGTCCTGGATTCCATTGCTAGCCACCATCCATTTTTACTTATAACTGTTAAAGACGGAGGTTTCATTTCGGACAGTACATTAACTGAAGTGCTACTATGCGGTTTACACACATTTGACGTCACCCTGTTGGTTACACTATAGTTTTAGACTAATTCGCTACGTAGGGTCCACTGTGCTTGACCTTAAATGTAAGGATTTGAGCTACTATCTGTTTTCTCAAACAGAAGTAGGTGGGTTAGGGTTCGAGCCTGCGGCTTGTTCGTTGGTATTCAAACACCTGAACAACTGAAATACCGCCCCACTTTACATAATTTAAAATTTCCTCGTAAGAGACATGAAAGAGAAATCGCATTAAGAGTGAAAGTTTTGTTAGGCTAAGAGCATGAGTGCAGAGCCCAGAAGAAAAGTGCTTGAGATCACTAAAATTTGATGAGGAACAGAAAGCAACTAATGCAAATTATCCTACACACAATAACAAACATAAGATCCACTTGACAAATGAGCAAAAGGACATTACACACTTGCGAGCTAATAATTGACGTTCTTCTTTTGGTTGATTAAGTGAGCCGATTGCACCGACACCATGAGTAGGCATGAATCCAATCAATGCTAACAACGCAGTACGAATAGACCATGATGGTCTCCATGATTCGGGATGATATCCTGAAATACTTAAACATATTTTCCGATGTATTTCGAAACGTCCATTTGGCTGAAGAGAAAAAATGGTGTGCCAATAAATATTTAAGAAAACCTTACATGTACTTAAAAAAACCGCGATGTTATTGTGACAATGCTTGATAAAATAATAATGCGAGGAAATAAAGAGCGAAAATCAAAATAATACCGAAGGAAATAGTTTTAACAAAAGCATTCATTTTATTTTTACTATTTATAGTGTTGAAGAAACGCAAAATTACATTACAACACGGTCGTTACTAACCTCTACTACGAGCTACATTGAAAACATCCCAGAATATTGAATTATATACTTTATAATTCAAACGAGGCTGTTATTCGAGCTACAAAATGTCGGTTCGACAAAGTTATTTGTTACAATGCTACACTATCAATAAGCTATGTCTTTACCTTTCCAACTGAGTTGTATTGTTAAAAATCAGCGTTTGATAATGACAGCTACTCAGAAGTCACCCAAAGAACACTTTTTGAAACGATTTGAATGATTGACGAGTGGTTCCTATTAAGTTCAACTACAAGCTGTTGAACTTCAACATCATTTACATAGTGCTGCTGTTGAGTATAAAAAATGTTGCGATAACTTAATCCATTGTTACCATATGTCGTATTTATTTATTTATTTATTTCTTTATTTATTTATTTGAACACATAAATATTGGTACAAGAGAGCGCCAATATATATGCGCCACACAAAACAATGGGAATTCGAAGAGAAGTAGAAAAAAAAAACTAAGGAACGCAAAAGAAAAAGAGAGTAATGACGAAGAGGTACAATCAGAAGAAATCTTTCAGGTAAAGGAGACACAACCACTTTTTATGAAGAAAGTAAAAGAAGTTTACAGCAGGATCGCCACTGGCTTCTATTCTGAGCCATATCTGATAACGTCTCTAGCCACTGTGTTGCACCATCTCTCGGACCCCAACCAGGGAGTCGTGAAGGACCAACACAAGCCAGTCCTTTGCAGCTTTCTTTCATGCCACGACACCATATCATGCACTGACCACCTCTCCGCTTCTTCCAACCAGTCCCAGAGTCGGCAAATAATGCACGAAGTGGAATTCTCTGGGACGACATTCGGAGAACATGACCAAGCCACCGAAGTCGGTGTTTCAAGATGGTGACACCAATTGAGTTATCATCTCTGTGCCCGAACACACGATGCCGAACCTCTGCATTACTGACATGGTGTTGCCACTGAATGTCAGCAATCCTTCGGAGACAGCGATGATCGAACACAGAGAGTCGTCTAACGTCCTCAACTCGGGGAGGCCAGGTTTCACAAGCATAGAGCAAAACTGCTCTCACCGACGCGTTGTAGATCCGGCCTTTTACAGCCAGACTAACATCACGAAGGCGCCAGAGGTGGCCCAGATTGGCATAAGCCGCTCTGGCTTTCACTATTCGTGCATTGATCTCATCACTCACACCCCCACCAGCACTTATGCAGCTACCCAGATACACGAACTTCTCAACTACGTCTATCTGCTCACCGTCCAGGGTGAGTACAGGATTAGAATCCTGCCAGTCTTGTAGAAGTACTTTGCGCTTCGAAGGTGCAAAGCACATACCATACCTACGGACACTGATTGCCAACTGATTAAGTGCGGATTGCATGCCTTGGGCATTATCGCACAGTAAGACAATATCGTCCGCATACTCAAGGTCGAGAAGTCTTTCTCCAGGCAACAGATCCACACCACCATTACTTACATTCATCAGAGCTGTTTCCAGAATGTCATCGATGGCAAAGTTGAAGAGGAATGGTGAGATTGGGCAACCCTGCCTAACCCCACTGCTCGAATGGAACAATGGAGAGAGGTGGTTGTATGCCCTCACTCTGCCTGAGGTGTTTTTATACAGGGCTTTTAGGATGTTAATAAACTTCTCAGGCACACCCTTCTTCAATAGACAATCCCAGAGAACAGTCCTATCCAACGAATCGAAGGCAGCCCTGATGTCAAGAAACACTACGATTGTTGGCCTTTGAAAAGTATGGCGGTGTTCTAACATTTGGCGGAGGGTGAAGATATGATCAATACATCCTCGACCAGAACGAAACCCAGCCTGCTCCTCGCGAGTCAATCTTTCTCGGGTTTTGAACAACCTACGAAGAATGACGGAAGCCAATAGCTTGGACGCAATCGGAAGTAAACTTATCCCCCGATAGTTGTTACAAGAACGACGTGAACCCTTTTTAAAGATAGGGACAACTATCGACTCATTCCATGACGTTGGTACACTCTCTAGATCCCAAACCTTTGTAAACAACGTCGTCAATTCCTTAGTCAAAAAGTCACCACCATCTTTAAAAAGAGCCGGAGGTAAGTCATCTGAGCCAGGTGATTTGTAACGCTTCAAGAGTTGGAGTTCCTTGCGGACTTCCTCCTCATTTGGTGGATCAGTCGTCACCGGCCATGGAGGGCAGGACAGTCTGACCGATGTTGCCGGAGCAGCAGGCCAGTTGAACTGCCCTTCGAAAAATTCTGCCCATCGTCCAAGACGTCGATGGATGTTAGTGATTGGCATCCCATCATCCTCGCAGATTGTTTCACTCACACCAGACTTCTTGCTGCCAGTGGCTCGGATGAGTTGGAAGAGCTTCCGGTAGTTACCAGATGCAGCTGCTGCTTCCAGCTCATTAGCACGCATCGACCACCAGGCTTCTCGGTCCTTACGCAAGCTTTGCCCGATTTCCTTACGTAAAAACCTTCGTTTATGGTCAAACTCACGGTTACCCGGAGTAGACCGACGGGCTTCAATGAGTTGTAAGGAACCAGAAGAAACCCAGTGCTTAAAAGCGGGACGTTTCGCAAACCCACAACTGACTGTTCCCGCCATTTTCATGGCGTCATGCAATTGCAACCAATGCTCATCTATACTTTTCGGTGGAGTGGTAGCTAGCCTAGAGGCTAGCTCGGTTCGATACTTACTTGCAACAGAAGTTGCAACCAGCTTGCTAACATCAATCCGTTGATGGCGTTCACTTCGTTGTCCACTGAAAAGTAAGGCAAGATTGGCGCAGACCAAGGCATGGTCAGAGTCCAGATAGGTACTCCAAAAGGAGCGGCAGTCTTGTACACAACCACGCCAGCGGTAGCTGATCGCGATGTGATCAATCTGAGTCCAGGCTTGAGATGCAGAGGGAGGACGCCAGGTGGCACATCGGCGATGACTGTGCCGAAAGTTAGTGCTAGCCAGAAACAGGTTGTGGTCTGCGCAAAGTTGCAGTAGACGGTCCCCGTTATCTGACCTGCGACCAACGAGTCCCCATCGGCCACCTAAACGACTCTCTTCTGTGCCTAGACGCCCGACCTGAGCATTCAAGTCTCCGGCTAGTACTACAATATCTGTCGAACGCACTTTCTGGAGAAGAACTGATAACTGGTGGTAAAACTCATCCTTGATTGCATCCGGGCTGCAATCTGTCGGGGCATAGGCGGAGATGACGAAAAGACATCGTTTCTCACGCCGATTTCTTCTCACTTTGATGGAACTTTCTAATCTAACAGCACATAACCGACTGTTAATGGGGATCCAATCGACTAGTGCTGCCTCAGCTCTAGCGCTTAGTGCGACACCAACGCCAGCAAGACCAGACGAAGATGCCACAGGGTCCCCGGATAAGCGCACGTAAAACAAGCTTTTCGAAGCGACAGATGGAGATCGAATTTGTAGTACTTCGCCAGAGTCTTGAATACGGGTCTCGGATAGACAACACACGTCGATATTAAGACTTTCCAAAGACATAGCCAGCCCTATCTGTTGTCCGACCTGCATAAATGTGCGAACGTTGAAGGCAGCCAGTTTGAATGATGCACGTGGTTTCAGAAAATCTGCTTCAGTCCTCGTATTCGGTGGTAACATACAATTTTCAACCGGACAGTGACTCGAGAACGTTTAGATACAGTCGGAATTCCACCAAAGACGAGCCGCTGTATAAGTATAAAAGAAGGTGAATAATGTGGAAAATAATAATAATAATGATAATAATAACAATAATGACAATAATAGTAGTAATAATAATATTATTATTAATAATGACAATAATTGAAGTGATCATAATTTGAATCAATTGATTGTTTTTCAAAGCGACAAAAGTAGTTTCCATAGACATAAAGAGTTCATCATTTGTGTGTGGGCTGTGATACTGCCCGGGTGCCCAAACCGAAGCAGGTGGTTATCTTAGGGGGCCACTCCCCGAGCCTTTGACCTAAAGGTCTAACCCACAAGGCAGTGGAGCATCGTAAGGAGATGCAGTCCCATGGTAGCCGGTGACCAACGATTGGTTCATACGCCATTCGTTCCCGCAGGATACTGGAGCCCATGTGCACCATTGGTTTGGAATCCGGTTAAAGCGCCGGACATTCGCTTCTCGTCCTCTCATTTTCGTAAACAACACCCCCGCCACGAGAAGGCAATGAGTAGGACTTCCCTGGCAGAGGCTATATACGCGTGGCCGTGTGAGAGTATTTCGAGAGGGAAAGCGGACTCTCCCCACTCTCGGCCGTACCAGGGCATTCATAGTTTAAATAATAGATTGGCCAGTAACATAACCACCTGGTTGATAGTAGTTCTGATAACATGGAAGCGTGATCGCAGTGCCCAAGGTAAAGCTTCTTGAATCTGGTGGCAGAGTGGTTTTGTAGGTAGATTTCGATGTGCAAGCTCGATACTTTTACAGGCTTATCATCAACACTACAAATTCGTGGAACAAGGTGAGTTGTAAAAATTTTCAGGTCGACCGTCTTTTGATCTCTTCACTCTGTGACAAAACCACTGAAAGTACTGGTTACTCGTGTGAAATACTCTACTGTTATCAAACTTTAGTATGTTTAACGGTATGACTTAGTCCCAAGACCTTAGATTTGCCATTTTCTGGCTTACGGCTATTCAAGAGACAAAGTTAGGTTACTGCTCAAATTCTTTTGAAGACAGAGTAAAAGTAGTGAACTATAAGTAACTATATTGATGTTTTAAGGGAATAGAGAGAAATATAGTATCTGCATACTCACAGGTAGGGAATAAAATATAATCAATGAACCTACAATCGCACCAAAACTCGAACATTCTGTGATTTAGATTTTGTACAACTTATGTAGCATGATGGAAGTCAAATAATCTAGGGATAAGGAGTATCAGACTTGCATCAAAATGATTAAAACATAAATTGAGTATGCTCTTCTTAAGATGGGTACTACAACTAGCAGTACATAGCGGTAAAAAAATTTCAGGTCGAATTCAGCCAGTTCAGTATATAGACTAAGTGACCAACAAACTAAAGAACTGTGCAGACCAACAGCTATACTATTTGAAGGTTTAGCAGCCACAACCAGAGCGTTTCTGTTTATTGATATGATACTTATAGACTTATTGAGATTAAATTGGCATATACATGCACGTGGTTTTAAAAGCAAACCCAGTGGCCGCACGCTTAAACCTTGAAACGCTAGAATGAAGAGTAAACATAGTTTTGCAGTCACTTGGAGCATCTAAAACAAATGTGGAAGTAAATGACAATTTGAGGATACTTACAGTTAACAACACGATATTTGGAGGCTTCATTGGGTATTCTGAAGGCAAAAGAATTCTTCCATGGTATAAACCGCCCTGAAAGTCAGAATCTTCAGGACCTCTTATCGTGAAGTGCCACTCAAACAGATTATCCTAAGAATTATGTTAGAAAATATAGAGTCGAACCTCTAGAGGTTTGGCAAAGTATAGTTCAGTGGGCTCTGACAGTTCTTGTGCCTCTTTCATTAACCGTTTGACAGCTAAGAACGTAAAACTGATAAATAATAACAGACTAACCTGGATTTCGCGAATTATACGTCACAACCATGTTTTCAAATTTCTGTCCTGATTGTGACCTTAAATTTAGAACAGTTAAAACTGCTGTACTAGTTCTTTTAAATTCGGCACATTTAATGGTAATCACGAGGAAAGTAGTTATAGTTAGTATCCAAAGCACAGAATAAGAGGTCGAGGTTATTGTTTTGTTAGCAAGGTTGTAACTACTTGAATAACTTTGCGAATGTCCATTGTAAAGTCTTAAGTCTTCAGTAATAAGGATAGTAGGTTGGTGAACTTGTATTAATCTTGACGCACTGCTTTCCAGTGAAGGTTCAGCTTCTCCTTGAAAGTATTCACTGATGGGCTGATACCACTTGTTCGGGTAAGGCGTTCCAATGATTGACTACTTGATGAGAAAAACGGAACCCCACTTTAAGTTTATTAAATCTTGGTTTATGAACCTTCTTGCTATGACCGCGAAGATTATTAGTGCTGGAGGGAGAAAAAAGATAAAACATATTAACACCCAAATCATAATTAAAGATACGAAATGCCAGTATGTCACCTCGTGTCCTACGACACGACAAGGGGAAAAGATTTAGGCGTTTTAAACGCTCATCGTAAGGGAGTCTAGAAAGACCCTTCACTAATTTCGTTCCCACACGCTGGACACGCTCAAGGGACATCTGCTAGCAGCTTGGATACAGTACTATATGTGTGGTCTTACATAGGTGGCATATAAAATTCGAAACGTTTCCTCGTCAAAAGATTTGAACGCTCGGAGAAGTGACCATAACGCTGGAAAACCTTTGACAGCGGCTGCTTTGCAATGCGTAGTTGTTTTTAAATCATGACTTCATACTACTCCTAAGTCTTTATGCTCTTGAACGCACGGAAGAGGTTTACCCTTAATAGTGTAACGGTAACTATTACCGTGACCGATGTGCATTAGCACACTCTTCCTAGCATTGATTTCTAAGCCACACTCTCGAGCCCATCTAACTAAATCATCTAAGTCAGCTTGAAGATCCACATGATCAGCCGCACTTTTTATTGTTCTCCAGATTTTTACATCATCCGCAAACAATAATGTCGACGACATAAGTAACAGCGGTAACTCATTAACGTAGAGAAGGAACAGCAGGGGGCCTAAGATGGTACACCACTTTTGACCGGCTTCCAATCGGATAGCGTTCCGTTAACCCTCACTCTCTGTCCGCGGTCACATAAGAAATTTCCTATCCACGCATGTACAGTACCTATTATTCCGAAGCTCGTGAGCTTCTGCATAAGACCTACGTGTGAAACATTGTCAAACGCTTTGCTAAAATCTATGAATATCACGTCGACAGACAGACCGTTATCTAGGGTTGGTTTTGTGTTCTTGTCTTAACAGTGCAAGGCGGTTTCAGGTATTACACATATGATAAACTCAGCCACCATTTAGAATAATGTGACTGAATATGAGAGTCAATAAAGGTTGTCATATTTTGATGCCAAGTACATTTATCAGAGCCCTTGGAATCACCGGAATGAGTAACTGTCTCGTCACTAGACAGTTGTCATGTTTCATCTAGATGACAAGAAATGCAAGGCGAACTGAAAAAGGAAAAGTTTTAGAGAAACAGACAAATTTACAATTACATGCTTGTAAATGAAAATGATGACTAGAAACATAGATGATAAGTGTTCAGATGCTCTGAAACGAAGCTCAAGTAACACTACTAAAAGATATAATCGCTTCCCCTTATGCACAAATGTACTAGCTAGTTATTCATGAATAACGAAAACGGTCTGTAACTGTACATATTTGTCGTCCTGGAAAATCCTTGACACATTCTTTACAGCTGCTGTGGTTCAACGGTGGAGTATTTTTTTTAGAGTGTATATGATTGAACGATTCAGGACAAAAGCGTGAAACAAGTTCAACATGTTGACTACATATCTTGACAATCATCACAATATAATCCAACTAAAACTGCAAGGTTATTTCTTATGGGTTGAGGTTGCTGATGACATATCCAGCTTTCAACGTTTAGCCGAGCTTAGGACTGACAGTTACCGTAGTAAAGCTATATGGAGAGTTGTAATTCGTATAGCGATTCATATATTTGCTCAAAATTGACTTTCGAATCTCCATCTAGTGTCCACTTGTCGATTATCTAAATAAACATTCGGACGCTTAACTCTGTAAGTAGTAAAATGACATTTAATTCAAAATTTATTTTTAATTTTCAATAATGTTATAGTTTTAGAACAACTCTGCCTCACTTTTTTCATCTTTTATTGTTTCGTTTACTTCGTTTCCGTTTCAAACAATCTTCATAATCAGAAATGATAACGTGTTATGGTAAATAACCGATGTGTTTTCTGTACCATCAAAACTCTTATGTTTAAATCTACCATATTAATACAATACAATTTCACACTGAGTCCTTCAAAACTGAATTCTTGATTTGTTTTGTTCAAGTTCTAGAGTTACTGGGATTAGTTCTAATTCGACAATCAAAGATGGATAGTGGCTAGCAGTGGAATCCAGGACTCGCGTTTCTTCCCAGTTGGGACTCATCAGCTGAATGTTCCTGCATCTCAAAGTTGATGTTCACTCCGGGCCTCGAACCCAGTTCCATTCTCTCGTGAATTAAGGCAATGTTGAGACAGTACGCAAAGTATGCACATATGCCAATAACAGACTGATTGATTGAAGTTTTAAACCTTAATGGGAAGATTCAAGCATAAAATACTAAGTAAATTTATTAAGAATTCTTTCATATTATTGAAAATTCACACCATAAAATTATGGTTACAAGGACTTATTTTGACAAACAGAGTAAATAAAGCTTTTTTATTTTAAATAGTTGTTATTTTTGCACTTGCTATCAAGTGCAATCCCCAATATCTTTATTTTTCTACAAATTTGTCTGTTTTGGGTAAATTTTGAGTAAGCTATAATAGAAAGCTTTGGGGAAATTTCTGGACTCTAGTGACATTTTCCCAAAATTTGGGGAAATTTTGGGGAAAACTACCAAATATCTTACAACTTTTTTAGGGAAACACCAAAATTTACCTAAAATTCTCCCAAGTTTCACCAAAATAGAGAGATTGTTATTATTTTATGTGGTACAGAGTTGTTTTTTGTGTTTAACTGTGAAGATCAGAATAAATAAAGATCTGAGATGAGAGTAGACTAAAGCTTCTTTCTACTGTAATATGCTTCAAAAAGGAACAATCAAATCAAACGTAAATATATTAATTAACCAATAGAATGCTAGCGTATTATTAACCAATCACAGTCATAGAGATGTTATAAATCAAAATAATTTCATTGGTAGATCTGATAGAAGACAAATTTCATTGGTTGACATATTTCTTAATTCATAAATTAAATATAAAATCACTATTTTGGTTCAGATCACGTATCTGGGCTTCAGTTTCATCGTTTGAGGTTAGTTAATATTGTGGATGCTAAGTCTTCTCTTTGTAATTAGTTGCGTAGTAATTAACTTTAGTGTATTATTACCAAGTTTATTGACTCTTGCATTACGAACTAGGTTTACGCTAACAGTAATTTTCGGTGAGACTAATTTATGTACGACCTTTGAACGACTCTGAAGTGACTTTGAGAGTATCCACTTAATAACTAGGATCCAATGAGGGTTGCAAACCTGTGTGAGTAATTAGAATTATGATTTACAAGTGATGATTAGGGTTAGAAATTAGATTTAGGATTTTATTTTTTTATCACGAACTGACATAAGATCTAATGTCAAAACGGCATTTAACTAAATGGTTAAATGAATTTCGCACCAACATCCAAGACTTGTTATCCTAAATCTGATTGGTTTATTCACAAATTATAGTTTCACTTAATTTTCAAACCCCACCATGACTTCAGTAGTATATCAAATTATTTAATTGAAATAATAAATTGTTTTGTAATTTAGGAATACTATAGTGATTGTTCTTTTATCAAAACTGGCTTGTGTGCAACAACAATCAACTATGTACACAAATATTTTATTGTCAGAAAGGGGTTTTGTGGAGATTGTGTTAATTCAATAGTTAGATTCATGAGTCGATTAAAGCTAGATCACCATGGAAAAGCTGAAAGCACTGGATAACTATTTCGTATTAGTATGGGACTCCTAGCTGGTGGAAGCTTAATCTCTAGACCATTGAGCAGGTGTTCAACGGTATTAATGACTAACTTCAATCAATCCATGAAATTGCACCACCGTCCACCATTTTCTTCAGTGAGACCGAAGGTTCTGGGT
The DNA here is from genome assembly GCA_944470365.2 of Schistosoma intercalatum. Taxonomy (NCBI): domain Eukaryota; kingdom Metazoa; phylum Platyhelminthes; class Trematoda; order Strigeidida; family Schistosomatidae; genus Schistosoma; species Schistosoma intercalatum. Next base: position 1,442,347 of record OX103729.1, read on the forward strand.
TCTAATCCCATAAGTGCGATCATGGATACACATTACTGAGGAGTTCCATACTAGGATGAAATGGTCGTCTAGTGTATCCAGGTTCTCCATGTTGGTCTTGCTTTAATCGACTCATTAATTCAATTATGAAATTACAAATATTTTAGTTAATTACAGTATAATTGTAACTAGTAGTGAAACGTCATTCTTCTTGAGATATACCAATTAGATAAATTTGAATCTCAGCGTTGAGGCTCAAATCTGGTACCTTTTATTACAAATCAATGCGTTAACTACTTAACTATCGAGTTCATGTAACCACCAACTTATTCAAGAGAAAAATATGAACCCTTTTTAAATAAAATAGAGATCAACATTTATGAAAATAACCGAATTCCCATTCCATTCTTACAGAGAATCGTCTATTTATAGTAATCATTTATTTAAATACATAAACATTAGTATAAGGAGGCACGAAAATATATATGCGCCACATAAATTATTTGATTTGTGTGCGGGATGGGATACTACACGGGTGCTCAAACCGAAGCAGATGGTCTTCTTAGAGTGCCACATTCCGAAAATTTGATCTAAATGTCTAATACACAAAGCAGTAGAACAACGTCAGGAGATGCAGTCCCATGGTAAACTGTGACTAATAATAGGCTCATACACCATTTGTTTCCTTAGGATCGTGGAGCCCATGTGCACTATTGGTTTGAAATAAGTGTTTTCCAACTCCCATAAGTAGATACTTCATACCCAACAACCCGTTTAAAGCACCGGACATTCGCTTTTCATCCTCTCAATTTCTTAAACAACACGCGTGGTGAGAGAAGGCAGTGAGTAGGACTTCTCTGGCAGTGGTTGTATGTACGTGGCCACTTGAGAGCACACTCAGCTGTAGCAGGGCATTTAGGGGCCATAGACTGATTAGTTATTTTGAGGTTAATTATTGTCCTCTCTCATTCAGAACTTATTAATTAGTTATATCCCAGATCTACTATCATGTTCTTATCTAAAAGTATGAACAAAACATTATACAGAACTTGTTCAAAAAGTAAATTAAATTATAATTTCCAATTGAATAGTACGTTTATTTCGAAAGTAAATACCAAATCTAGAAAGCGAGAGTGTTAAATTCACTACTTGATTCACACAGAATACGGTTTAGGACCATGAGACTTGAACGTTGAACTTCATTGTCGCAAATCAGAACACAGAAGAAAAACTGGAGAAGTGTTTATTTGATAAGATTCAAAGTGTACAGAAAATTACGGGTATTTATAGATATTAGCATTTGTTAAATCAACATTATATTTCGGCTAATCCGCTAAGAGACATATTATGCTACTGAACAATAATGGCATCATGCCACGTTGATAATCTAGAAAGCTCCATCATGTTCTGATTGACCGGAAGTCTTCAGCTCCTTTACAGCCTCTGGAGGATCCGTTGTAGTTCTCGGAAGACGACTCAACATAGAGCGATAGAGAGAGAGAGAGTATTCCACTTGTAAGATTCACTTAATTTCGTACGAGTGACATAAACTTGAGTTTTGAACAGAATATTAGTCGTAGACATAATGTTTGTTTACTCAAATATATTTTGTACCCTGGGATATTCTTAATTTACTAATCTTTCATTGAAATAATGAAGTTAAAATATAATTTTCGTTGAATTGAAAATTGAAATGAAATAAATAGTTGTAATTGAATATCAAATCGAGTGTTATAAACATATAGGCTCCCTTCCAAATGCCCTAGCTGGAGAAAATGTGCTATGTCTGTCAGTCAGTCAGTCAGCTACAACGTAGGACCAGGGATATATATGTATATATGGTAACGGTTCAAGTTGCCACACCTTATTAGCACGATAAGATAAACACCACATTCATAGAAGTAGTTAACTCAATGGTGGTAATATATAAAAAAAAAGATTGTGTATAAGGACATAGCACAGGAAGAAAGAGTTCGTAGAAAGAATGATATAGAGCGATTTTAATCTCATCGTTCAAGGGAAGACAAAGAGTGTATACACCTGCACCATTGTGATCGATTCCGACCCATGTCACCCATAGTCTTCAACCATTAGTTACGAAAGTCACTTATTTAGGACAGAAGCTATAAAGATTTAAGCTGACAACATTAGATTTTGTATTCAGAAAAAGGTTTTTAATGTCTCTATCGTGTCTTCTTGATCAGAAATCAAACCTAACAGACAATAATGATCAATTATATCTATTCTTTGTTAGTCCCTTTTCTTTTCTTTACCATTTATATACATAAATTGATTGTGTTGATTCTTTAAACTTTGACCTACTTATTATGTAAGTGGATTCATTCACACATACTATCATACTATTTATTCACAATGAACACATTTGTTATTCACCATCAACGTGTACTTGCCAGTTATGATGATGAATCACGTATTCTATTTCATTGTTATCATTGACTTCCGAATTACTTTGGTTAATTTGTTATTTTGCAAATATGCATATATTTTCACTTAGTATGATTTCCTTGTATCTTCTCAATTGACACCAGTCTTTTACTTACTTACTTACGCCTGTTACTCCCAATGGAGAATAGGCCGCCGACCAGCATTCTCCAACCCACTCTGTCCTGGGCCTTCTTTTCTAGTTCCATCCAATTCTTGTTCATTTTTCTCATGTCTATCTCCATTTCTCGGCGTAATGTGTTCTTTGGTCTTCCTCTTTTCCTGTGGCCTTGATGATTCCATGTGAGGGCTTTTCTTGTGACACAGTTGGGTGCTTTCCTCAATGTGTGTCCTATCCACTTCCAGCGCTTCTTCCTGATTTCTTCCTCCGCTGGAATCTGGTTTGTTCTCTCCCACAGTACGTTGTCGCTAATAGTGTCTCTTATTGGCATTTATACATCCTATACGGATTGTCTTGATATTGTCGTAAGTCACAAGCATTATATACAAAGATGGATAGTGGCTAGCAGTGGAATCCATGTATCACGTTTCGTTCTATTTGGGACTCGTCAGTTGGATATACCGTCATCTCAGTTCAATTTAATCTTTCATCTAGTCTCTACAAACTAAACAACTATGTTCTTTATGTCAGCACTAATAATCAGAATTTGATTCACTTAGAAATGAAATAGAATAGGGTAATCTAACAAAAATCCATCTTATAAGAATCCGTTAAGTAATTATTCCCTCAAAGCGGGATCGTGGATGTGCACTACTGAGGAGTTCAACAATAAGACGAAACAATTGTCTAGTGATTTCAAGTTTTCAATGGTGGTCTTACATCAGTCGCTTCATGAGCTCAATTAAATACTCTATGACTATCGTTTAATTATTGTGAATTATATACATATTACTGTAAAGCCACAATGAAAAAGTAAGAAAGAAATTTCTTCGATCTATCCATTTTTTTTCACTAAAAACAGTCCATTTTATAACCATCGTTTCGTCAAATTATCATGGTTGTAAAAGTAATCTCAACTATGAATCACTTAAAGGCCACGTGTCATGTATGCCTAAACACCGATTACCACTGCGCACAATGCTAACTAGTGTTAGGATTAGTTGGAAGAAGGTTAGGGATGGCCAAACCAAAACGTGGCATCCATCTACAAAGTAACTCACTTCTAATCTTAACCATGTTGGAAGATGCAGACTACTTGGTTGGGTTCTGCGTGACTATCGTAATCAATGGTTGGAGACTCTTGGTGACATGGCTCAGAATCAATCACAATGGAGTAGATGTATACACTCTCTGTCTTCCCTTAAAAGATGACATTAAAATCGCTCCATATCATTCTTTCTACGAACTAATTCTTTCTTCCTATACTATATCCTTATTGCAACCTTTGACCTAACCACTCCTATGAATCCGGTGTTCATCTTGCTGTGCTAATGAGGTATGGCAACCTGAACCTATGTATATATATGTCTGATCCTTCGTTGTAGCTGACTGACTGAATTATTCAAAGTTTAATCCATGATAGTACTAGAGGAAATCTTCAAGTTTTACTATTTATAAATAATTTTAATTTTAGAGTAAAGTTTAAGTATAAGAGTAAACTGACCAAGTTTAAGATTATTTCAAGGTCAAGGCTAATAATTAAACAAAAATGATCGTAACGTTTTTATAGAATAAAGATTATACTCTAAGAATTTTTTTGTTTTTGCAATTGAGAACAATAAAATTTGTCTAAGACTTATAAAGAACATTATGAATAAAATCAATTAAGTGTTCTACTTATTCTTAGATGAATCTTAGATGAATAGTACTACTAGTTATATACTGGATCGTACCCCCCAATGCCCTGACACGACCAAGAGTAGGAAGAGTCAACTCTCCCTCTGGAAATGCTCTCACATTGCCACACGTGTAAAGCCTCTGCCAAGGAAGTCCTACTTATTGCCTTCTCGCATCACGGGTGTTGTTTACAAAATTGAAAGGATGAAAAGCGAATGTCCGACACTTTAATCAGGCTGGTGGATACGGATAGTCCACCTAGGGGAGTTGGTAAACCTTCATTCCAAATCAATGATTCACATGGACTCCAGTATTCTGAGGAAACTCATGGTGTATGAACCTATTATTAGTCACAGGCTACCATGGGACTGCATCTCCTGATGTTGTTCTACTGCCTTGTGTATTAGACATTTAGGTCAAGTTTTTGGGGTTTGGCACCCTAAGAACGCCACCTGCTTCAGTTTGAGCACCCGGGTAGTATTCCAGCCTGCACACAGATCAAATGATTTATATGGCGCATATCTATTTTCGTGCCTCCTTGTACTAATGTTTACGTGTTTAAATAAATAAATACTTTACAAAACCTAAGAACCATATAATGAATACTTCATTCGCAAAATGTCAATCAATTGTAATATGGTAGAGAAGATTTGTAGCTCAAGTGAATGATTTTGGTGGAATTTTGTCCCTATCCCTTACCATCCAACTCAAAGAACAAAACTCCACTAAACTCAATCAAACTTCATTATTACTTCGTTTCCACAGTAATTATTCTTTGTTTTCATTCGCTTTTCTTCAATCTTCTTAACCATCTGACTCCATGCATTTCACTTTCGATTAATGATACACATACTACTTATATCTATTGATATCAGTAGTATACACTACACATAACTATTAAGATATTAATTGTGCGAAAATACATGTTTAAACAGGTATTTCAATTCATTTACATTAGTTACATATGTACATATCTTGTTTATGCCAGAAGAAAGAAAACATTATGGCATAGAAACATTGAATTACCATTGAATTATGCAAACAACATCAGAATATGTGAAATTCGATAATAATTAAAATAAATATTTGCTATTCATTTGCCTACGCTCTTGTTTCAAATATCTACATTGATGTGTTTATTATGTAATCAATAAACAACACCGATCCTTTCTTTCTTTAAATAGCCAATTAGAATCAAATGAATGGTATCAGATCTTGATTTGATCGTGATTTGATTTAAGTTAGATAATCATCGAAATCAAGAAACGTAAGATAGTCATATCATCCTAGCATAGACTCTTGAATGGTGCATATCTATGACCTCACTAGTAGGTATTTAAACCAAGATATTCGGTATAGTGCGTGGATACTTAACTTCTAGATCATTATATTTATTTGAGTTGTAACTAACATGATTATTAATAGTTAAAATATAAGGCCACAAAGTACGTAGTTTTTAATATATACGAACTTGGGAAGCATCATCAATGAAAACGGAGGATTGAATAAAGACGTAACGGTAAGGATTGGCAAAACAAGGACAGCATTCTTACAATTGAAGAACATATGGGACTCAAAATAACTTTCAACCAATATCAAAGTCAGAATTTTCAATACAAACGTCAAGACAGTTCTGATGTACAGAGCTGAAACTTCGAGAACTACTACAACCATCATCAGCAAGGTACAAGTATTTACAAATAGTTGTCTACACATGATACTAAGCATTCATCGGCTGGATACCATCAGCAACTCCATTTTGTGGGAGAGGACAAACCGGTTTCCAGCTGAAGAGGAAAGCAGGAAAAAACGTTGGAAGTGGATAGGACATACAATACGGAAATCATCGAACTGAATAACGAGGTAAGCCCAAACTTGGAATCTTGAAATGAAGCGGACAAAAGGAACGTCAAAGAACACATTACATCGGAAAATAGAAGCCGACATGAAAAGGATGAATGACAATTGCAAAGGATTGGGCAAGACAGGTTTGGATGGAGAGTTCTGGTGGGTGGCTTATGCTCCTTCACGAGAAGTAGCTACATAATATTCAAATTTCACAATGCCCACTTGTTCAACAATATTTTATGTATTGGTATTAATATGATTTTCTTTACATAACAACCGCTTCAAGAGGACTATTGAAAATTAGAAAACATTAGAAATCGTTTCATCTTTGTCAAAAAATTCTGAAGAATTAGATTGAGATCATGAACCGATTGATGTTAGACCACCATTGAAAACCTGGAAGCACTGGACGGCCGTTTCTTCCTATTGTAGGACTCCTCAGCAGTGCGCATCGACATAAGAAAGTCAGTTGAATGATATCAGATCCTGTTATATTCTCTTGATATCTTAACTAGAACTAAAGTTAAAATATACAGCGATAGTGAATGAGAACATAAGTGGAGACAATTGAATGTATTTAAATAGAAAATTAGAGAACATCTTAGTAAAATTTGCCCCCAAATGCCATTGTATGGAAAAGAGTGGAGAGAGTCAGTTCTCCCTCTCGAAATGCTCTCAAATGGCCACGCGTATATAGTCTCTGCCAGAGAAGTCCTACTCAATGCCTTCTCGCACCACGGGTGGTGTTTATGAAATCGAGAGAACGAAAATTGAATGTCCGACACTTTAACCAGGTTGGTGGATATGGAGACTTCACCTAGGGGAGTTGGAAAACCCTCATTCCAAACCAATGGTGCACATGGGCTCCAATATCCTGAAGGAACAAATGGCGTATGAACCAATCGTTGGTCATCAGCTACCATGGGACTGCATCTGCTTATGATGTTCCACTGCCTTGTGGATCAGACCTTCAGATCAAAGGCACCGGATGTGGCCTCCTAAGAAAACCGCCTGCTTCAGTTTGAACACCTGGATAATATCATAGCCCATACACAAATCAAGTGACTTGTCTGGCGTATAAACAGTAATAGTAAAACGTCCTTGGTAATGACACATGTAATCTCAACTACTTGTTGTTTTAAATAGTTAACTATTACATTATCATCAATGCTTATTTCATTTTTGTTTTTTTCTTATTCTCTTATTTAGCAAGTTTATTCCTAAACATTCAATTCTAATAATGGGAAGAAGTAAATTACAAATATATGGTCCAAATGGTGAAATTTATCAACCTACATTAAAACTTCAATCAAATACTAATCCTGAAAAAGATGCTGAAGAACTTCATCAAGCAATGAAAGGATGGGGTAAATTATTGTTATGAATTGTGACCTGTATGCTCTATTAATGTATAACGTAATGATACCGCCAATTAGAGAGTAGTGAGCTATCCATCGGACCAATGACGCGTAAAACACGTCCTTATTGATCCTGCTTCCCACCTAGCCCAGTCAGTTAAATCCAGAACACCAATCTCAGCCTCTGCAATATTGACTCATTTATTTTCAAACATACAGGGTTTATATACCAACCAGACAGACCACATCGTACCATTAAATATGAAACAACATTTCTACAAGATTTAACCAAAAGTGGCTATGTATATGGGTTGTAATAATTTACAGACAGGGCATAATTCAAGAATGGTAAATCATATAGTAACAATTCATAGATCAAAATAGAGCTTATAATAAGAGGGACACGAATATGTATAGTTTAGTTATATACCAATTATACGATAAAAATATACACATAGTATTGGTCCATAAATGGATCCCCAAAGTTACCAGTCATTATTCTCGTCGGGGTATAACAATTATACAGAGTTTGTTTGTTTGTTTTAATTCTCATCAAACCTTATTGTTCATGTAACTGGTGGTATAATTAAGAACGTGTATTTTATTCTATTTGGAAACCCTTAATCGGATGTACCTACATCCCATATTTGATATTCATTTCGGGACTCGAACACTAGTACCGTTCACTTCAGATGTCAATCTATTCTATACTAGTTTATGTCACGATGGTAACATTCAGGTAATCCTTATAGGATGTATTACAGCAAATTAAGATCGATCAAATTTCAGTCAAAAATACCAACCATCGAAAAATTCAAATTATTTCAATGGTTAAGATCACGAGTCAGTTGAAGCTATACCATCATGGAAAACCTGGAAGCACTGGACGGCCGTTCCGTCCTAGTGTGGGACCATTGAAATTACTATAATATTCACAAAAACCCATTCTGATATGAATCAACATATGCTCATTAGTGGGTGGCTTCAAGAGGTATATCCTGAAGTTCTAGTGAGAAGTAATGACCGGTGGAGTTCAACCAGGTTTATTGTGAGATAGTAACTCACTGAAAACAATAGTGGATGTGTCGCTCAATTTCGTGGACTAGTTGAAGTTAGACATGAACACCGTCGGATGCCGGCTCAGTGGTCTAGTGGTTAAGTGTTCGCGCGCGAAACCAGTAGGTTCTGGGTTCGGATCTCGCAGGGGGCGAGATGGTGGACGCACACTGCTGTGGAGTTCCACAATAGGACGAAACGGCCATCCAGTGCTTTCAGGTTTTCCATGGTGGTCTAACTTCAATTGATTCATGAATTCAACTATTAGATTATTTGATATCTATTTTATCTTAGATTGAAACTGATCTATAGTCCAAACCCATACTCATATCGTCAAGCTACTAATTCAAGCTTAAACGACTTTTACTTATCATCTTCTATTAACTTGTGTCATATAACACAACTTTAACAGATTCACCTTCATTACAATCTTCTGTTTATTAGTGCTATGAATTCTTTGAAATTTTCATTAAGAAATTATGAATAATATTATTGGGAATGTTTAACCTAGAAACATTGATTCATCAGTTTAATAGTTGAATTCATGAGTCAATTGAATCTAGATCACCATAGGAAATCTGGAAGCACTAGACGGCTGTTTTGTTCTAATATGGAACTGATAGATCCTGGATTCGAATCTCGCGAGGTGAGATCGTGGTTACGCACTACGGAGGAATCTCATACTAAGATAAAATGGTCGTCCAGTGCTTCTAGGTGTTCCATGGTGGACTAGGTTCCACTGACTCATGAATTCAACTATTCATCTATGATAATATCCATGAAACCGCTTTCTGATTATGATTCATCAGTTATCTGCACTCTAATGAATCACAACAAAGTTATATAACGATATCGTTTTCTTAGTTTATGAAACTAATGAATCTAATTGATAACAATGAATGTAGAACGTTAACTTTGAGTAAAGGTTTTTTTTTCAATGATTTGAACTTTTAGTGCTTTTTTTAAATGAAGGTCATTCAATGTTCAATGATGACTAGTACTATGTGGGTTGATTGTACAAACTAGAAATTCACACACACACACACACATACACACTCTCCGTATATATAAAGACCAGTGAATTTTGATTCAATAATGTAAGCTAACGTGATGTTGTTTAAGTATTTGGCACCATCGTGTTTATACAATCAACCTCACATAAGTATTAGCCATTAGTAACACAATAAGTTATCTTGATTTTAGTAACTATGTGTATGTATGTTACAGTGCAAATGAACAGAATATTGTTTTCATGAGTCATTGTGGTTTAATTAAACCATTGTTTACTGGAATGTACTTGAATGATGTTTTTTTAAAATGACAAATTAGTTATATTGTAGTGAATGAGAACAAACAAGGGGGGACAACCAAATGTACTTGAATATACAATTGTAGAATGTCTTTGTACAATTTAAGAACTATACAGTATAATACATCATTTGCAAAATGTCAATCAATCGTCTTAGACTTCATTGTTCGTTCGTGTTCATTTTCTCTTCTCATTCTCTTTTCTTCGATCTTCTTAATTATCTACCTCTAAGCATTTCACTTTCGATTGATGATACACATACTACTTATATCTGTCGACATCAGTAGCATACGCCACAATATGAGTACCTATATTAATAATTTCAGCTAATGTAATTGTTGATGTTAAGAACTGAATTCCGATCATAAAATTTATTCCATTGGATATGAGGTCGAGAACGGGTAGCTCGATAGTAAAGATACCGGGTTCGAGTCCCATAGTAAGTATTGACTATTGGGATGCAGGTATATCCGGCTGACAGGTCCAAAAGAGGTCAAAATGAGTGTACCCAATTTCACTGCTAGCCAATATTCATACTTATATTTATGAAATATGTTTGGGATAATTGTAGTGAACAAAGTTACAGAATCCCTTAGTAAAATCTGAGAATCATACAGTAAGTACTTCATTTTCAAAATGTCAACCAATTGTCTCCCACTTCATTATTTTTTCGTTTCTACCCCAATCGTTCTTTGTTCTCATCCACTTTTCTTCGATCTTCTTAATCATCTGCCTCCAAGCATTTCACTTTCGACTAGCGATACACATACTACTTATATCTATCGACATTAGTAGCACACACCACAATATTTTTTGTTTATCTAGTTGAACGTTTTCATGAGTATTGGATGAAAATTGTGTGTGATATTCAATATTTCTTTCTTATCTGGTTAAATATCTAAGCCAACAAATATTTTAAGAAAACAATACGAGTAGTGTACCATGATTTGTAACACAATTTGTCGCCTTATAAGCAGAGATAGATAGTGGCTGGCAACAGAATCCATGACTCGCGTTTCGTCCCACTTGAGACTCTTCAGCTGGATGTATCTGAATCCTAGAGTTGATTTTCACTCGATAACTCGAGCCCAGTACCGTTCACTTTAATAATAAGAGACTTATCCATTACAGTCTTAAACATCAATGCGAAGATTCAAACAATCAATACAAAAATGAATTCATTTGTCATTTTGTGTAGAATATGATATGATAACTTGTGTACATCTTGCACAAACGATTCCATTTCCAGATGAAACATCGAGCAAGGTTGATGGTAATGATATTCATACAGAATATTGTATGGATTTATGAGACACTTCACCACTTAATCTTCAATGATGCTCCGACGAATAAGCTTAGTATATTCAAATTTATATGTAAGTGTAATGAACAAAGACTTAGATGAGGTATGTGATACTATACAATGTATTTTTGTAAACGATGAAAACAATACATTCAATACATCATTTGCATATCTTCCTTGAATTGTCCCTTACAAACTTGATGTTCTTTCATTACTGTTGTTACTCAGACTGCTTCTGTTTTTCTGTGTCTTCTCTTTATATTTCTCTTCTTTTGTTAAGAATCGTACCTTCAATTCTTGGTACATACTACTTATATGTGCCCGTACAAGTAGCACACACCATATACACACAAAATGTGTGTACATTAAAAAGATAGAAAGCTTGATATTGATATAGTTTATAAAAATATGTATCCAAATCATCTACATCTTAGATATTCAAAAAAAGTATCCATAATTTGGTTAGATGTCCCACTTTTGGTCTTCTCTTGAGCTTTGAGTTTCAAAATTGTTCTAAAATTTGTAGCTCCTTCTAATGCTACGAGAAGGCAGTGAGTAGGATTTCCCTGTCAGTGGTTGTGTGTACGTGGCCATGTAAGAGCATTTCAAGAGGGAGAGCTGACTTTCCACACTCTCGGCATACTGGGACGAAATGGCCATCCATCTCATACAGGTTTTCAATGATGGTCTAGCGTAGACTGATTCATGAATCCAACCATTAAAAAATGATAAAAGTAACAACAATGACGATCATAAGTTTATTAATGTGAATATAAATTCCAAGTTTATTAAAACATATAAAAAAAGATCAATATTAGTGAATTTCTGTCATTCTCATTTGCCTTGAACCTCCCCCTCTTCCAACAAAACAAGTTGGTGAAGCCTACTAGCCCCTTCTGAAGAGAAACAGGCCATATCGAAGCGCGACACAACTATTGGGACTAGAATAGTTGTTTTTGTAATCGGTTGGAGTTTGTCCCATAGTGGGAGACTCTCTACATTCCATGCACCACTTTCATGAACTTTTGTCGTTTTTCAATCCAAGAGTAATTGTGCCGTGATTCTTTGTGGATTTCATAATCAATTTGTGGATATCGGTCGAGTGAGTGATTAGCCCGATCTCTAACACTCCGGGTTACCATTCACGTTAGTTTATAGGATTGAGTCTCAATGCATTGAACATGAATCGAAATTTTAAAAAAATCATTTGAGCATTGAAATATGATTACATAATAATCACCTGGCAACCTAAAAAACAGCAACAGTATTATAATACTGTACTATGTGGTGTTAACACCTTGTAACCTTAATTGATTAGTCAATATATAGGAACCATTGTAATAGTGTAGATCTAAGAATAAGTTATTTATGCACTGAAAAATAGACACACTAACATGTTGTATAATGCAGAATATGCATAATACATTTTTTACAGTATTTACATATATGCATATCTGTAATCTGATTATAGTCCAAATAGATAGGTATGTAATCTAACTAAAACTTCATATGATTATATGTAGATAACAGCTCAGACCTATTAGACAAAGATAACTAATATTTTTGTCCAGTTCAAAGTATTGATCGTGTTATGAATTATGACCCTATCAATTATCGCCTTTAAATGCCCTGGTATGAAGAGTCCACTCTCCCTCTCGAAATGCTCTCACATGGACACACGTATACAGCCACTGCCAGGGAAGTCCTACTCACTGCCCTCTCGTATCACGGGTGTTCCTTACGAAATCGAGAGGACGGAAAGCGAATGTCCTACACTTTAACCAGGTTGGTGGATACGGAGAGTCCATCTAGGGGAGTTGGAAAACCCTTATTCCAAACCAATGGTACACATTGGCTCCAGTAACCTAAAGGAACAAATGGTGTATAAACCAATTATTACTCACTGACTACCATGGGACTGCATCCCCTGACATTGCTCCAATGCCTTGTGGACCAGACCTTTAAGTCAAAGGCTCCGAATGTGGCTCCCTAAGAAAACCACCTGTTTCGGTTTGGGCGACCAAGTGGTATCACAGTCCTTACACAAATCTAATGAGATTTGTGTGGCGCATATGTATCTGGTGCACCCTTGTATCAATATATATGTGTCCAAATAAATGATGAATAAACTATCAATTATCATGTGACGAAGATACTAATCAAAATACCGACTTATATATTAGACCATCATTGGATCCCAATGGTTACCATTCATTATTCTTATCGGGATATAACAAATATCGTTTAGTGTTAATATAACAAAACATAATGTATTCATCAGTATTGTATTTGAATTAGAGTGTATATAAGATGCTACTGATATGTGTGATTATTATAAGCCATTGATAAATTAAAGTAGTAACTGTATCTTCTATGCGGTTAAATATTGTTGTTGTTTTTTTGTTTCTATGGAATGTATTGTATCTAATTTCAAGGACATTAAGAAAGATTATATCTAAGTGTATAGTTAAGTTATATGTTCCACATAATATAAAACTTAATCCTTGAATCTTACTATGGTGTGCATTTCTTATGTGGACAGATATAAGTAGTATATAGCTTACTTACTTACTTACTTACGCCTGTTACTCCTCGTGAAGGAGCATAGGCCGCTCACCAGTAGTATATAGCACTAATTGGAAAAGGAGTTCTTACCAACAAGCGATTGAAATGAAGATAATAGGAAGAAAGATATGCAATGTATGATTTTTATATATTACAAATGTACTGTGTGATTTTATATCAAACAATAAATTGGTTTCACTGACATGCAACCATCATCAAAAAATACAAGTATTTGTTTACTCAAGAAATTCAATGTCTAATGGTTGGATACCTTTAGGAACAGCCTATTGTGAGAGAGAACAAACCAACTTCCATCAAAAGCATTCATTACTTCACAATTCTAAATATACTTCTTTGCCTATTGTTAAGTAGAGTAAAATATAAATCAATCAGGACATTCGAAATAAGAACTCAAGTGGATGCACACTGATGAAGAGTCTAACTTCAACTGCGTACACACATTGTTCAAGAGGGCGAGGACACACTGCAGCACACTGGCAGCACGAAAAAAAATGAAGAGAAATACTTGAAGGATATATTTCAAAAGAACGGCTACCCAATCAACTTCATCAAAAAGCACCAACGGCACACGGCATCAGAACCCAAGTCAAGCACAAAAAACAACAAAAGGATCACCCTACCATACATACAAGGAATATCAGAAACCTCAACGAGACTGCTTAAAACCTTTGGGATAGGTGTGGCACACAAACCGACAAAATCACTACAATCAATCCTATGCAAACCAAAGGATGAAATAACAAAGGAAAACAAATCAAACATCATCTACAAAATAAGTTGTACCAACTGCGACAAATACTACATCGGACAAAGCGGACGCCCTCTCCATCTTCGCCTACATGAACATCAATTACCAGTCAAACGCCATGATATCTCTTCACTTATATCAATACACGTGGATAACTACGGACACTCATTCGATTGGAAAAATGTAGAAATCTTAGACAGAGGAAACTCCAAAAGCACCAGAGAATTTTTAAAAGCCTGGCACTCAGGTCAATCAGCAATCAACAAACATTGAAATCAATCCAATTTATCAACCAATCAGGAAAATCATGCATAAATATAGGAACAAAAATCAAACCAATGGGAGACACAACCAAAACAAAGAAGTAAACAATGATAAATTTAAGATCAATAAGAACCAATCAACATCGAGGTGCACAGAACAAGCTGTGAAACACATATGGAGAAATTCGAACACTTCACTTCTATCTGAAGTTTGTGCTGATGATGTCGTTCAGAAGAACGATGAAAGCTCCACAACCAAGCCATCCAGCTCAGAGAACAAAACTCCACCGACTTCAACTAATCCATGAAATTGAGTGACATATCAACCATTGATTGTCTTCAGTGAGTTACTATCTCACAACTCATGATCTGAACTATTGAAATTACCATAATATCCACAAAAACCCCTCCTGATATGAATCAACATATGCTCACTAGTGATTGGCTTCAAGAGGTATTTCTTGGAGTTCTAGTGAGAAGTAGTGACCAGTAGAGTTCAATCGGGTTTATTGTGAGATAATAACTTACTGAAGTCAATGGTGGACGGTGGCTCAATCTCGTGGATTAGTTGAAATTAGACATTAACACCACTGGATGCCGACAGGCTTAGTGGTCTAGAGGTTAAGCGTTCGCTCGCGAGTTTGATAGGTCCTTTGTTCGAATCTCGCTAGGCGAGATCGTGGATGCGCACTGCCAAGGAAGAGTCCCACACTAGAACGAAACGGCCGTTCAGTGTTTTCAGGTTTTCCATGGTGATCTAGCTTCAATTGACTCATGAATTCAATAATTAAATTATTATAATATCCACAAATACCCCTTCTGATACCAATTGCATTTTTGTTTTAATAAACAATTTGAACATTGAACGTGCATGATTTCTAATTCAAGTTTTTTTATGGAATACATGTGATTGATTATATGTATATTACTAATTAGAACAAAGTACACAATTATATGTTGATTACATTACAAGTTCTCATAGTAAACACTTAGTATACATGAAATAATGAACATGAGTTACATATGCATTCATGAATGTAAAAACACATTAAGAATATAAGAATGATTGTTTTACGTCCAATTGGATATGATTTGATTTGATTGATTGGCTAAGTTTCATAGAAACTAACTTCTTACATTATATGCAAAGATGGATAGTAGCTAACAGTGAAATCCAGGACATGCGTTTCGTCTTATTTGAGACTCGTTGGCTGGATGTACATGCATCTCAGAGAGTTGATGTTCACTCTGAGACTTGAACCCAGTATCATTCACTTCAAACGCCATCTCGTTATTCACTAACCTACTGAGTCCTGCTAGCCACTTGCTAGTGCAATCGGGTGAATTTTAAATTCACATGTTATTGTTTGCTTGAATCTTCCCATTGTGATTTAAGACTGCAATTGATCAGTCTGTTATAAGCATATGTGCATACTGTGCGTATAGCTTCGATATAGCCTTAATTCACAAGCATTATATGCAAAGATGGATATTGGCTGGCAGTGGAATCCAGGACACGCGTTTCGTCCTATTTGGGACTCGTCGGTTTTTGAAATGATTGAGATATTCCACCCTGATAAATATTATCTAGGAGTTGATATTCATAGGTGATAGATGACTTGCAGTAAATTTTTAATCAACTTAGATTTTGTGTTATATAGCTTATATGCTCCCCCCCTGTGTGATTCGAATTACCAGTGTTATTCAGCTTCACAGAATGAGACATTATTCAGGTAGAGATTGACCTCCAGTAGTATAAATGTGTTATTCAAAATCAAATTCATATAGAAGCTAATTTGTATATGGTCATACGTTATCAGTTTAATACATTAATCAATAATGTTTATTATAGTATCTAGTTATTTGTTCCTAGTCTCGATGCACATTTCTGAAGAGTTTCATTACTGTGAAGAAACGGTCATCTAGTACTTTCACATTTTTCAGTAATGGTTTAGCTTAGATTGACTGGTGATTTCAATTGTGAAAATTCTACCGTCTTCACAAATCTCCATATTGATTTATTTATTTATCTGATCTTTATTTGTAAATGGTTCAAACAGTACTATTCTATACTTCATGGAAACGCTTTAGAACAAAACATATACTTGCGGTTCTTAAGGTAACTTGTCAAAAAAATGAATTCAACAACTTGAACTACAGTGAAATAAGGAATGGTATATTGTTGAAATATTGTTGATAAACTTACTTACATACGCGTGTTAACCCTCATAGAGGAGCATAAGCCAACTATTAGCATTTTCTAATCAAACTGTGTCTTGAGTAATTCTTTTCAATTGTTTCCAATTCCTATTCATCTTTTACATGTCTACTTCGAATACTCGACACAATGTGTTCCTTGGTTTTATCCTTTTCTTTTCCTATCAGGATTCTAAGTTGGCACTTCCCTCATGATGCAATCCGATGATCTCTTCAATGTCGTCTTTTACTGATTTCCTCTTTAGTTGAAAGTTGATTTGTTCCTTCCCATAGTAGACTGTTGCTTATGGTATCCGGCCAACAGACATAAAGTATCTTGTATAGACAATTGTTTATAAATACTTGTACCTTTTTTATGATGTTTGTAATAGTTCTGGAAGTTTCAGCCCCGCATAGTATGACTGTCTTGACGTTTGTATTGAAGATTCTGATTTTGATGTTGGTTGAAAGTTTTTCTGGATTCTATATGTTCTTTAGTTGTAGGATGAATTTCCTTAGATAAGTGGAAGTTTCCACCTGTTTTAAAGTTTATCCATCATGTATGAATACGTTAGTGTTCTTTGTGTTGTATTTGAGAATTTTGGTTTTTCCTTTGTATATGCTGAGGCCTACTATTTCAGTGGCTGCTGTTACATTGTCTGTTTTTACATGCATTTGTTGGTGTATGAGATGGAAGAGCTAGGTCCATTTCGTCTAGCTGCACCCAAGCTGTTTATTGTACAGTACAATGGAAGACGGTCGCACAAATTCGTGGATTAGTTGAGATTAGATATTAACACAGTTGGATGCTGGCTCAGTGGTCTAGCGGTTAAGCGTTCTGGGTTCGAATACCACTAGCGGGGTTGTGGAGTCCCACAGCAGGACAAAACGGCCGTCCAGTGCTTTCAGTTTTTCAATGGTAGTCTAACATCAATCGGTTCATGATCTCAATCAAAATCCTCCTAGATTCTATTACACACTACAAGCTATTTATTCTGTAATATTAAAATTACATGATTTCAATAATAACCGGAACACACAATTGGTAAAATGATTTTAGAACTGAGAAATACCTGTAAGAAGAAACATGCATAGACTTATACTTGTAGAATGAGTTCGCATATACATTGTTATTAAACGATTGAATTTATAATCTCATTTAACTCATTTTAACCATGATTACATCATCTACCAGTTGTAGGAGCGGGTACTATGTCAAACCTACATAGTTTATTCTAGCTTACGAACAAGCTAGTTTATCCATTCTAATCAAGCTACATTTTGGCCATTTTAATTATTGGCTTATCAACCTTAATTGTTTTCATATGAGCGCATATATATGTGCCCCTCTTATCTTATTTACTATATATCCGTAACTTATTTTTGTGTGACTATAAATATTGATTAACTCTTGGAGTTGGTTCACACGCCTTCGCCAACCTGCTTCGTTCTTCCATCTTTGTTTCATCGCCTTGATTGCCTGTTCAAATCAGTGATGTGTCCATGAGATATACATATTCAAAATCTTTTCTCATATTTGGCTTATTTAATTCCGTTATTCGCTAACGTGGATTAAGTCGATAATCCTATACAAGAATTAGCGATATATATATGTATATTTCGACAGCAATTATTTATACGATCTAATTAAAGACAGATCCTGGGTCACAAAAAACACAAACATGAACCAAAACAAAAAAGTAAACAATGACGGGTTCAAGGTCAACAAGAACCAATCTAATATCGAGGTGTACAGGACAAACTGTGAACCACATGTGTAGAAATCCGAACATTTCAATTCTACATGAAGTTTGTGCTGATGATGTCGTTCAGAAGAACGATACAAAGTTTCATAATCAATCATGCTGAGGACCAATAAAGACTCAGAGTAGATACAGGCTTGCTAGTTCTTGTTGATGTGTTATTAGTTTAGTAGAGGGACAGAATCATATAAGTCGGTACTTTGATTGGTGACTTTACACATGATAATAGATAGAGCCATAAATTGTAACAGTTTTGTATTGCATCATTTTGTTGTCATATACATACTTCTTCATTCTTCAAATTCTGTTGTTATTCCATTGTTTCACTGTTTCCCTTTACCGATCTCTTCAATTTAATCTTCTTCTGACAGGTTTTACATTTCGGATTGCGGCTACATACTACTTATATCTTTCAATATAAGTAGTCTATATCTAATTTCTTTCGTTACTTTTCAACATAACTATGTAAAAAGTGGGAAATTCTGTTTTTCTTTCATCATTAATTATTCATTGTTATAAGTTCTAATTGGGCGTGATTGACTATCTCAATTACAAGATAAGATGATTTATCCTTGAAAAGCTTATAATCATGCATAAACAGTGTAAACATAGTAACCAGACAAACTTCATCAGTGTTTTTTTATCACATGATAACCCGAAAACTAATAAGAAAATAATAGTTTAAGGAGGCTTGACGTTGGTGTATTGGTCATTGGCATATAGATATTCATATAGAAGGCTGTGGAGATTACTGAATCTGTGGTTTTGTGTTTATTTATTAATATTTACTTGAACACAGGTATTGGTATAAAAGGAACACCGAATAGATATGCACTACACAAGTCACTTGGTTTGTGTGTGGCTTATGACACTGATAGGAAGCTCAAACCGAAGTAGGTGGGTTTTTTTTAGGAAGCCACACCCAGAGCCTTCGACTTAAAGGTCTGATTCACAAGACAGTGGAGCAGCGTTAGAAGATGCAGTCCCATAGTAGCCGGCAATCAATGATTGGTTCAGACGCGTTTGTTCCTTCAGGATACTAGAGTCCATGTGTACCATTAGTTTGGAATGATGGTTTTCCAACTCCCCTATGTGGATACTCCATATCCACCAACCCAATTACAACGCCGAACATTCTCTTTTCGTCCTCTCAATTTCGTAAACAATAGTAATGCCGTGAGAAGGCAGTGAGTAGGAATTCACTGGCAGTGGCTGTATACGTATGTCCATATGAAAGTATTTCGGGAAAGAGAGCTGACTCTTCTCACCCTCGGCCGTTCCAATACATTTGGGAACAGTTTTTCTAATCATGAACTGACTTAAGTTAGATATCCATTAAAAACCAGAAGGCATTTGACAACTATTTCGTCATAGAATTGGATTTTTTTTAAGGTAGTTTTCATATTCTGTTTTAACGGGAAATTGAACTGAACACCTTCAGGGTATTTAGCAAGTATTTGACGTTCAGACTGTTGAGTTTATCTCTGTTGGTTTACAATTTACAGTATTGCAAAACCTTCGTTCACACGTACTACTACAACTAATGAAGGTATAAAATATACTAGATTGAGGTGTCTTTTTGTTTGAAGGAAGTGTGTTTTATTATTAATATAGGCATATAAAATGCATGGAATGGATCTAGCATTTGAAATCTAAGATGCTTTTGTATTGTTATTTGAAACTTGTCAGTTGAATGTACCTGCATACCAAAGTTGATATTCACTCTGGAACTTGAATCTAGTACCGTTCGTTTTAAATACCACTAAGTTATCCACTTAGCTAATAAGCCTCAACAACCACTCACTTGCAAAGTAATTGGAAAAAAACATTTTCGTACACACTTTTTTCTTTCTGTATTTTCATTAGGAACTGATGAACATCGTATCATTAATGTTTTGGGTTATCGTAATTCTATTCAACGAATTCAAATACGAGAAACGTTTAAAGCAATGTATGGAAAGGTAAATTGATAGTAATCATAATTGTGTGTTATTTACTTACTTACGTCTGTTACTCCTTATGGAGGAGCATAGTCCAACCACCAGCACTCTCC
The DNA here is from genome assembly GCA_944470365.2 of Schistosoma intercalatum. Lineage (NCBI taxonomy): Eukaryota > Metazoa > Platyhelminthes > Trematoda > Strigeidida > Schistosomatidae > Schistosoma > Schistosoma intercalatum. Next base: position 1,463,049 of record OX103729.1, read on the forward strand.
ATCCAACCCTGTCTTGCCCAATCCTTTCCAGTTGTCATTCATCTTTTTCATTTCTGCTTCTATTTCCCGACGTAATGTGCTATTTGACCTTCGTCTTTTCCGCTTCCCTTCAAGATTCCAAGTTAGGGCTTACCGTGTGATTCAGTTCGGTGATTTCCGTATTGTATGTCCTATCCACTTCCAACGTTTTTTCCTGCTTTCCTCTTCAGCTGGAAGCTGGTTTGTCCTCTCCCACAGAATGGAGTTGCCGATGGTATCCAGCCAATGAATGTTTAGTATCACGTGTAGACAACTATTTGTGAATACTTGTACCTTGCTGATGATGGTTGTAGTAGTTCTCGAAGTTTCAGCTCCATGCAGTAAAAGTGTCTTGACGTTTGTATTAAAGATTGTGAGTTTGATATTGGTTGAAAGTTGTTTTGAGTTCCATATGTTCTTCAGTTGTAGGAATGCTGTCCTTGCTTTGTCAACTCTTGCATTCACATCTGCATCACATCTCCCTTGTTCATCGATGATGCTTCCTAGATATGTGAACGTATCCATATTTTCCAGAGTTTCTCCATCATGTGTGAATGGGTTGGTGTTTTTTTTGTGTGTTGTATTTGAGAATCTTGGTTTTTCCTTTGTGTGTGCTGAGTCTTAATGATTTGTAATACGTAAAATTGTATATTACTACAAATAAATTAAGAAGTAATTGATGATAGAGTTCGAACTCCAACAAATAGATTGTATCACTTTATAGAATTTGTAAAGATTAGAGAATTTATAGCTTTTATATCATGAACTGATTTTAATGAAACACCACGATTGAAAACCTGGCAATATTATATACCGTTGAATACCTGGCCAGTGGTCTATGTAATAAGATTGAAAGTCCTGAGTTTGATTCCCAGATAAAGGATTGTGAATGCGTAATCCTGAGCAGTTTCATACTAAGATGAAACGATCGTTTAGTGCTTTCAAGTCCTCAGTGGTGATTTAGGTCTTAATTTCAATATCAAATTGTAATTGTATGTTTGAAAAATTCTTGATCAACTGAAATTTGTTCAACATGATAGTATTCACTAATTGATTCATAGTTCAAGTAAGACTTGAAACCAATTACAAGAAGCTAATAAATAACAACAAAGAGGTAGGATTACCAAAATATCAGAAAGGGTTTTTGTGGATATTATAGTGATTTTAATGGTTGAGATCATGAGTCTATTGAAGCTAGACCACCATGCAAAACCTGGAAGCATTGGACGGCCATTTCATCCTAGTATGGGATTCTTCAACAGTGCTCATCGACAGTCCCGCACTCTTTGAACAGTAGATTCCGATCCGTATCGAGTGTGAGACAGTTATCCATCTGAAGCAATGAATGAAGTGTTGCTCAAGATCATGAATCGATTGACGTTTAGTGGTCTAAAGATTTAAGCATTTGCACGCACCACAGAAGGTCCTGAGTTCAAGTGCCGCGAAACTCACGTCCTGCATCTCAATACTGACCATTATTCAATTTTAATAAAAAAGTATGAAGCTTAGTATAAGGGTTTCTTAACGAATGTATTCAATTCTATTATAGCGTAGAAATTTATCTCAACTATAAAAGCAACTCATAGGCATTTTCATAGTTAAATTCAAAAGTCAATCTAAGTTACATCACTACTGAAAACTTGACATTACTGAATGACTGTTTCGTTCTAATATAAAACTCCAGTAATTCCAAACGTTCATTGATGATCTTACTTTAAATTGACTTGTCAGTTCAATTATGAAAATACTATAACCTTTAAAAAACTGATCTCTTCTTGTAGTGAGACTATGATTAAGTGACCTTTAGAATGTTCGCCTAGTAAATAGGACCAAATGAGGGTTATAAACGAGTATGAGTGTTATAACTTGTGTCCGCCGATTGGAGAGCAGTGGATTATCGATCCGACCAACGTGCGAGCAGCCTAGACTTCTGATTGGTTCTGCTTCCTGCGTAGCCCAGCCAGTTAAGTTCAGAACACCAATCTCAGCCTCTGCAATATGAATAGTTTAGTTATTTAACAATTATACGATAAAAATATACGTTTAGTATTGATCCATAAAAGGATCCTCAAATTACCATTCATTATGTTTATCGTCACTTAACAATGAGAAACTAGAATTATGATTTACAGTTGATGGTTAAGTTTAAGAATTAGATTTTTGAAGGTATTTACATCACGAATTGACATTAACTATAATACTAAAATGCTATTGGACCGATTGAATTACGCGCCAAAATCCAACACCTATTATCTTAAATCTGATTGGTTCTTTCGTAAACTATAGTTTCGCGCTTCTTATCGTTTAAAAAAAATAATTCAATGTTTCAATTGTTTATATAAAACATTTAATAATTATATTTTTCAATTTTTTTGTTTGTTTTAAAATAGGATTTAATAGATGAATTATCTAGTGAAACAAGCGGTCATTTTAAAGAACTACTTAAAATGTTATTAACTGATATAGATATAGTGAATGCACGTGCATTATATAAAGCAATGAATGGTGCAGGTACTGATGAAGAAACAATTATTGAAGTTTTATGTACATCAACTAATACTGAAATTGAAAATATTAAACAAGCTTATCAATATGGTAAGTAGATTTAAGTAGTCTGTTCAATTAAGATAATAAAAATATGTATTATAATAACGTTGATGTTTGACATAAAAACCGTTGGATACTAACTGATTCAGTAGTCTAGAGGTTCAGTGTTCGCATGCAAGACCGATAGGTTCTGGGTTCGAATCTAGTGAGGCAGGATCGTGGATATGCATTGTTGAAGAGTGCCACAATTGGATGGAACGGCCATCCATTACTTCTAAGTTTCAAATAGTAGTCTAATAACAATTGGTTCATGATCTCAATTATAAAGGTTTTGTTGGAGTATTCTCAATTGTATCTCTCATCAAAATCTTCAAATGCTTAGAAATGTCAAGGAATGTTTTATCCAGGTAACGTTGAATAGAAATTTTAGCAGAAATATCTAAGAAATGCAGAATCATATCTTTTGTGTTCAAATTTTCATGTAGATTTAGGCAATGGTTATTAGCAAGTGGCTAGAAAATCACTTTTGAAGTACATTAATCCTACACCTTAATAATACAATATTCTCAACTTGTTTTCCATCCTTCTAAGCATACTTGAAAGTTATCAAAATTTAGACTCTTTAGATGTCTTGCCACTGTTTTAAGCTTAATACCTACTGGAATCTTTTCACTTGATAGAGTTTTGTTCTCTCACCTGGATAGTTTGGTCACGGAGCTTTCATCGTTCTTTTGAACGATCTCATCAACAAAAACTTCTGGTAGAACCACCATCCATCTCAGAGAACAAAAGTCCATCAAAATCATCTACTTGAGTTACAAGTCTTCTTCATCATCTCAAAATCTTTTCAATAATTTCCTAATATCATATAGTGCATTAGAGTTGGAAGTTACATGACCAAAATAAAGTATATGAAAGTATTTGAATACATTGGATCAATCATTAATCACTAAATGATAAACGCATATGATTGGCCAAGAAATAACTCTCATGTCTAACAAATGAGACATGCATCATTGATGGATTAGTTCTTTGTGGGATATATATATATTAATAACTGAGATCATGAATCCATTGAAGCTAGACCACCATGGAAAACCTGGAAGCACTGGATGACCGTTTCATCCTACTGTGAGACTCCTCAGCAGTGTGCATCCACGATCCCGCCTAGCGAGATTCGAACCCAGGACCTATCAGTCTCGTGCGCGAGCGCCTAGCCATTAGATCACTGAGCTGGTCGGTATCGACCAGTGTTAATATCAAACTTCAACTAATCCACGAAATTGAATGACACATCCACCATTGTCTTCAGTGAGTTACTATCTCACAACAGACCCGGTTGAATTCCACAAAACCCCTTCTGATATATATATATATATATATATATATATATATATATATATATATATGTACTTCTCACTCTCAGTCTTTTCACTTAAGCAGTCAGTCGGAGTCGTGTACTGAGAGTTTACTTATCATTATCAAATTCAAGGACCACAAATCATAGTAATAACTCTTTCTATGTTCTAATTGTTCAATGTTGAAGTTCGAATATTGTTTTTTGTTAGACCAAGATCATTTAGACTTTCTTGACATCCAGTGACGTTTTTTTCTTTGATAAACTCTGACGTCCATATATAGCTGGAGTACAACGATTGTTATTAATATGTGGCTAGGAATTCTTCTGTTTGTTGATATATTCAACATTAGATTGATCAATTTGTCAGTTTAAAAGTCTCCTTGAATTGAGACTATTATCTACATTTCATAGTCCGGTATTTTAAGCAATGAATATTAAATTTGATTATCAAGGAAAGTGTTGAGAAGATCCAGAAAACTGCTCGAAAAAAACCCTGGAAAGAATTTTCAAAACATTGAGAAGCATCTTATCCAATCAATGTTCACTAGAAGCTTTGTCAGAAACATTTAGAAAGTGAAAAGTCACGTATCAAGTTTCTGATTGCATGTTTACTTATACTGTTACTATGTTTAGTAGCATTCGAGAATTTTCGGAAAACCTAAAGACATCCTGAATACTATAAAAACCTCAGATTTCCTGTACATAAACCAACCTTTTGAGTCAAGCATATTTCCATATTTCACATCTTTTCTTTTGTGCTCATGTTGCTGGGTAGATTTAACATGTGAGAGTTGGTTACTAGAAGAACTTAGGAAACCAAGTCTACGTATTCAATTAGAAAACGTGTTATATATTCATGCATGAAAATGTATATTTAGCTTGACGGTTACTAGAAGAGTCTAGGAACGGAATCTAGCGTTCAATTAGCAAGATGTATCAGAAATACAACAACTGGATGGGAACACACTTAACTGATAAATTCTAAAAATGTGGTAAAACGTTTATCTTGAATGACGTTTTTTTTGCATCTGATTTTTTTTCAGTCCTAAAGGCTTATGGAGTCAGCGGTAAGTCAAATTGTATAATTAACATAACACTGAATGTTTCCATTGTCAATAATGAATTGATTAGAAAAGATTAAGTATCCATGTCAATGATAACACTGATTAGTAGTAGTCTTAACAACAGTTGATAACTATGTAACACTGCACATTTCTTTTGCTTGAATATGTATTTTCATAGTTGAAATTAAGAGTCTATCTAAGCTAGACCACCAGTGGAGCACTGATGAGACTCTTCAACGGTGCGCATCCACGATACCGCGTGAACGCTTAACATTTAGATCGCTGAACCGGCATCTAATGTTATTAATATCTAACTTTAATCGATTAATGAACTTGCACATCCCTTCATCCATTGTCTATAATGAATGACTCTCTCACACCCTACACGGATTGGACTCCACTGATCACGGCTTCTTACTAGAACTCCAGTATATCCATCTTGAATTTAGTCACTAGTGAGCACATGAAAATTATGAGAATGGGGATTTGTGAAGATTGTAGTATTTTTAACAGTTGAATTCACGAGTTGATGTAAGCTAGAACACCATTAGAAACCTGGAAACACTGAACTTCGGATTTATCTTAGTATGGGACTCCTCAGCAGTGCGCTTTAATATGTGACTATCTACAATATCTCATTAAGGCTCAAACTCACTACTTCTGAGCGCAAACCAGTTCGTGATTACAAGCTTGAGTATATATATACATAGTTGTTATAAGGCCGATTAAAGTGCCTTAAAACTGCTTGTTAAGAACTAATGATAATAATAACTAATAGTGACAAAAACATGTACAAAATCATTTCCTGAAGCTCTAGAGGGAACTCATAACAGGTCGACGTTTCACATTCTGTGAGTAAAACAATGCTCGTTAATGACTCTAGAAAATAATCGCTCAATGTAACGAATTGATGGAAGTTAAAAGTATATGCTCACAAGAGACTGACTAATTGCAGTCCTAAAGAACAACGGGAAGATACAAGCAAACCACACCAAGTGAGGTTAGAAGCGACCGTCCAGTGCCTCCAGGTTTATCATGATGGTCTAGCTTCAATTGACTCAAGATCTCAACCATTGAAATTAGAAGTATATGTTTAAAAAAACACAGCTAAGTGATAGACCGTTTGAATACACTGAGTATTACCTGAACTTCATTCGTATTTACTATTGAGTAGTCTTACGCTAGTAAGAAGCAAATGTACAATCTTACCTATTTATCAATGGCACTTGTACTGAAGTCAATTCGTGAAGAATACAACCTACAAATTGAAACTCATTATTATCTTGGTTTTTCTGTTTTATGGATATGTTACTGAATAATAGTAAGTAGTTTGACACATATTCAGTCCTAATAGAAAAACGAACAGAAGGAGATGATCTCATTGTTTTATCAAAATCTATAAAAGAAACTAATTGGTTTACATAGTTGGTCAATTATTCACTAGTTAAAGTGTTAGGCTTTATGAATTATGTGGCTTGAAGGAAATCTTCCTCTTTTCATTGTGCTCTTGATGCTACGACTGATACCCGGGCACCTGTCGACTCATAGTTGATGAGCCTTAACTACCTATTTTGTTCCTTTAAGTAAACCTGTTTTTAGATAACGTCCAGTTCAGGGTTCTTATTTAAAACCCATTTATAAAGTTCAAATTTTTGTGCTGATATATCAGTTGATGTTTCATAGTTTTAAGGTCCTCATCAGTAACCACACTAAGGTCTGTTTTCACTGGAAATTATTTACGGTAGGGAATGGATAAGGGTTACTCGATATCGTGAATAAGTTGAAGTTATATATAAATGCCCTTGGATACCGGCCCAGTGGTCTAGAAGTTAAATGTTCACACGAGACCAAGAGTCCTTCCTTTGATTGCCACGTACGGGATAGTGGATGCTCACTGCTTCAAAGATCCCATCCTAGGATGAAACGGGAGTCCAGTGCTTTTAAGCTCTCATTAAGGATCTAGTTAAATTACTGAATAACCTAGTCTGTTGTGAAGATTAATAGACATTGATATTTGTTTCAACATAATTATACTATATATATTTCAATAGTTGAGATCATGAGTCAATTGAAGCTAGACCACTACGGAAAACCTTGATGCACTGGACAGCCATTTCTTCCTATTATAGGACTCCTCAACAGCGTTTTTAGGTTTTCCATGATTGTCTAGCTTCAATTGACTCATAATCTCAACTATTGAAATTACTACAATCTCCACAAAACCCCTTTCTTATATTGTATATTGTTGTTATGACAAGATTCTGACGACTTTTTCAATAATAAAAATGAAATTATACTTTTTAAAATAGATCCTAGAAGAACTTTAGAAAGTGATGTTCAAAATGATTTAAGTGGACATTTTCAAAATCTAGTCGTTGCATTACTTCAAGCTAGTCGTGATGAAATTTCATATGAAGATGTTGAAAAAATTAGTACAAAAGGATTGAAAAGTATAGTGAATATGAATCAAGTTGAACAAGATGTTGAAACATTATGGGATGCTGGTGAAGCGTAAGTAGATATTTCTTTAACATTGATTAAGATCATGAATGGATCAATGTTAGACCATCATTGAGAGAACCTGGAAGCATTGAACGAATGTTTCGTCTCAGTATAAGATTCCTCAGCAGTAAACATTCACGTTCAGTGCTTATAGGTTTATAATAGTGATCTTACATTGATCCATTCATGATCTCAATCAATAAAACGTTTGTTTTCATTTGTGATAGTTGATTCTTAATCAAAGAAATGATTAAAGTGTAAATCAACATTTTAGTTAACTGATTAGTTGAAATAATCTTATTGGCTAACTATTTCTCATTGAACCAATCAGCACAAACCTATTCATTATGTTATAGAAGTAGTTTTCAATTACTTGGAAATGTATATAATGATTGATATTGCTGTAAATGTTAATTGTTCTCAGTCATAGACCAATTTTAATCTACCAATATCATGGGGTTTATTTAGGCATAAAGTTCTTGAGGTATCAATAATTTATAGGTTTCCGTTTGGATTACTATATCACATTCCACTCTTACTTACTAACGCCTGTTACTACCAGTGGAGCATTGGTCGCCGATCAGCATTCTCAAACTCATTCTGTTCTAGGCCTTCCTTTCTAGTTCTATCCAATTGTTGTTCATTCTTCTCATGTCTGTGTCCATTTCTCGGCGTAACGTGTTCTTTGGTCTTCCTCTTTCCCTTTGGCTTTGAGGATTCAAAGTGAGGACATGCCTTGTGAGATAGTTGAGTGATTTCCTCAATGTGTATTCTATCCACTCCCAACACTTCTTCATCATTTCTGACTCCATCGGAATCTGGTTTGTTCTCTCACACAGTAGGTTGTTGCCGATATTGTCTGACCAACGGATCCGAAGTATCAAGAATATTACGAATAATGGATGAATTTAAGACGTCAACTTAGATGTAGGTTTCATCGGGATCACAAACATTTGTTATGTGAATAAATATTGGAAATCTAAAGAGTTTGAATGTCCACTTCTCCCTAACATGGGACTCCTCATCAGTGTCTATCTACAACATCCTAACTGAGAATCAAGTCGAGGATATTCCGTTTCACAAGCAAACGCTTAAATGTCACAACCATCCTTGCTTACCTGATAGTTAGGGAATATCTCGGTGATAAGTCCCAATCAATTTATCAAAAGAATGAAGATGTATCACTAGAACTTAGGAAGTTTTTCTTCATAGTGGCTAGCAGGATACACGTTTCGTCCTATTTGAAACTCGTCAGCTGAATATGACTTCATCCTATAGTTGAATAGGTACTTCCAACTACTTACCAAACCTTTTAGTACACTAACTGAAATTTGATAACATGTTAATGTTAGGTTTCAAGCTAACACAAGTTCACCTAATCTGCGAACGAGAACAAGACTCGGTGACCAAGACCAGTTAGCTAGCTATTTGATGCGTTCCAGCTTCGCTAACTAGAGGGAGAAGTCGAAGCTACGAATGGGAAGTATATTCTGCAAATCAACCAGAAACGAGCGATAACAACAAACACAATTCAAAACGTATATATACAGCGCAAAACCGTTCTTGTGGAGAGTTATCAAATAACATACTAAAAGACGCAACGGACCAATAGCATTTAAGATATTTCTCAAGTGGGAAATATGACATGAAGGTGACAAGAGCACCTTTGGCGCGGAAACAAAGAAATTCAAAATTTTCCAAATAAAATGACAAAATTAGGTCTTTTCCCACGTGAGTTCTGGGGATCTAACGTCCCGAACAGTTAAATCTCATTACGTTTATTTATTGTATGAATGGACAAAGTAAAGGTGTTAGTGACTTAATTTAACCATAAGATGTAATAATTAGAGCACTTTTTCTTCATAGGCAAATTATTAAATTCTCTATTTATGTATCTTCTTAAATATCAGTTGTGTTTTATATTGATTCCTGTAGACATCTAGGAACTGATGAATCTGCTATCATTCGAATTGTAACCGGTCGAAATGTTTGGCATTTACAAGAAGTTGCTCGTCTGTTTGAAAAGGTTTGTCTTATCTTTATGCAACATTCTGTATATACATGTATTCACCTAGGTCAAATCTTTAGTTACTCGTATTTATATGGTAATGGAAGTAATGTCTGTGGTCTTTGAGCTGTGAATCTTTCTGAGTAGTGTCATCAATATGTATCTTAAAGAAAAGTGAACTATTAGGATTTCATCAGAATTGACTAATAGCCTGTTTTGTTGCCTTGGAATTTGATTGACTGTTATCTACTAACTGTATTATCATAGTACGAAACGACCGTCCAATGCTTTTAGATTTTCCATAATGTTCTAGCTTCAATGAACTCATGAATTTAACTATTAAAATACATATGTCTTACATAAATCATTCAATTTGTGTAATGGGCTTGAATACTGACCGGTTACTGAAACCAAATCAGGTTTTGTAGATGAAAAGTTATTGTATTTTAATTGAATATTGAAAAAAAAGTTCTGCTACAAATTCATAAGGATCTCAACAGTTGAGATCATGAGTCAATTGAAGCTAGACCACCGTGGAAAACCTGGAAGCACTGGACGGCCGTCTCGTCCTACTGCGGGACTTCTCAGCAGTGCGCACCCACGACCCCGCCTCGCGAGATTCAAATCCAGAACGTGTCAGTCTCGCGCTTAACCAACTAGACCACTGAGCTGGTCGGCATCCAACGGTGTTAATGTCTAACTCCAACTAATCTACGAAAATGAGCGATACATCCACCATTATAATCAGTGAGTTACTACCTCACAACTGACCCGGTTGAACTCCACTGGTCACTGTTTCTCAATAGAACTCCAGGATATATCTCTTGAAGCCAGCCAATAGTGAGCATATATTGATTAGTATCATAAGGGGTTTTGTGGAGATTGTAGTGATTTCAACAGTTCAGATCATGAGTCAATTGAAACTAGACCACCATTGAAAACCTGGATCTATTTTGTGTTTAATAATATTCAGTTAATATTTCGCTTTTTCATTTTATTCATAGAAATATGATAAAACATTGGTCGATTCATTAGCGTCTGAAACATCTGGAGATTTTGAAAGCGCTCTTTTATTAACCTGTAAGATAATCATTATAATATCTATTGTTTATTTCAATGAATTTATCCAATCCATTCCTGTGTAACAGTAATTCATAACAAACAGAGATGATGTTGGCTAACAGTGGAATCCAAGATGTGCGTTTCATCCTATTTGAAACTCATCGACTAGATATATTTGAATCCTATAGTTTATGTTTACTTCAGGACTTAAATCCAGTACCTTGCTTTCCAGACACCATCACGTTATCCACTTAGCTACTGAATCTAGATAGTCACTAGCTTATATAGTGATGTGAAGTTGAATTCATCGTTGTATTGGTTGTTTAAATCTTCTCATTGATGTTTAAGACTGCAATTGATTAGTCTCTTATTAGCATATTTGCATTTTGTGCGAATTACCTCGATATTACCTTAATTCACAAGCATTATGAGCAGAGATGGATAGTGGCTGACAGTGTAATCCAGGACTCATGTTTCGTTCTTTTTGGGACTCGTCAACTGAGTGTGCCTCCATCTCAGAGTTGATGTTCATCCAGTGTTCGATTCAAACACTATCGCGTTATCCGCTTACATAATGAGTTCAGGTAGCCATTTGTTTGTACAATGTGGTGAAGTTCAAATTCACTTGGTATTGTTTACTTGTATCTTCCCACTGTTATGCAGGAGTTTAATTGATCAGTCTCTTGTTGGTATATGTATATCCTGTGCCGACTGCCTCGATATTGCCCTACATCACAACGTTTATAAACAAAGATGGATAGTGTTAAGCAGTTAAAACCATGAGTCTTCTACTTTAATCACCTCAAAGAGCAGTTTCCATATCCAGTTAACAATTTATACTGTCCATAAAACACCCAGGTTGAAATAGGTGATTTTTTTAGTGAATCATTCTTGTCATCATTTAGCATTGAGGTTTAATTCACAAAATTGTTTGATCACTTCAGGAGATTCACTCCAAAGATAACCAGTAACGAAACTTTATTCCTATCCCATTCGTTCACCTGAATCCTGGAGCCTATTTGTGCGAACTATGGATAGCCCAACTTCTTTTAGATAAACCCTCACACGATCAACCAAATACCTCTGCTACATAAAAGGAGTGAGTAGAGGTTCCTGCTAGCGACTATAAACTTGTAACCACAGAAGAACATTTCAAATGGGACAAATCTCTCCACTCTCTCTCTTTCTCTCTGTATTCTAGGGATCATTGAAGCCAAGAGAAATTAGACAATGGTTCAAGGCTCTTCAAGATATTCAGTTATACTTATTCACCTACTAAGCTAACGTTAAAGAATTCATATCGTGAAGTATTAACTTAATGATTGAATTGAAACATGCTTATCCATTAATGTTGACAGATATAAGTAGTATGTAACACCAATGGGAAATAGAAAACCTGACATCAGAACTCTAAGATGATTGAGTTAAAGAAACGCAGAATAGGGAAGTAGAGAGGGATTGTGTAGTGAAATAATCATATAGAATGTGATGGACAATTGAAGGAAGATTTGCAAATAAAGTATTTAGTGTATAGTTTTCATATTTTACCAAGATATTATGTAATTTTGTATTACACTGTAAATTGGTTTCCTCTTTCCCCTACCTCTCTGTATTGTCGTTCATTACACTAGTAAGGTGATACATACGTGATAGATTGATCTGTGGTTGAGTATCTACTATTGAATAAGTAGATCATATATACAATAGAAATCGTTCATTATTTGTTCCGTGCTGACTAGCTTTCAATCATACTTTTATTATTGTCTTTGTCAATTGTTCATTTACTTCTTTAATATTTCTTTTGAATATATAGTAAATACTTGTTTAAATCGTCCAAAAGCTTATTCTGATTTATTGTTGAAAGCAATGAAAGGTGCCGGTACCGATGATTGTACACTAATGCGTATTATTGTGACAAGAAGTGAGGTAAGTATTAAAGGTTTAATGCATTAAATATAACCTTGTATGTGTTGTGATGGACAAAGTTCGAATCTGTTACTGATACACTATGTGCTCTGTGCTAACTCGCTCAACTGACTAATTGATTGAGAACACAAGTGTGAGCGGGAAAGTATATTGGGCTACCGAATAAAATGCACAAATACTCATATACATACAACTCTACCCCTCAGAAAATCGATCTATTTCTTAGTCAGTAACATTCAGTTGTCCTTCAGGTTACTTCTCATTGCCATCGAATGAGCCTCTCATTTGGCTACTTCTGATTGACTCACCATACCAGTGTGTTGTTGAACTACAAAAAACGCCCTGGGTTCGAATCCTGTAAGCGGAATCGTGGATGCGCACTACTGATGAGTCCTACAGTAAAACGAAACGACCTTCAAGTACTTCCGAGTTTTCACTGGTGGTTTAACATCAATCAGTTCATGATCTCAATCAAAAAGAAAAAAATTATATTAAACACACTAGACTCCCACATAACCTATTCATAAACGAGCATAGACTGAAAGGTCAACAACACAATGCGTCTTTACTCACATCACTCTTCACAGACTGTTATAGATATAGAACTCAACTGTAAAGATGAATCAAGAGAGCTAAAACATTTCAAGGAAATTCCTAAAAACCTGACATATAGGTTAACCTATAGTCAATAGACATTTCGATAGAGATTCATTTCATCGTATCGTATCATTGTTGGGGTAATACCATTTCTAATGAGATTTAGTACAAGAGTAAAGATGTAAGGCGATAAAGAAAGTCGGCAAGATTATCATTCACAAACAAAATAATCTAAAGTAATTCATACAGGATTTGCGGGACAAATTTAAAACGTTCACTTTTATCAGACGTATTTGCTAAGAATCTTATTTAAAGTGACAATATAAGCCATAGAAACACTATATTTAAATCTTTCTCCTATATATTACCACCTTTGACCTAACCACTCCTATGAATCCGGTGTCCATCTTGCTGTGCTAGTGCGGTATGGCAACCTGGACCGATGCATATATGTGCCTGGTCCTACGTTGTAGCTGACTGACTGACTGATATTTAGATCATACAACAAAACACCATTGAATACACGGTTGGACCATATTCGATGTCTATCCATGTGATAAAGTGATATGTATTAAACTCTTCAAAAAATCAATGTATACACTTCAAATAAAAAGGTAAGCGTACTTCAAAGGTTTCTAAAGAATATAATATTGGCCAAACGGACAAGAAGAACCCAATCAACCTTTAAAATCTAATCATTCAGACGAATCTGCCTACTCGGTGTTACTTCCTTATTTATTTATTCATTTATTTAAACACATAAACATTTGTATAAGGAAGCACCAAATAGATATGCGCCACACAAGTCACTTGATTTATATGTGAGCTGGGATACTGCTCGTTTGTCCGAACAGAAACAGGTGGTTTTCTTACTGGACCACACCCGGAGCCTTTGACCTAAAGGTCTGATCCACAAGGCGGAGCATCGTTAGGAGATGCAGTTCCATAGTAGCCGGTAACCAACAATTGGTTCGTATTCCATTTGTTCCTTCAGGATGCTGGAGCCTATGTGCACCATTGGATTGGAATGAGGGTTTTCCAACTCCCCTAGGTGGACTCTCCATATCCACCGAACCCGGTTAAAGCGCCAGACATTCACTTTTCATCCTCTCAATTTCGTAAACAACAGTAATGCTTTGAGAAGGCAGTGAGTAGGACTTCACTCTCAGTGGTCGTACACGCGTGATCACTTGAGAGGGATAGTTGACTCTCCCCACTCTCAGCTGTACAGGGGCATGCTTACAAGTTTCTTAGACGACAGAAGCTTTCAATAACCAAGTCGAATTACGTAACTTGAGTCTTAAAATCAATCCGAATATTATTGTAATGTATGTTTTGAATAGTTCATTTAATTGTAAGTTAATTGCTCCTATCCTATACTTGATTATCTATTTAGAATAAATAGCTTATAATGATCTGAACATGATAAAACTTCTTCTAGCTTATTACAATACAAATCGTTGTTAATGAACGAATAAGGGAATAATTATACACAAAACTAATTGTTTGTATAGATACACACAGATAAATAAACATTTTCAGAAGAAGTATTGTGAAGATTTTAGAAATTTCAATAGTTGAATTATGGAAATAGTTCAACTATTGAATAGTGGATGCTCACTGCTAAGGAGTCCCATACTGGGACGAAACGGCCATCCAGTGCTTTCAGGTTTTCCATGATGATCTAGCTTTAATTGACTCATGATTTCAACTACTGAAATAAACATTCTTTGAGTCAACCTTGAATTTATTTAACTTCACGCTGATTGGTCAAATCTACTTGTCATATTTAGCCAATAGTATTACAGTCGTAAGGTCAAACAGTTATATATAACTAAATAGCTTTGAGTTTTATATCTTTAATCAACTCTTGTTTTTAGTACATTTGTTTGTTTCTTTCTTTCTTTCTTTCTTTGCCTAATTTAGTTTGATTTAGGAAGTATTTGTTCACAATTTCATAATGATCAAGGTAGTTCACTTGAAGATTGGATACGTAGTGAAACATCTGGTGATTATAGACGACTTCTATTAGCATTACTTGGTGCTGATTGGCAATAGATATGAATTATATAAATCTTTATTAAAACAAAACAAAATTAATTAAACATAATTAATTTTGTTTAAATAAGTTATTAACAGATTCAATGTTCAAGAAATGCTTTGTCATTTGTTCATGTAATCGATTTTGTTGTTGTTGCTGCTATGTTTGAATTGTTTCATTTAATGCCATTTATTTCGTCCTTTCATAATTATCCTCTTCATGAGTACTTTTAAATATAACATTTAATTGATAAGTACTTCATTGGCAAGAGATTGGATTCATGTTTATGGTAGTTAAAGGGTTAGATGGCTGAAATTCAAGCGTTAAACAGGGATCTATTGATTATTGGTAAATTTTCTGAGGAGTCTCATACTAGAAAGAAACGGTCGTTTAGTGCTTTCAGATTTTCAGTGGTGGTCTAACGGTGATCCATGGGATAGGACTTTTCAGTAGTGAGTATTTATGATCCCCCATGAGGTACTCGAAACCAAGGTCTAAAGTGATGCGAGCGAACGTTTAACCTCTAGATAATTGACCTGGAACCCGATGTTATTAATGTTTAACTTCAATCAATCCATGATCTTGCACAACTCTTCATCTATTATTTGAGGTGGATAACTCTCCCACAATCGACACAGATTAGATTCCACTGATCACAGCTTCCCACTAGAACTCTAGTAAATCCATCTTGAAGTTGGTCACTAATGAGTACATGATTATTGTGACAATGGGGATTTGTGTAAATTGTATTATTTTTAACAGTTGAATTCATAAGATATCTTTTAAGCATATGCTAGGTTTGAAGCTAACACAAGTTCACTTAATCTGCGAACGAGAACAAAGACTCAGTGACCAAGACCAGTAAGCTAGCTATTTGATGCGTACCAGCTCCGCTAACTAGAGGGAGAAGTCGAAGCTACGAATGGGAAGTATATTCTGCAAATCAGCCAGAAACGAGCGATAACAACAAACACAATTCAAAACGTATATATACAGTGCAAATCCGTCCTTGGGGAGAGTTACCAAATAGCATATTAGAATATGCATTGGACCAATAGCATTCAAGATATTTCTCAAGTGGGAAGTATGACATGAAGATGGCAAGAGCGTCTTTGGCGCGAAATCAAAGAAATTCAAAATTCTCTAAATAAAATGACAAAATTAGGTCCTTTCGTAAGTGCGTTCTGGGGATCTAACGTCCCCAACAATATACCTTATTGTGCTGTTCTTCATTTGGAATTGAAGTCCTATACTAGAACGGAACAGTTATCTATTAGTTCCTAGTTGTCTAACTATCGTCGGTCTGTGATGTACATTATAGTCTTGTTTTATTTTACAATTACGTTAATCATTTGATACGCTCTAAATGTCAATATTGATTAAATGTTAAAAGAAAGATTTACTAGTCAGTTGGTTAACTGCATGTAACGAAAAATCAATTCTGTCATGTTATGTACAAGAGAAAACCTTCAAACAATTTTGTACCATTTATTTAGGATCTATACCGTGCATGTATGAGATAAGACGCATCATTTTATAACGGGATATTTTGATCCTGTTGATGATGATAAATGAACTATAGGTCCTATTTACTTTATGCATACTCTGTTGACTATTCTAGTTAATAACAGCAGGAAATGAAAATTCGAATACTAATAGTGTTTTAAGTACATGTTTATTTTCAACATATATACGAACAGTAGATAAACGATGAGAATCTGGATAAATTACTTGATTCAGGAGCATATAAACTTCGAGACTGAAAGTTCTAGGTTCAATCTGTGTGAGCGGCGTCGTGGATGTGCATCACTAAGGAGTCCCATACTGTGAAGAAACGACCGTCAATGACTTTCAGGTTTTCAACAATGGTCTAACTTAAAGCGGTTCATGAATGAACTCTATACTTAGAATTTAGAGAACATTGAACGAGACTCAGCTAACAGAAGGAATGTACAAAATACAAATAAGTAGACATATACACTTGAATGGATCACACACACATTACAATAGTATACCGATAGTGATGAAAGGTCAACTGAACAAAACAATCAATAGAATAATGTCTGTTCAGAAGCTGAAATAAGCTCATGTAGGAATTACGATAAAGAGAATCTAATCATAGTAATCATCGGCCAAATTATAATTCATGAATGAACCTTTGAAATTCAGGATACTAGGTCTTAGATTTGTGCGCACAATTCATTTATCCACACAGTCAAATAACATTTTGGCATCATCGCTAATGTCAGTTCGTGATGAAAACCTTTACTAAAATGCATAATATTAAATCCTAGATCTAAAACAGTTTAAAACTATCTCATCCTAAAATGAAACATCATTTCTCATTCTCGACATCAAACAGGGGGTCGAACCTAAGGCTTGGGGTCTCACATTCGAACGTCTAACTTCTGAACCGCTGAGCAAAGACCCAATGGTTTATATATTTAAATTCAATTAGCTGGTAATATTTTGTAAGCGTCTTCTATTACCTGATGTGGAAGAGTGTGTCGTGGCTTCTTACTGGAACTGAGGAAGATTCCTCTCACAGGTGAGCACATAATAATAATTATCAGCACCAGGGGTTTGTTGAGATTTTTAAATGTTATCGAGACCACGAATCAAACTAAGGTAGATTAACATTGAAAACCAGGAAGTATTGAACATTTGCTAATTAGTGTTGGGGTGATCCAGAAAACTTCTCGCAAAAAACAAGAAAGGCTCAAGAAACACTAAGATGCGTTTCATCCAATAAGCGTTCACTTGAAGGTTAGCCAGAAACATCAAGGAAGTGGAAAGTCACATGTAGAGTTTCTGATTGGCTGATTACTATACTGCTGCTATGTTTATTAGCATTCCAGAATATTCGGGAAACCCAAGGACATCTAAAATACTATGAAAACGCTATATTTTTCTGCACTAGAATGAACTTTGGAGTAAAGTGCTTCTTGCATATTTTTATGCCTTTTCTCTCGTGTTCAGGTCGTGTAGGTCTTGCTTGGGGGTTACGAGATAGCTTAGGAACCGAATATAGCGTTCAATAAGCAAGAATTATCAATTAGTAACTAACTTTGTGAAAAAATTCTCAGGATTCCAAAGATAAGACGTAACCAGTGGAATGATGTCAAGTTCAGGGGTATGAGATTGTTACCCACTGAGAGCAATGGGCGATTGTTGGTTGATGTGGTGAATTGATCAAAGTTAGGTATGTAAACGATTGGTCTTAATGTTAAAGTCTCGCCAAAAGACAAGAAGATCTTACTTACTTACCTACGTCTGTTACCCCTCGTAGAGGAGAAAAGGCCGTTCACCAACATTCTCCACCCAACTCAGCCCTGGACAATTCTTTCCAATCTTATCCAGTTGCTACTTATACTTTTGATGTTTGCTTCCGATTCTTGACTCACTATGTTCTTTGGACTTGCTTTTTTCTGTTCCCCTTCAAGATTCCACGTTTGTGCCAGCCTTTTAATGTAGTTTGATGATTTCCGCAAAGTATATCCTATTCACCTCTCCCTTTACCTCTTCTAAGGTTACTGCCTGTCCCAAGCCTGGGTAAAGGAGAAGGGTTGGGCATGGGCTAAACAATCCTATCCCATAGAAAGCAACCTTGCTAAAAAAAATGAAGATCTTGGGTCCGATTAAATGTGCTATGGTCGTCGACACACATTGCTGAGTACTGACGTACTAGAATGAATAGTTGTCTAGGTTGGGTCGGTTTGTGATCCCAACAAAAATTTATTACATACATAATCAGGATATACATAGTACAAATATCAATAGTAATTTACATAACAACAGCCAATGATTTATAGAAAATCCTACAGTTAGGATAACATAAAATTAACGTAATTGTTTAATTAATCAATGCACATGAAGATAACTTTCATATATTGAGTCGAAACGTTTGTTCAGTACTATCATTGTTGAATAGTACCCCAATTGGGCATAGTCTGTAATTGCGGTGTGTGCTATTGATGTTGACAGATAAAAGTAGTATGTATCATCAACCGATAGTGAAATGTCTGGTGGAGGATGTTAAGAAGATCGAAGAGAAAAGAAGAGAATGAAGGCAGAAAATGATTCGTTTGGAAACGAAAGAACAATGAAGCCTAAGACGATTGATTGATATGCTGCAAGTGAAGTATTTACTGTATCGATTTCAGATTTTACTAAGTGATCGTGTAAATTTGTATTCAAATACAGTCGATTGTTCTCACTTGTTCAGTACTATTTTCGTCCAGTGTTACCCCAATTGAGCTTTATCTGTGATAAATATCAACTAAAACTTAAAACTAGTCACCACTAAACCTTGACCTAAAGCCATCAACTAATTGGATTGATGGTATATTTGGTAAGTTTCTGAGAACAGACTCAAACAGACACATTTGGTCATCTTTAGGACTAATCAACTAGACAGTTCTGTATTTATGTTCATATTGAGACCCTTATATCTTACACCTTTTAACAGTAACATATTATCCCTTGAATTACTGAGCTTTGATAGCTAAAAACTTATTTAACAGATATAAAGGTATTTGGAAGTATTCACAATTGATTGGTCACCAGGTGGTGATCAATATCATATGTGTCAGATACTTCTTAGTGCAGATCGAATCCTATCGACCAAGTTGCAATGTAGCCATCCGTCTAAGCGACTCGACATTGCGAGTACTATGTTGGGATAAGATGGTGGTTGGAGGTAGTCAACAGGAAACCCTGTACACGGGTTTCGTGCTATTTGGCACTTGTCAACATGGTGTACCTGTAATCTTGAAGGAACTAATTCTCTCTGATGGATCCGATCCCATATCGCTCAGCTTCACATTTATAGAAGTTACCGTTGAGGAATCCGGGTCATGACTGATCTCCTGTAGTATTTTGATGTATCCACCACCAGTCTTGGTGGTTCTTCATCGCGTACACTATATCGAGATAAGATGGTGGTTGGAGGTAGTCGACAGTTATTATTTCTGAATTTTCATATCAAATAACATGGAGTGTTTTTTGACTTCATTTCAATCTGAAGTTTGTGCTGATGATGTCGTTCAGAAGAACGATGAAAGCTACAAAACATCCAGCTCAGAGAACAAAACTCAATCAAAATCATCCACCTGAGCTACAAATCTTCTTCACCATCTCATAAGTAAGATTTCGTATGACGCAATAAGTTCATATACTTATCCAACATTTATGCGAACAACAGTCAAGATTATTTTACAAGTCATAGATGAGTATGGAACAATCTAATAATTATCTTTAAAATATAATGTAACACACCAAACAGGAGAGGTCACCAACAACCACATACAAATAAACAATGAGTAAGGTAACCCCATTCAATGACTTAGTTTCACTGAGCTACAGGAAGTGTTGTGGGTTTTATATGTTCTTCATTTGTAGGAATGCTGCCCTTGATTTGTCAATACTTGCATTTATATCTGCGTTATTTCCTCCTTGCTCATCGATAAAGCTCCCCAGATATGTGAAAGTTTTCACATTTTCCAGAGTTTCTCCATCATGTGTGAATGGGTTGGCGTTCACTGTGTCGTATTTGAGGATCTTGGCCTACTGATGCAGAGGCTACTGCTACACGAGTTGTCTTCATCTGCATTTGTTTGTGCGTATAGGATAGAAGGATCAGGTTATCTGCGAAGTCCTACTCTTGCGAGCTGTTCATTCTATTACCTGCTCCAACTGAGATGTCGAGGTCTTCATAATCCAGTTGACCATTAGAAGAGAAAGGTGGAGAGTAAACAGCTTTGTCTGACTCTGGTTCTCACATGGAATAAGTCTGTCAGTAGTCCTCCATACACGACTTCACAGTGTAGTTAGTCGTACGTATTTCAGATAATGTTTACGATCTTCTTAGGTACACCATAGTGTAGCTCTTCTAGTGTCACTGTCAGTCCCAAGCCCGGATAAAGGAGGAAGGTTGGATATGAGGTCTGCAACCCTATCCTGTAGAAAAAAATCCCACCAAAAAAACACTATACGAAGTAAACAAAGTTAATCATTTAAACTCTGCCCTGGTATTTCAAGGATAAATTATGACGCCTCATAATGAATGCCGAGATTTTTCGGAACTCACCAGACTGATGCCTCCTTTAACAACCAAAGCAACAATTTTCATGGGTACATGGAACAGTGTCACACAATTCTATATGATTTAGTTTTGAATATCAACAATGAAATAATTCTAATCCTTACCAAACATAAGCTGGACTATGTAGTTAATAATTTGGGATTTAGAACGTGAGATACCGGTCTCGAATCCGAATGTGAGCAATTGTGGTGTGTGCTACTTATACTGACATAAGTAGTTGATGATGTTAGTCGTGAATAGAAGGTCTGGCAGCAGATAGACAAGAGGATCGAACAGTAAAGAATGGAAACAGAATGCAATTTGTATGAAAATGCAAGAACAATGAAGTCTGAGTCATTTTGAGACAATTGGCGGACATTTTGCAAATTACGTACTTACTTTATGATTGTTAGATTCTATTAACAAGTTCTGTGATTTCGTGTTAAATACATTCGATTGTCCCCACTGGTGTTCTTGTTCGCTACATTTGGTGTCGCTGTCAACCAGGAGGGGAAGCGTGCAGTTCTGCAAACGCCGTTGCTGGCCCGGAGCTGAGGTGCTAATTGGGGCAGTCTAATGCGGAGAGGTGGCGTCGAGTGGAGTGTTCTGGTGGGGCGGTGTTGGCTGTAGCAGGTGCTGTCGACGGAGAGGAGCGGTGGGATGGGCAGCTACATTATGATTGTTAGATTTTACTAACAAGTCCTGTAATTTTGCGTTACATACATTCGATTGTCCTCACCCGTGTTCTGTTTACTACGTAACTACGGAACGTTTATTCATGTTATATTCTCTACTCTCAATAGTTTGATTACTAAGCTTCAATTTTTCTTACTGTATAACCATATCAATTTCTACTTTGTACTTAAAACGACAGTAAAATGCCGTTTAAACCATGTAGCTCAAAAGATATAAAGCTGTCAAAAGCATTTATCGTAGCTACATAGCAATTCTGTAGCAATTTGGATGACTATCCCGGTCTCCCCTATTGTAAAAGCATTCCATGTAACTAAATTAATGGTTACTCTAGTTGTCAGAAAGGGCATCAGCCTCGTGACTTCCGAAGGAACTCGGCTTTCACCATGAGGCATCGTAACTCTTCTAAATGAAGAGCCTCTAACTCCAAGGAGAGAGTTTAAATGGTTTGAATCGTTTTTTTTTCTGGCTAGCTTTTTTTATCCGGTCATGGGACTGGCAGTAGCTCCAACGGGGTTCCAGGCGGAGTTATCGTAACTAATAAAAACAAACAAATTACAGACAATTGATGACTAGTTGCGCAAGGTCATGGATCGATCGAAGTTAAACATTAACAAAGCCGGCTTCCTGATCAATCATCTAAAAATGGAGCTTTCGTGCGCGTCACTTCAGGACTTGGTTTCGAGTCCTAAGTGAGAGATCATGGACACTCACTGCTGAAGAGTCTTAAACCATAACGAAACGGCTGTCTAGCGCTTTTAGGCTTAGAATGGTAATCTAGTTTAGATCGACATATGAATTCAACTATTAAGATTATTACAATCTCCATAAACCCTAATACTGATCATCAAATAACAAAGAGACAAAATGCACTAGGAGCACATCATTGGTAGAGATCGTATGGATTGTTTCTGTACGGTTGTGTAATACGTAGAATGTTTATACTTCTTTCACCTGATTGACAAAGATGAATCTTATAAGTAATATCGACCAATTTTATGTTGCAAAATATAAGATCTAGTAATGCTCTCCTTTTCCTTAATTCAGCTACACTGGAAAGTAATTGTTCTCTAAAGAATCAGAAAATGTTAGGTTTTGTTTTTGACCGTAAACCAATGCAACTAACTTTATCACCAGACCAGGTAACTAATTATATACAGATCAAACTGATTAAGATAGTGAACGTCTACATGTATGAGACATAAGTGTATGTGACATGGATGAATTAAACGATTAGCAAAACAGACTTAGCTAAGTGTATTTCATAGAATTTGTTCATGGTAGTGTAATGGACGAGAACATAGAAATGAGAACAATCGAATGTAATTGAACACAAGACTACAGAATATCTTAGTAAAATCTGAGAGTCAGTCTTTTAGTCAATCAGTTACAACGTAGGACTAGGCACGTACATGCATCGGTCCAAGTTGCCAAATCTCATTAGTAAAGCAATACAAACATCGGATTTATAGAAACAGTCAACTCAGTGGTGCAATAAATAAAGGAAACATTTTATGTATGGATATAATACAGAAAGAAAGAATTAGTTCGTAGAAAGAATGATATTGAGCGATTCTAATCTCATAGTTTAAGGGAAGACAGAGAGTCTATAAACCTACAACATTGTGACTGATTCTGTGCAATGTCACTCAGAGTCTCCAACCATTGATTAAGATAGTCACGTGAACGTCAACCAAGTTGTCTCCATCTACCAACATGGTACAGACCGGAAGTTAGTGTCTTCAAGCACTGATGCCATGTTTTGGTCTGGCCGCCCACCGACCGTTGTTGCCACTTTGACGTGGTGATCGGACTTGGCTGTCGTGATGAATCAACAGAGCTATACTGGCTGCGACGATCGTTCCTCAAGGTCCTACCATGCCAGACAGGTCGGTTGAAGAATGGTAAAACTAAAAGCAACAAACCCAAGGTCGTAGTGCTGACTGTACAGAGACGTGACGGCAGTAAAGTGTTTCCTTCAGACAACCAGCATGACAGCGATGCTAGCTTCCCACTAGGAGGGGTAGAGTTAGAAAAGGTCGACCTTAAAAATGCACACCTCGCCTTATCCCATGGATATCCGTCTCTAGAGATTAGGTCTCAACAAGTACGGAGCTAACATGAAAATTACCCTCAAAAAAGGTCGTGTATGACTGACCTCAAGTGGTTGTCCCTTGGGCACTGCGATCACGCTCTCAAGTCACTCAGACCAGCTCTAATCCAATTTCTTTTTCAAGTACCTTTAGGAGAGCCTTTTCACAATGTGGGCAACCGAGAAATGATAACCGCCGTCATACCTCTAACAGCACTGGAATGAAATCTGAGAATCATACAGTAAATACTTCATTTGTCTATCAATCGTTCCACAGTTAATTATTCTTTCGTTCTCGTTCTCCTTCCCACAATTTTCTTAACTTTCTACTGACAGATATACTACTCTTGACTAGCATTATATATTACTTATGTCGATATAAGTAGCACAATTGAACTTATGAATTTTACATAATTCTATATTTAAAACAATTAGTCCCTTTGACAAATTTCGATAATGCGATGAGAAGACGTAGTTTATCAGAATTATGTGATGATAGATTTGCGCGATACATTCCGAACAATCTGATCACACATCATCTACTTGTTAAGAACATTTATATATGAAAAATTAAAAGGTCAACTAGACAGGTTAAGGGTAAGTCATAACAAAGGAAAAATATTGAAGTACACAAAAACAAATGTGATTACCACTCTGGATAGTAAATCAGTACTACCAGGGTAGGTTAAGTGTAAGTACAAATTGTTTTTGAACACATGTAAGAGAAGAACAACCAACTTCCTTTTCTTGACATCCTGATTACTAGGAGAGATGATGGGTCCATCAAACGTGCTACATATAGAAAACCAACATGGACAGGACAATATCTTAATTTTCATAGTCACTGCCCTATTCATTATAAACGCGGTTTAATAAAGAGCTTATTTCACAAGTTGAAATCATGAGTCAGTTGAAGCTAGACCACCATTGAAAACCTGGAAGCACTGGACGGCCGTTTCGTCCTGGTATGGGACTCCTCAGCAGTGCGCATCCACGATCCCGCACCACGCGGGGCTCGAACCCAGGACCTACTGGCTCCGCGCGCGAGCACCTAACCACTAGACCACTGAGCCGGCATCCAACGGTGTTAATGTCTAACTTCAACCAATCCACGAAGTTGCGCCACCGTACACCATTGTCTTCAGTGAGTTGTTATCTCACAACAGACCGGTTGAACTCCACTGGTAACGGCTTCTCACTAGAACTCCAGAAGTTTTTCCTGAAGTCAGTCACTAGTGAGCAGTTGATTATTATCAGAATGGGTTTTGTGGAGAGTTTTAGAAATTTCACAAGTTGAAATCATGAGTCAGTTGAAGCTAGACCACCATTGAAAACCTGGAAGCACTGGACGGCCGTTTCGTCCTAGTATGGGACTCCTCAGCAGTGCGCATCCACGATCCCGCACCACGCGGGATAACAACTCACTGAAGACAATGGTGTACGGTGGCGCAACTTCGTGGATTGGTTGAAGTTAGACATTAACACCGTTGGATGCCGGCTCAGTGGTCTAGTGGTTAGGTGCTCGCGCGCGAAGCCAGTAGGTCCTGGGTTCGAGCCCCGCGTGGTACGGGATCGTGGGTGCGCACTGCTGAGGAGTCCCATACCAGGACGAAACGGCCGTCCAGTGCTTCCAGGTTTTCAATGGTGGTCTAGCTTCAACTGACTCATGATTTCAACTTGTGAAATTTCTAAAACTCTCCACAAAACCCATTCTGATAAAGAGCTTATTCAATAGAATCAATCGTATTTGTACTAGTGATACTATTGAAGTAGAGATGAAGCTCTTGACTGATGCGTTAATCAATAATGGTTACCCTTTGAAGTTCATAAACCGCTGGAAGGGTTGCAATATGACTAGACCTATGACGCTTCTGGCACCCAAAAAGCGAGTTTATATTAAGCTACTATTCAGAGGTGACACAAATAGTCTCATGTTGAAACAGAGACTTAAATTAGCTATCAACCGGACATATTATACAGCCCAACTTGTCATTATCGAAAAGACAAGGTCTATGTTTCACCAAAAGCCCAAATAACACGTAAGCGACTGTGTCTATCAATTTACATGTATGTGTGGAAACACGTACGTAGGGAGGAGCAATCGTGATTTGCAATTAAGGATTGGTGAACATATACCAAAATGGTTGCAGAATCAGATGAATTCCAGTGGTGAAATAAGATCACAGGATAGACAGACATCATCATCCATTGCGAAACATTTGATTGAGACGGGTCATAAGGTTGATATCAAATCATCATTTGTTGTGTTGTACAAAAGCCTTCAAGGACGTATACTAAGGTTTATTGAAGCCTTGGCTATACGAAAATTGAAACCCCCTTTATGTGTTCAAAAACAATTTGTACTTACACTTAACCTACCCTGGTAGTACTGATTTACTGTCCAGAGTGGTAATCACATTTGTTTTTGTGTACTTTAATAATTTTTCCTTTGTTATGACTTACCCTTAACCTGTCTAGTTGACCTTTTAATTTTTCATATATAAATGTTCTTAACAAGTATGTAATGTGTGATCAGATTGTTCGGAATGTATCGCGCAAATCTATCATCACATAATTCTGATAAACTTCGTCTTCTCATTGCATTATCGAAATTATTCTATATTCTTTATTTATATAAGTTAATAACCTCTATTCAATAAATTAAGTTACCATAAACAAATGTGAGTATAAACTAGGTCTTATTGAATTAGTTCAATCGATTTAAACATTCACAAGTTAAAATCTTCATGATTCATTGAACATTCAACAACAACAACAACAACAACAACAACAACAACAACAACAACTACTACTACTACTACTACTACTACTACTACTACTACTACTACTACTACTACTACTACGAGTGCAGCAACAACGAGAACAGCAAAAACGAGAACAATAACAACGAGAACAATAAAGAACAAGACAACAACGAGAAAAACAACAGCACTAAGAATAGTGACAACGAGAACAACTCAACACAACATTGACTACAAATGTAATCACAACATTGATTGACTTGAAACATTTCAAACAAGAATAATTTCACTTGGTATTGTTTGGCTCATATCTTTGCGTCCTGGATTCCACTGTTAGCCACTATCCATCATTGCTTACAAAGAACAATTTCATATTGAACATAATCAATAATTTTCCATGGATACTTCATCATTGAATGATCATTATAAGAACAAGAAATCGATTTATTTTCTTCATTTTAATCAATCATTCAATGGTCAATTTGAAGAAAATATGCGTGACATAATTAACAAAAAAATGTTTTCACTGTAAAACAAAACAACCAAAATGGATTGATTTAAATCTAACTAGATTCAATTTCTGAAGCTGTTCTAGAAACCCTTCCCCCCTTTCTCAGGTTGAATCTATCCAGCAACGTGAATACAAGAGAAAAGGTGAGGAATATGAGAAGAAAATGGTTTTGAAATAGTGGAGAAGATTTGTAGTTCAGATGGATGATTTTGATGAAGTTTGTGCTGATGATGTTGTTCAGAAGAATGATGAAAGCTCCACGACTAAACCATCCAGCTAGAAGATAATGTTTTAGTTCAAAGGTTCGTTTATGTATAGAAAATCTAGGGTATTTATAGCATTTAAGATGGCTATGGGTTTTCTTGGAAAGTTCTGAAATGCTAATAATGCTAATAATAATGATCTAATCAGAAACTCGACATGAGACCTTTCACTTTCTAGATGTTTCTGGCAAAACTTCTATTGAATACTAATTGGATAAAATGTTTCACAGTGTTTTCAGAAGGTTTATTTCGCTTTTTTTTCGAGGAGTTTTTTGGATCTCCTCAACAGGAACCGCGTTTTATCTTATTTATTCCTCGTCATCTAGGTGTATCTGAATCACAGAAAAGGAGTAATAGTGATTATAAATAGTAAGATGTAAGGATATCTAGTTAACTGGTATTAAACAGGACGAAAAGTACATTTTGAATACCACTATAGATGGGATTCTTTCAACATTATTATATGGTAATAGGAACTCATCTGTTGCAGTATATAATGTCAGTATAATGTGCATACCTTCATACTACTATACCTTCAGCGTATACTGACATAACAAGGTTTATCTTATCAATTCTTAGTTATTTACCCGTACAATAAAGTTGACTCCATGGCTGTTCTTTTGGTGAATGTTACCGTGCGTTTTTTTAAATTTTAGGTACAAATAAATATGACTCGTCACCCTCATTCTAACTAACTCATCATGCAGTTCTACCGTGTCCGGTGTGACGCAGTTACCCACCGAATACAGTGGAAGATGGTCGTTCAATATTGTGGATCTATTAGAGCTAGACATTAACACCACCTCAATGGTCTAGAGGTTAAGCGTCGACGTGCGACACCGGATGTCCTTGTTATGATTTTATGTCCGGCTTCTTATCACGTAATTTATCCACCAATCAAAATACGATTTATACATGTCTTCGCACTATGACAAACCAATGACGTTCAACCGGTATGAGCAGTCTAGCGTCCTTATTGATTCTATGTCCTCCTAACCCGTCCGCTTGAGACCAGAACACAATACCAGCGTTTGTAATATGAATCGAATCGAATCGGATCGTTTATTTCAGACATACTCGGTTTATAAATCAACCAGACAGACAACAACGCGCCATAAAATAGAAAACAACATTTATACAAGATTTGGCCAAATGTGGCTATGAACGTGGGAGGCAGTAGTCAATAAAATGAACATAGCTTAAGAACAGTAAATCGTACAATAATAAATTATAGGTCAAAATAAAGTTTATAATAAGAGGAATGTAAATATACATAATCTAATTATTGAATAGTCATACCATAAGAATGTATAGATAATATTAGTCAACTAATATGTTTCAGGATTTACTCGTGATTTAATCTTCGCTCGGATATAACAGTCCTGGGTCTTAGTCCAGGCATGTGGGATCGTATGTGAGCACTGATGAGGAGCTCCGCAAAAAGACGAAACGGCCGTCTAGTGTTTCCAGGTTTTCAATGATGATTTAACATCAATCGGTTCATGATCTCAATCAAAAACTTAATAATCTCCACAACCCCATACTGATAATTAATTAATTACTTATGCCTGTTACCCTTCATGAAGGAGTATGGACCAATCACCAGTCCACTCCATTCCACTCTGTCCTACCCAATCCTTTCCAGTTGTTATTTATCCTTTTCATCATATCTACTTCCATTTCTCAACGTAATATATTCTTTAGTCTTTCCCCATCCCTGTCTCCTTACCTTTTACCCTTTACAATTCCAAGTTAGCTCCTGTTTTGTGATGTCATTTAATGATTTCTATCCACTTTCAGTATCTCTTCCACACACACACACACACACACACAGACACACACACACACAATAACAAATTTCATATCAACTATTTCCCCTTAGTAGTTTTCTAATCGAATATTTAATGTATATGCTTTATAGAATCAATGGGATAAAGAATAAAAATAACAAATGCTTGCCAAATTATTATTTTTTTGGTATAAATTATCATTTTTCAAGGTTAAATCATTTCATTCTGATTGGTTATTAGAATTCAATGATTATTGACAAATCAACGAACTGATCATAATGAATATAAATAAATCATCAGGATAGACATTTGGTTTAATGATACGGATTCTATGCGAACTATTACAGGTAATGAAGTTTATATTTTGATGATTATTATACCAGAATGAGTTTTGTGGAGATTTTAGTAAATTTCACAGATTGAAATCATGAGTCAGTTGAAGCTAGACCACCATTGAAAACCTGGAAGCACTGGACGGCCGTTTCGTCCTAGTATGGGACTCCTCAGCAGTGCGCGTCCACGACTCAGTGGTCTAATGGTTAAGTGCTCGCGCGCGAAGGCAGTAGGTCCTGGGTTCGAATCCCGCATGGAGCGCGTTCGTGGATGCGCACTGCTGAGGAGTACCATACTGGGACGAAACGGCCGTCCAGTGCTTCCAGGTTTTCAATGGTGGTCTAGCTTCAACTGACTCATGATTATTATACCATTGAGAATACTTGAATTGAGATCATTATGGAAAAATCTGGAAGTGTTAGATGGGTGTTTCGTCCGATTGTGAGACTTATCGAAAGTGTGAGGCCATAATCTTGCTTCATGAGATTGAAATCTAGGATAGTTAATCTTTAGACCATCGAGCTAGCATCTCATGGTAAAGAGTCATACAAGAGAATGAAATGGATATTCAATGCTTCCAAGTTTTTTTTATGATGGTCTAGCTTTAATTGACTAATGAATTCTACCATTGAAATTATTATTATAGTCCATGTTTATCCATTTAGGGGTAATACAGGCTTAAGTAAGTAAGTAAGTAAAGTAATGATTGTCCATTGTAAGTACTATGGCTAAATAGTTTTCTTATACTACTGATTATAAAATTGACTTCGATTTATTCAATTATTCATAAACAATACACAGTTTATTTGGTTCTATGGTTCTGATTACAGTAAAAGAAAATCTTATCTGAGATTATGCAACTTTTTGTTGAGACTAGAATTTCTCGATGAATCAATCAGATAAAAGATAACACGTTTTCATCCATTTGGGTAAATAGCATTTCGCCGTTATAGCTGATGTTTGTTCGTGATGAAAGGACTAAATCTAATTCCTAAACTTAATCAGCGTTTACTTACTTGAAAACATATATATATATATATATAGATATATACTGGTGTAAAGGGGCACCGAATACATATACATTGCACAAGTCACTTGATTTGTGTGTGGACTGGGATACTGCCTGGGTGCCCAAACTGAAGTAGGTGGTTTTCTTAGAGAGGGCCACACCTGGAGCCTTCTACCTAAAAGTTTAACCCACAAGACAGTGGAGCAACGTCAGGAGATGCAGTCTCATTAGAGCCGGTGACCAACAACTAGTTCATACGCCATTTGTTCCTTGAGGATCCCGGAGCCCATGTACACCATTGGTTTGGAATGAGTGTTTTCCAACTTCCATAGTTGGATCCTTCACATACCCCAACACGGTTGAAGCGTTGGACATTCGTTTTCCATCCTCTCAATTTCGTAGATCCAACACCCTCACCTTCTCGCGGCGGGGGTCTCAACTTTTCATCCAGACAATAATTTATGAATGAACCAATCAGATTCAAAATAACAGGTCTTGGATATTGGCGTGAAATTCATTTATCCATTTGGCTAAATAGAGTTTTGGCATTGTAGCTTATGTCAACCTCATGATGAAAACTTTAAATCTAATTCCCAATCTTAATCATCAACTATAAATCATAATTCTAATTCATCAAACAGGTTTCTAATCTTTACTTGTTCCTAGTTATTAGGTGGACAGTTTCAAGCTCATTACAGTATCTCTCAAACGTTGTCCACAAATTATAATCTTATCGAATTTTCAATACATTTCTCATTCTAAAAACATTAAATCTACAATATTCAATCACCGAGGAGGTCGGCCACGGCCCAGATAGCTCAGTGGTAACGTCTCTGACTGTGAAGCTGGGTGACACGGGATTAGAACCTCCAGGGTGTATCAGTTCCCTCAAGATTACAGGTACACCTTGCTGATGAGTGCCAAATAGCACGAAATCCGGGTCTATGGTTTCCTGTTGACTGCCTCCAACCGCCATTTAATCACAAACCGTCTCTGTTTTCATTAGAATACAAAAGAGTTAAGATATAAACTAACCATTTTGGTGGTATTTCTTTAGTTTCTAAGTCATATGGTTTGTATTATGTTGTACATATTTTATTACAAACAAGTAAGTAGGTGTATTCTTTTAACGAGTTCGTTTTCTATGAGATGAGGTCGTTAACTTCATGCTCGACCCCCCTTCTTTATATGGGTTTGGATCTGGCGGTAACCTCCGAGGATCTCAAATCAGTGTTAAGTAGATGTATTTGATACCTAGTAATGAATACACATTGAAGTAAATGATAATCTAGAATTCTTTTATATGAAATCATTCAATTTCATTGTAGATTTCTTTAATCAACATATCAATGACATGTATTCCTTATAAGGATAGATTGAACTTTGATCATGTTATGAGTATGACAAATATTACTAATAGTGTAGTGAACGAGAACACTAGTGGGGACAATCGAATGTATTTGACACAAAATTATAGGACTTGTCTCTCTGCTGCCAGACATTCTGTTCACAACTAACATCATCTACTACTTATGTCCATATAAGTAGCACATACCACAATAGAAGTGAATAATAGACTCGTAGTATCCCTAATTAATTCAAGTTAAAAAATGTAAGACATTAAAGGCTTGAAGGCTCTGAGTTTGTTCCTTGATGATGTTGTGGATGTACATTAATTAGGAGTCATATACTACAATGAAACAACTGCCCACTAATTATTGATTTTCAACGATTGTTCTAACTATGATGTATCCATAATGTAAGATAAGAAAATTCAATATATTAGTTTCAAAGTCATGTACATAAATGTATACCTGGTAAAAGACTTTCACAAATTACATCATTAGGTGTTATCAGTTGAAGGTCTATTAAGATCCTGGAAACATCGAACTATTGTCTCATACCAGTATGGAACTTCTTTCTAATGCACATTCACAACACCTTCAGGGTTTGAATCTAAGATGGCTGTGTACCGCAGTGAACGCTTAAACACTAGACCCACTACTCTTCCTCCTTAATTCTTGTTATTGTATCATCTGAAATCAATCTGTGACGAACACAACCAACAAATTAAACGAATATCCACAGAATCACCTTGGTTCTTAAGTGATCCAAGAGAGAAACTGAAATGCAAGTGTCC
Organism: Schistosoma intercalatum; assembly: GCA_944470365.2. Lineage (NCBI taxonomy): Eukaryota > Metazoa > Platyhelminthes > Trematoda > Strigeidida > Schistosomatidae > Schistosoma > Schistosoma intercalatum. The sequence continues at coordinate 1,495,849 of OX103729.1, forward strand.
AAATGGATGTCCAATGCTTTCTGTTGATGGAAAATGTTAACTTTTAACAATTGGATCACATATTGAATCTCATATTACAGATTGCAATTGATCAATATTGGCATTAGTGAATCCTGAGTGGATTGTATTTATATAGCCATTTGATCACAAGTTTTAGTAAAGAAGGTGTTATGACTTATGCCTCTGTCAATTATCATGTGACAAAATAGCCAATCACAATATCGACTTACATAACCTTGTTCCTGTGATAAATGAACAGTGAGTCGAATAGCACTAGCATTCTTTAGTCAACTATAAACCCTTATTGGTTCTTTGTATAACAGCTTCTCTTCTAACTCAGCTCATTCAGTGCAGAACACATATATCAGCCTCCGCTAAAAGACTCATAGTTACTAACACACTTAACCACATCACATAATAAAATGAATATACATATAATATTTCTTTACACCTGTTACTCCTCGTGAAGGGACATAGGCCGCTCACCAGTATTCTCCATCCAACCCTGTCCTGGGCAACCCTTTCCAGCTGTTTCCAGTTCTTATTCATTCTTTTCATATCTGTTTCCATTTCTCGATGTAATGTGTTCTTCGGCCTTCCTCTTTTCTGCTTCCCTTCAGGATTCTAAGTGAGGGCTTGCCTCGTAATGCGGTTTGATGATTTCCTCAATGTATGACCTATCCACTTCCAGCCTTTTTTCCTAATTTCCTCCTCAGCTGGAGTCTGGTTTGTTGTCTCCCAGAGGAGACTGTTACTGGCGGTATTCGGTCAATGCATGTTGAGCATCTTGAGTAGACAACTATTCATAAATACTTGTACCTTCTTGATGATGGTTGTTGTAGTTCTCCAAGTTTCAGCTCCGTACAGTAGGACTGCTTTGACTTTCGTGTTGAAGATTCTAACTTTGATAGTGGTTGACAGTTGTTTTCTGAGTTTCATATGTCCTTCAATTGTAGGAATGCGGCTCGTGCTTTACTAATCCTCGCCTTTACATCTGCATCCGATCCTCCTTGCTTATCGATGATGCTTCCTAGATTTGTGAACGTTTCCACATCTTCCAGAGTTTATCCATCATGTGTGAATAGGTTGTTGTTCTCTGTGTTGTATTTGAGGATCTTGGTTTTTCCTTTGCGTAAACTGAGACCTACTGATGCATAGGCTACTACTACACGAGTTGCTCGTGTGTATGTGGTAGATGGGTTAGTTCATCTGCGAAGTTCGAATCTTTCAATTGATTCCGAGCTTTCCATTGTATTCCGTGCTTTCCGTCAGATATCAAGGTCTTCATAATCAAGTCAACTACCAGAAGAAACATAGTTACAACATAGTTACTCTATGATTATACACTAAGAATATATGTAACAATAGTCCATAAATAATTTCCATTTGTTACCATTCATTTATTCCCCGGTCGGATCTAGCAGAGGATCTGTGCTTAAAAGTGGAATCCAAAATAAGCGTTCTGTCCCATTTTTGGGACTCATCATTTAAGTGTATCCGTATTGCAGTGTTACTGTCTACAATGAGACTTGAACCTGGCTTAGCTCGCGTTAAACGCCAACTCATTATACACTAAGCTTATCAACATAGATGCTTCAAGGATGTTTTCAACATCAGCAACAAACTCACTAAGTTACAGTGAAAGACAATGTATTCGGTTAATTCGATTCAATTTTTGACTAGGTTAACAATCTTTCAGATCTAAGCTCTAGATATAAATCTTTCATGATTATTCTTTAAATGTAGATAGATATTTGCTTGACTACAGAACCTACAGAATCCCATCATAGACAGATTAGAACTTTGGTACATCTTATTCAAAGAATTTGGCATTAATCAGAATGTTACAGTGATAATAGTGAAGAAGAACAGAGAAAATGTAAAGCTATACAAATTGATTACTAATTAGTAATCAGTATCATAATTGATTATAATAAACCAAGCACTTACTTACACCGGTTACTCCTCGTAGAGGAGCATCGGCCGCCCACCAGCAATCCGCCTATAGCTCTTCTAGAGTTACTACCGGTCCCAAGCCCAGATAAAGGAGGAGGGTTGAGCATGAGGTCGACAACCTCATCCCGTAGAATATATATATTGACATACTGATCATCACTCAGTATATATTAGCAGTCCAACAGGATGTCAGTCATAGATTGGATATTTCAATGATAATGTCTCTGTTTGTGACATTCAGTGTCATAGATATGAATCCCTTAAGGCGTATATACTCTCTTTAACTAACAGATACTCGTGCTTCACAAGTGACAATTAACAGGAACAGAGTCTCCATCCGACTACATTCAACCTGTTAATATTAAAAATGAAACAATTTAAATATTTATGAAATTGTTCGGTTTATGGTTAGGTTTGAACTTTACTTTGCTAGTTTACAATTGATTGATCACCGGGTGGTGATTGATATCATGCATTTCAGGTGCTTCTTAGTGCAAGTTGAATCCTATCGACCAAGTCGCAATGTGACCAATAGTCTAGGTGACTTGACATTACATGCACTATGTTGAGATAAGATGGTGGTTGGAGGTGCACTCGATATCGAGTCACCTAGACTAATGGCTATATTGCAACTTGGTCGATAGGATTCAATCTGCACTAAGAAGGACCTGATATACATGACAATGATCACCACCCAGTGATCAATCAATTATAAATACATCTCAGCCCTACAGGAGGTCAGTGGCAGCACGGATAGACCAATAGTAGAGTCTCTGATTGAGAAGCTGGGTGACACGAGGTCGAATCCGTCAGGAAGCATCAGTCCTTTGCTGATGAGTGCCAAATAGCACGAAACCTAGGTTCAGGGTTTCTTATCAACTACCTTCAACTACCATCTTACACTTCTGTGCTATTAGGTTGGAAGTTTAGTCTAGGACTCATGCTTTAGTTGTCTGGTATTTAATTCATTTGGTGCTATGCTGACACTTTTAGGCATATGAATAAATGTGAACTGAAATGATAGTGCTAATCATGAGCGGTTGTATAGTCTAGTCGTATCTGTCTACGGGCGCTATCTTAACTTATTGTATTGAAAGACGAGCAGTTTTATAAACTCAAGGAAAATAGTACTTTATCACAAAGTAATGAAATGTCAGAGGTGTTTCTTTATTTTATAGTTTTTATTTATGATCAATATTCATTTTTAATCCATTTCAATAGAGAGTACACCTTCGGTTTGGGTACCGGGGCAGTATCACAGCCCTAACACATATCAAATGAGGTCTGTGTGGCGCATATCTATTTGGTGCTTTCTTGTACCGATGTTTGTATGACCTCCAGACCACTGAGCCAGAATCCAGTAGTGTAGAAATTCTATGTCAGTCAGTTCACGATGTTGTAAGACCATTGTCTTCCAGTGTCTTTGATAAATAAGTAACTTCGTCACACATGACATGGTCAAACTCCATTGGTCATAGCTTCTTAGTAGAACTCCACAAGTTGCACTTCGAGGCTCGTCACTAATGAAAACATGATTATTATGTGGGAATTCTCTCAGATTGTAGACTTTTCATAAATTACATCATGAAATGATCTTAGCTGGAGGATCGTCGAGAACGTCATAGTCTAGATAACATCACTTAGTGATTTTAACTGCGAAAATACTACAATCTGCAAAAATTCCCCGAAACAAAAAGTGTATGCACTGACGTCATTGTGATCGATCTGAGCCATATCACCCACAGTCTCCAAACATTAGTTACGATGGTCACGCGGACGCCAACCAAGTAGTCTACATCTACCAACATGGCTCAGATCAGAAGTTAATGACTTCAAACACTGATACCACGTTTTAGTTTGGCCACCCCTAGTTTTCTCCCAACCATCCTCAACACTAGTCAGCATTGCCCGTCGTGCTAACTGGTGTCCAGGCATACGTGACACGTGGCCTAACCATGTCAATCGATGAAGATTCACAACCTCATCAACTGATTTACCATTATTCCCTAATACCCTACGTCTAACCTAACATTTACTTACCAGGCTGTCCCAGCAGATGCGAGCGTTATTTCTAAGACATCTGTGATCAATTACTGGTAGCTTACGAGTATACTCCACTCCTAATGGCCAGGTTTTATAGCCTTAAATTAGAATAAACCAAAACTGCTACACAGTATACTCATCCTTTTGTTGATAGACAGAAATCTCGCCTTCGCCATAGGTGACATAATTTGGCAAAAGCCAAACGAGTTTTCTGAATCCGTGCAGAGATTTCGTCAGACATCAACACATCACTGTCATGCATCTTAACACTCAAAGTAAAGAGCAATAAATTGAAAATGACAGCTTGAAATGAAGTCCTCAACGAAAAGTATATTTCTAAATGCAACAATCACCCCACTAACCGAACAGAATATTACGAGAGAATGCACAATACAGCATAAACAATGAACACTGATAACCAGATTCACAAACATGTAACTTATTCTTCAGAACTCTATTTGATCAGCTGCAGTAGTAGTTGTTGTTGTTGTGTTTTGCCTATGGATACTGTAACTTCACATTTTCACTAAAACCTTTTTATTCACTTTAGGGAACTTATAATAATCGACTGTCAAATTGTAGTTCATTCTGAAGACTTATTAAATGGCCACTGTTTCTGGGTAAGTTTTTAAAAACATTTTTAATATATGCTGTTAAGAATTTCATGGATTGGTTGAAGTTAGACATTAACACCGTTGGATATGGATTCAGTGATCTAGAAGTTAAGCGTTCGTGTGCGAGACCAATAGGTCCTGGGTTCGAATCTTGCAGTACGGGGTCGTAGATGCGCACTTCTGAGGAGTACCACAATAGGACGAAAACGGCCATCCAGTGCTTTCAGGTTTTCCGTGGTGTTCTAGCTTCAATTGACTCATGATCTTAACTATTAAATTGTTGTATAATAGTGAAATGGTACACCTCTTTTTGTTAAGCAATATTTGAAGATCATTTCATCATGATGTTAAGTTATGTTGCTGATTGATACTGTACAGCTATTTAATTGTCGCTTAAGAGTCTTTCTCAGTAATGACCCAAATATCTCGTACATGAATGTGCTCTGCAATTAAAACTCTCCTCTGACAAACACGATAACTCAACGAAAATGACTCCTACTTCCGTTACTGCACGATGTAGCATGATGGTCAGTAGATTACTTATCACAAATAGTTGAACTCTAACAAGTACAATATCTTACTGTAACTATCAGGGTTTACAAAGCTATCAGTGATCCTTTACATCACCCTATTATTGCCAATTAAGATACCGAATAGTTGTGTTTTAATAATCTTTGAGAGAGGGTAATTAAACATGATCTTCATAACCGACTGACATCAGCTGATAAATAACATACCTTGTATTCAAATGATTAAACAATGACTCTCAAATAAAGATGGAATCCAGTTCGCGCGTTTCGTCCTATCTAAGGTTCATCAGCTGGATGTCAGAGTTGATATTCACTACGGGACTCAGACCTAGAACCATTTGCTTCAAATGACATTACATTATCCACTTAGTCAAACTTATTTTCTTAATACAACAATAACGTTATTATTATTTTTATAGATTTGGAATAACACGTTCATTAATTCATGCATTTGATCCACATGGTAAACATTACACACCAACAATTAAACCAACAACTGGTTTTTCAGCATCAGCTGATGCTGAACGATTACATCGGGCTATGAAAGGTCCAGGTTAGTAGAAAAAAATATTATCGTATAGAATGTTATTTGAAAATTGATTGGTTGTGTGTGTGTGTGTATGAATAATCAACTTTAGTCAATATAAGTGTGATATCTAGCATGGCCGAGTAGTTTTCTATTCATTTAGTGTGTCAATGCTGCATACACTTACTTACTTAATTACGCCCGTTACTCTCGATGGAGCATAGGCTGTGATCAGCATTCTCCAACCCACTGGGTCCTGAGCCTTCTTTTCTAGTTCCATCCAATTTTTCTTCATTTTACTTATGTCTATCTCCATTTCCCGGCGTAATGTGTTCGTTGGTCTTACTCTTTTCCTGTGGCCTTGATGATTCCATGTGAGGGCTTGCCTTATGACACAATTGGGTGCTTTCCTCAATATGTGTCCTATCCACTTCCAGCGCTTCTTCCTGATTTCTTCCTCCGCTGGGATCTCACTTGTTCTTTCTCACAGTTGGTTGTTGCTAATAGTGTCTGGCCAACAAATCCGAAGTATTTTGCGTAGACAACTGTTAATAAACACTTATATCTTCTGGATGATGGTTTTCGTAGTTGTCCACGTTTCCGCCACAAACAGCAAAACTGTCTCGACATTTGTATTAAAAATCCTGACTCTGGTGTTGGTTGACAGATAGTTGTTTTGAGTTCCAAATGTTCTTCAGTTGTAAATATGCTGTTCTTGCTTTGCCCATCCGCGCCTTTACATCTACATCAAATCTCCCCGTGATACTACGCAGATATGTAAAGGACTTTACATCTTCCAAATCGTCTCCGTCAATTTTGATTGGGTTGGTGTATGTTGTGTTGTATTGGAGAATCTTGCTTTTCTCTTTGTTGATGTTGAGACCTACTGCTGTTGAGACTGCTGCTACACTGGTCGTTTTCTCCTACATTTCTTGTTGCGTGTGTGATAGAGGAGCCATATCATCTGCTAAGTCTAGATCGTTCGGCTGCATCCCAACTGTTCACTATATCCCATGCTTCCCCCTAGATGTTGACTTCTTCATAATCTAGTCGATCACCCGAAGAAAGAGAAAGAGTGAAAGTAAGCAGCCTTTCCTGACACCGGCCTGTCTTATCCACTGTTCTCTTACGTACAACAATGATATACTAAATGAACAAATATTACACATTTATTAAACACTTCAAAATGTCGGTTACTTTTTAATCATTTAAGTTAAATTGAATCTTGAACATTGTAGTTGTTTCATTGAATATAAATTGTTGATGTTTATCCTTGAATTTGATTGTATAGACAAACAGGATATAAATAACCAATGAGAACTCCATGATACATAGATTTTTTTAGTGTGAATGAACTAGAAAATGGACATTTCTAGGGGGGAGAAAAAGATTAGTTACTACTATTCTGTTGAAACTATCAATTACCAAGACGACAATTATAAATCGATTATAATAAACTCTACATTGATGTCTAGATAAAGTATGTAACAAAGAAAAAGTATTATGTAATATATTCTGACGCCGTTGGATGCCATCCAGCTCAGTGGTCTAGAGGTTAGGCGTTCGCGCGCGAGACTGATAGGTCCTGGGTTCGAATCTCGCGCATTGCTGAGGAGCCTCACAATAGGACGAAATGGCCGTCCAGTGCTTTCAGATTTTCAATAGTGGTCTAACATCAGTCGGTTCATGATCTCAGTCAAAAACTTAATAATCCCCACAACTCTATACTGATAATATTTGAGGTGTTTTTCTTGGATAATCAGAATCTCCAGTGACCCTGTTTTCCCATTATAAAGTGACAGTTAAGAAAAAGTTATCTCCAATGATATTACATCTTAACTTCACATGTGGATTTCTACAACGGACTGTAAAATTTGAAGATGTTACGCTCTCGCTCTGTTTACACACTTCTACGCTGTGGATAACTACTTTAAATCTAGATTAAGACCTTGACGGGATAGGCTAACTGGCTTAAACTTGAGGCTAGTTTGTGTGAGTTCGAAGTGAGACCAACTGTTTAGGGTAGAGAGGAAAATACTATTCTATCACCTAATTGGCTGACAAGCATGAGAGAGAAGACAAGTCAACTGGAACACTACTGGAAGTTAAACATTAACACCGTTGAACATCGGTTCAGTGGTCTAGAGGTTAAGCGTACGCGCGCGAGATTGATGGGTCCTGGGTTCGAACCATGCGGGACGGGATCGTGAATGCTCACTGTCCCATACTAGGACGAAACGGCCATTCAGTGTTTCCAGGTTTTCCAGTTAACCCTTCGCCTTTAATATTACACTCTCAAATCGTTAAGACTTCACTTAGACTAGTTCTCATCCTAGATACTTCAAAAATAGTATCTTTTCATGTTGTGGGTAATAGAGGAGTGGTAAGCAATCAGATATCTTGATAGAATCCCTACTTCTGACTGATTATGCACTTGCTATTAGTGAAGCATATACAATTGGTCATCTATCTAACACATCTTAACTGTCATATCTCTTTCCTTATTACTCAAATTACTGCTGGCAATTTGTAAGAAGGGGTAGAACTGTTAAGACAGTTCTGAAATTTCTCATCCCGAATTTGTTTGACTTAACAATGTAATTTAGTTTTATCAAACAATAATCGAGGACAGTATAGTTTACAGATGAGATTAGAACAACAGTGAATCGATTGCTATTCGGGGTTAAGTATTTAAAGTAGGGATAAGATATTTAAGATTAGAGTTCTCATCATGAGCTGACATGGAGTCAAGGCTTCTTTTTTCCAAGGATTCAGTGTTTAAGGTCAAAATTGAAGGAAACTTTAAAGTTCTGTGTGTCTATTTCAACTGATTCATCGCTAGGCTATTCCTTCACACGTAAACAGCAGTGAGCGTTCATGACCCTCACGTGGGATTCGAACCCAAGATCTTCGTTCTCGCATGTGATTGCATAATCGTGGACGTGTACTTCTGAGGAGTGCCATACTAAAACGAAACGATCGTTCAATCCTTTCAGGTTTTCAATAGTGATCTAGCTTAGACTGACTCGTGAATTCAACTGCTATATATGTATGTGTTTTTCATCTATCCGCTTATTGGTTGTCAGTGATTTAAACACTTTTTATAAAAATTCAACTCACTCATTCTGTATTCACGTATTTTGGCTAATTGCTAATACATCTGAATTCATTGCTCTTACATTGGTCGTCTGCAATTTGACCGTTTCGTCCTAGTATGGGACTCCTCGTCAATGAGCGTTCACGATCCCGCACTTGGCACTCGAACCAAAGACCTTCAGTCTCATACGCTAATATTTAATCTCCAAACCACCAAAACCGGTATCCAACAGTGTTAATATCTATTTAAACCTTTCTATGTGTATTTGAATCAACCTACGTAGCATTGATATAAGAAGTGATTATTGGCAACAATTTCATTTCCCTCCCATTTATCATGTAACTTGTCTGGTTTTCCTCATAATATCAACTAGAATATGTTAATATCTGGTCACTATAAATAGATCTAAGAATGTTATTGATATGAACAATGACTCAATGTAGAATTTAGGATAAAAGGCTTCTTCCTATTTCAGCTTCAACTATCGGATATACTTTCTTCTCAGAGTTGATATTTCTGAAATTCTTAAGAACCACAAAAGTGATTTATATGACTCAATAACTAATTAGATACTGATCTAAGTTAGACAATCATTAAAAACTTGTAAACACTTAACAGCCGTTTCATCTTCGTGTGGGACTCTTCAGCAGTGTACATCCACAAACTCATATGCGGTAATGGTGCCCAGAACCTTCGGTTTCGCATGTGAACTCTTAACCTTAATTCATAATTCCGACGTAACTAACCACAATTTATTCATTTTAACACATTAATATTGATACAAGGAGGCACCGAATACATATGCACCACACATATCATTCGATTTGTGTGTGGGCTATGGTACTGCCCAAGTCCCCAAACCCAAGCACACCACGTTCTCAAGTGGCTACACTCAAAGCCTTCGATATAAAGGTGTGATCCACAAAGCAATGGAGCAACGTCAGGAGATACAGTACCATGGTAGTTGGTAACTAACAATTGATTCATACTCCATTTGTTCCCTAGGGTCCTGTACTACATGTGCACCATTGATTTGGAATGAGAGTTTTTCAACTTCTGCATGTGGTCCCTCCGTATCCACCAATTCAGTTAAAGAGTCGGACATTCGCTTTTCGTCCCCTCAATTTCATAAGCAACACCCATGTTTCGAGAAGTAGTGAGTAGGACTTCTCTGACAGTGGTTGTATACGCGTGGTCATATGAGAGCATTTGTAGAGGGAGAGAGGACTCTCCCCACTGTCGACCATACTAGAGCATTGGGAGGGGGGCAACTAACTACAATAGGTAACAAGTTACAATATTGACATTCATCATAATATTGATTGATAAGAGTATACAATCATCTATAATGAATTACAATTGACCATAATAAATTCATAGTCAGTCAGTCAGTCAGCTACAACGTAGGACCAGGTACATATATGCATCGGTCCAAGTTGCCATACCTCATTAACACAACAAGATGAACATCAAATTGATAGAATTAGTTACCTAAGTGGTAGTAATATATAGAAAAAAGATTGTGTATAAGGATATAGTACAGGAAGAAAGAAGTAGTTCGTGGAAAGAAAGATATGTAGCGATTTTATTCTCATAGTTTAAGGGAAGACAGAGAGTATATACACCGACGCCACTGTGATCGATTCTGAGCCATGTCACCAAGAGTCTCCAACCATCGGCTGCGAAAGTCACACGTACCCCAACCAAGTAGTCTGCATCTACCAACATGACTCAGACTAGAGGTTAGTGTCGTCAAGCACTGATGCCACGTTTTGGTTTGGCCGCCCCTAACTTTCTTCCAACCATCCCCAACACCAGTTAGGATTGTAGGCAATAAATAATTCATTAGGCTTTTGAAATATTTATATTGTTAAGTAATTAAAATACATTGAAATTACAATCTTCAGTATCTTGGCAACTTATTTATTTAACCAAACAACCAGTCTACTTTAATTAATTAACTAGTTACCATAGTGAATAGACTATATTTATTTATATTCTTTACTTATTACCAGTTCTAACTTGCATTATGAACTGGTCTCTCTCTCCTCCCTCTCTCTCGGTCTCTCTCTCTCTCTGTTTCATAAAGTTATGTATTGCAAGAACATCAATAAAATCACATTCTTGAAAAGTCTTTATTGGCATGAAGTTTCAAATGTAGAACTATATAGTAAACCATCTATGAATGATTCTATAGAAGATACCTATTTCTAAGTTAATAGTTACTCAGAGTTGATCATGAAAAGAATCTGTTTTATTCTTATGACCTATTGAAATAGCATGTGATAAGATTGTTAATTATAACACAATGATTGATTGAACAGACTAAATATTATATAATAAACCAAATATGAGCAGACTAGATTCAACTCTGAGCTCTTATTAATCTTTCAAGATGAGTAACTTCTTGTTTAATCAAGTCAATTGAGTCCAGAACACTAACATTAGCCTTTGCTATAAGAATCATATATTTCAAAGATATGAAGTTTATATATAAGCAAAATAGAAAATGACAATGATACAAGATCAAACCAAAAGTGGCTGTGATTGTAAGAGACTGTTACTAATGAATTATGAATAAGTTAAGAATGGTAAATCGTATCATAATAGTCAATCAATCAAATGGAAGCTTATGATAAGAGAAATATGAATATACATATAACATAGTTACGTAATAGTTATAGCCCCTAAATGCTCTGGTACAGCCGAGGGTGGGGAGAGTCCTCTCTCCCTCTACAAATGCTCTCAGATGACCACGCGTATACAACCACTACCAAGGGAGTCCTACCCACTGCCTTCTCGAGGCGGGGGTGTAGTTTGCGAAATTGAGAGGACGAAAACCGAATGTCCGACGCTTTAACTGGGTTGATGAATACAGAGAGTCCACATGCGGAAGTTGAAAAACTCTCATTTCAAATCAATGGTGCATATGTAGTACAGGACCCTAGGGAACAAATGGAGTATGAACCAGTTGTTGGTTACCAGCTACCATAGGACTGTATCTCCTGACGTTGCTCCACTGCTTTGTGGATCACACCATCAGATCGAAGGCTCTGAGTGTAGCCACTTGAGAACGTGGTGTGCTTGGGTTTGGGGACTTGGGCAGTATCATAGCCCACACACAAATCGAATGATATGTGTGGTGCATATGTATTCGGTGACCTCTTGTACCAACATTTATGTGTCCAAATAAATAAATAAATTAGAAATAGTTGTATAATAATTATATATAAAATAAAAGTCCACAAATAGATCCTAACGGTTACTATTTACTTCTTCATCACCTGGATATAACAGAACCATTTTGATCAATCATTGCATATGAATAAATGACACAGGAAGACAACTCATTCTAATGTTAGTTACTGTGTAGAACATGATTTGCGAAAAAATTTACCGCCTTTTTGCCTTTCGATAGTTTAGATCATAAGTCAGTTGAAGCTAAAACACCGTGGAAAACCTGGAGGCACTAAATGGCCGTTTCGTCTTATTGTAGGACTCCTCAGCACTGTGCACCCACTGTCCCGCCTCTCGAGATTCGAACCCAGGATCTATTAGTCTCGCGAGCGAACACCTAAACTCTAGACCACTGAGCTGGCCGGCAGTCAATTGTATTAATGTCTAACCTCAACCAATTTACGAAACTGAGTGACACATCCTCCATTGTCATCAGTGAGTTACTATCTCACAACAGACCTGCTACTCACTAGAACCCCAGGATATACCTCTTGAAGCCAGTCATCTATTATCGTCATGAACTTATTACACTATTCTCAGCTTAACGTCATAAAACTTCATTGTGTTGAATTTTCGAAATCTATGTTTACAAACATCATGGAAGCCAGTTAGAAATAATATGCAAAAAATCATTTATGGTTTGTTGAATGACCTAATTTTTACGGAATCCAGGACGCAAATTTCTCCCCATTTTGGGCGCCCATTTCTAACCACCATCTAACCCAATCTATAATGCTTGTGACTATATAGTAAAATCGACACAATCCGTATAGGATACACACATGCCAACAAGAGACTGATCAACTGGAATCCTAAACAATATTAGGAAGTAAGTAGTTATTTAGACTCAGTTGTTAAGAGGATAGCACGACGTCGTTTGAAATAAACGGCAACGGACTTAAGTTCTGGAGTGAACATCAATTGTTTATCCAATTGGATTTTATTTACTTGAAGAGGTGCAGTTGACTCTAATTTTAGTTCTCAGATATTCCACTAATTACTCATTTACTTTAGCTACTATTCATGACGAAGGATTAGCTACTTATAAGTAGCTAAAAGTGTTAACGTAATTTTTTGCAGTTTGATGTTATTTACTACAACAATGAAGACCTGAAAATAAACTTCATTTCAAAATACTTTAATAGTTTGATCATTAATATCAGAAGGTGTTTTGTGGATATTATAGTAATTTCAATAGTTCAGATCATGAGTTAATTGAAGCTAGACCACCATGGAAAACCTAGAAGTACTGGACGACCGTTTCGTCCAACTACGGAGCTCTTCAGCAGTGCATATCCATGATCCTGCATCGCAAGATTCCAACCCAGGATCTATCGGTGCCGCGCTCAAGCGCTTAAACTCTAGACCATTGAGCCAACATTCAGAGTTGTTTGTATCTAACTTCAACGAATCCACGAATTTAGCAACATATCCACCATTGTCATCAATGAGTTACTATCTCACAAAATACCCGGTTGGACTGCACTGGTCACTGCTTCTCAATAGAACTCCAGGAAACACCTTTTGATGACATCATTATTAGCCTTTTCTCAGAAAAAAACGTCAAGATAATTGTCAGTATTCAACTTGATTTCGTAGCCCTGAATTAAGCCTTAAGATTGTGAAGCAGATTTGTATCTCATGTTGGTGTTTTTAGAGGTGATAGGTATACTGAGCTCAATAGTTTAATAGTCACGCCTTTATTATTTTTATAGAAGCTATTTTTAACAGTAAAAAATTTCTAGATAGAGGTAAGCTATTCCGATTTTCAAACAAGTGACCTGTATTTTATTTTGTATACCTTGGTTTTCATTGTTTGTTGTTGCCCCTTGTAGTGACATTATCTACTTCTTCATTTCCAGTTTAACTGTTTCGGGTATGCTGAAGGCACCTACCAAAAATATTAGATGGTCGCACATTATCGTGAACTGATTGGAAATAGGTTTGTATACAACTAGACCTTGACTTAGTAGTTCATACGTTAAGCGTTCGAACACAAGACTAAGTGCCCTGGGTTCGATTCTCGATGGCGGAGTGGTGGTTGGGCTCTGCTAAGGAGTTCTATACTATCACAGAACATTTATCCAGTGCCACTAGGTTTCTAATAGTTGTCTCGTTCTCTAAACCATCTGGTTTAATCGTGAAGATTCCAATGTTCTCCTGAACAACATCACTACCACAAACTTCAAGTAGACGTGGGGTATTCAAATTCCATAAAATATGATTGACTGCATGTCTTGACGACCTTAATCTCGATTTACTGTCATCGAACTCTAACCAGTTGTTGTCTGTAATTGTTCAGAAGAACAATGAAGATCTAACAACTGAAAACTACATCTTAGAGTACGAAACTCCGCTAAAAGCTTACTCATTTTCAAGCTACCGAACTAGTTATACATATTAGTTTGTTTTTAATTAATACATTTCAATATTCCATTTCTATTTTAAGGCACAGATGAAACAGCAATTATCAACATATTGGCACGTAGAACAAATTATGAACGTCAAGAATTGTGTCGATCATACAAAAGTTTATATAAACATGTAAGTAATAAGTAAGTAAGTAGCGAAATAAACATAAAATCAAGATGACAACTGATACTGCACTCATATAATACTTATCAAAACTGGATCAATGTTTTATGCTTTTGAAGTAAGCTGGGATTATGTTAGGAGCGGCCAGATCAAAACATGGCACAAATCCATGAAGTCACTGATAAGTGGACTGAGCCATGTTGATAGGTGTAGACTAACCACCTGGTTGGGATCCGCGAAACGATAGCAATCGATGGTTAGAGATCTTGAATGTGACATGGCTCAAAATCGTTTGCAATGGCGCAAGTGCATCCATTCTTTGTGTTCTCCCAAATTCTAATCTTTTCAATTCTTCATGTCCCTTTCTTTTGTCTCTTTCCAAATTTATTTCACTGAATTATACTCTTTGAATAACATCTTCAAATCCTAATGTTCCCGATCGTTGCTTATACTTTTACTACCTCTGCCACTACGGGATTTGAATCGACAATTGTATCACTGTTATGATGTATCATGGCAACTCGAACTGATGTACGTACGTACGAAGTTCTACGCTGTTAACTGACTGACTGACTATCAAAACTGGGTACAACAACTAAAGATAGAAGGCGTGTTTTTGTGCGTAGGCTAACTAAAATTACTAAATTCAAATTATAGAAGACTTAATATTAACTTGACCGAATAAACCATATAAAAGGAAATGTATTCAGATATCAGGTTGATTTAATTCTAGGATCGAGCAAATTCTGAACATCAGTTTGTGTGCTCTCATTTTGATGTGTGCTACCAGTGTCAAAGAGAACATGAATGAGGACAGAAAGTGATTGGTGTGGAAACGAAAGAACATTCAAATCTGAGACAACCGATGGATATTTACTGTATGGTTCAGAAATTTGATTGTTATCTACGATTGTATGTTCGTTTCTCCGAAACTTTATTGTAATTGTTATATGGATGATTGCAGACGTACATTAGTCTGAGAAAACGTTGAACTCACATTGAGAAGCAACTTAAAGAAGAATAGATCATTTCTTGAAGCTTAGCATTTACTTCACTCGATGATCAATATTCTTTGTTGAAATTAACCAAACTTATCAGATTGTTATGTCTTGAAACTGCTGTCCAATATCAGGTGTTATTTCCTCTATAGTCTAGTGCTCTTGGCTTAACTGATGACACCTCACCCAGTCCTAGTGACCATAAACTGACATCTAAGTTCTTATTAGTCCACTATACGCTAGATCTCTCCTATACTCAGCCTTGAGTCCATAATCAGTAATCAGTACCAACGATTAGTATATTTCAAGCAAACATAGTACATATGCAGATATATCAAGAAATATCAAACCATAAAATGAAAAATCAAAGTGGAAGTGCAGTGAATAAGAACACAGATGAGAATAACCGACTACAGAGTTACATGATCAAATAGAAAAACCATACTGCAATATTACATTTACAACATGTTCATTATTTGTCTTAATTTCAATGTGCTTGTTGATTGACGATTGACCTGAGTACCAAACTTATGAAAATTCTTTGATGTTTTCGGAATTATCGATTTAGGGGTTTTGAAGATTGTTAACTTTTTGATTGAGATCATGAATCGATTGATGTTAGACGATCATGGAAAACCTGGAATCACTGGATAGCCGTTTCGTCTCATTGTAAGACTCCTCAGCAGTACGCATCCACGATCCCCCTCGCGGGATTCCAACCCAGGGCTTTCAGTTTCGCGCGCGAACGTTTAACCTACTGAACCACTAAGCCGGTATAAAATGGTGTTAATGTCTCAAATCAACAAATCAACGAGATTACGTGATCATCTTCCATTTTTGGAATTGCCTATAATCAAAATTTCCAGATTTTCTTAGTTGAATGTGTGTCCTCACCAAATGTCTACATGCAATTTTGCACATGTGGAGAAATTCGAACACTTCACTTCTATCTGAAGTTTGTGCTGATGATACCGTTCAGAAAGACGACGAAAGCTCTATGACCATATCATCCAGCTCAGAGAACAAAACACCATCTCATAGTTGACCTATGTCTGAAATTTACACTGATGATGTTTTTTAGTTGTACAAATAACTATTAACACATTGTAATCAATGAGAACACAAGTGGGGATAACGAAGATGTAAAACAGTTAGTCTCTTTGATAAATTTTGATAGTTTAATAAGAAGACAAAGATCATTGCAAACTATGTGATGATATATTATCGCAATATATTTCGAACAATCTGATCACAATGATCAGCGAAGTTCAACCAGGTCTGTTGTGAGATAGTAACTCACTGATGAAAATGGTGGATGTGTCACTCCATTTCGTGAATTAGTTGAAGTTAGATATTAACATTATTGGATGCCGTCCAGCTCAGTGGTCTAGAGTTTAGGCGTTCGCTCACAAGACTAATAGATCCAGGGTTGGAATCTCTCGATGCGGAATCGTGGATGTACACTGTTAAGGAATCCCACAGTGGGACGAAAACGCCGTCCACTACTTCCAGATTGTCCATGGTGATCTAGCTTCAATTAGCTCATGAATTCAAGTATTATAATATTTACAAAACCCCTTTCTAGTTATTTTATATTCTACTATTTTTTGAAAAAGGATCTAAAAGACGATTTGAAATCGGAGACTAGTGGAGACTTTCGTAAAGTTTTATGTCAGCTAGTTGTTGATACACCTTATATGTTGGCTAAATCATTATATTATGCAATGAAAGGCTTAGGAACAAATGATCGTGTACTTATTGAAATATTTACCACATTATGGAATGATGAAACAAGAGCTGTAGCTGATGCTTATAAACAAGGTAAGTTATGTTTAGAAAAACATTTTAGGAGATACATTGTTTGAATACTATTTCCTATATACCTAATTGGGGGGATTTGGAGGGAGTAGTTTGATTCATCTGGATAAATTGAATTTAGTTCTACAAATTTAAGTGCTTTTGTGTACCTATTTGTGTGTGTGTATGATTGATACTTCATGGTTGCCATGTGGGGTGTGTTACTGATATCGACAGATATAAGTAGTATGTATGGTCATCAAATGAAAGTGAAATGCCTGGCGGTAGAAGTTTAAGAAGATCGAAGCGAATGAGAACGTGAACAAAGAATGATTGGAATGGAAACGAAAGAACAATCAAGTCTGAAACGATTGATTGACACTTTACAAATGAAGTATTTACTGTATGGTTATCAAATTTTACTAAGATATTTTGTAATGGTGTATTCAAATACATTCGATGGTTACCAATAGTGATCTACTTTACTACAGCCCAAACATCGAAGGAAATTTCTCCTTGAAGGATCTAAATAAAAAGTTGAATTATTAAGCTACTATCTTGTTGATCTGCAAGTGTGACAGCAAGCCTGACTATCATATTAGGTCAATCATTTCTGTCCGGTTTAAAAACGACCAGGTGGAAAATTAGTCACTTACTGGTTATTTGAAGACACATGAATTCTTAATAGTTTTGTAAGAAATTGTGAATAAGTAAAGATCGATGATAGCTAACAGTACGATCCAGGACGCGCGTTTCCTTCTATTCGGAACTTCTCATCTAGATGTACCTGCATCGCAGAGTTGGGGTTCATTCTGGGATTCGAACCCCTCTCGCTTCAAACTTCATTGCCTTATCCACTTAGCTTATCCACATGAAGCGAACGGTACTGTGTTCGAGTGTCAAAGTGAACATTAACTATGGAATGCAGGTACATCCAGATGACAAGTCCCGAATAAAACGCAATGCGTATCCTGGATTCCACTACTAGCCACAAACAATCTCTGCCTACAATGCTTGTGATTTAAGGCAATATTGAGGCAATCCGTACAGTATGCACATATTCCAATAAGAGACTGATCAATAGCAGTACTAAGCATCAATGGGAAGATTCAAACAAACAATACAAAATGAAAGTGGAATTGTTAATGTTAAATTTCGTCATTACAATCATTTAATCCCTGTGCAGTCGTTTTTGCCATTCGTCAAATTGGGAAACTACATGTCAAGATTCTGGAATATTCTTCCACAAGATGATTGGATGGAATATCTTCGATTCTTTCAGTGCTTCTTAGAACTACCTTGAGTTTACCCAGGGGTCATCCTTATAATTACATAATTTTCATTTATTTTATATTAATTATATCTCCTATGTTTAGGGTTTCAATCCATTGGATAATTTTCTCATGTTTACTGTCTAACATGTCAATTTTCTTTTGATTATTCGATTGACATCATGAACAGAAGCCGTGATTAGTGGAACTAATCCGTGTCGGGTAGAGACAGGTATCTACCCTTCAGTACAATCGAAGATGGTCGCGCAATCTCGTGCATTGCTTGATGTTCGACACTAACACCATCGGATGCCGACTCAGTGATCCAGTAGGTTAAGCGTTCGCGCGTGAAACTGAAAGCCCTGGGTT
The DNA here is from genome assembly GCA_944470365.2 of Schistosoma intercalatum. Taxonomy (NCBI): domain Eukaryota; kingdom Metazoa; phylum Platyhelminthes; class Trematoda; order Strigeidida; family Schistosomatidae; genus Schistosoma; species Schistosoma intercalatum. The sequence goes on from OX103729.1 coordinate 1,514,822, forward strand.
GGAATCCCGTGACAGGTATCCTGGATGCGCACTGCCGAGGAGTCCCACAATAGGACAAAACGGCCGTCCAGTTCTTACAGGTTTTCCATGGTGATCTTACATCAATCGATTCATGATCTCAATCACAAACTAAATAATCTCCATAACACCTATACTGACAATTTTCTCTTACACTGTTCTGAATTGAAATATGGTAACTTCAAATGAAACTTATTCAAATTAGACTTGTATCAGCTTTCAATTCATATTTCTAATCTCAATCAGCTGATGAAACATTGACGTTTATCAATTCACTCTTGTCTAGATATCTAAGTTCTGTTAGTTTAAATGTTAGTTCTTCATGATATACATCTAGTTCTGAATAAACTCTTGTTTATCTTTTTCATTCTTAGTACTCAAAGACAAAGGAATTGAAGGTAAGTTATGTTTGTTACATTTATCATCTATTGATATGTTAACTGTAATAGTTTCACTATGGAATTCACAATTGAATTGATACTATCATGAGTCAATTGAAGTTGCAACGGCATCCAACGGTGTTAATATCTAACTTCAACCAATCCACGAAGTTGCGCCAACGTACACTATTGTTTTCAGTGAGTGGATATCTCACAACAGACCTGGTTGAACGCCACTGGTAACGGCTTCTCACTAGAACTCCAGGATATACCTCTTTGAAGCCAGTCACTAGTGAGCATATGTTGATTAGTATCAGAAGGGGTTTTGTGATGATTGTAGTAATGTCATTGGTTGAGATTACGAGTCAATTGAAGCTAGATCACCATGGAAAACCTGGAAGCATTGGACGGCCGTTTCGTCTTATTGTGGGACTCCCCATTAATGCTCATCCACGACCCCGAATTGATACTATTGTCTTTTGTAAAACTAGTAGTTTTTACCTTACTATTTGAAATAGTACATGATCATATATTAGGTTGTTCATTCTTTGGTTGACAAGTTTAAGTACAATTTGTAATACTAATGTTTACATTGATCAGCCATTAAAACAGTAGCAACCAATGTCATATCTGTCTAGTCTTTAGCGTTGACCCTATTCTATCGATCATGTTGTACTGCGGCTACTAGCACAAATGACGTTCACCATGTTTAGATATTAGATAGTTAAATATAGTCCGTAGGGAGCCATACTGGAAATACGTTGGCATTATTCAGCATAGTGTACTTGAAAGTTCACATTCCATTGCTAGACTGTTACAAGTAGAGGATAAAAATGTTTTCGTTTTCTGTTTGCCGCGATGTATTACTAATATTCAGTGGTACAACCGGTGATAAAGATTATATTATGACTAGACTAGACTAGACGACCAATGTAGCAGCAGCCTCAACAGCAGTAGGTCTCAATATACACAAAGAGAAAAGCTAAATTTTCCGATACAACACAACATATATCAATCCAATCACAATCGACGGAGAAGATTTGGAAGATGTAAAGTCCTTTACATATCTGGGCAGCATCATTGATGAACACAGTGGATCTGATGCAGATGTGAAAGCGCGGATCAGCAAAGCAAGAGTAGCATATTTACAACTGAAGGACATCTGAAACTCAAAACAACTGTCTGTCAACCAACATCAAAGTCAGAATTTTCAATGCAAATGTCAAGACAGTCGTACTGGATGGGACGGAAACTTGGACAACTACGAAAGCCATCACGCAGAGGATACAAGTGTTTATTAAAAGTTGTCTACGCAAAATACTTCGGATTTGTTAGCCAGACACTATCAAGAGCAACCTACTGTGGAATAGAGCAAACGAGATCCCAGCGGAGGAAGCAGTCAGAAAGAATCGCTAGAAGTGGACAGGATACATATTGAAGAAGGCACCCAACTGGCTCACAATGGAAGCCCTCACTTGGAATCCTGAAGGCCAAAGGAGAATCGGAAGACCAAAGAACACATTACGCTGAGAAATGAAAACGGACATGAGAAAAATGAACAAAATTGGATAGAACTGGAAAGGAAGGCCCAGCAGACTGGGTTGGAGAATTCTGGTCGGCAGTCTATTGTCCATTGGGAATAAGAGGTATAGGTAAGTAAGACTGGATACTCGATTGATAGGCTAGGCACAGACTAGGCTCGTATTATACCAGACACATAATTTGCTTGCAGTTGTTTTAGTATTTGGTTGGGCTGGTCATCTGATATGGATATCTTGAATTCAGTTTCCTTTTCCCTTGTCACCACTGTTATAATTCTCTCTTATTACAAACCAAGCTATTCTTACTGCTTAATATTCTTGGACTCCAATTCATTCGACGAGTCCCCAAATCAAAACACGGTTAAACAGGAATTACAAGGGGTAGATGGAAGTATGAAACACAATAGGAAAAATGGTAATATATTGATTATTTTCTTATATGAGAAGATTCTAAAGTGTTCTTCAAGGATTGACTAACATTGATTGGATAAGAATTAGCCTATCAGCGTGCATCAACACCATTGTACATTGAGCATACTTTATTTCCAATCTATATCCGGTTCATACATAAACAAAAGATTATCCTCTAGTTTTTGTTTTCTATTTTACACTTGAATATCTTTCAATAAACAAACAAAAGAATCAGAACGTTCATTAGTTACTGATATGAAAAAAGAAATAAGCGGTGATTATGAATATGCATTAATGTGTTTAGTTCAAGCTGAACGTGATGATATACCAGTATTACAATTGAAAGCAATACCTGAAAAAGGTATCAATTCAATCATTAATCATGAATTAGCTGAAGCTGATGCTAAAGATCTATATGCTTCAGGAGTTGGGTAAGTTATTATTATATTTATATGATGATTTGAGACGATTTTAAATACAAACATACTTATAGATAATGTGAGGATGACCCATGGATGAATTTGAGGAAGTTCTAAGAAGTTCAGAAAGAGCTGAAGATGCTCCATCCAATCATTTTTTTGAAGAATATTTCAAAATCTCTAAGTGTAGCTTCCCTATTGAACAAATGCTTATAATATCAGAAGGGGTTTTGTGGATATTATAGTAATGTTAATAGTTGAGATCATGAGTAAATTGAAGCTAGACCATTATGAAAAGCCGTTACGTTCTATTGTCGGACTCCTCAACAGTGCGCATACACGATCCCACCTCGCAGGATCTATCAGTCTCGCGTGCGAACGCCTAAACTCTAGACCACTGAGCCGGCATTGGATAGTGTTAATATCTAACATCAACTAATCCACGAAATTGAGCCACACATCCACATCCTGGAATCCTAGTGCGAAGCAGTGACTATTGGAGTTCAACCAGGTCTGTTGTGAGATAGTAAATCACTGAAGACAATGGTGGATGTGTCACTCCCTTTCGTGGATTAGTTGAAGTTAGATATTAACATTATTGGATGCCGTCCAGCTCAGTGGTCTACAGTTTAGGCGTTGGCGCGGGAGACTGATAGATCCTGGGTTTAGATCTTGCACAATAGGACGAAACGGCCGTCTAGTGCTTCCAGGTTTTCCATAGTGGTCTAGCTTCAATTGACTCATGATTTCAACTATTACAATTACAATAATATCCACCAAACCTCTTATGATACTAAAGCACATTACTAAGGCGGAATCTATAGTTTTCAGAATTCCTACTTAAATATATCATTGCTAACAGAAATATTTTATTCATCAATAATAAGATTTCAAGTATAGGGGTTGTGGAGATTATTAAGTTCTAGTGAGAAGCCGTGATCGGTGGAGCTAATCCATGTCGAGTAGAGACAGTTATCTACCTCAGTGCAATGGGAGTTGGTCGCGCAATTTCGTGGATTGGTTGATGTTAGACACTATCACCATTGGATGCTGGCTCAGTGGTCCAGTTGGTTGAGCGTTTGTGCGCGAGACCGAAGGCCTTGGGTTTGAATCCCGCAAGCGGGATTTATTTATTTTATTTATTTATTTGAACACATAAATATTGGTACAAGAGAGCGCCAATATATATGCGCCACACAAAACAATGGGAATTCGAAGAGAAGTAGAAAGAAAAAAAAAACTAAGGAACGCAAAAGAAAAAGAGAGTAATGACGAAGAGGTACAATCAGAAGAAATCTTTCAGGTAAAGGAGACACAACCACTTTTTATGAAGAAAGTTAAAGAAGGTTACAGCAGGATCGCCACTGGCTTCTATTCTGAGCCATATCTGATAACGTCTCTAGCCACTGTGTTGCACCATCTCTCGGACCCCAACCAGGGAGTCGTGAAGGACCAACACAAGCCAGTCCTTTGCAGCTTTCTTTCATGCCACGACACCATGTCATGCACTGACCACCTCTCCGCTTCTTCCAACCAGTCCCAGAGTCGGCAAATAATGCACGACGTGGAATTCTCTGGGACGACATTCGGAGAACATGTCCAAGCCACCGAAGTCGGTGTTTCAAGATGGTGACACCAATTGAATTATCATCTCTGTGCCCGAACACACGATGCCGAACCTCTGCATTACTGACATGGTGTTGCCACTGAATGTCAGCAATCCTTCGGAGACAGCGATGATCGAACACAGAGAGTCGTCTAACGTCCTCAACTCGGAGAGGCCAGGTTCCACAAGCATAGAGCAAAACTGCTCTCACCGACGCGTTGTAGATCCGACCTTTTACGGCCAGACTAACATCACGAAGGCGCCAAAGGTGGCCCAGATTGGCATAAGCCGCTCTGGCTTTCACTATTCGTGCATTGATCTCATCACTCACACCCCCACCAGCACTTATGATGCTACCCAGATACACGAACTTCTCAACTACGTCTATCTGCTCACCATCCAGGGTGAGTACAGGATTAGAATCCTGCCAGTCTTGTAGAAGTACTTTGCACTTCGAAGGTGCAAAGCACATACCATACCTACGGACATTGATTGCCAACTGATTAAGTGCGGATTGCATGCCTTGGGCATTATCGCACAGTAAGACAATATCGTCCGCATACTCAAGGTCGAGAAGTCTTTCTCCAGGCAACAGATCCACACCACCATTACTTACATTCATCAGAGCTGTTTCCAGAATGTCATCGATGGCAAAGTTGAAGAGGAATGGTGAGATTGGGCAACCCTGCCTAACCCCACTGCTCGAATGGAACAATGGAGAGAGGTGGTTGTATGCCCTCACTCTGCCTGAGGTGTTTTTATACAAGGCTTTTAGGATGTTAATAAACTTCTCAGGCACACCCTTCTTCAATAGACAATCCCAGAGAACAGTCCTATCCAACGAATCGAAGGCAGCCGTGATGTCAAGAAACACTACGATTGTTGGCCTTTGAAAAGTATGGCGGTGTTCTAACATTTGGCGGAGGGTGAAGATATGATCAATACATCCTCGACCAGAACGAAACCCAGCCTGCTCCTCGCGAGTCAATCTTTCTCGGGTTTTGAACAACCTACGAAGAATGACGGAAGCCAATAGCTTGGACGCAATCGGAAGTAAACTTATCCCCCGATAGTTGTTACAAGAACGACGTGAACCCTTTTTAAAGATAGGGACAACTATCGACTCATTCCATGACGTTGGTACACTCTCTAGATCCCAAACCTTTGTAAACAACGTCGTCAATTCCTTAGTCAAAAAGTCACCACCATCTTTAAAAAGAGCCGGAGGTAAGTCATCTGGGCCAGGTGATTTGTAACGCTTCAAGAGTTGGAGTTCCTTGCGGACTTCCTCCTCGTTTGGTGGATCAGTCGTCACCGGCCATGGAGGGCAGGACAGTCTGACTGATGTTGCCGGAGCAGCAGGCCAGTTGAACTGCCCTTCGAAAAATTCTGCCCACCGTCCAAGACGTCGATGGATGTTAGTGATTGGCATCCCATCATCCTCGCAGATTGTTTCACTCACACCAGACTTCTTGCTGCCAGTGGCTCGGATGAGTTGGAAGAGCTTCCGGTAGTTACCAGATGCAGCTGCTGCTTCCAGCTCATTAGCACGCATCGACCACCAGGCTTCTCGGTCCTTACGCAAGCTTTGCCCAATTTCCTTACGTAAAATCCTTCGTTTATGGTCAAACTCACGGTCACCCGGAGTAGACCGACGGGCTTCAATGAGTTGTAAGGAACCTGCAGAAACCCAGTGCTTAAAAGCTGGACGTTTCGCAAACCCACAACTGACTGTTCTCGCCATTTTCATGGCGTCATGCAATTGCAACCAATGCTCATCTATACTTTTCGGTGGAGTGGTAGCTAGCCTAGAGGCTAGCTCAGTTCGATACTTACTTGCAACAGAAGTTGCAACCAACTTGCTAACATCAATCCGTTGATGGCGTTCACTTCGTTGTCCACTGAAAAGTAAGGCAAGATTGGCGCAGACCAAGGCATGGTCAGAGTCCAGATAGGTACTCCAAAAGGAGCGGCAGTCTTGTACACAACCACGCCAGCGGTAGCTGATCGCGATGTGATCAATCTGAGTCCAGGCTTGAGATGCAGAGGGAGGACGCCAGGTGGCACATCGGCGATGACTGTGCCGAAAGTTAGTGCTAGCCAGAAACAGGTTGTGGTCTGTGCAAAGTTGCAGTAGACGGTCCCCGTTATCTGACCTGCGACAAACGAGTCCCCATCGGCCACCTAAACGACTCTCTTCTGTGCCTAGACGCCCGACCTGAGCATTCAAGTCTCCGGCTAGTACTACAATATCTGTCGAACGCACTTTCTGGAGAAGAACTGATAACTGGTGGTAAAACTCATCCTTGATTGCATCCGGGCTGCAATCTGTCGGGGCATAGGCGGAGATGACGAAAAGACATCGTTTCTCACGCCGATTTCTTCTCACTTTGATGGAACTTTCTAATCTAACAGCACATAACCGACTGTTAATGGGGATCCAATCGACTAGTGCTGCCTCAGCTCTAGCGCTTAGTGCGACACCAACGCCAGCAAGACCAGACGAAGATGCCACAGGGTCCCCGGATAAGCGCACGTAAAACAAGCTTTTCGAAGCGACAGATGGAGATCGAATTTGTAGTACTTCGCCAGAGTCTTGAATACGGGTCTCGGATAGACAACACACGTCGATATTAAGACTTTCCAAAGACATAGCCAGCCCTATCTGTTGTCCGACCTGCATAAATGTGCGAACGTTGAAGGCAGCCAGTTTGAATGATGCACGTGGTTTCAGAAAATCTGCTTCAGTCCTCGTATTCGGTGGTAACATACAATTTTCAACCGGACAGTGACTCGAGAACGTTTAGATACAGTCGGAATTCCACCAAAGACGAGCCGCTGTATAAGTATAAAAGAAGGTGAATAATGTGGAAAATAATAATAATAATGATGATAATAACAATAATGACAATAATAGTAGTAATAATAATATTAGTATTAATAATGACAATAATTGTAGTGATCATAATTTGAATCAATTAATTGTTTTTCAAAGCGACAAAAGTAATTTCCATAGACATAAAGAGTTCATCATTTGTGTGTGGGCTGTGATACTGCCCGGGTGCCCAAACCGAAGCAGGTGGTTATCTTAGGGGGCCACTTCCCGAGCCTTTGACCTAAAGGTCTAACCCACAAGGCAGTGGAGCATCGTAAGGAGATGCAGTCCCATGGTAGCCGGTGACCAACGATTGGTTCATACGCCATTCGTTCCCGCAGGATACTGGAGCCCATGTGCACCATTGATTTGGAATCCGGTTAAAGCGCCGGACATTCGCTTTTCGTCCTCTCATTTTCGTAAACAACACCCCCGCCACGAGAAGGCAATGAGTAGGACTTCCCTGGCAGAGGCTGTATACGCGTGGCCGTGTGAGAGTATTTCGAGAGGGAGAGCGGACTCTCCCCACTCTCGGCCGTACCAGGGCATTCAGGGGGCGGGATCGTGGATGCGCACTCCTGAGGAGTCCCACAATAGGACGAAACGGCCGTCCAGTGCTCCTAGGTTTCCAAAGGTGGTAGTCTAACATCAATCGGTTCATGACCTAAATCAATAAGATTTCAATAAAGTCGTAACTCGGTGTTATTATGGCGTGTACTCCTGATGTCAACAGATATAAGTAGTATGCATATCATCAATCGAACGTGAAATGCCTGGTGACAGAAGGTTAAGCATATCGAAGAAAAGGGGACAAGAACAGAGAATGATTATTAGGGAAACGAAGGGACAATTGATAGGTATTTTGCAAATAAAGTATTTACTTTATGATTCCCAGATTTTATAAAAAAACATTCTCTAATGTATAGAAGTACATTTGGTTGTCCCCACTTGTGTTCTCGTTCATTCAGTATTAATTCACCAATATCTTATCTTACTAACTTATATACTTATGCTTGTTACCCCTCGTGGGGAAGCATAGTTTGCCCATCAAGATTCTCGAAACAACTTTGTTCTAAGCAATCTTTTTCAATTGTTATTTATCCTTTTAATTCTTTAATCTTCTTTTTGTACTTTTCCCTTCAGAATTCCAAGTTAAGACTTACCTGGTGACTCTGGGGATGATAACAAAGGTCATCACTACCATAATGTTAGTTTGTTACTGTAAATCATTCCAGTGACGTCTTAACTAGTGAATAGTTTCAAGAAGTGATTCTGAAAGTTTTGGTGAGAAGCTATAACCAGCGGTATTTATTAGATCGATCAAGTATAACGCAGTTACACACTAATGGTGTAGTGAACGAGTACAAAATTGGGGATAATCAAATATACTTGAATACACAATTGTAGAATGTCTTAGTACAATTTGAGAACTATACAGTACAATACTTCATTCGTAAAATGTTAATCAACCGTCTTGGGCTTCATTGTTCCTTTGTTTCCATAGAAATCATTCTCTGTTCTTGTTCTCTTCTTTTTGATCTTCATAAACTTCTACCTCCATGGATTTCATTTTCGATTGATCAGACATACTACTTATATCTATCGACATCAGTAGAACACACCACAAAGGTGCTGGAAGATGATTACATAATATCGTGTATTTATAGAAATTATTAAACTATTACCAGACAACTCAATGTTAGAAGGGTTTACCACTAACTACGAGACCACCGTTAGGGTCGTCGATGAGTACCGCCGACAAATTCCATATTCGAATCCAATAGCTGTTGATTAATGTTGTAAACTGTAATTGTTTTTTAATGATGAGCGTCATCATAGCGTTAGGTTTAAATAAAGAAAAATGTATTTTTTTATTGAGATCATGAACCGATTGATGTTAGACCACCATGAAAAACCTGGAAGCACTGGACGGCCGTTTCGTCCTATTGTGGGACTCCTCGACAGTGCGCATCCAAGAGCCCGTTCGCGGGATTCCAACCTAGGGCCCTCAGTCTCGCGCGCGACTGCTTAACCTGCTGGACCACTGAACTGGCTGGCATCCAATGATGTTAATATCGAAACCCGCGAACGGGATTGTGGATGCGCACTGTCGAGGAGTCCCACAATAGGACGAAATGGCCATCCAGTGCTTCCAGGTTTTCCATGTTGGTCTAACATCAATCGACTCATGATCTCAATCAAAAAAATTTAACAATCTCCACAACCCCTAAACTGATAAAAATGTATTTCTTTATTTTTTCTATAAAGTCGAGTTGGTACTAGTGAAAAACGTATTACACGGGTTATATGCAATAGAACACCATATCAATTATATTTAACATCTGAAATCTATTTCAAAGTAAGTTTTATTATATTTATGAATTACCGATTTATTTAGTACAGGTAAGTATATCTAATTAGATCATTCAATGAATTTGATTCATCACTGTGGGGTTGTGAAGATGATTAAGTTTTTGATCAAGATCATAAACTGATTGAGGTTAGATCATAATTGAAAACCTGAAACCATTGGACGGCAGTTTCGACCTATTGTGTGGCTCCTCAGCAGTGCGCGGGATACGGACTCAGAGCCTTTGGTCTCACGCGCAAATGCTTAATTTTTAGACCACTGAGCCGGCATCCAATGGTGTTAACCGTTCGATTGTGAGACCGAAGGCTCTGGGTCCTAAACCTGCTAGCGGGATTGTGGATGCGCACTGCTAAGAAGTTTCACAATAGGATGAAAGTTTTCCAGTGTTTTCAGGTTTTCAATGGTGGTCTAACATCAATACATTAATCTACAAATGACTGGTTAACCCAATTTTATAAAAGACAGTTGACATCTTGAGAAGAATATTTGCTTGATTAGAATTACCTACGAATAGTTGAATTTATTGGCAATCTCACACTCTCTAGTAAGAATATGACATCTGAGTATTTTTGATTGTAGGATAATTAGATCTTCATAAATCTGAATAACTGACGTGTATCTTCTTCGAAATACTCTCATATGGCCACAAGTATACAGACACTATCAGGGAAGTTTTACTCACTGTCTTCTCGCCACTGAAGTGTTGTTTATGAAATTGAGATGACGAAAATTTGAATGTCCAGTAGGTGCTCGAACCGGGTTGGTGGACACGGAGAGTCCATCGAGGGGAGTTGGAAAACTCTGATTCCAAACCAATGGTGTATATGAACTCCAAGATCCTGAAGGAACAAATGGCGTACGGACCAATTATTGGTTACCAGTTACCATGGGACTGCATTTTCCTACGTTGCTCCACTGCCTTGTGGATCAAACCTTTAGGTCGAAAACTCTGAATGTTGCCCCCTACGAAAACCACCTTCTTCGGTCTGGGCACCCGAGTAGTATCACAACCCATACACAAATCAAGTGATTCGTGTGACGCATATGTGTTCGGTGCTTCTTTGCACCCACGTTAATTTGTTTAAATAAATAAATAAATGAGAGTTATAGATTAATGTGAGGAACTATGATTAGGATTCACAGTTGAACGCTAACGTTAGGAATTAGATTTAATGTTATCCTCACAAACTGACATCAACTAAAATATCAAAACCCTATTTATCCAAATAAGTGAATGAGTTTCCCGCTAAAATCCAAGACCTGCTATCTTAAATCTGATTGGTTTGTGCACCAGTTATACTCTTGCTGAAATGATACATCTAACGAAACCATCATTTTTAATATGAAGTGAATGTTTCGTTACATAATGATATCAGAAGGGGTTTTGTGAAGATTTTAGAAAATTCACTGATTGAAATCATGAGTCAATTGAAGCTAGACCACCATGGAAAACCCGGAAGCACTGGACGGTCATTTCATCCCAGTATGGGACTCTTCAGCAGTGCGCATCCACGATCCCGCTCGCCGAACCCGGGACCTATCCGTCTCAGTGGTATAGTTGGCTAAGTGCCTGGCGCGAGACTGATAGGTCCAGGGTTCGAATCCCGCGGGGTGCGGGATTGTGGATGCTCACTGCTGAGGAGTCCCATACTGGGAAGAAACAGCCGTCCAGTGCTTCCGGGTTTTCCATGGTGGTGTAGCTTCAATTGACTCATGATTTCAACCAGTGATAATGATATCATCTAGAAAACATTTGAATAGTTGTATTGTTCGAATATGGAGTTTCACAGAGATGTTCAGTCAAATCTTCTACCTTAAATGACAATCACTAGTGAGTATAAGATTAATGTTTCGTTGAAAGACTTCTGATGTTTAGTTTAAATTGAAGTTTATTTCCTTCTATTATTTTAGATGTATGGTAAAACTTTATTGGAACACATTGAATCAGAGACATCAGGTGATTATCGTAAACTTCTTGTTGCTATCTGTAAGTTCAAAAGATAGATTTATTACTATTGATGTTTGAATAAAAATTTGTAATCGTCGTTATGTAGTCATGGAAATTGTTAAAAATTTATTGAGATCATTACTTACTTACTAAAGCCTATTACTCCTAATGGAGCATAGGCAGCCGACCAGCATTCTCCAACCCACTCTGTCCTGGGCCTTCTTTTCTAGTTCCATCCAATTTTTGTTCATTCTTCTCATGTCTATCTCCATTTCCCGGCGCAATGTGTTGTTTGGTCTTCCTCTTTTCCTTTGGCCTTGAGGATTCTATGTGGGGGCTTGTCTTGTGACACAGTTGGGTGCTTTCCTCAATATGTGTCCTGTCCAAATATGTAAAGGACTTTACATCTCCTAAACCTTCTCCGTCAATTGTGATTGGATCGGTGCATGTTGTGTTGTATCGAAGAATCTTGCTTTTCGCGTTGTGTATATTGAGACCTACTACTCCGCCTGGAGTACCTCAGAGGGATACTGCCGGTCCCAAGCCCGGATAAAGGGGGAGGGTTGGACATGAGTTTAGCGACCCCATCCCGTAGAAAACTAACTCACTAAAAAAACGCTAACCAAAAAAATTGAGATCGTTAATTGATCTAAATTGGATAACCATTGAAAATATGAAAGAACTGATCTATTGTTTTGTCCTAGTATGGAACTCATCAGAAATACACCTTCATAACCATATCACTGGAGACTGAACGCCTGACCTTCAATATCGTCCGCAAACTCATGACCTCTAAATTACTGAGCCAGAATACAATCATGTATAAGTTTAACTTTAATCAATTTACAATATTGTGAGATCATATTCTATTGTTTTCATTGGGTAACTCCTTGGCACACGACACGTTTAAACTCTACGGATCACACTTTATCACTAAACCAAAGGTCCTGGATACAAACTGTTGCGTTAGGGTAGTGTGTCCGCACTACCGATGAGTTCTATGCTAGAAGTAAATAATTATTTGTTATGTTTGGTGTCTAGTCCACGTGTCTCTTCCCACCTTTACCTCGTACATAACTTGGCCTAGTCTTCCAACCACACGTGCTTTGATCCAAGGACCACGATTTGCTCTGTAGTCTCGAGTGAACATCGGGATTTCAGTTTCTCAGACGTTTTCTAGCTTAGATCGTTACATGAACTTAATAAATATTCAGAACTTACAGCAGACAATGGTGGATTTTTTATCGACTGTTAAAAAGCGTTGGGATGATCCAGAAAACTCGTAAAAGCCAAGAAAGGCTCAGGAAATACTAAGAAGCATTTTATCCAATCAGTGTTCACTAGAAGTTTTGCCAGAAACAACATACATATACATAAGAGAAGGACAAAGATTCATTACTGTCTCTTTTTTGGGTACATAGATCTGGTTTTGGACGTTTGATCGCTACCACTTCGGCAAATTTCTAAAATCAATCGATTCATGATCTCAATTAAAAACTTAATAATCTCTACAATCCAATACTGATAATTACTATGTGCTCACTATTGACTAGCTTCGTGAGGGAATTCTCTGAGTTCTAGTGAGAAGCTGTGACCAGTGGAACTAATCCGTGTCGGATAGAGACAGATATCTACCTCAGTACAGTCGAAGATGGTCGCGAAATTTCGTGGATTGGTTGAAGTTAGACAATAACACCGTTGAACGCCGGCTCAGTGGTCCAGTAGGTTAAGCGTTCGCGCGTGAAACTGGAAGCCCTGGGTTGGAATCCCACGAACGGGGTCGTGTATGAACACTGCTGAGGAGTTCCACATTAGGACAAAATAGCCGTCCAGTGCTTCCAGGTCTTCCATGGTGGTCTAACATCAATCGATTTATGATCTCAATTGAAAAATTTCAAAAGATTGGAGTTTGATTGTTTATTATTCACCTTGAAAGAATTCAGTGTATCGATTTCACACCTTGTGTCAAGGAGATGTCTTGAGATGACAATGCTGAATGCTTTTAATCAATTTGACTTTAAACGTTTCGGAATATGTTCTTTGAATCGGACATAGGGCTCTCCTTTTTGTTCTACCAATGTAACCGCTTTGGCAGATACATGTAAATTTATATACACTGTTAGTGGTAACATGAAAGCGATACCTAATGAGAAAATGGAACTTGTTTTCATTACCATGTTCCATAGTAAACTAGATATTTGGATGGGCTTCGTTGAAAAGTTTGAAATGATTTGTTGAATGTTATTGATTTAGTGAGATAAAAAGCATCCGTGATGATAAGACCACTACTGATTGATATTTTATTTCTGTTTAATTAGTGAATAGATCAGATCATTAGTTAAGCTTTGCTAAGCTGAAATGTTTGTCTTTGGTTTACTCCATTTTGGTATTGGTTATTTGAATCTTCTCATTGGCACTTATGTACCCTATGCGGATTGCCATATAAGGAGAGATGGACAGTGGCTAACAGTGGAATCCAGGACGCATCAACTCTGAGATGCACATACACCCAGCTGATGAGTAATGAAAGCGGGACGAAACTTGGGTCTTGGATCCCACTGCTAGCCACTACCATACCCATTTAGAATGATTGGTCTATGTTTACAATCCATTAAAAATGTGAATACCATACGTTCAATTTTCTCCGACTTTGTTGTTCGTTCATCTCTATACCAATCACTTTCTGTTCCCATTCTCTTTTCGATTTTCTCAACCTTCTGCCTCCAGGCATTTCACTTTTAATTGATAATACATACTACTTATACCTGTCGACATAAGTAGTAAACACCACAGTAGTAAAAAACGAGTGATAATTGTTTTGATTCCAGGTTCAATAACTAGAAGCACTCATGTTCTTCAAATATGTAAACTAATCAGCTATTTTGACTTTTAATTTGTACTTTCAATAAGAAAGTAAACTAATCATCTCTTTGATATCATACATAAAGTTCTATCATTGTTGTTTGTTGATTCACTCTTCACACTTAGTACGATATGCAATCGATCGTCCCGGTCTAATTGCTGAATGGTTACATGATTCAATGGCTGGTTTAGGAACAAAAGATTATGCATTAATGCGTTTATTAATTACACGTTCTGAGGTAAGTTTAGACTATTTGTAAAATGTTGTTTTAATGAAACGAATAGCATAGAAGAAAGGAGAATAGTATATGATTGATTAGATTATTTAAACTGCCATTAATATTAGCTTCATTTGCATGATGGAACGATCAGAAAAGCTGAATTCATGAACCAAGTTAGATCACCATGAGAAACCTGGTACGAGACTCCGCAGTAGTGCGCATCTACGATCCCGACCCACAAGATTTGAACCCAAGACCAAGTTTGTTATAAGAGAGTAGCTCATTGAAGACGATAGTGGACGGTGACACAATTTAGTGGATTGGTTGATGCCGGATCAATGGTCTGGAGACCGGTAGGTTCTAGTTTCGAGTCCTGAGTGCGGAATTTCATATGCGCACTACTGAGGAGTCCTACAATAGGATAAAACGATCGTCCGCTGCTTCCAGGTCTAGCTTCAATTGACTCATTATCTCAACCATTGAAATAACAATAGACTTAGTAAATCAGTAACGAATTATAACGTCAATGTAGTAAGATGATGATAAAATGTTTATGTTACATTAATTGAAAGTCGATAAGGGTCATAGAGGTGTAAATAAATAAGTAATGTGATATCATGAGTACTTATGAATGAAATAATGACAATATGAGACATAAGTAAAAGGGGGGACGCAGTAATTATAATAATAATTAAGGCCATGGTAACGATAACGATAGGACGTACCTCTTTTGTACGTATAGTTCTTCCTTGAGTTTATAGATAGTAAGAGCTTTGGTTATGTTCAGGAGTTGAATACGAAGAAATCTAGATAAATTTGAACGAATCATATTTCCAACCTTAAAATCAAATTATGGATCCATAGAATGATTAAAATTGATTAAGTGTTCAAGTATGGAACTCATAACTGCTTTCCTACCACCTTTATAGAATAAAACTAGGATATGTTCCCGTATCTATGTTGAAAGTGATCACTGGCTAAGGTCAATGTACCTTGCTCCACAAAAGCAGGTAAACTGGTAGATGTACATAGACGCGATCAGACGATCTCTTCGCTGAAATCCATTTTTTAACTTTTTTAAAAGTACATTCGATTAATTCCATAAAAATAAATTATTCTTTTTCTTTGTTTACCTCTCCCTCTCTCTCTCACACACACACTGAAATGATTTCCAATACATTACCAAGATTGATCTTCAAGATATAATGAATTCATATGAATCAATTTATGGTAAATCATTATTGAATGCAGTAATAGATGATACATCTGGTGATTATCGTCGAACATTATGTGTACTACTCGGTGAAACATATAATCAATAATAGTTTCATTAAAACAAAACAATATATTAAATCATTTGATTTTGTCACTATTTATTTTATCATATTTAAACATATTATTACAAACTTGTGACCTTGTGTTGATCAATTTAAACAAAGAAATATGGATACAGGTAGGCGCCAAGTATATATATATATATGCGCTACATTTCGTTATTCAATTTGTGTGTATGATGAGGGAGGGGTTGGAATACTGCCCAGATCCACAGCCAGAGTCATTCATCTAGAGATCTAATCCATATGACAGTGTAGTAACATTAAGGGATACAATCTCATGAAAGCCAGTGACTAACAATAGGTTCATACGCGATTTGTTCCCTCAAGATCTTGGGGTCTAATGTGCACCATTGATTTAGAATGAGGGTTTTCTAACTATCCTAGGTGAATCCTCTGTATACTTGTGCTCTATTAATATATATATATATATATATATATATATATATATATATATATATATATATATATATATATATATATATATATATATATATATATATATATATATATATGACGTAATGATACCGCCAGTCAGAGAACAGTGACTTATCAAACGGACCAATGACGCATAAACCTGTACGAGCAGTCTAGAGTCCTTATTGGTCCTTCTTTCTTCCTAGCTCTGCCTGTTGAGTTCAGAAAACCAATCCCAGCCTATGCAATATAAATGAAGTATTCCAAACATACAAGCCAAACAAACTACATCGTACCACACAATAGGGAACAATATTTGTACAAGATCTAGCCAAAAGTGGCTGTGAATATAGGATAATAATTGATAAACTGGGCATAACTCAAGAACCGTAAATCATATAATAATAGTCTTTAGGTCAAAATAATGCTTATAATAATAGGAACGTGAATAAGTATAGTTTAGTTACTTAACAATTATACAATAAAAAAGGTATAGGATTAGTCGATAAATAGATCACAACAGTTACCATTCATTATTATTCTCGACGGGATATAACAAACATAAATAATGATACAAGCAGGCGCCAAAAATATATATGCGCTACACTTTGTCATTCGATTTGTCTGAGAGCTGGAATACTGCACGGATACCCAAACCGAAACAGGTGGTTATCTTAGGAGGTCAAACCTCTAGCCTTCCATTTAGAAATCTAATCCACATGACAGTGGAACAACATCAAGAGATGTAGTCTTATGGTAACCGGTGGCCAACAGTAAGTTCATGCTCCATTTGTTCCTTCAGGATCCAGAAGTCCATGTGCACCATTAGTTTGGAATGAGAGTTTTCCAACTACATTAATTTGATCCTCCGTAACCACCTACCCTCGTTAAAGCACCAGACATTTGCTTTTCGTCCTCTCAATGTCGTAAGCAACACTCCAGAAGTGAGAAGGCAGTGAGTAGGACTTCCTTGGCAGTGGTTGTATGCACATGTGTGAGCAATTCGAGAGGGAAAGTTAATTCTCTCCACCCTCGACCATACCAGGGCATTAAGGGGGGCTATTAGCATTGTAAGTAAATCACAGATTAGCAATTATTCTTCTACACCAATAAAATCTCTGCAAAACTATAAAACTTTTATCCTGTCGAGTTCCAGACTTCTTATGTCGACTTTATTTGGAATGGAAGATAATGTATATGGTTCATGAGGTATCGGTAGCAAAAATAGACAAAGAATTGTTATGTAAACTGGG
Source organism: Schistosoma intercalatum (assembly GCA_944470365.2). Lineage (NCBI taxonomy): Eukaryota > Metazoa > Platyhelminthes > Trematoda > Strigeidida > Schistosomatidae > Schistosoma > Schistosoma intercalatum. The sequence goes on from OX103729.1 coordinate 1,532,478, forward strand.
ACCGTTGTCAAAAATGAATTATAGTTTCCAGACCATCGAAAAACCTAACTAACACTGTATAAAGATTTCGCCATTCTTAATAGTACAGTCTAATTTTAGTCCACTTTGAATGGGAATCAAAAGCTACCAAGTAATCAATCAAGGTGATCACGAGTGTTAAGTGAAGTACGAGGGCGGAAGACACGTCCCGAAAACAATTTACTCTCAAGCTTTAAGTTGGTCGCTCATGTTGCCTTTCTCCGACTGACACTTATCTAGCATGGTAGCACCTGAAGTAACGTATTCCAACCAATGTGATTCGATCAGGTTGACACGGTGTGTAAGCTCAACGCCACCACATCAGATTAGCAATTAGGTTCGAGATACTATGCAGTACAGCATAACTGAGTATTGTAAAACACATGTTCACTATGAGCTACATGAAAAACAGGATATGCAGAAGGTTGTTTTCGCTACCTAATGGAAATGGATGCATCCGTTTACGGAATGGGGCTTGGAAATCAGTTTTGCAGTTAACATCTTCAACTCCTGATAGCCAATTTTATGTTGGCTGAAAGTAAAGAATCAAAGGTTTGACTTTGAAGCATTTGGACAATTATCCCGGATACACTAACTCGCAGTGCTGAAATAAAAATTGTAGTTTGTTATAAGTTAAGTTATTGAGCATTTATGAACTATTCTCCACATTTTACATGTCTTAGCGTGTAACTTCTCCAACATATCACTACAAGAAGCATTGTACTATAATGTCAAAATAGTAGACTATTTCTCAATATCACTATTCCATTAGAATTAAGAAAATGACTGGAACACTGTGACAAAGCATTTTGATAGTTGAATTCAACTGTCCAATGATCTTGGACACTAAAAGCGTCTGTCAACATTACCAACCAGTGTTCAAACTTGGTAGCCGGATGAATTTGAGTGACTTATTTAAAATTGAACACACTGAAAGAAGTGTCTTGCGTTTTCAGAACCATAAGTTGGCTCCTTATGTTCTATTTATCCGGATAGTTTTTCAGTGTAGTCTTGGAGTATCTGATGTATGTGTAGTAACTTTCTTCGTATCATCCGTAAGGAAATCCAGAATGACATTACCAACTTCATTACTTAAAATCTTACCTGGAATATAGTCGTCTTGGTTTGGCCGCTCCTAACTTCCTTCCAACTTATTTCTCTACAGCAGATAACATTGTCTGTCGAGGTAGGTGATGGTTGGACATACGTAACACATGTTCCAGCCACCTTAGTCGATGAACAGCCATAATAGACATCAATCGTAAGGAACTTACTTGCAATATTCCGACCTATTTCTACATCCTCAATCTAGGATATATTCACTGATTTTTTCAACTGACTCGGCAATACACGTAGTTTTCGACTTGAATTTCAGTTAACAAGTATTCATTTGTACATCTAATACAGCTACATTTGACCAAGTGATTTATAAAAAGGTAGGATTTCGTCAAAATACCAATTACGAAATTGTCTAGTTATTTTATGATCAAGCCATCCATTTAGCATCTAAACAGTAACACATGTAAAACGAATGTTTCTTAAGCGATTCATTTATTTATTCTGGTTAGCGTTTTCTAGCAAGATTGTCTTATACGGGATGGCGTTGCTGACCTCACGCCCAACCCGGGCCGGCAGTAAACCTAAAAGAGCTACAGGTGGTGTTGGCCAGATACCATCAGCAACAGATTACTGTGGGAGAGAACAAACCATCTTCAAGCTGAAGAGGAAATTAAGAAACACTCTGTAGGTGAATAAGACATACATTACGGAAATTATCAAACTACATCACGAAGCAAGTGCTAACTTGGAATCCCGAAGGGAAAAGGAAAAGAGAAAGACCAAGGAATATATTGTGTCGGGAATCGGAAGCAGACATCAAAGGAACGAATACAATTGGAAAGGATTGCCCAGGGCAGAGTTGGGTGAAGAATGCTGATAGGTGGCCTATGCTCCATCATAAGGGGTAACAGGCATAAGTAATTCGTGTGTTCAACAACTCTTCAGACCTCTGATTTAATCCTTCTATACGATTAAATTAACCTTATCATGCACAGATACATACGCAAGACAGTAGAGAATATAACCATTATTCATGATAAACATATATCTTATTAGTATAGGGATAATAATCATGTGCTCACTAGTGACTAGTTTCAAGATGGATTTCTTGGAGTTCTAGTGAGAAGCTGCGACCAGTGGAGTTCAATCCGTGTCGAGTGTGCGACAGTTACACATCTCAGACAATGAATAAAGATTTGTGCAAGATCATGAAGTCAGACATGAACAACATTGGATGTTAAAAAATATAATTGACATGTTTATTTCTTACAAAGATGGTAGTATAATATATGTTATTAGTTTTTTTTTGTAATAATAGTTTCAAGAAAGACTAACTGTTCCATTCAATTCGAGAAAACCAATTGTCATTTACAAAAGACCAAGTTTATGCTCTATCATTAATTGGGGCATTCCAACAGATTCAGAATCTTCCGCAGCTGAAAAACAAAAAGAAGGATGGTAATAAAGTAACGATTTAAGTTATACATGTGATCGATTACAAATGTATGTAGAGAGATTGACAGTGATTAAAGAATTACTGAGAAGAAGCAACAGTAGCACATTATAGTTCATCATCTTACCATAATTTTAAGTTTTCCAGTAAACGTTTTGTTCCGGAGACCAACAGGTTTAACTTCACAACATGAAAGAAACCCCGAAAGTTGAGAGGAAGCATGTTGCCAAATGATTCTTAAAATTGACGAGATAGTTTTCGTGTTTCACTCTTTATAATAGTTAGTAGTTCGCCTTAATAAACACTGAAATGTGATGAGAATTTTTTAAAACTATAGATTTTACGAAAACTCATCAGCCATTACAGATAATGGATTGTGGAAACACTGAGAATTATGCCCCCGAATGTCCTCGCACGCTCGAGAGTGGAGAGAAATGGAATTGAGGAAGAAAAGCGAATGTTCGATGTTCTAACAAGGTCGGTGGATACGGAGGATCTACCAAGCATAGTTGGAAAACCCTCATTCCAAACTAATGGTGTACATGAACTCCAGGATCTTAAAGGAACAAATGGAGCATGAACCAATTGTTGGTCACTGGCTACCATGAGATTACATCTCTTGACATGACTTCACTGTCTTGTGGATTAAACCTCTAAGTGAAATGCTTTGGGAGTGGTCTACTAAAAAAACACCTGCTTTAGTTTGGGCATCTGGGAAATATTCTAACCCCTCCTTCCTACACACACAAATCGAACGACGAAGTGTAGTGCATATATATTTGGCGCCTGCTTGTACCAATATTTGTGTTTAAAAAATAAATGTCATAAACACTACACTCATCAGACAATAATACAAATCCTTCAGTTAAATATCAATTGGTTGGTCACTACTTCAACATAATTTCTCTTTTTGTCAGGTATAAATGAGTGCTGGAGAAATGTTGAGTGTTCATATCAGTCAGTCAGTAACAACGTAAAACGTCGTACGTACGTACATTAGTTCGAGTTGCCATGATACATCATAACAGTGATACAATTGTCGACTCAAATTCCGTAATGGTAGAGATAGTAAGAGTATAAGCAATAATCGTAAACATTAGGGTTTGAAGATGTTATTCAAGGAGTATAATCCAGTGAAACAAATTTGGAAAGAAAATAAGGGACATGAAGAATTGAGAATAGAATTTGAGAGAACACAAAGAGTGGATGCACCTGCACCATTGCAAATGATTTTGAGCCATGTCGTTTAAGGTCTGTAACCATCGATTGCTATCGCCTCGTGGATCCCAACCAGGTGATTAGTCTACACTTAAGAACATGGCTCAGTCCACTTATCAGTGACATCATGGATTTGTGCCATGTTTTGGTTTGGCCGTCCCTAGCTTTCTTCCAACCTACTCCTACACACGAAAACATCGCACATCGGAGCACTCGGTGGTTGAGCATAAGTAATACATGTCCCAGCCATCTCAATTGATGAAGTTCAATTAATTCACCAATTGATTTGCCATCCTTACTGTTGTAACATGAAGGTGCTGCAGACTGGAGGTTAGCGAATTACTGATCGATCCAAAGACGCGTCAGACACGTTAGGACGGCCTAGAGTTCTGATTGACCCCGCTTCCCTGTCTAGCCAAGCCAGTTGAGTCCAGAACGCAAGTCAGCCTCTGAGATATGAATCAATATATTTCAAACACACTGTTTATATACCAATCAAGCAGACCACATCGTACCATAAAATAGAAAACAAAATTTGTACAATATTTGACAAGTGAAATAAATATTGGCCAAAAAGGAAATGTCCATTTGAAGTCCAAGGACACCATTAGACTTAACAGGATAATTGTTGGGATATTTTTCTGAATATCCTCCCCCGCGAAATAATGTCGGGTTCTCATAAACCCAAATTACAATTAATTTGACTACATATAAAACATATTGAACAGGGAATCCAGTAAGACTGACCAGATAGTGAGGATAAACGCCATTCAATTCGAAGTCATCAGAGTTTGGATCTTCTGGAACATTGTCATCGAATTTCTTGAAAATCTCATTAGCAGTAGTAGCAGCAACAGGGTAGAGAAAAAATCTTGAACCCTCAATCTTCAAGGTCAGTCTATAAGTGGACGAAATTCAGTCTAATTATTTCGACCAATCAGTATCCAGACTGTCATCAGTGACTTTGAACGACATTGGTCATTATTCATACAGTAATTTTGATTGCCGGTGCTGATTTTTAAAAAAAACTCTCCCTTCCAATCGATTACAGCTGCTACTTGAACGACATTTGGAGTTCTTAGTCAAATTCCGCACGCAGCTGCTGAATCACCCATGCTTTGGAGATACGACGGAAGTAGATGGGTTGATTCCTCAATTGCACAGTGAGCTGGAAAATGATTGCAGCCTCCATGAATCCTCGACAAATCGTATTTCAAACGACACAGCAGCCAGTCATGATCCGCCCAGTGGTCCAGAAATATCCAATTCAGAAACATGCCCTGTCGTTGGTTCAAATCCTACTGTCCCTGAAACATGTACAGACAGTGAGGTATCCAGCTCACAAGAAGATCCCCTCGTTTTGCCAGAAAATATGTCACATGCATCAAATAATAGTCAAGAACCTGGCGCAGTTTTGTCGCACGCTGATTATCCCAGTGGTCAATTATCTACTAATGAGATTTTCAAGAAATTCGATGACAATGTTCCAGAAGATCCAAACTCTGATGACTTCGAATTGAATGGCGTTTATCCTCACTATCTGGTCAGTCTTACTGGATTCCCTGTTCAATATGTTTTAAATGCAGTCAAATTAATTGTAATTTGGGTTTATGAGAACCCGAAATTATTTCGCGGGGGAGGATGGACGCCGAAAAGTTTAAAATCCGGATATCAACTCTGGATCTTCAAAAAAAAGGGAGGTGTTGGGATATTCAGAAAAATATCCCAACACTTACCTAGTACCCGTTTCTTAACAACTGCATTACTAACCCGGTGGTCCCAGGATATACGAGCAATGCTTTGAAGACACCGATAATCGAATAATATTAACGTAGGAATATACTCTTACCGATCATGACTCTTCATATACATTAATTAGTTCGTCAATTCGAAACATTAGGATGACCAAAGAATAAATACAGTTGTGATATGAAATAAATGGAAGACAATGCCAATTTTATACAGTAATAACATATATGAAGGTTAGAAACACCAGTAAATTTCCATTGTATCAATAATGGTATCGATGACATTTGGAAAAACAAAAGACAAATCAATATGTTACCAAACAAAATCTACTTACGATTAATAAAGTCAGATACATCAATCTCATCTAAACTTCCATTTAGCTGACTAGCCAAAGGATGATAAGAATATAAACCAGGTAGACGAGGTTGAATGCGTTGCATTATACGTTGTTCCATAGATAAACGTAATGGTGCATGTAAACCTTGAGCAGAAGCTAAAACTCTCATTCTATTAGCTTTTTCAGCTGCTTTACCAAATTTTGCAAGAGATTCAGCTACCGGGTGTGGAAAGTTAGTTGAATCTGCCACTTTAGATCCTGGAATTGCAGCCAATGATGATGCTTGTTCACTTGACCATACAGTAGAACCAATTACATCGCCTAAACTGTTATAGACACATAAATAAGAAAACACCAAAACCGATACAAAGTTACACGCCAATCATTTGTAATCGAGTAAATGTTCGTTAAGTTACAAAAACATTGTTATGTAGTAATAAATAATAAGAAATCTGTCTTAAAGATTATTTCCTTAGTTTGAGGATTAAAACGGTCCTTAAAATTGGTTGATAAAACATTTTCTACTTAAGAAAAAGTACAGTATATTAATAGATTTCCAGAAAGGACTTTTATTAGGTGACCCAAGTATTTAATTCTCAGCACAGATGCAATTGCCCAAATACGGCCGTGAGTGAGAGAGTCATTTCTCCCACTCCAAATGCTCTCACACGGCCACGTGCATACAACCACTGAGAGGGAAGTCCTCACTTCCTTCTCGCGGCATTAATGTTGTTTACGAAACTGAGAAAACGAAAGGCGAATGTCTGGCAGGGGGGCTTAAACAGGGTTGGTGCATATGGAGGATTCACCAAAGGGAGTTGGACAACCCTCATTCCAAGCTAATGGTGTACATGGGTTCCAGGATCGAACAAATGGCGTATGAACCAATCGTTGGTGACCGGCTACCGTGGGACTGTATCTCCTGACGTTGCTCCACTGCCTTGTAGATCAGACCTTCAGGTCGAAGGCTTTAAGTGTGACCCCCTAAGAAAACCACGTGCTTCGATCTGGGCACACGGGCAGTATCACAGCCCTCACACAAATCAAATGAGATTTATGTGGCGCATACGTATCTGTTGCCCCCTTGTACCAATATTCATATGTTCAAATAAATAAATAAGAATAAACAGATGTAATTAATTTAGAACTACATAGATTTTAAATGTATTGTGGTGTATGCTACTGATGTCAATCGATATAAGTAGTATGTATCATCAATCGAAAGTGAAATGTCTGGTGGCAGAATATTAAAAAGAACGAAGAGAAGAGAATAAGAACGGTAAACGATTGATATGGAGACGAAAAAACAATGAAGTCTTAGACAATTGATTGATATTTGCAAAAGGAACAGTCAAGTTTGAGACAATTAATTGAGACTTTGCAAATAAAGTATTTACTTTATGATTCTCAGATTTTACCAAGATGTTTTGTAATTTTGTATTCCTATACATTTGATTGACTCCACTTGTGTTCTCGTTCACTGCAGTATGACTTGGAGAAGTATATACCAACTTGTAAATAGTTACTCCATGAAATCTATCCTCATTAGACATTTTACAGACGCAACATGTAGTTTTATCCTTTCATTTTCAAGGTTTTATCATTTACCACAAGTCATAGTACTTGAAATAAATAAGCTAGATCAAATAATAGATAATTCTTATGTATTGTTTGCTTGGATCTTTCCATTGATATTTAGGACTGTGATTGAATAATCTCTTTTGGTATTTGTGTATCCCGTGTGGATTGTCTTGATATTTTCACTTGGTCACAAGCATAATAAGCATAAATGGATGGTGGTTAGCAATGGGATCCAGGACACGCATTTCGTTCTGTTTGGAACTATTCAGATAGATGTACCTACATCTCAGAGTCGATGCTCACCCCGTGACTCAAGTAACCAATACAAACGAATTAAACTTGACCTCATTGCACAAGTCAGTGGTTACCTGAACTTAGTAGTTAAGGGGATGAGCTGAAGCAAACGGTACTGGGTTAGAGTTATGGAGTGGATGTCAACTCTAGAATGTAGGCACATTTAGCTAAGAAGTTCCCAATAGGACAAGACGCGCGTCCTTGGTTTCATTGCCAGCAACCATCCCTCTCTCCTTATGAATAACAGAAAAGTTATAGTCATCAAACAATGCAATTAATCGTGAGTCACTCAACTTATAATTAGTAAACGGATGCGGATACTTTTGGAAATAAGAAATATTCGGTTTTTACTCCAATAATTTAATAGCATACAAACATACAAGGAGTCTTTTGAACTACTTCAGATACATCGTTTATGGTTACCATCTTATTGAGTTTCACTAGCTGTGTTGGTGTGAGATGTGGTTAAACGGACCGATGAGCACTTTGTTCCCAGGTTCCAGGTTGACACTAACTCACAGATGCCATGGGTTGTGTTCGCAATAAATGTACACTACCACATAGAGTAGATAAGAGTCGAAATTCTGAAGACTACTATATTATCTTAGGTTATATGCAGCAGTTACTGATTCACAAACGAGGGTCCTACTATAAACACATTCACCACAACCTAATGACAAAGCCGGAGATAAACTGAGAGGTTATGCAGTGAATTAGTTTCGAGATAAAAGATATCGATGCAAAAAAAAATTAAATGGTTCTGTAAGGTTTCGTGTTTGTGCTTCGAGAAATCGTGTTGCAGATTTAACTATCCTCTACCATCTCTAGTAATTGAGTGGTAATTTTATCTTGAACGTAACAAAGATGAGTGAGAAAAAACTAGGATTCACTGAAAATTATTGCTCGCATCTGCTGGGATCACCAGGTAAGTAATAGTAAGGTTAGACACAGGGTATTACGAAATGATGGTAAATCAGTTGATGAGGTTGTGAATTATCATCGACTGATATGGTTGGGGCACGTGTTGTGTTGCGTATGCCTGAGCACCGATTACCACGATGTGTAATGCTAACCGGTGTTGGGAATGATTGGAAGAAAGTTAGGGGCGGCCAAACCAAAACGCGGCATCAGTGCTCGAAGTCACTAACTTCTAGTCTGATATTAGATGTAGAATATTTGGTTGGGGTTCGCGAGACTATCGTAACCAGTGGTCGGAGACTCCGGGTGACATGGCTCAGAATAGATCACAATGGCCTAGGTGTATACACACTTTGTCCTCCCTCAAACGATGAAATTAAAATCGCTTCATATCTTTCCTTCCACGAACTAATTCTTTTTTCTTGTACTATGTCCTAATACACAATCTTTATATATTATCACCACTGAATTAACGACGTCTATGAATTTGGTGTTCATCTTGCTGTGCTCTTGAGGTGTGGCAACTTGGACCGATACATATATGTGACTGGTCCTACATTGTAGCTGACTGACTGAAAAATCTACTATACATTAAGAAATTGAAGCCAATGTAAATTTCAAGTTGTAGCAATTTAGTCTACACTCCAAAACAGGGTAACTTTGGTTGAATTCATCTTTTCGAAATCGCAAACATCAGTTTTTTAGAGTACTTATGTAGATGCAATTTGATGATTAAAGTCACTTAAATTTGATGAGTCACAGGTTAATGCTGAAAAATGATGTGCCTACTTTGGTCTCATCAGATGTAATGTACAAATAACAATGGACATAACTAACAACTTAGTATACAGATAAACAAGAGGTTTTTTAAATTAGACTGCTACCAAGTCATGCAGCTCTTTGAGTTGAATTGACATATTGTCTCCCTGTGCTCCAATGAAAATCAATATAGTATGGAATATTACAACTTATTTGGAAAACGACGTACCCAGTGTACATTACTGGACGAACAGCGAATTCAGGATGCAGCATTTTTTTTCCTTCTGACATCTTTGAAGTCTTCTAAAATGAAAACAAAACTCAGTGATTTATGTTCCTTTTGGAGAAAGAGGGACAACATTACGGACTTTAATATGGGGCCATAAGTATGCTTTAAAGAGAGTTAGTTACAGTTCTGGGTTGGTTCAGCCAAGTTGTCTTAGCATAAAGTGGAGAGATGAGATCAAGCTTTTGGTTTGTGGACGCGGACATCCTTGACTAAATTCTGATCTTTCGTCAGCAAACAATCTGTTTGAGGTTTTTCTGTCTTTACCTCATCTCGTTGTGTCGCCCACAAGTTCAGTCGCACATAAAACCACTCTGAATGGTGATTGAAGCCACAATACGAGGTGAGGATGGGAAACCCTCAAACTTAATGATTTGCTGAGAAATGATCATCTAGTCAAGGATTTCTACCTCATCATTTCCTCGTCCTATATTATTCCTACACTGGTCTTCCCACACTGTCTGCATTACCAACCAACTATTTACTTATTTATTTCTTGAAAAAATTGTCTTCTCTTGCATTTAGACTTTCTTTATATTGCTATTTATACTGCATCCAATCAACCTCCTGCCTGTTAATTTGATAGCTGCCCATATCCAGGATCCCCACTGCCCTGAGACAAACGCACTTATTATCAAAGTAATCAGAATTAGTTTAATCGAGTGGCTAGACTAACGCGTTTTCAATACTACCGAAGACCTGGAACCATACAGAAACAAGTGATGGCAAAGGAATCAACCAACTCATACAAGCACGTAACAAAAATATTAGATATGCTGCATCCATATGGTTTAGACGAATGCAAGGATTAGATGGAAATCAAGAGTAGACTGCTCCATAATTAAGTTGTAACAGGAAAAAGCAGTGTTTAAATCAAACCTAGCCACTTTATAGTTTAACACCTTTATAACTATCTGAAAACACCTCCCATTTATCACTAGTGAGACCAATAGATGTTATAACATAGATACACTAACTTGGGCATGGTTACAAAGGAAAGGCACGCAAAGAAGAAACATATTACAGAGGACTCTAATGTACGGGTCGATAGTTTCAACTACAAAACCCCACTTATCAACCCAAAACAAACCATGTAGGAGCAAAGCCTCAACGTTCCAGATTTGATTAGGAAACAAAATGAAGTCAATGATTGGTTTACAGCAGCATCTTGAGCATTAGGGGAAAAAGTGAGACCGCTTCTTCCAACCACACAAATGATGAACTGTTTATGTCTATGGAAACTACTTTTGTCGCTTTGAAAAACAATCAATTGATTCAAATTATGATCACTTCAATTATTGTCATTATTAATACTAATATTATTATTACTACTGTTATTGTCATTATTGTTATTATTATCATTATTATTATTATTTTCCACATTATTCACCTTCTTTTATACTTATACAGCGGCTCGTCTTTGGTGGAAATCCGACTGTATCTAAACGTTCTCGAGTCACTGTCCGGTTGAAAATTGTATGTTACCACCGAATACGAGGACTGAAGCAGATTTTCTGAAACCACGTGCATCATTCAAACTGGCTGCCTTCAACGTTCGCACATTTATGCAGGTCGGACAACAGATAGGGCTGGCTATGTCTTTGGAAAGTCTTAATATCGACGTGTGTTGTCTATCCGAGACCCGTATTCAAGACTCTGGCGATGTACTACAAATTCGATCTCCATCTGTCGCTTCGAAAAGCTTGTTTTACGTGCGCTTATCCGGGGACCCTGTGGCATCTTCGTCTGGTTTTGCTGGCGTTGGTGTCGCACTAAGCGCCAGAGCTGAGGCAGCACTAGTCGATTGGATCCCCATTAACAGTCGGTTATGTGCTGTTAGATTAGAAAGTTCCATCAAAGTGAGAAGAAATCGGCGTGAGAAACGATGTCTTTTCGTCATCTCCGCCTATGCCCCGACAGATTGCAGCCCGGATGCAATCAAGGATGAGTTTTACCACCAGTTATCAGTTCTTCTCCAGAAAGTGCGTTCGACAGATATTGTAGTACTAGCCGGAGACTTGAATGCTCAGGTCGGGCGTCTAGGCACGGAAGAGAGTCGTTTAGGTGGCCGATGGGGACTCGTTGGTCGCAGGTCAGATAACGGGGACCGTCTACTGCAACTTTGCGCAGACCACAACCTGTTTCTGGCTAGCACTAACTTTCGGCACAGTCATCGCCGATGTGCCACCTGGCGTCCTCCCTCTGCATCTCAAGCCTGGACTCAGATTGATCACATCGCGATCAGCTACCGCTGGCGTGGTTGTGTACAAGACTGCCGCTCCTTTTGGAGTACCTATCTGGACTCTGACCATGCCTTGGTCTGCGCCAATCTTGCCTTACTTTTCAGTGGACAACGAAGTGAACGCCATCAACGGATTGATGTCAGCAAGCTGGTTGCAACTTCTGTTGCATGTAAGTATCGAACCGAGCTAGCCTCTAGGCTAGCTACCACTCCACCGAAAAGTATAGATGAGCATTGGTTGCAATTGCATGACGCCATGAAAATGGCGGGAACAGTCAGTTGTGGGTTTGCGAAACGTCCCGCTTTTAAGCACTGGGTTTCTTCTGGTTCCTTACAACTCATTGAAGCCCGTCGGTCTACTCCGGGTGACCGTGAGTTTGACCATAAACGAAGGTTTTTACGTAAGGAAATCGGGCAAAGCTTGCGTAAGGACCGAGAAGCCTGGTGGTCGATGCGTGCTAATGAGTTGGAAGCAGCAGCTGCATCTGGTAACTACCGGAAGCTCTTCCAACTCATCCGAGCCACTGGCAGCAAGAAGTCTGGTGTGAGTGAAACAATCTGCGAGGATGATGGGATGCCAATCACTAACATCCATCGACGTCTTGGACGATGGGCAGAATTTTTCGAAGGGCAGTTCAACTGGCCTGCTGCTCCGGTAACATCGGTCAGACTGTCCTGCCCTCCATGGCCGGTGACGACTGATCCACCAAATGAGGAGGAAGTCCGCAAGGAACTCCAACTCTTGAAGCGTTACAAATCACCTGGCCCAGATGACTTACCTCCGGCTCTTTTTAAAGATGGTGGTGACTTTTTGACTAAGGAATTGACGACGTTGTTTACAAAGGTTTGGGATCTAGAGAGTGTACCAACGTCATGGAATGAGTCGATAGTTGTCCCTATCTTTAAAAAGGGTTCACGTCGTTCTTGTAACAACTATCGGGGGATAAGTTTACTTCCGATTGCGTCCAAGCTATTGGCTTCCGTCATACTTCGTAGGTTGTTCAAAACCCGAGAAAGATTGACTCGCGAGGAGCAGGCTGGGTTTCGTTCTGGTCGAGGATGTATTGATCATATCTTCACCCTCCGCCAAATGTTAGAACACCGCCATACTTTTCAAAGGCCAACAATCGTAGTGTTTCTTGACATCAGGGCTGCCTTCGATTCGTTGGATAGGACTGTTCTCTGGGATTGTCTATTGAAGAAGGGTGTGCCTGAGAAGTTTATTAACATCCTAAAAGCCCTGTATAAAAACACCTCAGGCAGAGTGAGGGCATACAACCACCTCTCTCCATTGTTCCATTCGAGCAGTGGGGTTAGGCAGGGTTGCCCAATCTCACCATTCCTCTTCAACTTTGCCATCGATGACATTCTGGAAACAGCTCTGATGAATGTAAGTAATGGTGGTGTGGATCTGTTGCCTGGAGAAAGACTTCTCGACCTTGAGTATGCGGACGATATTGTCTTACTGTGCGATAATGCCCAAGGCATGCAATCCGCACTTAATCAGTTGGCAATCAATGTCCGTAGGTATGGTATGTGCTTTGCACCTTCGAAGTGCAAAGTACTTCTACAAGACTGGCAGGATTCTAATCCTGTACTCACCCTGGATGGTGAGCAGATAGACGTAGTTGAGAAGTTCGTGTATCTGGGTAGCTGCATAAGTGCTGGTGGGGGTGTGAGTGATGAGATCAATGCACGCATAGTGAAAGCCAGAGCGGCTTATGCCAATCTGGGTCACCTTTGGCGCCTTCGTGATGTTAGTCTGGCTGTAAAAGGCCGGGTCTACAACGCGTCGGTGAGAGCAGTTTTGCTCTATGCTTGTGAAACCTGGCCTCTCCGAGTTGAGGACGTTAGACGACTCTCTGTGTTCGATCATCGCTGTCTCCGAAGGATTGCTGACATCCAGTGGCAACACCATGTTAGTAATGCAGAGGTTCGGCATCGTGTGTTCGGGCACAGAGATGATAACTCAATTGGTGTCACCATCTTGAAACACCGACTTCGGTGGCTTGGACATGTTCTCCGAATGTCGTCCCAGAGAATTCCACGTCGTGCATTATTTGCCGACTCTGGGACTGGTTGGAAGAAGCGGAGAGGTGGTCAGTGCATGACATGGTGTCGTGGCATGAAAGAAAGCTGCAAAGGACTGGCTTGTGTTGGTCCTTCACGACTCCCTGGTTGGGGTCCGAGAGATGGTGCAACACAGTGGCTAGAGACGTTATCAGATATGGCTCAGAATAGAAGCCAGTGGCGATCCTGCTGTAACCTTCTTTTACTTTCTTCATAAAAAGTGGTTGTGTCTCCTTTACCTGAAAGATTTCTTCTGATTGTACCTCTTCGTCATTACTCTCTTTTTCTTTTGCGTTCCTTAGTTTTTTTTTTCTTTTCTTTCTACTTCTCTTCGAATTCCCATTGTTTTGTGTGGCGCATATATATTGGCGCTCTCTTGTACCAATATTTATGTGTTCAAATAAATAAAATAATAAATAAGTCCCAGAGTCGGCAAATAATGCACGAAGTGGAATTCTCTGGGACGACATTCGGAGAACATGTCCAAGCCACCGAAGTCGGTGTTTCAACATGGTGACACCAATTGAATTATCATTTCTGTGCCCGAACACACGATGCCGAACCTCTGCATTACTGACATGGTGTTGCCACTGAATGTCAGCAATCCTTCGGACAGCGATGATCGAACACAGAGAGTCGTCTAACGTCCTCAACTCGGAGAGGCCAGGTTTCACAAGCATAGAGCGAAACTGCTCTCACCGACGCGTTGTAGATCCGACCTTTTAGAGCCAGACTAACATCACGAAGGCGCCAAAGGTAATGAGAAGAGTTTAGGAAACAAACGATCAAAGCTTATCAAGACAGATGTCATAGGAAACTCAGTCCTTTGGAAAGGAACCATAAGCCGGGTTTGAAAACGAAGCAAGCCGTATTAAATCTTTGATAAGCAAGGCACTACCGGAAACAGTAACGGGAAATAGCTTTCATAAGCTTTACAGAATAGGACCAAAAATGGATTCCAACAGTACACAGGCAAGCAGCCTCTTAAAAATTACCTTCACTACTGCTAAGAAAAGAAGCATTATATTGACTGGATCCAGAATATGTCTGTACGTATCTCAACCTGGCTGATCGTACTGAGACAATTAACAGAGGCAGAGATAAACGAGCGGCACCTGGACAGTTAGAAAAACTTGTACCCCAGAGCAGATTAAGTGGGACGATTTTTATACATAGATTACTAAAAAATAATTTTGGACCTGATTTATCTTTTTCTTCCAACAAGATCAGTACAACTCACAAAACAAAAACCAATAACGGACAAAATACCCATGGCATGCAGGTTTTACACCAAGCCATCAATTTTGGGAACCTGTCACTCAAATAAGTTGCGTCTTCACCTTTAATTGACTTGTTCAAGAAGAGACATGACACTCAGTAGCTTACAAAAAAAGGACTAACAAGTAGTAGACCTTCCGTCCTCAATGCACAAATCCGGGTGTGAATAAATGGATATCAAGTAGATTTGAGGGTTATCGCAGACAGATTTGAAGTGGTTTCGATTAGGAGCAAGAGAGTATGACTAATATCAACCGAACACATCACATTAATTAATGACCATGATTTTAGACACTTACAAAGCAAACGTTCGAAATCCCGGGAGTGTCGAAAATACCTCAGTGTCCAATTCCAAACTCAGTAGAGCTATTTTAAACTTTATCTGATAGAACCAGAAGGGTGTTATCTTCGCACTAGTTCAACATTTCGGGTCTCTCCATTAGTTTAAAGGTTTCCTGAGTGCACCGACAGAAACAGCTATAACAGCATATTGTGTAGTAAGCTTTTTGATTTGCATGTTAATGAAGATCTAACTATATTTGAATAGATCAAAGGCTTGTCAGCTAGGTAAGTCATTGACACAACTACTAGCTACCCCGAGCCAACTTGGCTGCGTATAAAACAGATACATTTACCTCACAACTAAATGCCTTATTTCGTGTTTAAATCTGTCATAATAACGCAACATTATTTTATTCTGGTTATTTGACGTTTGACTTCTCACTTGCGCCTTGCCGAATTTCTAGGCTAGTTAGAATTGTTCTTAATTAGTAAAACTATTTGAAATCACCATCTCAGGTTATTCCTCAACACATTTTAGTTGAAGAGCGTATTATTGGTCAAGGAATCTTCTACATCCTGAAACACCTATTTCATTTCCACCCGAAAAGCTAAAGAGATTATCAATAGATCATTTTCACGTAACATCATCCAAAACATTTGAAAGACTACAGTTCAGCAAAGTAGTTCATGCTCATGAAGAACCAACACACCCAGGTCACATGTCAAGGGTAAATGAGCTCGAACACATATTTGGAAGATATTCGATGTACTGAGAAGAGTTTGATTTATGCTGGCTGGTAATTGGTTCGGATGAATAGCACTTCGTGCCTGCCCATGGTATGGCACTGATACGCGACAGAGTGCCTTTGACTGAACTGTCCAGTAAAATAATGAGGCTAACATAGACGTCAAAGGCTTACCGTGTTATCTGTTTCAGGGATTGATTGGCCAGTACACTTACTGAAATTGATTTCATACTACCGCTTCAAAAGCACAAGCTTTAATGCGACTCCCATGAACGATTGCATATCCAACTTCCTGACAGCATGATTAGCCATGTCAGTGGTCCTTAACTAGAGAAGTAGCTTATACGAATGCCTTCTTGCACTCTTCAGGTAATGTGTTCTCTGCTTCACTCATGATCACGTTGACATTTTGGTGGTGCGTTCACGAAACAGCATGATGTTTTGTTATCAAACATGAATAAATCTCCTACACTACAGAAGTCTCTCACTTTTAACAGGAACTACTCCGATTCGTCGAAGCATGTGATTTATTCAGAAAGCTCTTTTAATTGTCCTTTAGGTATTAAATTCTGTATTTCACGTAGTAAACTGAATCTTCATAGTTCATTTTGGTCTCGTTATACACGTTCCCATAAGTATGAAGAAACTGGACAGTTCACCATAAGGACACTGAAATTTTTTTGGTCGGATTCAGTTCATTAGGACAGGAGAATTAACTCGTGACTTATTGCAACATGCAGTAGCAACTCACATTTAAGGCGAAAATTGATTACTCACACACGCAAGGTCTATTCGTTTACTGCTGAAACTCGTAGCATAGAGTCAATGATTTCCGCGGGAAATTTGTTATTCCTTTATGATGATATTCATTTGAAACCTACAAGGAGTACAATAACTGGTATTGTAGTGAACAAGAACACGGGTGCGGACAATCGATTGTATTTAGCACAAAAATTACAGATTATCTCAATAAAATGTGAATACCATAAAGTCAATCGTCAATTTGCAAAATATCATTCCATCATATCAAACTGTACTGTTCCCGTTGCAAACACTAATCCATTGTCTCCCATTCCATTGAACATGCGTTTTCTTACAATTCCATTGTGCTCTTGCTCTTCCTTTCTTGATCTTCGCCATCTTCTGCTGCCGGACATTACGTCCTTTTAACGCACGTCATATACTACTTATATCAATATAAGTAGCTCACACCACAGTATCACTGACCATCAGCTACTGATCATTAGTATAGTTGGCACTCCATTGAGGAAATCAAAGATCTGATATTAAGATGCAAATCCATTAAAAGTGGAAGATAAAACATTTGGAACTTCTAGTGATTACCACCTGAAACTAAATACTCGGCTATTGCAACACGGTTGTACCACTTAGCAAGCTAAGGACGCTTTTCCACTTTTCTAAGACAGACTAGAAAGATGAGTACTTGTTAATTCCATTGTATTAAACCTGTTCTATCCTAACGGGTAATAGATGAATGGTAACTGCCGGAAATTATTTATGAACTATTATTACATATATCCCCACTGGATAACTATCAAGTATCTAGATTATATGTATATTTCATATTCCTCTTACCGTAAGCTTTAATTTGACCTATCGGCTACTGTTGTACGATCTATCTCAACAGAGTTGCACCGCTAAAGAAACTGAAGATACTCTATATTATTTATTAGGGTCAAGGCATTAATCTAGAACACACATGGAAGGTGACAATTCGCAAATTCCACTGGATAGAATCCCGAGTGAACTAACATCTATTATTGCCCCATTCGGGCTGTACAGATACAAGTTCCGGCCGTTCGGGCTAAATGTTTTCCTTGAGATATTTCCGAAGGGTAAAAATCAGATAATTGCAGGTCCTAATGGTATCTAAATGAACAAAGATGCTACCAAAGCCCATGTTGGAAATATTAGGTCGCATAAAGAACAACTTTTAAACTTGTTCAGAGGCTTCTGTGATATATATGTGGACGAAAATCCACTCAAGTGTCAGTTTCAACTTAGCTCTGTCAACTGCCTGGGTTGTACCGTAGATGCAGATGGTTTTAAATTTGATATGATTCAAGCACAACCACCTAAGAATATCTCACCACTAAGATTGTACATTGATCTCATTCAATTCTATTTCAGATTTATTTTTAAGTTTGCACAAATATTATCATCATCTCTTTAATGTGTCTCTCGTAAAGAATTTGTATGAGAGCAAAGACACGAGGAAACATTAAGGGATTCTTAACTGCATCCAAATAGTAAGGTCAGTCTCAGACTTCTTTCACAGACCGAAAAATCTATCCTTACTACAGATGCGTCTTCATTGATATTAGGTATAGTTCTACAGCAGAATGCTAAGACCGTTAATTTTATTTCGATACTATTAAACGAGGGTGAACAAGGATATTATCAGGCCCAAAAGAAGGTTTTAGCTGTGGTAAGGGCAGTAAAATGATTGCACAAGTACTTGTTATATATAAA
This sequence comes from Schistosoma intercalatum, assembly GCA_944470365.2. Classification (NCBI taxonomy): domain Eukaryota; kingdom Metazoa; phylum Platyhelminthes; class Trematoda; order Strigeidida; family Schistosomatidae; genus Schistosoma; species Schistosoma intercalatum. The sequence goes on from OX103729.1 coordinate 1,551,261, forward strand.
ATTCCATTTTGTAACTGAGCATTAGGCGTTACAATTGAGTTACCATCCAAGAAAGTCACTTCACTTTATCTGCCGACATAATCCAGAGATGAAATTTAAAGTTGAATGCTTGTGATTTCACCATTGTGCACTAAATTGCTCAAACGATACCACATGCAGGTTTTCTATCGTTGGATTGTGGTCTACCTCGGGGTTAATACATTTAACCTATTTAATAAAAACACAATGGGTTTTACATACAATGACCACGCCTACATGGTCGAGCCATGCATTCCTGAGTGATTCTCCCTGCATTCGCTATTACCGACCTCCTTCAGGTGTTGTGTGTTGAATGCCAGTCTTTCCAGTAATTATACACTCAGCTTGAGTACTTGTGTAGTTGGGATCCGATACCACTGTACTGTCACGCTTTTCATAATTCGAAAGAGCATGTAACGAAAGTGAGTGTATATTTGTCTAGCCATTCGCTGTTGATACAGCACAACTTGCGAAGGATATTCGTAAATATTTTAGAACTGTCAAAGGTGCAGTGAAGGCAGGTTAGAACATGATACAAGGATATACTAGCGGATGCTTCAAAGTCGTTAAATTAAGAAGTCATCCTCAGAAAGCTTCTACCAACGAAAACGTCTATCTATGGAATTATGATCGAATTCCGTATAAGTATATTCACCTTTGCTATAATAATAATAATAATAATAGGTCCCGAAACTGTAAGTCTGTCGTGATGAAACCATCAAATGTGCAAGATTTTGTATGGAAAACATATCACTATTTATACTGACTCATCCTGTTGTTAAAATCGGCAAGATGGTGTTTAGTTCTTCTGAGGAGCATAATTAAGCTGAGGATATAATAATATACTCAAAGTGGATCAATTAAAAGAATGGCCACGCCTGTAAACCTAGTCATACCAAACTGATCAATATTCCTCATCTCCATTTTTGGCCATCTCTAAGCCCTACGTGTTGAATGCAAATCACAGTAATTATATATTCAGCTTCAAAGATCGTGAGGTTCGGGACCAACACCACTGCATATCATTGCTATAGATGTACCTCCGTCGATGTTCTAGATCTGAGAAGTTTTAGATCAAAATGGAAAGCCTAACCCATTCAGCTCAACTTCCAACAGCACCTTGTTTTACGTTTAATTCTTCAGCAGAAGTATGACGCCCGTCTATGCATTTACTTTACGAGACTTACCGTGCTATTCTATGTCGACTCGAAGCGCCAGCTCCTGAATTAAGAAGTTGCGACGTTGCTTGATTACACGACTGACTTTCAAACTACATGCGTCGTTTAAAAAGTGATACCCCGATACGTCACCCAAACCAGACCAGTATGCTTGCACACACCCACAAATTTGTATTGACTCGAGCGGATGAGGCGAGACATAGACCGCAACAATCTTATGGAGGACCATTTGTCTCCACTGATCCAGTCGATAAATATTTCGCAATCAAAAGAGTCCAGAAAATTGAAACTACTCCAGTGAACGGATTGAAAGTAGATTTCACAGAAACAAGGTCACCTTGGACTTATTAAAACGCATACTGGTAAGAGTCCTTCAGCAACGTCTTCTACCTTATGTATTCCCTTCAGTATAACAGCCCTTTAACTGCCGCATCCACTTATGAAGTCTACTTAACCCCAGTAACGAGTCCCTGAAGTTTATTATGTCGAAAAGTAACTCGTGCTGGATGTTCTCTACATAACCCTACGCAATATACAGAAATATCTGCTTAATTTTCTTTTCAATCTTATGCTGAAATTTTTGGCACATAAATATTCGTTAATGACATTGCTTTTTTCGCCTAAACATTTTTGTTATTACAGACTTGTAAGCAGGTATTGTGTATTTCAGATTCAGTTTAAGAAGCTGAATGTTTATATTGCAATTCCCAAGCAACATTTATGGGAAATGAAGTGAGCTGCCAAGTCTAGCCAAGTGGCTATATAGGTTAAATTTTCACAGATCTACACATATTCAGGTTCGATTTGAGACCCACAAATATCCGGAAAGCTGTAAATTTACATTTTTTTGGAAATCCCTTCCAAAATTTACACAAAATATCCAAAACTGAAAGATTGTCATCAGACAAAGAATTACACTATTCATTCGTTGCTGAAACTACACTGATATTAGGTAGTCAGATGTTTTGTTGTTCTGTTTTAATAACCCAAGAACGGCTGATATTTAAACCTCACCCGTCAGTGATTACAGAGATTCAGCATAAAGTTTTATGATCTTTTGGTATTGCATGCAGTGAGACGTCAACCACTATAAAGCGTCGAAGGTTTCAGTAGATGTACTGGTCCATTTTTTGATGGACATTTAAATTTAAATTCCAAGACATGTAATAACAGTTGGTAAGTAGCGTGCAGAAGTCTGTTTTCTATGTGGTTTTGATCTGAAAATTACGGTGAAAGATCCAAAGGATTATATGTTATATAACATGAAACGTTTCGCGACCTTTTTCGTGATTAATAAGAGAAGTATTAATCAGCGATTTACTAACAGACCTTTTGTACGGAAGTTATTAAGCCAGAAAACAGTATAAAGCGCATAATTCTCAGTCAAAAGGAACTGCATAATATCCAGTTCATCAGGTTATTCTGGAATTAGATACACGCGACACAAACTCATTAATATGTAGATTAAGAAGAAAGCTTTCAATATATAAAGATCATACTTTTAAAAAAAACAATCGGAACGCATATATGATTATGATAAACCTTATCAATACAACGTATAGACAAATGTGTAACAAATATTAGAAAAGTATGTGACAACAAAACGAGGGAAAATTGATAGATACTTAATATGAATCATTCAAAAGTTCTACAAAACGTGACACAGTGTCGAAAGTAGAACGAAATAAAACAGCATAAATGGTAAGGGCTTAAAAAAGTTGCCGGAAAAGTGTCAACTAATAAGGCAAGAATAATTAAACAAGTTATTATTAGATTCATAAAACTGATTAATTATTGAGAGATAGTCATGATTTATATCCTCAGATAACATTGTCACATGGGGCATGCCAGTTTACAAGCAAGACTAAGTTTTACAAATGCCACAGGCTTTACTTTGCTAAGTTGCTAGATTGTGTTGATGTCTTATCAGGCACAATATAAATAGGGGATAGTTTTTCATATATTAGAATATCAATGTTAGTATGACTCTAATGTCCAATATGAGCGTTGGCGCACTTTGAGGGTATGGTGTTTAGACAAACAGGGCACAATCAGGCCATTACTCCATGGGTTTTGGCGCACGTGTAACATATTATCGAGGATTTTGGGATGTCGTTATTCACCAGGTATTAAAATTGTTTTCCATCTCACGTTAATTTCCGTAATGTTTGTGATTGTTATATGATATTTATTGTAGTTTATTAGTAGTTTGACACATCTGTTGCTGACAACCAGTGTTAATATTTTGGTAAGCTTAATGTGGTTATTTGTAACATTACTAATTCAGACTAGTTAAATTCACTGTTTATCAAGTCAAAAAACAGACCGTTATCAGAGTTTTATGGCTAAGTGAGCTTTAAGAACTTTTGCATTTAATTCATGTCTTTAATTATGGTGATGTTGAACGTGGATGCTGGTAGCTGTTTATAAGCTGTAGGTTGAAGCAATTAAGCTAACCGATTAACATCATAAACATGGTATAAAGTAAACTAATAACATAGTGAGGCGTTCATAGTTATATGATGGGATTTGAAGCTCTCAGTGTATGATGCGACACAACCCTAGAAGAAATAGAATCAATAAACAAGTATTAATGAGTTAATTCTTAATTCATACTGTATTACAGACTGACTCGGTATAAATCCAAAATAAAATTCAGGCCAAATACTTGGCGAAAATGGTGTTGAACTTGGATGTTCATAGCTGTTTGTTAAATGTGATTGAAGCAAGGAACTTTGTATAACATTACTATAAGTGCAATATTATTTAGTCATATTCTCGTCATAAGTCTAACGATAACTTTTTTGTGAGCATGGTAACTAAACCATGTTGTAATCAACAATAAATTATGACGTATCTGTTGTAGAGATAATCAATGAATTTCTATTAACGGAATCCGAAATCATTGATGAGTAGCACTGTTTACAAGTATGACACTTATAGGTACATTCTGTTAGCTGCTATTTTATCAACTCATTGAATTTGATACTGAAAAGCAGTTGGTGGTCGAGAATTAATAGAATTAAAGTCCAGAATAGCCATTCGAATACGTAAGATTAAGTGCATTAGTTCAGGCTCCTTGATGGTGATCCCCAATGAATTCGATAGGTAAAAGTGATGGCATAGGACAAAGTCGTATGTTCCACAGTTGCTTTTGGTGGTATAACATGAGGGATCTGAAAAATAGAAAGGGAGGGGCAAAAAGCAGAACGAAGAGTGTTCATGACTAGTGAAGTTTAGTCATTTGTAACGAAACAGCTATGATCGTACGAATGTTTATCACCTATCCTCGTATGCAATCATCGACTTAAATCACGTTAGTCAATAACGGAATTTAAATAAGTCAATTAACGATAATGGCCTTTGAATACATATATTTTGTATGTAAAGTGAATGTAGTAGAACAAAGCAAAAATGACGCACAGGGGAAATGGCTGGTAAGCCAACTCATTTTTAGCCAGACATTACTCAATATTCATAGGCAGACAAAATAAAATATAGACATGTGATGAGACATGGAATATGAAGTGTACACACATATACGCTCATATAAAAACAGTCAAAACTAAGCGAATAATTAACAGGGTCAAAATATGACTCTCGTAGAATGAATAGATTGGTTTGTTTAAAAACTAGAATAAGATATACTGTGGGCTTAAAATAATGACTGACACTACACCTATTCTTCGTCAAAATTATTATAGCTCATTTTTATCGGTATAACATTCGTAGTCGTAAATGGACTGGTAACATTGAAATGGGTGATCGAAATCAAAAATGAGTCACATTGTTGGTGACAGCTAAAAGTAAGATATTTAATGTGTGCTTTGTCATACCCACAGATTCTGCCGTCAAAGTACCACACCAAGAAGTAGACATCACGTTACGTGTTTCTCATGTTTATGAGGTGACATGTAGAAAGACCAAGGATGCAAACAAGGTCAAAGCAATACATATGTCGTATACTCCGTGAGGAATCGACCGTGAAAGTAAATAGGGTTGAAAGGAATATCGGCAAGTTATTACGTAAATAAGGAATAGGGGACGAGGTTGTCCTGGGCATTTTGTGGCGACATTTCTGTGTTGTGTATTAGCTCGAATAATAAGGCTGAGGATGCGAATAAACTGTTAAATCACAAGCTTGATAAGTAACAGGGAACGGATAGGTTTAATTTAGTATCCTAGTCAAAGTTTCTAAATTTGTCAAGGAACTCTGGCTCTTAAGTGGTCACTGAGTGTCTCTTGAATCTAGAATAAAGTCCATCATTTTTGTGGTTTTGGAAGAGATTCTCCACAGAGATGTGTTACCGAAAAATATTGAGAAAACGTCACTGCCGTTTGAGTTTCCTACTGTCGGCGATGGTGTCAGATGATGGTACCCTAAGTTACTTAGGTGACTACGAACTGCAATTATGTTACTGTTTTACATCATACGCATCTTGGACTCAAAAGACTGGTCACGAAATGCTAAACTATCACATCAGAATCAGGTTTGATGATTACGATTGGACTAATTTTGGCGCGTGCAGGAGCTTGTCCATTGTCAGTTTGCATTGTTATTTTATCCCTTCACCTTATCAAGTATGACTAAGATTGTTGAAGCATTGTTCTTTCAATAGGTTGTGGGATGTCCTTGCTACCAAGTTACATGACATAGACTATGTGATCGTTAAAATGTTAGCTAGTTTCGGCATAAGAATAGCTGAGTTAGGTGGCTAAAATACTCTGGCTTATTGTACAGAATATTTTAAAAAAAATAGATGGTCAGTATTGCTTAGCTGCCTTTGTTCATCCTTATCGATTCCTTTCTGCTTCCATTTTTCATACATGAGCACTTGTAGAATTATGGCCCACGATTATATTAGTAATGCTCTAATAATGGACTTGATCCTAAAATCGTGCATTAATCACGATGTGATTACTTAATCTATAAGATCTTACGTGGAAGTCACATCGCTGTCCACACTGACCCATCGTATCGTAACAATTATCAATATATGATAGAGAACACATTAGGGCTGGATATAGAACCATATATTTAGTATGAGTAAAAGATATAAGGTAACATCCAACAGGGACCACGCCTGCAAGGCCAAGCCATGCCGTTCGATCAACTGGAATTAATTCAATTTCTTCTTCCCGTCTTCTCCATCGTTGGGATTTTCTCCGCGTTAAATATCGGATATTAAGTTTCCCAGTTGTCTAGTGTTCAGCTTTAGGGATTGTGTGATTAGGGCCCTATGCCACTACACACTAGCTGTTTAGACGTTCCATGAAGTCGTTATGACATCTCATATCGTCCTCTGAGATTTTACAGGGTGCAGGAGCCAAGACATTTTTATTTCTGGTACCAAAGTTATGTATCATGTCTCTAGCTGTTCTTCGACTAGTTTAAAGAAGTGTCTCAACGGATTCTTATGATAACCAGCAATATACTTGAAGTCCATCTATTGAATTGTTTTTACTTATAACTAGCAGATAACTCTCTCCAACTTCAAAATTGCTGGAACTTACCCTCTTTTATCCCACTCGAGAATATGCAGAAGCCAAAATAATTTGGTTTCAGGACACTGTGGAGTTCAGTTATGGTGTTGATATTAGTGTACTTATCTATGGCCGAGTTATACAGTCCCAACTGTAAGTCAAAGTTCTGTCAACCGTAAATTCACACTCATCATCACCACATCTCTTACTGTCCGCCAGAATAGAATTCTGCGTTTTGCACGTGTGGTTCAATGAGCAGGTTACTCTTTAAAAAAATGAAGAAAAATGTAATGTTCCTATCAACTAATGATTCATTTGTACTTGATGATTACGTGACTTCGAACTCCAAATACAATACTTTCGTTCCTGCCCATCTAGTCCTTTTTGGTTATTTCTGGGATTCATAGTTTGCACAATAATTTAAATATCTCTGATAACCACAAAAAGCTTTCACAGCTTCAAATATGCTATAGTTTCAGTGTACAAGTTATTAATCTGAAGAACAGCAAGTGAGATTTAATAGATGTGTTGAGAGGAAAACAATACTTTTTTTCAGAACGTAGTGACGCAAGAGACAAAAAGATTAGTTGAACATTCATGGATAAAAACACCATTGAAAGCACCATGATAATTTGAACAATGCTATTACTTAATGTCAAAAATGTGCAATAAATAGACTTATTTCGACAACAAAGACCAGCGAAAACTGGTGATGGAATTCAACGTCATTGTTGTGATATTAACTGAAAACAGAGATTTCGATGTTGGCTAATCTGTGTGACATAGTGGGGAACTGTTACCAGAGAAACAGCTATTAAAACTGTAGAGTGAAGGCCTTCCTCTTCGTAATTCTAAGCAGTTTTGAAATTCCAAGTTCTCGTAAACGACCTTAAATTGACATCATTCTAAACTCTGATAATTAGTCCTTTAAAAAACAATGGTATATTTCATAAGGGTAAAATAGTAGCCTTGCTGATCATTTTACGGTTTGAGTATTTTTCTTCTTACGAACAGCTGAGCCTTAGACTTTACTTCATACTATAGTACATCAGATAGTTTCATTTTAATCCTTCAGAATTCGCTCACACTGAATGGGATATAAAGATGAGAAATACCATAATCTTAGACACAATATTAAATAGGGACAAATCCGAGTGCTTTTGTTTACAATTATTGTAACTTTTATCCTGTTTTACCTGTTCAATAAAACAGGCAACCTTGAATTGCCATGTCCAGTGTATCTGTGCTTCATTCAAAATACATGGGTTTCTTTCGATTTACTTCATAGCTGATTAACTAATGATGAAAAACAGATTTGAACCAATAGCATGTCCTGTCTGCTCAAAAAACGTTTATTTTGCAGAAGAAATAAGGGCTATGGGTCGTGCGTTTCATAAACAATGCTTCAAATGCTGTAAGATTACGGCATTTGACTGACCTTCGTTCTAGGTCAATGTTCCAAAGCTCTGGATAGTTTTACTGCAAATGATCATAAGGGTTCTTTGTACTGCAAAAATTGCTATGCAAAGAACTACGGACCAAATGTCTATGGTTTTTCAACGAATGGCGCACTAATGAGAAGTACTTATGATCTTCGGTAAGTAGATTTTTTTCTTTCTATTTATGGCGATTTTCAACTGTTTAAAAGTTTTCTACAAGTAACGGATAAAAAATATCATATGTATTGACCATCATTATAATGATGGTTATAACTGTAATATATTACAGTTAAAGACAATCTCCGGCTTCAAGTTTCCTCTTGAAAGCGTACTTGTTTTTGTATAATGACATACACTGGTAATTCGATAATTCAGAAAATAAAAATGAGTGATTTACTATGTACATTCACACATATGTAACATTGCATTCTGCGAGGAAGTGAGGAAATAATCTAAGTTCAAGGACTGAAATATCTACTCAGTTAATAAATGCTTTTACTCTGTTGACCTACTGTTTTCTAGACAAGACTAAATGAACTTACAAAGATAAAAGCCAGTAAATTGTAATTAGTAATTTAGACAGCCTCGAATGAAGAAGTAAGCGAGGTCTGTTATTGACGATGCTCAGTAAATGCCAAATAATTTATATACTGTAACTACATGAATCTCTTGTAGTGATGTTATTTGTCATTCAGTAATTGTCTGTTAATGTGAAGTATTTCTGAATTTCTGAATCTTTATGCAACTTGAAGCGAAACTTTGTTGGTAGTGTTCTAAGTAGTTTATGCAATGATGAAATGATTTAGGTTTACCAAAACTTTAGGTGGGAAAATGTTTAGTACATTTTCGGAATTTAAAAGGAGAGAGTAAATAGAACGCCTCAAGTTTCCTTAGTAATTAACCGAGATTTTCAGCTTACTTATCTTGATTTTACATCTTTTCCATAATGTTTATCAGTTTTAAAAACTAGAAAGTTAAATTCACTCAAGTACACACAGAAGCACTTGAGAAAAGCTCAAAAATGACACTTCGAGGGATAGTTTATGTCATCAAAATCGATCGTGAATAAGTTAAATATAGTAGAATATTACTTATAAATGTGTCTAAAACTAAATTTGTCTAAATTTCTGGTAAAGCGTTAATGTGCGGTAAACACTATTTTGATGAACTTATAAGCTCTACAAACCGTTTACGGCACCAATCATCTATAAGAACTGAAAAAAACTTGGTTTGTCACATCTTTGGTTATGTTATTTTGATAACTATGTCGTTCGAGCAGTTACCTGTAATCACAGTAAGGTTCATTCTTCTTTACTAGATGGATTATGAGGGAATAATTAGAATGTATACACAGTGTGGAAGAGAGAGTTTATCGGCTATGTTAACAGCAGTTGGAAGGACGTTGTTACATTTACACTGAGTGAAAAATCAGCAACTGGTTTCACCTCAGAAATAAAGATTTGAAAATATTATTTGAATGGAGGGTGATGAATACAGATATCTGATCACAATAATCTTCATTACGCACCAATAAATACTAGTCTATGTTGTGTCGGAAATAAACCTTTCTCTGATTACAAAACAAAGGCATGAAAACAATTTCAGATTCATGTATTTTTCTTTATTGAAGCAAGGAACACAGGGTCTTGGAAAGCTGTATTCATCCGGTATTTTTATCAAATGTCCCGTTCATTTGACGAGAGATATTTTGATTCCATAAAGTTTTTGTGGTAAAACTTATGAGCTAAAGCCTAAATAAATAAGGTTAAGTAGTTTAAAGTGGTCGATAAAAAACTTTGGCCAGTCCAGGTTTCTTATTAGTTGATATCTCTCAGCAAGGTGCTTCTGCAACATTGGATACACCGATGCTTTAATTAGAATTCTCAAATTTACTGACTTTTTTATACGTGCTTAGTTGTTCAAACTGCAGGGGATAGAACAAATTTGAACCTAAAATGTGCTGTCTAGAATTTTTAACTACTAACTTTCTACTGTGTGTCAATATGACAAAAAGGTAAAACCAATAATTTCAGCTCAAGTAGAAATGTTATATTTTAAATTACGTAAATAATAAAATAAAATTTGCTTTTCCAAGACTTTAAACCATATATTGGAGATTTCACTTTCTAATCAATGAGTAACGGGGTTAACTTTTATAATACTAGAATTCAGGCAGTTGAGTAGTGTGATCGACTCTCTTACAAAAACGTCTCTCAATAAAGTTTAGCCAAAACTATGGGTGTGTATTATTCAGAATTTATTTATTTATTTGAACACATAGATATTGGTACAAGGAGGCACCAAATACATATGCACCACACAAATCACATTCGATATATATTAGGGCTGTGATATTGCTCGGGCGCCATAACTGAAGCAGGTGGTTTTCTTTGGGGGTCACACCCGGAGCCTTCGACGTAAAGACTTGGTCCACAAGGCAGTGGAACAACGTCAGGAGACCCAGTCCTATGATAGCAGGTTACTATCAGTTGGTTCATACACGATTTGTTCGCTCACGATCCTGTAGCCCATGTGCACCATTGATTTGGAATGAGGGTTTTCCAACTCCCCTAGGTGGAACCTCCTTTTCCACCAACCCGGTTTATTCCCCTGTCGGACATTCGCTTTTTGTCCTGTAGATTTCGTAAACAACACTCCCATCGCCAGAAGGCGATGAATAGGACTTCCCTAGTAGCGGCTGTATACGCGTGGCCATGTGAAAGAGCATTTGGAGAGGGAGAGCTGACTCTCCCCAATCTCGACCTTACTAGAGTGTTTTATACTGAACATATTCATTATTTAAAACCTACACACTATACAGTAGTATTCCTCAGTGGTAATCAGCTATGAGACTAACTTCGCAAGGTTTTAATCTTTAAAATTGTGCAAGTTAGAAACGAAACATTTATTAGCTCAAAACATTACTGTTCGTTTAAGTTCTGCATGTACTTTAAGGCGATGAACAGATATGATAGCCAGGTAGGTGAAACCGTGAAATTATCTACATTACGCACTTCCCAGTTGACCAATGGTTATCCCTCTGTAGTAAAGGAGAATATAGGTGAGGACAACCGATTATATCTGGACACTAAATTACAGAATATTTTACTAAGAACTGAGAACCATATTTCATTTGCAAAATGTCAACCAATTGTCTTAAACTTGACTGTCCCTTCATTTCTATACCAATCGCTTCCTGTTTCCTTTCTTTCCTTCCTTATTTTCTCAATCTTCTACTGCCAGACTTGCGTTGTATACTACTTGCGTCGATATAAGTAGCACAAACCACAACTCAACTTAAGCGCAATTTATCTGGTTTTTGTACACCAGTATAAATTTGATAATTTAAATACTTCTTTGAAGAAAGTTACATTAATAATAATACAAGACAACTTACTCAACATTCTAAAAAGGTTCGTAATATTTCAAGCATGACAATTGTGTAAATCCGTCTTATCCAACTTGGTCAATAGATTTATCATATTAGTAGCATTCAAAGCGATTAATTAAACATCTTTCATATGGAGTTCATTCTTGTCAGTCAGCTACAACGCAGGACCAGACACATATAAGCATCGGTCCAAGTTGCTATATTATACCGCATTAGCACAACAAGATGAACACCGGATTCATAGAAGTAGCTAATTCAATGGTGGTAATATATAAAAGATTGCATATAAGGATATAGAACAGGAAGAAAGAATGAGTTCGTAGAAAGAATGATATAGAGCTATTTTAATCTCATCGTTTAAGGGAAGACATAGAGTGTATAAACCTACACCATTGTGATCGATTATGAGCCAAGTCACCTAGAGTCTTCAACCATTAGTTACGATAGTCACTTATTTAGGACAGAAGCAATAAAGATTCAAGCTAACAACATCAAAGTTTGTATTCACAAAAGGTTCTTAATGTCTCAGTCCTTTTCTTTATCAGAAATCAAACCTAACAGTCGGTCAGTCAGTCCGTAACAACGTAGAACTTCGTTCATACATACATCAGTTCGAGTTACCATACCACACTAGCAAACAGATACAATTTTCAATTCAAATCACGTACTGGTAGTAAATGTATAAGTCGTAATCGGAAACATTAGGATTTGAAGATGTTATTCAAGGAGTATAATCCAGTGAAATAAATTTGGAAAGACAAAATAGAAAGGGACATGAAGAATTCAGCGTTTTGGAATTTGAGAGAACACAAAGAGTGGATACACCTGAGCCACTACAAACGATTTTGAGCCACGTCACATTCAAGGTCTCTAACCATCGGTTGCTATCGTCTCACGGACTCAACTGATGAATTTTCACTACTTCATCAATTGATTCGCTATTCTTACCTAGTACCCGTTTCCTAACAACTGCATTACTTACTCGGTGGTCCCAGGATATACGAGCAATGTTTGGAAGATACCGATGATCGAATATTAGTAACATAGGAATATCCTCTACTCTTACCGGCCATGTTTCACTGCTATAAAGTAGGACGGAATGAACTGCTGTGCAGTAAACTCTTTCTTTGGTTAGTAGACGGATATCTCGTCTATGTCATAAATGATGCAAGTTAGCAAAAACTAGTCGAGCCTTCTGTATCCGTTCCAAGATTTCCTCACTATGTATCGTTTGTCAGTTCCTATTCTCTTCTTTAACATTTATATGCATAAATTGACTGTTTGTTTCTTCAAACTTTGACCTACTTCTTATTTAAGTAGATTTATTCATACTATCATGCTATTTACTATTCATTCACAATTAACACACTTGTCATCTCACTATCAACATGTACCTACTAATTATTATGATGAATCACGTATTCTATTTGATTGTTATCATTGACTTCCAAATTACTTTGATTAGTTTGTTATTTCTCAAATGTGCATATATATTCACTAGATATTATTTGCTTATATCTTATCATGGTTGTTTAGGACTTCAATTGATCAGTATCTCATTGGCATATATGCATCCTGTGCGGATTGCCTTAAATCACAAGCTTTATAAGCAAAGATGGATGGTGTTTAGCAATGGAATCAAGGTCGCACGTTTCGTTCTATTTGGAACTCGTCAACTAGATGTACTTGCATCTTATAATTGATGTTTACTCTGGGACTCGAACCCAGTACCATTCACTTCAAATGAATAAACCAAGTGAATAACACAATGAACTTTAAAGTGAACGGTACTGAGTTCAATTCCCAGAGAGAACATCAACTCTGGGTTGTAGGTACATGAAGATAAAAAGTTCCAATTAGAATGAAACATGCATCTTTGATCCCACTTCTACCCACCATCCATGTATATATATATTCATGTATATTAGAGTAAAGTCCGATGAAGATTTAGTACAAAACAATATTGTTCGCTTATATGTATTGTTCTAATCTACATACTACTGAAATTGTTAATATTTAAAAAACACACAATTTGTTTGATAACTAGTTTAAAGTAATCATTTGATCTGATAGATATGCCTTTAAAAAAACTTGTATACTACTTAGTACATTAGATAAGCGACTAAAATAGCTACGATTGTTTTGTATTAAAACCTATGACAACTTGAGTTGTTAATGATCTTAATGGCATGTTTTCATTCTGATACTAATTAATGAACATTGTAATTTCTTTCCAAAGTCAAGAAATATACTTTCTCAGCTAGATAGAAGTTGTTATTCATAAATGAACCATAATTCAATCACTCTTCTAAATCATTTAGTCTAATCATCACAATTAACTTTCGACAAGTTTTCTATTTATGAAATGCAAAATCATCACGTGAAGTAGTATGATGCGTGCTACTTATATTGATATAAGTCGTATATGACGCGAGTCAGGAATGTAATGTCTGGCGTCAGAAGATGGGGAAGATCAAGAAAGGAAGAGCGGGAATAGAAAGCATTTAGTATGGAAATGCAAAAACAACGAAGTTCGAGACAATTATTGAACATTTTGAAAATTAAGTATTATAGTATGGTTTTTCTATTTTACCAAGTAACTCTGTGAAGTCTAGCACACTGTCTGGGTGCCCAATCTGAGGTAGGTGGTTTCTTTAAGGGACCATACATTGATCCTTTGACTTAAAGGTCTAATCTACAAGGCAGTGGGGAAACGTTAGGAGATCCGGTCTCATGGTGGTCCGTCACCAACAATTGGTTCATATGCCATTGGTTTTCTTGGGATCCTGGATCCCATATACACCAACGGTTTTGAATGGGGGTTTTCCAAATTCCCTCAGTGGATCCTCCATATTCACCAACTCGGTTAAAGCACCGGATATTCACCATTTGTCCTTTCAGTTTCGTATACAACACCCTCTCCACAAGAAGTCAGTGTGTAGAACTTCTCTGGTAATAGTTGTATGCACGTGGCCATGTGAGAGCATTTGGAGACCGAGAGCTGGCTCTTCTCACACTCGGTCATACCAGGGCATTCGGGAGCGAAATAGTACTTAGATAATACGTAAATGAGACAATGTGAAAGCAATGACAAGGCAAGTGAAAAATGTAATTCCTGACGAATTTCAGGACTGTACTAATCTGTATTGAAGTTTGTAAATTCATGTTTTTATAACTTCCCTCCACAGTGTTTTTCAGCAAAACAGTTTATATATATATTAATGAATAAATCAGAGCAATAAACGAGGGTGGAATTCATAGCAAACTATAATTACTCATCATTTAAATGAGAATGGTTGTCCAAATGTATAACTGAATCTCTTTTTATATAACGCCCATTTTTTGTTCATTAACTAAATACAATAATATGAGAAAGGGGTTCTGTTGAGGTTGCAATAATTGAATAGTTAAGATCATGAGTCAACTGAAGTTAGACCATCATGGAAAATCTAGAAGCACTGGACGGCCGTTTCGTCTTATTATGGGACTCTTCAGCAACGTGCATCTACGATCCCACCTCAAGAGATTTTAACCCAGGACCTATTGGTCTCGCAACCGAACACTTAACCCCTAGACTACTGAGCCAGCTGGCATCCACCAGTGTTAATATTTAACTTCAATCAATCCACAAAATTGAGCCACCGTTCACAATTGTCATCAGTGAGTTAATATCTTACAACAGACTCGGTTGAACTTTAATGTTCATTGCTTCTCATTAGAACTCCAGGAAATACCTCTTGGAAACCTTCGCCAGTGAGCATATGATAATTATAATCAGAGAGGAGTCTTGTGAATTGTAGATACGCACTACTTAGGAGTCCCATGTTAGAAGGAAACGGCCGTCCAGTGCCACCAGGTTTTGACATTATAACTGATGTCAGTTCCTGGTGAAAAAACTAAATCTAATTCCTAACTGTAAAGTTTAATCATAAATCTGAATTCTAATTCCTCACACTAATCTATAACCCTAGTCATTAGATAGACGTTCCAAGATCATTTTAGTCCATAAATTACAGTCTCATCAAAAGAATTAATCCTTCTAGAAATCTTCAAAAATTATTCCTCTATTTTAATGGAGTTTTGTTCTCTGAGCTGGATTGTTTGGTCATGAAGCTTTCATCGTTCTTCTTAAAAACATCATCAGCACAAACTTCAGGTAGAAGTGAAGTGTTCGAATTTCTACACATATAGTTCACAACTTGTACTGTAGATCTTCAATGTGAACCATATATGGAGAAATTCAAACACTTCACTTCTACCTGAAATTTGTATGGATGATTTCGTTCAGAAGAATAATGAAAGCTCCCACGATCAAACCATCCAGCTCAGAGAATAAAACTCTAACAGAATTCATCTAACTGAACTACAAATCTTCTCCACTATCTCACTATCCCTCTGTTTCTATTTTGTGTTTTGTCTTTTTCTTACTATTCTACAGAGATTGTACTAAAATGAATGGTTATTCACATTCTCATAGTCCAATGATAAAGTAAGTCTTTCATTATCTTAATCTAGTCAATATATAGTCAATCACAAGATTATCATTCACAAGATCGTTTAACTCATTTAGAACATAGTGGAAATTATATTCCACGTCCATTTCGTATACGATGGTCTAGTGGAAATTGTAATTCAACACGTTGTGCAAATTGTTCAGATATTGTTTATGCAAATGAAAGAATAGATGCAGTTGGTAAGGTATTTCATCGTTTATGCTTTAAATGTAATGATTGTCAACGTCTTCTTGATCGTGGTACTGCATGTGATCATAATCGTGAAGTATTTTGTCATAGTAAGTTAATAGTCTTTTTTGTCATAACAATTAGTTGTTTATGGATGACCTTTGAAGGAATCTTAAGTGACCTTGAGAAATCGGTTCAATCGGTACATGAACTCAATCAAAAACTTAATGCTCACTAGTGACTAGCTTCATGAAGGAATTCTCGGAGTTCTAGTGAGAAGCCGTGACCAATGAAATGAATCCGTATCAGGTAGAGACAGGCATCTATCTCAGTACAATGAAAGATAGGCACGCAATTTCGTGGATTGGTATAAGGTAGACACTAACACCATTGGATGCCGGCTCAGTGGTCAAGTAGGTTAGGCGTTCGCGTGCGAGATTGAAGGCCCTGGGTTGGAATCCCACGAGCGGGATCGTGGGTGTGCACTGCTGAGGAGTTCCACAAAACAGCCATCCAGTACTTCCAGGTTTTCAATGGTGGTGTAACATCAAACGGTTTATGATCTCAATCAAAAACTTAACAATCTCCACAACGTTGAACTAATCTTTCTTATTCAAATATTAGCTAATCAGAAAACAGTCTTGAGATGGTGGAGAAGATTTGTAGCTCAGTTGGACGTCGAGGTGTACAGAACAATCTGTGAAATGCATATGGAGAAATTTGAACACTTCACTTCTATCTAAAGTTTGTGCTGATGATGTCGTTCAGAAGAACGATGACCAAACCATCCATCTCAAAGAACAAAACGCCATCAGAAAACAGTTTGTATAAAGTCAAAGTATATTATACAAAACCAAAGAAATATAGTGAATATACTTCTTTTATATGGTTCAAAAACTTGTCTAAAGTCGTAATGCATACAGTAGAGGAAATCATCTATATGGCTCTATAATAGTTGACCTCTGGAGACATGATGAAATCTCGAAAACTCTTTCAATCTCGACCACATAGCTTCAATATTGTTTGTGTGCACTCTGGTTGTTAGGTCCACAAAATGTCACTTGTGGATAACGACACGATGCACATAATCAAGTCTATGTAGGCATTTGTACTCTCTCCAATCATCCGTATATATTGTAGTAACTGGTTGCAGCCAGTGTTACTGATGCTTTCATTATCCAGTTTGCAATTTGCTTTAGTTTCAATCTGGATCGAGTGAAAAAATCTTATTCTAACAAACTTCTTTCTCCAACATAGATTACATCGAAAGAAAACATCATCACGGTAGTTTTCACAAGTCGTGTGATTAACACAATTACAAGTAAAGGAACTTCTTAGTAGTCCCATTTGTTGTAATCGCTCAGTTATCTTTTTTTTTCTAAATTCCGCTGTGAACCGATCGTACATGAGCATCAGGTACTGAAATTGGTGCTCTGGTCTTGAAATCCATCAAACGCTTCTGACTGACTCGTCCATAAATTATAGTCTCACCACTGTTCTAAAACTCTATCTCACATAAAAGAATCTATTCTAAGCTTTTACTTACTTGCTTATGCTTGTTACTATTCGTGATGGAGTATAGGCCATCCATCAGCATTCTCCATCCAACTCTATCCTGAACAATCTTTTACAATTGTATTCAGTTGCTATTCATCCATTTGATGTTTGCTTCTAATTCTCAACGTAGTGTGTTCTTTGGCCTTCCAATTTTCCGTTTCCCTTTCTGTATAAGATTTTGATGATTGTTGAGGTTTGATTGAGATCATGAATCGTTGAATATTAGAGCTCCATTAAAAACCTGGAGGCACTAGATATCTGTTTCGAACCATGTGTGCGGGATCGTGGATATACACTGCTGAGCAACTTCATACTAGGACGAGACGGTCATCCAGTGCTTCCAGGTTTTCAATAATGCTCTAACATTGATCGATTTATGATCTCAATCAAAAATCTATATATTAGAATAGATGGAAACGTGTGATATATATTCATATTTGTAAAGTATAGTATTACTTCCATTTACAGTAAATCATAGAAACGTATACACATTTGCATTTTAATATCACGTACTGCAAATCTTATAGTTAAAATTGTAAGGAGTGTAGGAATGAGCCAATCAGAATCGAGTAAAGCGTCTTGCGCGAAATTCAAAAGGGAGGAACTTTTATTTCATATAATAGAAAGAGATGAGTTACTTACTTACGCCTGTAACTCCTAATAGAGCATAGGTCGCCGACCACCAATCTCCAACCCACTCTGTCCTGAATGTTCCTTTCTAGTTCTATCCAATTTTTGTACATTCTTCTTATATCTGTCTCCATTTCTCAAAGTAACGTGTTCTTTAAAATTCCTCTTCTTCTTTGAACTTGAGGATTTCAAGTGAGCGCTTGCATTGTCACGCAGTCGGGTACTTTCCTCAATGTGTATCCTATCCACTTTCAGCACTTCTCCCTGATTTCTTCCTACGATGCAATCTGTTTTGTTCTCTTCCACAGTAGATTGTTGCTGATAGTATCTGGCCAACGGATCCGAAGTATTTTGCGTAGACAATTGGTAATAAACACCTGTATCTTGTAGATGATAGCTTTCGTTGTTGTCCAAGTTTCCGCCCCATAGAGTACAACTGTTTTGACATTGTCATTAAAAATTCTGACCTTGATGTTGGCTGATAGAGAGTTGTTTTGAGTTCCAGATGTTCTTCAATTCTAGATATGCTGCTCTTGCTACTCGGAGATGCTTGGATTCTGTGAAACACATTGAATGCAAGTTAGATAACGAAAATTAACTTCAGGAGAGCTCCTGTTATGCTCCGACCATGAAGCAGAGAATGTTTCACATACACAACGAGTCACACTGATCCTATTCAAACAATCATAAACAATTTTGATGAAGTTTTGTTCTCTAGTCTAGATGATTTGATCGTGGAGCTTTCATCATTCTTCTAAACAACAACAACATCATCATCATCAGTAGCACAAACTTCAAGTAGAAGTACAAATAGAAGCATAAACAATATCTACAACCTTATACACCCGTCAGTCAGTCAGTTACAACGTAGAACTTCGTAAGTACGTACATCAGTTCGAGTTGGCATATTACATTAGCACACAGATACAATTGTCGGTTCAAATCCCATAGTGGTAGTAAATTTATAAGCCGTAATCGGAAACATTAGGATTTGAAGATGTTATTCAAGGAGTATAATCCAGTGAAATAAATTTGGAAAGACAAAATAGAAAGGGACATGAAGAATTCAGCGTTTCGGAATTTGAGAGAACACAAAGAGTGGATACACCTGAGCCACTACAAACGATTTTGAGCCATGTCACATTCAAGGTCTCTAACCATTGGTTGCTATCGTCACACGGACTCCAACTATGTAGTCTACACTACCAGCATGTCTCAGTCCATTAGTCAGTGACATCGTAGATTTGTGCTATGTTTCGGTCTGGCCGCTCCTAGCTTTCTCCCAACCTACTCCTACACCAGAAAACATCGCACGTCGGGACAGTCGGTGGTTGGGGATTCGTAACACGTGCCTTAGCCATCTCAACTGATGACGTTTAATTACTCCATCAGTTGATTTGCCATCCTTACCTAGTACCCGTTTCTTAACAACTGCATTACTTACTCGGTGGTCCCAGGATATACGAGCAATGTTTCGAAGACACCTATGATCGGATACTAGTAACCTACGAATATCCTCTACTCTTACCGGTCATGTTTCACTGCTATAAAGTAGGACGGAATGAACTGCTGTGCAGTAAACTCTTTCTTTGGTTAGTAGACGAATATCTCGCCTACGTCATAAGTAACGCAAGTTAGCAAAAACTAGTCAAGCCTTCTGTATTCGTGTTGAGATTTTGTCACACACCAGACCACGGGGGCTGATGAGACTCCCAAAACAAATGAGACCGTAGAGACGCTCAACTATTTCACTTCCTATCATTAGTTCAGGTGTCAATGCAACCTTATACTAATAAATTAAATATCAGTAATATTATCTGTTCATTATAATTTATGTACATAATTGTTACATCTTAAATAGAATAAGTTTTTCTTTTCTCTTATCATATGATTATCTCTTATTTCATTAACTTAAGGTTATCAAATTGGATATACAGCATCACCCTAATAAGTTACATTGTAAACAATAAAGATTGTTCATTGCTAATTAGGTGTAGATTAATTCGGAGTAAACTCTACGTATATGTATATGTATATACATGGTTTTCATAGTACAGTTGATGATTGTCTTTCAAGAAATGATGAATTTGACCGATATATGTAATTCATGCATATATGTCACATAGGTTGATATATATATATATATATAACTGTACATATTGCATAATATTATTAAATTATGTAATATGAATTATGTAATCACATTGGGTCGATGAGTCGAGCTAAACCACCATGAAAAACCTGGAAACACTGAACGACTGTTTTATTCTAGTATGAAGCGCCTAAATAGTATGGATTCACGACCCTGCGCACAGGATTCGAACCGAGAACCTTCGGTCTCGTGCTTGAATGCTTACCTTCTAGACCACTGAGGAAGCATTCAACGGTGTTGATGACTAACTTCTATCGGCACATGAATAGCCATTTCGTCTTATTGTGGGACTCCTCAGAGGTGCGCATTAATGATTACTGTCCCAGGACCTATCAGTCTCGCGCGCGAACACTTCACCTATAGATCACTGAACCGGCCGACATCGAACGGTGTTAATGTCAAACTTCAACTACTGCAAGAAATTGAGCTACCGTCCACCATTGTCCTCAGTGAGTTACTATCTCATAATAGACCCAGTTGAACCCCACTAATCACTGCGTCTCACTAGAACTCCAGGAAATAACTCTCGTTGACAGTCACTGGTGAGCATACGATGATTATTATGAGAAGAGGTTTTGTGGAGATTTGAGTAATTTTAAAGTTGAATTCATGAGTCAATTGACGTTAGACCACCATTGAAAAACATGGAAACACTGAACGACTGTCTCATTCTAGTATGAAACTCTTCAGCAGTCTGCAATCACGATCCTCCTCGCGGGCTTCGAACGCAGAACCTTCGGTCTCGCTCGCGAACGTTTAATCCATATCCGACCATGTTAATGTCTAACTTCAACCAATACACAAAATTGCTTCATGGTCCACTATTGTCTTTAGTGAGTTACTATCTCACAACAAACACGGTTGAACTTCACTGGTCACGTCTTCTCATCAGAACTCCAGGAAATAACTCTCGGAGATAGTCACTAGTGAGCATACGATGATTATTATGAGAAGAGGTTCTGACAAATAATCCATGAATTTGAAATACCGAGATTGGTTTTAAACTATTTTACTCAATATATCCAAAAGATTATCACGGTTATCTCGTGAACTTCAACTAAACAATTCTTCATTTTACAACACAGGTGATTGATATCAACAGCTTTACTAACAGTCTTACTAAGACAGTACCCAGTATTTTCCATTGTCTTAGATTATTCTTGAACATACGTACTATATGTGGAGTGAAGAAGAACATCAGTGGGGACAATCGAACGCATTTCAACATAAAATTACAGAATCAATTAGTAGAATTTGAGAACCATACAGTGAGACTTCACTTACAAAATGTCAATCAATCGTCTTAGACTTCATTGTTCCTTTGTTTCCACAGTAATTATTCTCTGTTCTCGTTCTCTTCTCTTTGATCTTCTCAACCATCTACCTCCAAGCATTTCACTTTCGATTGATGATACATATACTACTTATATCTATGAACATCAGTAATACATACTATGTATACTTCGACTACCTTAATCAACAATAATTCAGTCATCTCAACTTTCATCAATCTAAACAACAACAACAATCATATTTATTACACTATCTAATATAAATAATCTCTAATTGAATAGTTGTATTGAATTAAGGTCATACGCCCTGAAATAGTTCATGGGTGGATCAGATTTTATTACAATACTTGTAAACAATGTAATTTGATCTCCTCTCACTTCTTTTTGTTCTTTCAATGAACATGATCGAAACAATCACTTGTATTCATGATGATATAATCCTAGTGATTATTATGTAATATGAAATATGAGCTTAATCTATTTATTAGAGAATATTAGATGTTAGTCATTTGAGTTATGAAAGATTTTGATTATGGTGTATGTTACTGATATTGATAGATATAAGTAGTATGTGTGTCACTAGTCGAAAGTGGAATGTCTGGTGAACAGAAGGTTCAAAAAAATATCGATGAGAAGAGAACAAGTACAAAGAATGATGGATGTGAAAATGAAGAACCAATGATTTTACAAAGAGATTCTGTATTGTTGTATTCAAATACATTTGGTTGTCACTCATTGGGTTCTTGTTCACTACATTAACAGTAGTAGGAATCTAATCTAACATTGATTGTTTCCAATGTTCCAGTTCTAAATCTCTGTACTGCAATCAAATTTCTTTTATATTTTTCACCTTTTCGTATTCATCAAAGATCTGAGAAAAATCTGGATTTCCACTACGAGATAGTCAGATTGTGAAGCTGACTGGTACTGGTTGTACTACGACAATTTCCTCAAGATAACAAATATGTCTTGATGACGAATACTCGGACAAAATCTAAGTCCCGAGTTTCCTACCGACTACTTACAAACATATATATATATATATATATATATATATATATATATATATATATATATATATATATATTCACTTAGTATTATTTGCTTCCATCTTACCATTTTTTTAAAAACTGCATTTGATCATCCTCTTGTTGGCGTACCTGCATCCTGTGTGGACTGTCTCGATATCGCCTTACGTCACAAATTCTATAAGCAAAGATGGATGATAACTAGTAGTGAAATTCAGGATGCACGTTTGGTCCTACTTGGCATTCGTCAGCTGGATGTGCATATGTCAATAAGGGACCGATGAATTTCAGTCCTAAACATTAATCTGAAGATTCAAGCAAACTGATAGTTAACATGTGCTCACTAGTGACTAGCTTCGTGAGGGAATTCTCGGAGTTCTAGTGAGAAGTCGTGACCAGTGGAGCTAATCCGTGTCGGGTAGAGACAGGTATCTACCTCAGTACAATGGAAGGTGGTCGCGCAATTTCGTGGATTGGTTGATGTTAGACACTAACACCATTGGATGCCGGCTCAGTGGTCTAATGGTTAAGTGCTCAGGCGCGAAGCCAGTAGGTCCTGGGCTCGAGCCCCACGTGATGCGGGATCGTGGATGCACACTGCTGAGGAGTCCCATATCGGGACGAAACGGTCGTCCAGTGCTTCCAGGTTTCCAACGCTGGTCTAACATCATTTAATTCATGATCTCAACCAAAAACCAAGCGAATTTAAACTTCAACTCATAGCATAAGCAAGTGGCTATCCGGACTCAGTAGGTAAATGGATAACACGATGGCGGCTAAAGCAAACAGTATTCAGTTCAAGTCCTAGAGTGAACATCAGTTCTGAGATACAAGTATGTTCAACTGATGTGTTTCGAATACGACGAAACTGGTATTCTTGATTCCATTGTTAGCCACTCTCCATCTTTGCTTATATATATGTGTGTGTACTTAATGGGGCATCTTTTTTTTCCTATTTTACAGATTGTTATATTAAAAACTTTGGTTCCAAAGGATTAAAAGCTGGTACAAATCTACGTTGTGCTTAAATTACTTTTTATTAAATCATTAAAATCAATTGTGTTATTATTATTAATGTTATTTTCCTTTTAATTCATAAGAACGATATATATATACTACTTAAATATTCATATTCAATAGTTAATGTTGAACAATTTTCCATAATTTTTTCTTGCTCAATCAAGTTTTACATTCTTTTATTTAAACAAAAACAAACCAATCAATAAACAAATAAACAGATCAATAAACAAACAAATCAATCAATAAACAAATAAACAGACAACAAATCAATCAATAAGCAAATAAACAGATCAATAAACAAACAAATCAATCAATAAACAAATAAACAGAAATCAATAAACAAACAAACAAATCAATAAGCAAATAAACAGATCAATAAACAAACAAATCAATCAATAAACAAATAAACAGATCAATAAACAAACAAATCAATCAATAAAAGGACATATCAACACCATATTTTCACCGTTCGAATCCCACTTTGACATATCATGAATATCTTATTTTGTAACTTTTTTTCTATGTAAACCATCCAACCTCTATGAAAACATTGAAATGGATAGAGGGTTTGTTTCTTTCTTGTTTTTTCTTGTTGAAACAATTAAGATGAGTATCCTTTTTTCTTTTTTTTTTAAGAAAAAAAAACAGAAGAAAATTACCGTGCATTTTGTTATTGTTTTTTTCTTGTTTGTTTCCTATGTCGTTTTTCTTTGTTTTTCTCAGTGAGTTTTTTGTGTGTTTTGTTGTTGTTGTTGTTGTGGTGGTGGTGGTGGTGGTGGTCGTCGTCGTCGTCGTTAACGCTGCTTGTTTTAATACCATTTGAATATCTATCCACTATTATTATTACTTATAACTATTATAAGTAGTATTAGTATTAATGATTTTGTGAATAATGAGATTGATAGAATTTGGTGTTTGTTTTTTTTTGGGGGGGGGGAGGCGCTGGGGGGAAAGGGAGGGTTATATTTATCATACCTTATAGTTATTCCTTCTTATAAAGAATAATGAATGTTTCCAATTGTTTATTATTTACATTTAAATATGTGATCAGAGTTATTCTATTGAAATACTTAATTACGTAATAGCAAGTTGTATTAAAGATTATTTCAGTGTTGTTGTTGTTGAGTTTTGTTTCTTTCTGTTTTGAGCTAAATGGTTTGGTTATTATTATCACCAGGATCTATTTCATAGTCAGTTGACATGACTTAGTAGCTAAGTGGATAATTTGATGGTGTTTAAAGTGAACGGTATCGGGTTCGAGTCCCAGAATGAACATCAACTCTGAGATGCAGATACATTCAAATGATGAGTCTCAAATAGTACGAAACATGTGTCTTGGATTTCACTGCTAGCCATTATCCATCTTTGCTTACAATGCTTGAGATTTCAAGTTAATTAACAAAACCTCAATAAAACGGTTCCTTAATCGGGTGTCAACAGATACGTTATAGGTGTATAACATATAATGAAAACTTATTTGTAGAATCTATTGGGATTTCACTATTTAAATGACTCATATCAGGGAAGAATAACAGGAAATATTTACATAACATCCTAAGGTAGTAGTATTACCTATAATATTTAGCCAATTATCTCATACACATGAACAAATGCAGATGATAGCAACTAATGTAGCAGTAGCCTCTGCATCAGTAGACTTCAACATACACAAAGGAAAAAGCAAGATCCTCAAATACAACACAGAGAGAACCAATCCAATCACATTCAGTGTAGGGACTTTGGAAGAAATAAAAACTTTCACGTACCTAGAGAGCATCATCGATGAACAAGGAGGATCGGATATGGACGTAAAGGTAAGGAATGCACAGCAAGGGTCGCATTCCTACAATTGAAGAACATATGAAACTCAAAACAACTGTCTGTCAACCAATATCAAAGTCACAATCTTCAATACGAACATCAACACAGTTAGTTCTACTGTACGCAGCTGAAACTTGCAGAACTATTACAACCATCATCAAAATGGTTCAACTATTTATAAATAGTTGTCTACGTAAGATACTCAACATCCAATGGCTGGATACGATCAGTAACAGTCTACTGTGGGACAGAACTAACCAACCTTTATTTGACGAGGAAATTATAAAACGACATTGGAAGTGAATAGGATATACATTTTAGAAATCATGAAACTGCATCACGAGGCTAGTCGTAACTTGGAATGCTGAAGTGATTCAGAACAGAGGAAGGCCGAAGAACACATTACGTCAGAAAATAGAAGTAGATATGAAAAGGATGAATAGGAACTGGAAAGAGTTGGAAAGGATTGCCTAGGACAGTGTTGGATGGAGAATGTTGGTGAGCGACCTATGCTCTTCTTCACGAGGAGTAACAGGCTTAACTAAGCAATTAAATATCTCTTACACTTCATGTGAGAACATACATTACATCTTACAATATTCTTATTATCTACTACTCGTTTGTTATGTTTCTAAATATTTAGAGAAGTGACCAGATTATTGAAAATGCATAGCGTTATAGCAGATGGTACCATGTCAAACTTACATAGGTTATTCTAACCAATTTATCCATTCTCAAGTCATATAACTGTCTTTATATGATCATATATATGTTAATTGCTTACCGTATTCATCAAGTGTCCGTAACTCATATTTGCCTAACTAAAAATATCGACAAATACAAGGGTCAAAACGAATTAGCTCACTCATCGTCTCCGTTGTGCGTCATTTCGTTACCCTGATTGTTTGTCCAGATCAGTGAGTGTACGTATTCATACTTCATTCTCGCATTTGGCTTATTTAATTCCTCTATTGGTGAGACTATAATGTATGGGCAACCTTAGAGGGTCTCCATATTGACCTTGAAAGTATCCATCTAACAACTATGACTAACTGAGGGTTATAAACCAGTGTGAGGACTTCGAATTGAGATTAACAGTTGATGATTAAGGTTAGAAATTACATTTATGGTTTTCATTACGAATTCATATCAGTTATAATGCCAAAACTCTATTTTTCAAAATGGATGAGTGAATTTCGAGCCAAAATCTGAGACCTGTTATCTTATACCTGATTAGTTCGTCCATAAATTATAGTCTCACCCCTCTATTAACTAATGTGGGTTAAGATAAGGATTATATACGATGATAGAAGGCTTAACTGGAGTTCGATAAAGGACTATTAAATCACCATCGAAATACTGTGCTTATACCCTAGGTTATTAAGAATAAACCATAGTCGTTTCAACCACACATTTCACATCCATCGGATCATATTAACACATACACAGATTCCGAATTCAACTGTCCATCATATGTTTGTTTTAATAGTTGAGATCATAAGTCAATTAAAACTAGACCAACATGGAAAATCTGGAAGTACTGGACGGTTGTTTTGTCCTATTGTGGAATTCTTTAGTGGCAGTGCGCATCCACAATCCCACCACATGAGATTCGAACCCAGAGCCTATCAGTCTCACGCGCTAGCGCTTAACCATTAAACTACTGAACTGACCGACATCCAACTTCTCCACAATGATTATTTGTTAAATCTATTCCTAAAGTAACCTAAACCAGAATATCTAATATAATGTTAAAATGATTGTTACCAACCTTTGAGATCAACTTCATTAGTTAATAATATCAAAAATCACCTTCCAATCATTAGTAAATCGAATAGACGAGATAAATACTATCGGTTACTATGGTAACTGGAATGCATCAATTATTTTAAATATTGATTATAATTATTTATTAATTTTTGATTTCCAACAACCAAAATAACAGTTATACGAAGTATCATAATGAAGTATTGATAGTTACATATATCCGGTTATGGTTTTGATTTCCCTACTAATATTGCGGTATATACTACTGATATCGATAGATATTAGTAGTATGTATCACTAATCAAAGTGATATCTTTGGTGGCAGAAGTTTGAGAAGATCGAAGAAAAGAGAAAGAGAACAACGAAGGATTAGTGTGAAAACGAAAGAACAATGAAGTCTAAGACGATTGATTGACATTTTGTCAATGAAGTATTTACTGTATGATTCTCAGATTTCACTAAGAGATTCTGTAATTTTGTGTTGAAATACATTCGATTATCACAGTTGATTGATCACTGGGTGGTGATCAATGTTATGCGTGTCTAGTCCTTATTAGTGCAGATCGAACGCTATCGTCTCTAACTGTGAAACTGAGTGACACGAGATCGAATCCGCCAGGGAGCACCAGTTCCCTCAAGATTACAGGTACATCTTGCTGACGAGTGCCAAGTAGCACGAAACCCGGGTCCAGAGTTTCCTGTCGACTACCTTCAACCATCATCTAATATCCGATTATCCTCACTTGTGTTCTCGTTCACTACAATTATCCCAAACATATTTCATAAATATAAGTATCAATATTGGCTAGCAGTGAAAGTGGGTACACCCATTTCGACCTCTTTTGAACCTGTCACCTTGATGTACCTACATCTCAATAGTTAATGCTCACTATAGGACTCGAATCTACTATCTTTACAATCAACATACACGTTCTCTAGTTTGTCCAATGGAACAAATTTGATGATTGAAATTCATTGCTTAACATCAACAATGACATTAGTTGAAGGTGTTAATATGGGTACTGATATTGTGGTATGTGCTACTGATGTCGACTTATATAAGTAGTATATACCATGTATCGAAAGTAAAATGCTTGGAGGTAGAAGGTGAAGAAGATCGAAGAGAACAATACGAGAGCAATGAGTGATTGATGTGGAAACAAAAGACATTTTGTCAACGAAGTATTTCAATAAAGGATTCTGTAATTTGTGAAAGTACATTTGATTGTCCTGTACTACAGTCTTATCATTATATCAATATTCAACCAGACAAGAAACTCTAAAAAGAAAGTAACAACCTAACATTCATATCAATGATCAATATTACATCATAAGTGACATAAGTTCATAAATTATGTAACATTAGAAAAGGTTAGTTATCAGTTTTGTCCTGAATCTAAGAAATAAGAACTTCCCATCTTATTCACATTATGACGTTGGTATTGGTTGTTATGTCAAAAATGTATTATATGCTTCAGTTGTATTAGTTCCTATGTGTTAGGACAGTAATAACAGGATGGTAGTTGTTCATTTCCCCTCCTCTGCTCCCCCTCTCTCTCCATCTCTTTCTTTCACCCCTTTAATACCATTATTGATCAGCTCAGTTATATTGTTAGGTGGTATAAGTTATCAGTTTATAAATCGATCAATAAATAACAAACAAGAAGTTAATGCTTATTTGGTTTTTTGGTCACCTTCTAACTAAATTGACAATTATTAGCTGGAGATAGAAATCAGATGATAGTGGTTAATTTAGTCATAATTCACTACACTGTTTATCTTCACCTGTATTTGTTGATGTGAAAGGATAGAAGGACTAGGGGATCTGAGAAGTCCAAATCATCTAGTTGAATCCAAGCTGTCAAATGTATTCTATGCTTCCCCTCCGATGTTAAGGTCTTCATAATCCAGTCAACTACCAGGAGAGCGAGAAATGGCCTATGCTCCTTCACGAGGAGTAATATGCGTAAGTAAGTAAGTATGATGACGAGTTCCATTCAATTGATTGCTCAACAATGATCCATAGTATCGCGATCTGGTCGATACAGAATCAATCCTCACGGAATCTGGTTTATGTATCTTGAAGTTGGCCGTCTACTGAATCTTTCTTCCGGTTCAGCAACACTCTGTTGAAAACGTTTCCTGGCACTGACAGTAGCGTGATGACTCTGTAGCTGGGTTCCCTGATTAGGTATCTTGATGAAATATCCTACTTTCTAATCTGTCGGCACTTGTTCCCCCTCCCAAACATTCTTGAATGGAACATAGTGTATGTTTGCAGTTGCTTTTATATTTGATTTCAATGTCTATTATCAGGTCCTACTGCTTTCTCGCTTTCAATTTGTCTGGCCATCCTAATTCCTTCGATCGTTAGTGAAGTAACATAGATAGAAAGGTCTGTGTGTGCTGCTTCGGTGTGTGATGAGTTCATTGGATCTGGTCTATTCAAGAGTTTCTCGAAGTATTCAAGTCATTCGTTTCTCTGTTGTTAAATCTCAGTGCTTGGCTTGCATTCTTTATCTTTGACTGGTCTCTCTAGTTTACTATATTTCCCTGCTGGTTTCTTCGTTGTATTACATAGTTGTTTCATATTTTCTACTCTAAGAGCTTTTCC
Organism: Schistosoma intercalatum; assembly: GCA_944470365.2. NCBI lineage: Eukaryota > Metazoa > Platyhelminthes > Trematoda > Strigeidida > Schistosomatidae > Schistosoma > Schistosoma intercalatum. The sequence continues at coordinate 1,581,334 of OX103729.1, forward strand.
CACTGACAAGTCAGTGTCTAAACTCATTTACTTTCAAAATGAATTAATTCCGATATTCTTTGAATTCTTGTAAATATTTCCTAAACCGTTTACAATTATTCTTCAAATACTCTCAATTCAACAGAAAATCCTACTTCAAATTGAAAATTCCACGTGACTATCGTAACCAATGATCTAGTCCTTGTTTTGACTAGTGTTGTGAATGGTTGTAATAAAGTTAGGAGCGACGAAATCAAAACGTGGCATCGGTGCTTGAAGTCCTGTGTTCTTCGAACTTCCTCCTTTCCACTTCCCTTCACCATTCCAAGTTACGACTAGCCTCGTGATGCAGTTTCATGATTTCCGAAATGTATATCCCATCCACTCCCAACGTCTTTTTATAATTTCCTCTTCAGCTGGAAGCTGGTTAGTTCTGTCCCACAGTAGACTGTTGCTGATGCTATCCGGCCATTGGATGTTGAGTATCTTGTGTAGACAACTATTTATAAATAGTTGAACACTTTTGATGATGGTTGTAATAGTTCTTTAAGTTTCAGCTGAGTATAGTAGAACTAACTATGTTAATGTTCGTATTGAAGATTGTGATTTTGATATTGGTTGACAGACAGTTGTTTTGAGTTTCATATGTTCTTCAATTGTAGGAATGCGACCCTTGCTTTGCCAATCCTTGCCTTTACGTCTGCATCTGATCCTCCTTATTCATCGATGATGCTGTCCAGGTATGTGAAGGATTCTACATTTTCCAGAGTTTCACCATCAAGTGTGATTGGATTGTTCTCCGTGTTGTATTGCAGGACCTTGGTTTTCTCCTTGTGTATGTTGAGGCCTACTGATGCAAAGACTGCTGATACACTGGCTGTCTTTATCTGCGATAAGAGGGCTAGGTCATCTGCAAAGTCCAAATCGTCTAATTGCTTCCGAGCTGTACATTGTATGCCGTGTTTGCCCTCAGATTTCGAGGTCTTCATAATCCAGTCGACCACCAGAAGAAAGAGGAAGAGAGAGAGTAGACAGCCTTATCTGACTCCGGTCCTTACTTGGAATGCATCTGACAACTGTCCTTCATGCACGATCTTGCACTGTAGTCCGTCGTATGAGTTCCGGATAATGTTGACAATCATCTCAGGAACTCCATAGTGTCAAAAACGTTTCCATAACGTTATTTTATCTACACTGTCAAATGACTTTTCATAATCAATGAAGTGGATGTATAATGACGAGTTTAACTCAACTGATTGTTCAACAATGATCCATAGTATCGCAATTTGGTCTGTCCACGACCGATCTTTACAGAATCCAGCCTATGGATCTCAACGTTGGGCGTCTACTGCGTCTTTTATCTCATTCCGTAGAAAACTAAAAAAAGCGCTAATCAATATCATTCACTTGTACTACAAATCTTCTCCATCAACTCAAATTTATTGTCAATCTAACTGTTTTACATCGTTTTAAACGTCTAATCATAACTATTGTAATTATCATCTTGATTATTCAATAGGACTTTCATCTGTGAATGAACATTGTTATATTACAAAACTTTATATGTGAATAGATTAGATTAAAGTATTATCTAAATCTAAGTGTTGATTTATGCTAATGATGAATGAAAGAAATTGTAATAATCCTTATTCAACATGTGATATAAAAGTACATAAGTTATCTTATTAGATTATGCATTAAAATGCATTAACTCACATATGTAATACAATTTGTTTTCCTTTGTTTCTCCATTCAATTAAAAGATAAGTTATTAGCCCAATTGTGAGGGGGTTGGTGATAGTGATAGTGGTGGTGGATTGAGATGAAATTCAATTATGAAAAGTGTTGGTTACCATTCATCCAGTGGTTAAGTGTTCGCGAGCGAGATTGACCGGTCCTAAGTTCGAATCCAGCAAGGCGAGATCGTGGGTCGGTCGTTCAGGGCTTTCAGGGTTTTCCATGGTGGTCTAGCATCAATTGATTCATGATCTCAACTAATGAAATAACTAGAATCTCCACAAAACCCCTTCTGATACTAATTAAAATATGCTCACTAGTGACTGGATTCATGAAGTATTTCCTGGAGTTCTAATGTGAAACAGTGACCAGTGGAGTTCAACGGGGTCAGCTGTGAGATAGTAACTCATTGATGACAATGATGGATGTGTCGCTGAATTTCATGGATTGTTTGAAGTTAGATATTAACACCGTTGGATGCCGACTGGCTCAGTGATCCGGTGCGATCCACGCGCGAGACTGATAGGTCCCAAGTTCGAATCCAGCGGGGCGAGACCGTGGGTCGCACGTCTAGTGCTTCCAGGTTTTCTATTGAGGTCTAGCTTCCATTGATTCATAACCTCAACTACTGAAAATAGGTTTATTTTGTGGTATAGTTGTGATGTGACCGTAGAAATTAACAACAATATTAGGAACGGATTTGTTGGATCTTTATAGTTAACATCACCAACTTTCTCCACGGTAATAATTTCCAGTTGATATTCACTCTCTTCTGATGTCTGCCTCCAATTACCGACGTAGTGTGTTTGTTGCTCTATCAATTTTCCATCTCACTTAAGAATTTCAAGTAAACGATTGCCTCGTGAGGCAGTTTACTGATTCCCTCAATGAATGTACTATACAATTCCAACATCATTTCCTAATTTCCTATTCAGATGGAAGCTGGTCTGTTCTCTCTTACAGAATGCTGTACCTGATAGTATCCGGTTAACGGACATTGATTGACATAGATTTGAAAATCTCTCACCATTCTCCACCCTTCCTCTCAATCCATCGCGTCCCATGATATCTTCATATCCGGTGTTATCCATTCCAACTTTGGTGTTTAGGTTTTCCATTGGAACTGTCAAGTCGTTCTCAGGTCACTTTACTATGATTGATTGCAGCATCTCATAGAACTGATTTTTATCGTCGTCATTGTTATCGTGGTTGATTGCATGACGATGGATATCATTGAATGGATGCTTTGATGAATCTGGATTCATGAGATTCCCATCCTATCAGTGCTTCTTGCACAGTATCAAAGTAACTCCCTGAGTGTGTAGAACATTTCCTCTTTGTGACCGAAGTTCATCTGCATCTCCCCTTTATCTAGTCTTTACTGTCCAGCATGAATTCAATGGGTCTCGCTGATTTCGAGTACTGTCACATTGTATCTTCACATTTCTGTAGCTATTCGACTGATCTTTCCAGTCTTCCACATCGTCCATACACTCCATGTACCTATAAAAATTTGTTACTCTAATTCTTAGAAGTGGCGTCAACTTCATGACTTTCATAGAATCTTAGCTTCCTTCAACTTACAGAGTAGAGTTTAAAATGTTCAGTCTTGTTGGCAAGGGCCGAAATCCTACTATTGAATAACATATGAAACTCAAAACAACTGTCTGTCAACCAATATCCAAAATCACAATCTTCAATACGAACATCAACATAGTTAGTTCTACTATATGCAGCTGAAACATGCAGAACTACTACAACCATCATCAAAAGTGTTCAACTATTTATAAATAGTTGTCTACACAAGATACTCAACATCCAATGGCCCGATACCATTAGCGACAGTCTACTGTGGGACAGAACAAATTAGCTTCCAGCTGAAGACGAATTTATAAAAACACGTTGGAAGTGGATAGAATATACATTACTCAAATCATGAAACTGCATCACGAAGCTAGTCGTAACTTGGAATGCTGAAGGGAAGCGAAACAGAGGACGACCAAAGAACACATTACGTCGGGAAATAGAAGTAAATATGAAAAGGATGAATAAGAATTAGAAAGAGTTGGAAAGGATTGTCTAGGACAGTGTTGGATGGAGAGTGTTGTTGAGCGACCTATGCTTCTCTTCACGAGGAGTAACAGGAGTAAGTAAGGAAGTAGTTGGGATTTTGTTTTTAATATGATTTTTTTCTAAGGGATCGAAATGATCTCCTCACACCCAACCTTCTTCCTTTACAATGAAAATTTGATTGAAACCTACTTTATCCTTTTGTTTTTCATATTGAACCAATTGCTTTAATTATTTGTTTAAGGGCGTATCAAATGAACAAATTGAATATTGGATAATGAAAAAAGAAAACATAAATAAACCATTCGATATATGATATCACGTGAAAATAAACGAATAATTTGTTTAACGATGCATGAACTACTATTCAATTGATGAGGTTTTGAATCTTCTTTGACTGAGATGGTTGTTCACGTTTTAGAGGTTGATTATAAATACAGTGGTCTTGAGTGCTGTTAGAGGTATGAGGGTGGTTATCACTTCCCGGTTGCCCACACCGTGGAAGGGTTCTTCTGGAGGTAGCTGAAAAGGAAATCAGATTAGAGGTGGTCTTAGTGATCTGAGAGCGTAACCGAAGTGACCAAGGGATAACAGCATGAGGTCGGTCACACACGATCTTTTATGAGTAATTTTTGTGTTAGCTCCCTACTTGTTGAGACCTTACCGCCGGAGACGGAAATCTGTGAGATGAGGTGAGGTGTGCATTTCTAGGGTCAACCTTTTCTAACCTCACCTATCCTTGTAGGAAGGTAGCATCACTGTTATGCTGGTTGTCTGAAGGAAAAACCTTACTGCTGTCAGTCCTCTGTACAGTCAGCAGTACGACTTCACCTTAGGACCTTGGGTTTGTTGCCTTTAATCTTACCGCACTTCAACCGACTTGTTTGAAGTGGTAGGACCTTGAGGAACGATTGTTCCAGCCAGTATAGCTCTGTTGCTTCATCACGATAGGCAATCCCGAACACCACGTCAAGATAGCAACAACGGTCGGGTTAAGTTTTACGTATATGTGAACATCGAGTACCACGACGCTATGAATGTGGTGTTCATCTTGTTGTGTTAATGCAGTATGGCAACCCGGACCGATGAACATATGTGTCTGGTTCTACGTTGTAGCTGACTGACTGACTATTCAGTAGTTGATCAACAACTATACTAAGATCATACTATATCAAATACAGGATTCATGATCAAAAGTTAAAAACTCATAGAATAGATTTGACAGTAATTCATCCAACACAGTTACAAACTGACTACACTTAATAAATTCAGAAAAGAAGTGAATGATAAGAGGGGAGGAAAACACCAATTGAATAATCTGCTTGTTTAATCAACCTCAGTAACAATATGTCAATTACAAAAATACAAATTCAACATATCATTCGGTAATTATTAGTTGTTATACCACGAAACAGAATGCATGCAATGCACTTATAGGATGGAAATCTCATGAATCCAGGTTCATCAAAGCGATGGATTGAGAGGAAGGGTGGAGAATGGTGAGAGATTTTCAAATCTATGTCAATCAATGTCCGTTAACCGGATGCTATCAGGTATAGCCTACTGTAAGAGAGAAGAGACCAGCTTCCATCTGAATAGGAAATTAGGAAATGATGTTGGAATTGTATAGTACATACATTGAGAGAATCAGTAAACTGCCTAACGAGGCAATCGTTTACTTGAAATTCTTAAGTGAGATGTAAAATTGATAGAGCAAATAATACACTACGTCGGTAATTGGAGGCAGACATCAGAAGAGAGTGAATATCAACTGGAAAGGATTACCGTGGTTCAAGTTGGATGGAGAATACTGATGGTTGGCCTATACTCCTCTACGAGGGGTAAAAGGCGTATGTTAGTAAGAAGTATGTTCACCAGCTGACGTTGAGTACTCATTTCAATGAAGAGAAAGATATATATTACTTGCGAAATGATCTTTTTTTAAAAATATATTGTTAATGATATGGTAATCAAGGCAAGTATTAGAAAATATCCACTGCTGAATAGTTTGTGAAGAAGTAGTATGTATTCGCTTCATATGATGATAAAAGAGCCAACAATTAGAATGGGAAAACTTACTCTCAAGGTTATATATTCAATGAAATAAGATGAAGTCCCATATCTTTTCAAATATTCATTAGTTGTTATACTGTGATTGTGTTACAACTAAATAACCATTACATAGTCATGATATCATACTGTATTTTATAGACAATGAATATAGTTAGTCAGTAGATGAATCGATCACTGAATAGTAACCAATATCATGCTAGTCCAGAGTCTTTCATAGGGCATGAAGTTAGAATGTGGTGATAAGACTATGTGACTCAATATCAGGTACATCATATTTTGATGTTAATTAGTTGGAGATAGTCAACAGGGAATCTTGTTCATATTAGTTGACAATAGTCATTACTATGTGCTTGTTATTTTAAATGAACTCAAACTATATGTGAGATATGAAAACGCGTTATTCAGTGTCCATAATCTGAAATGTGACTATTGGCCTTTAAATGCCCTGGCACGACCGAGAATGGGGAGAGTCAGCTCTCGCGCTTGAAATGCTCTCACATGAACATGTGCATACAACCACTGACAGGGAAGTCCTGCTCATTAACTTCTTGCCACGGGGGTGTTCTTCACGAAATTGAGAGGATGAAAAGCGAATGTCTTGCTCTTTAATCGGGTTGGTGGATGTGAAGGATCCACCTAAGGAAGTTGAAAAACTCTCATTCCAAACCAATGGTACACATGGGCTTCAGGATCCTAGGGGAACAAATAACGTATAAACCAATTGTTGGTGACCGACCACCATGGAACTGCATCTCCTGACGTTGTTCCCCATTCCTTGTGGATCAGACCTTTATGTCAAAGGCTCCGAGTGTGGCCTCCTAAGAACACCACCTGCTTTGATTTGAACACCCGGGCAGTATTCCAGCCCTCATACAAATCGAATGATTTATGTGGCACATATCTATTTGATGCCTCCATGTGCCAATGTTTATGTGTTTGAATACATAAATAAATAACGTGACCAGTCAATTGTGCGGGCTGCTCTATTTGGACACTTAAAAAGTGTGTAGTTTCTCTCTCTTCTTCGATATACTAATCACAATATAGCTTTGTTTCAAATTTATGCACGATGATCATCTAAATAGATGAGGATAAATGTAGAATGAATAGAACCTAATTGACATACTTCCTGAGTGTATGACTCTCCAAGATTTCTCATCTAAATATCTTTCACTTCGTTAAACAAATGATTTACAAGCTTCATGATGAGTATGACACTGAACGTACCTAATTCTATACACTGTCAATGATATTCTGATCATCACGTACCTCCAACGTTTCAATCCCATTTCATATGAGATAGAGGATACAAATTGAAGGAGAGTCTGAAACTAAAATGAAGGATCTGTCTAAGATAATTGGGCCCTCAGATACTCATTATATGTAGCTTACATCTAATAGAAAGTATATTCAAAACTATCACAACTGATTTTGTTCAAATTAGAATAAAATTCATGAAAAAGTGAATTTGGATAATGAAATGTTCTCTTGGTATTGTTTGGCTTGATTCATCCCATTGAGGTTTAAGACTGCAATTGGTCAGTCTGTTACTGGCATATGTATATACTGTGCGTATGCCTCGATATTGACCTAATTCATAAGCTTTTTGTAAGCAATGATGGATAGTGACCAATCAATTGCAGTCTTAAACCTCAATGGGAAGATACAAACCGAACAATACCAAGTGAATTGAAATTCACCACATTGCACAAGCAAGTGGCTATCAGGACTCAGTAGCTGAGTGGATAAAGCGATGGCGTTTGAAGCGAATGGTACTGGATTCGAGTCCCAGAGTGAACACCAACTCTCCGAGGTGCAGGTACATCCAGCTGACGAGTCCCAAATAGGACGAAACGCGCGTCAAACTGGATTCCACTGCTAGCCACTATCCATCATTGCTCACAAAAATGAAATGTTCTGTCCATAAACAAGGTAATCTCGTCTATACTTTGAAGATATGTTGAATCTATGAAAGAGACTCAAATATTTATGTATTTGCCCTTTGAAATATGCTGAAAATAAGATGTATAAGTACTTTTTTGACGTAGCTTGGATAAATTTGCCCACAATCTTTAACTACTTTTCCAATAAATAGTAGTATATTTACGAAATAAAAATATCTGATCAAGGTCATGAACTAGCTGATGTTAGACTACCATTGAAAATCTGGAAGCACTGGATGACCATTTCGTCCTATTGTGGGACCTCTCAGCAGTATGTATCCACGATCTCGCTCATGATCTTAGAACCCAGTGCCTGAAGAGTTTCATAATAGGACGAGGCGGTCTTCCAGCGATTCCAGGTTATCAATGATGGTCTAACATTAATCGGTTCATGATTTCAATCAAAAACTCACTAATCTCCACAACCCTATACTGATAATTCAAAATATCTGTCTTAGCAAGGTCAGCTTTTGAGTGAGATTGATTCTTATTATGACTCATGGTGTAGTGAACGAAGACTTGGTGGATATAACCAATTTATAATTTTTGATGCACTATTACAGATTGTTTTCTTAGAACATGAAAACTGTACATTGAATGCACATCTCATTTTAGTTGTCCTTCCAGTTCTGTTGTTATTACAATTGCTCAGTTCTCCTCTTCTGTTCTCTTCATTTCAGTCTTGTCAGCATGTGAGAATCGAACTAAGAATCTTCGATCTCACGCGCGAACGCTTGATCTCTAGACCACTGAACTGATATCCAGTGGTGTTAATATCTAACTTCGATCGCTTCACGATCTTTTACAATCCTTCATTTATTGTCTGAGGTGGATAACTGTCTCCATCGGACACGGATTGGACTCCACTAGGGGATGCGCTTTGATGAGCAATCATGCATTAGGATTAAATGGCCATCTTCGTCCATAAAGCTGTGACCAATGGAGTTTAACTGCGCTGAGTATGAGACAATTCCTCATGGAAGACAATGAAAGTTGGTTGTGTAATATCATGAATTGATTGAAATTACACGTCAACATCTCTGACTTACAATTCAATGATTCAAAAGTTATGAATTCGCTTACGAAACTGTAGTTCATGGATTAGACCTGTGCTTGCAGAATTGTAGATATCCACTACTGATTATCACAATAGGATGAAGTAACAATCCAATGCTTTTAGGTATACAATGGTGGTCACACACTTGATTGAAACAATGAATTTGTTTAATTGTCGACCCACCCTTTGTCACAGTTGATCATTAAACCTTTTTGATAAATTTGGACTTTAAACAAATTCTTAGAAGAAAATGTTATAGTTAAAGAATATTACTTCCTGTGTATTTGTATTCATAGTGAGGTTTATGCTACTTATACGCGCAGATATAAATAGTATGCATCAAGAAACGTAAGTAGGATTCTTCCTGACAAAGGAGGAACATAAGGAGAAGAGAAAGAAAACCAGAAGCAGTTCAAATAGCAAGTTAGATGAAAGAATGATAGACGTTGTAAGAGACAATCCAAGACAGATGTGTCAATGATGTTCATTCATTACAATAGTACCAAATTTTTTTGTTATAATCAAAACGAGTTATTACGTGTCAGGTAAAGAGAAGTATCTACCTCAATACAATCGACGATGGTTGAGCGATTTCTTTGATTGGTTGAAGTTAGATATTACCACCGTTAAATGCCGGTTCAGTGGCTTAGAGTTCAAGAGTTCTCGCTCGAGAGTGAAGGCCCTGGGTTAGAACCACGCGAGCATGATCGTAGATGCATACTGCTGAAGAGTCCCACAATACGACGAAACAGTTTTCCAGCGATTCCAGGTTTTCCATGGTCGTCTGATATCAATCAGTTTATGATCTCAATCAGAAACAAAATAAAACTGTTTAATTCTTAATGTTCGATCTAGAAACTGGTACACATATGTATCGGTTCAAGTTAACATATCACATTGAAATTATCAAGATGAATACTAAGGCAGTATAAGTAATAGTGAAATAAAAAGTGGTAAAAATACCTTAGGTGAATGAATTTACAGAATGAAAAGCGCTAAATAACTTTAAAACCTGAGATTCATGGAAAGACACCTGGTAAATGCATCCTTTAAATCACACTGGTTTACTAACCACTTCACTGAACATCTCAAACTACTGATCATGATAGTCTTTTAGTCTGCACCTATCAACATAACTTCGAACAATAAACAGTGACTTCATGAATGGATATCATGTTTTCTAAGTTGTTCCTACTCAGATCAACATCGCGCATCAAAGTGGATGATGGTTAGGTCTATGTAATACAAATCCCGATTTTCTCAATCCAACAATATTTATTACTTCATCAACTGATCTGCACTGTTTATACCAAATACCCAACGTGTTATATGAACCTTATTCACTCAGCGTTTTAAGCGTGTTTTTAGTGATTTAGTTCTCTATAGAATGTGGTGGTTAACCCCATGCCCAACCCTTCTCTTTTATCCCGTCTTAGGACCGACAGTAGCCCCAGGGGAGCACCTGGAGAAGTTATTTACTTAGTGCTTCCAAATTACATATAAGAGTAATGTTTCAAAGGCATTTATAATGAAATACTTGCAGCCTTTGAATGTTCTTTACAATCAAAACTCTGATTTTACCGTTATATTTTAATCCAACAATATCATTATCGATTTAAATGATTTTTAGAGGGTTCCAACAATTGCAACTACTGAATAATGCAAACTAAAATCGATAGAACAATATGTATGCCAGCCTGTTATGTTGTTATCCGATTTCAGTTGTAAAAGAAACATACTTACTTACTTACGGTTGTTACTCCTCGTGGGAGAGCATAGGCCATCCACCAGCACTCTCCATCCAACACTGTCCTGGGCAATACTTTCCAGCCTTTTCCAATTCTAATTCATCCTTTTCATGTCTACTTCTATTTCCCGACGTACTGTGTTCTTTGACTTCCCTCTTTTCCGCTTCCCTTCAGGATTCTAAGTTAGGGATTACCTCATGATGCAGTTTGACGATTTGCGTAATGTATGTCCTATCCATTTCCATCGTCTTTTCCTAATTTCTTCTTCAGCTGGAAGCTGGTTTAATCTCTCCTACAGTAGACTGTTGCTGATGGTATCTGGCCATTGGATGTTAAGTATCTTGCGTAGACAACTATTTATGAATACTTGTACCACCTTGATAATGGTTTACAGGTACTTTCTTCATTCTTGACCCGAGTAATTGACAATCAGAGGCGATTTTCACAAGTAAAAAAACTGTATTACAACTTGTTCAGCGGGGAGGAACTCAATTCGCCATGCAGTTGTTAACCAAACATACATTTTAAAAAAAGACAGAATTGACTAATTTCACTAACTTTCAAGATGATCATAATCTTAATCTTCATAAACGATCTAGGAAAACGAAAGATTTCTCTTGAATTATCAGCATTTATACTAACCGGAAGTTGAAAGTTCATTTCCACTTAATATCAAGTCAGTGATTGACAGTTTAAGTACGCATTTTAGAATCTGTAGGTTATTCATTTGATCACTGACAGTATCAAAGATTCATTTCACTATATAGTTTTTTAATGATAAAAAGACAACTATCTATTGCTGAATTCATATGGTATTATTATTTACTTGTATCTTCCCATGAGTTTTTAGAACTACAACTGACCAGTTTCTTGTTGGCATATATGTATCCTGTGTGGATTGCTTCGGGAATGGTTCGGGAATTCACAAAGTTTTATAGCAAAGATAGATAATGGCTAGTAGTATAATCCAGTTTGATGCGCGTTTCGTTCTATTTTCAACTCGTCAATTGAATATATCTGCATCCCAGAATTAATGTTCATTCCAAGACTTGAAATTATCTTTGTTTAAGAACCTTGTGATTTCAAATAATATCGAGACAGTTCGTACAGGATGCATATATTGCTAATTGTAGCCCTAAATAACAATGGAAAGATACAAGTAAACAATAATATCAAGTGAATTTATATGACACTTAAGTCTATCAAAATGTTATACAATCTTTTCTATGTTAATATATGAATATAGATGTTATATCCTAGTGAAGATTAAATCTTGAGATGGTGGAGAAGATTTGTAGCTCAGGTGGATGATTTTGGTGGAGTTTTGTTCTCTGAGCTGGATGGTTTGGTCGTGGAGCTTTCATCGTTCTTCTGAACGACATCATCAGCACAAACTTCAGATAGAAGATTAAATCACTAGTAACTTCTGAGACATATTAATTGACTTATATAATCTGTATATATTCTAATTTGTATAACTATTCAATAATTAGATTAGGCATATTTATATTCCCCTTGTTATAAGCTTTATTTTGACCTATAATTTAGTATTGTACGAATTACGGTTCTTAGGCTATGTTCAGTTTATTGACTACTGCCTCTCACATTCACTGCCACTTTTTGGGCTTCATTGTGTGCAAATGTTATTTCCTACTTTACAGTACGTTGCGATCTGTTTGATTGATATATAAACCAAGTATGCCTGAAATAAACGATCCGATTCGATTCGATTCATATTACAGAATCTGATATTGGTGTTCTTCACTCAAGTTGACGGGTTAGGATGGCATAGAATCAATAAGGACGCTAGGCTGCTCATACCGATCGAACGTCATTGGTTTTGGTATAGTGCTAAGATTGTATAAATTGTATTTTGATTAGTGGATAAATCACGGGATAAAAAGCCAGAAATTTAATAGAATAATAAATATTGATTGAACATTGAACGAAATTTTGTAACGTATGAATTCCTGCCAATTTATTTCAGCGGTCTATTTGATTGTTTGCTTCTATTGAAGTCATAAAATTTAAACGTTTCAATAAACAATGATAGAAAATCAATGAGAAGAATAATAGTCGGCGTGCCTCAGAAGATAGTCAATATCATACAGAGTTCATATGATGGATTACACTGCAAAATTGTGCATGGAAGACAGTTGACAAAGTCGTTCGAAGTAAAAACCGGTCTCACGCAAGGTTGCTTACTCTCACCCTTTCTCTTTCTCCTGATGATCGACTGGATCATGAAGACGTCAACGTCTGAAGGGAAGCGCGGGATACAATGGACATCTAGGATGCAGTTGGACGATCTAGACTTCACTGATGATTTGGCCCTTCTATCCCAAACGCAACAACAGATGCAGGAGAAGACGAACAGTGTGGCAGCAGCCTCAGCAGCAGTAGGTCTCAATATACACAAAGGGAAAAGTAGGATTCTCCGATACAACACAGAATGCACCAATCCAATCACAATTGACGGAAAAGATTTGGAAGATGTAAAAACCTTTACGTATTTGGGCAGCATCATTGATGTACACAGTGGATCTGATTTAGACATGAAGGCGCGGATCAGTAGAGCAAGAGCAGCATATTTACAATTGAGGAACATCTGAAACTCAAAGCAACTGTCAACTAACACCAAGGTCAGGATTTTCAATACAAATGTCAAGACAGTTCTACTGCATGGGGCAGAAACCTGGAGAACTACAAAAGCCATCATCCAGAAAATACAGGTGTTTATTAACAATTGTCTATGCAAAATACTTCAGATCTGTTGGCCGGACACTATTAGCAACAACGTACTGTGGGAGAGAACAAACCAGATCCCAGTGGAGGAAGAAATCAGGAAGAAGCAATGCAAGTGCATAGGACACACATTGAGGAAAGCACCCAACTGTATCACAAGGCAAACCCTCACATGGAATCCTGAACGGCAAAAGAAAAGCGGAAGACCAAAGAACACATTACGCCGGGAAAGGGAGATAGACATGAGAAGAATGAACAAGAGTTGGATGGAACTAGAAAAGAAGGCCCAGGACAGAGCGGGTTGGAGAATGCTGGTCGGTGGCCTATGCTCTATTTGGAGTAACAGCCGTAAGTAAGTAAGTAAGTAAGTAAGTAAGTAAGTAAGTAAGTAAGTAAGTAAGTAAGTAAGTAAGTAAGTAAGTAAGTAAGTAAGTAAGTAAGTAAGTAAGTAAGTAAGTAAGTAAGTAAGTAAGTAAGTAAGTAAGTAAGTAAGTAAGTAAGTAAGTAAGTAAGTAAGTAAGTAAGTAAGTAAGTAAGTAAGTAAGTAAGTAAGTAAGTAAGTAAGTAAGTAAGTAAGTAAGTAAGTAAGTAAGTAAGTAAGTAAGTAAGTAAGTAAGTAAGTAAGTAAGTAAGTAAGTAAGTAAGTAAGTAAGTAAGTAAGTAAGTAAGTAAGTAAGTAAGTAAGTAAGTAAGTAAGTAAGTAAGTAAGTAAGTAAGTAAGTAAGTAAGTAAGTAAGTAAGTAAGTAAGTAAGTAAGTAAGTAAGTAAGTAAGTAAGTAAGTAAGTAAGTAAGTAAGTAAGTAAGTAAGTAAGTAAGTAAGTAAGTAAGTAAGTAAGTAAGTAAGTAAGTAAGTAAGTAAGTAAGTAAGTAAGTAAGTAAGTAAGTAAGTAAGTAAGTAAGTAAGTAAGTAAGTAAGTAAGTAAGTAAGTAAGTAAGTAAGTAAGTAAGTAAGTAAGTAAGTAAGTAAGTAAGTAAGTAAGTAAGTAAGTAAGTAAGTAAGTAAGTAAGTAAGTAAGTAAGTAAGTAAGTAAGTAAGTAAGTAAGTAAGTAAGTAAGTAAGTAAGTAAGTAAGTAAGTAAGTAAGTAAGTAAGTAAGTAAGTAAGTAAGTAAGTAAGTAAGTAAGTAAGTAAGTAAGTAAGTAAGTAAGTAAGTAAGTAAGTAAGTAAGTAAGTAAGTAAGTAAGTAAGTAAGTAAGTAAGTAAGTAAGTAAGTAAGTAAGTAAGTAAGTAAGTAAGTATACATTCAGATAGTCCTAATGCTATATCAGAAATCGATTGAACCTAATATTGTATCACCGGACACCAACCCAGTTGTTTTAATAAACGTTCAGAGAGACTTGTAAGTCCTACATTCGATCCCTATCGGGTCCGTGGATATAAAGAGTTGGAGAATCACATAACAGAATAAAACAGTTATTCATTGCTTACGGATTTCAAATGGTCCTTTAACTAAGTTCAATCTGTGACGAATTCAACCAATCTGAACGAAACATCTTTAACTAAAATAAACACTGAGTTGAAGTTCAATAGTTGGTTTATTAAGCTTGTTGTGATCTATCATGTTTAAATTGTGACTAATACTGGAATCTTAAATTCTGGCTTTGGAATTTACTCTAAGATTTGAATCTATTACCTTTCACTCTAAGCAATAATGCTTTATCCAGAGAGCAACTGAGTTCGTATAACTACTAACCTATTCTATAGTGATTGAATTACTTCAATATAGACCTGTAATTGAAAGTTTTAATGTATTTGAATAGAGGATATCTTATTAAATTCCAGAATATCAACACTAAGAATCAAGATGGGTCTCAAACAAGATAAAAACATGTAACCTACATTCCTCTACTATCTAATACATCAAAGGTTTGTAACTAAATGACTATATTGAGGCAGTTATCCAATAGAGGCTGGTCAATCAATGGCTATTAATCATTACTGGTAACTAATATGATTTACCGAACACTCATCATTGTGAAATTATCACATACTGTTTAGCATTGTCTTTTGTCATAACTGGACTGGATGTTTAAAAAAAAAGACAGTCAAATGATTCATTACTGACCTCCGTACATGGTTTAAAGTTTAAAGGTCAGGATTGTACATGGTGTTTCAGCAAATCAATGAGTTTGGCTTTTTTTAGAAAAATATTTTAATAATTGAGATCATGAGTCAATTGAAACTAGATCACTATAGTAAAACTGGAAGCACTGAACGGCCATTTCGTCCTATTGTGGGACTCCTCCTTGGCAGTGCTCATCCAAGATCCCGCCTCGTAAGATTTGAACTCAGGACCTATCGGTCTTGATCGCAAACGCTTGACTTCTAGACCACTAAGCTGATATCCAACTGTGTTAATGTCTAACTTCAACCAATCAATGAAATTGAGTCAGAGTCCACCATTGTCATCAGTGAGTAACTGCTCCACAACAGACACGATTGAATTCCACTACTTACGACTTCTCACTAGAACTCCTACCTCGTGAGATTCGAAACCAGGACCTATCGGTCTCGCTCGCCAACGCTTTACTTCAATTGACTCATAATCTCAACTATTAAAATTACCATAATATCCACAAAATCCCCTTTGGATCTTTTAATATGTTAGTAATAGATTCCTACTTACTGAAGCCTTTTAATGACTAATGTGGATTGAAATATTGATTTTTCTTTCCTAATTTGTAGGTCTCTGTGACGCTACTAATTTGGCAAACACAGTTTAAATTACTGACGTCAAGTACATTTAGTGATTAAGACCTTACTACTTTGTAGTGGATATTAAGTTTGTTCTGTAAAATACTGGTGACTTGAAGGCATCTTACAATGCAATTAGTAGAAGCGCTATATCAGGTATTATTCGAACAAGAATCATGAACAGGCAATACCAAGATATGTATCTAAGGCATAGTTATAATAGCGTGAACTGAATTTAGATCGGTTTGCGATCATGACAATATTCAGTTGTCTCCACAAACCTCTATATTGATAATTGTTATGTACTTAGTAGTGGATAAATCCGATAAGTACAATCAAAGTTAAAGCATGAAATGAATGACTCAGTGAAAATCATGGCCAATTAATTATTGATGGAGCCTATCCAAATCATGCGGCAGTGAGGTCAACGAATTTCGAACAGTTTCCTGGTCTTCATCAAGGTCAAGGACACTCAGTATGTATTAATCAGTTACGTACCATGAAATCTACCATGCGCCAGTGGTCTCACTCTGTTTCTTCTTTTTATTTTCATTATTACGTTTCTCATATATATCGTTATATTCAATCTATACAGTTTTCAAAATAACCTCAGTACCTGGATGAGAAGAAATGGTAATTCATGTTAGGTACTCATTACGAGGTGTGACTTCAACGTAAGCTGGGAAGTCACACCATTCTCGTTCAACCTGGAGTAGGACCCAAATCATCCACACAGATCGCCTACATTGGTGATCTCTATACATTCATAATCAGTAATTACTCACTGAATAAACGGGAAAATATAGACAAATGCACAGAGTGAACGCTGAAAAATGGATACACTATAAATTCAAGGTCACATATGTTGTCCCTTCATTAAGTCAATATAGATGAACGAATCGCACGCCAAGACTTAAGAATTGCTATGTTGAATCTGATTGACTCGTCAATAAATTAGACTCATGCCTGAAATTTCTTAACCGATAGAGCAAATCAACAATAATATTTTAAAAATGAAGAGTATTAGAGCTAAGATAGTGGTTGAAGGTAGTCAACAGGAAACCCTAGACATCGGTTTTATGCTACTTGGTACCCTCAGCAAGGTCTACCTATAATCTTGAAGGAACTGATCTTATGTTACCCAACTTCATAGTGAGAGACGTTACCACTGAGCTATGCAGTCCGGAAATGACCTCCTATAGAATTGAAATGTATTCACAATTGATTGATCACTGGGTGATGTTTAAAGTATGAGAGCGAACCGTCTTTTTCGATATCTTCTCCATCAGCCTCTCTACACAATTATCATTTTTTTACAATGCAGTCGACAAAATAATAAATTTAGATTTATAACTATGTAGAGCTTGATGTAGAAGTTATCGAAAACGATTGTTTGCTCTACTACTCTTTATTCTTAAACATTGTATAAATATTTTTAAATGACTGATAATAGTCTATTCAATCTGAAAGATAATACTATGGTACATGCTATTGATGTCGACAGATATAAGTAGTATGTATCACTAATCGAAAGTAGAATGCTTGGAGAAAGACAGTGGAGAAAATTGAAGAAAAGAGAATGAGAACAAAGAATGATTGATGGTGAAACGAAAGAACAATGAATGTGCCTGATTCCAATAGTCAATGCTCACTATAGGACTCGAATCTACTATCCTCACTATCAACATACACGTTCTCTAGTTTGTCCAATGGAATAAATTTGATGATTGAAATTCAGTGCTTAACATCAACAATGATATTAGTTGAATGTGTTAGTACGGGTTCTGATATTGTGGTATGTGTTACTGATATCGACTTATATAAGTAGTATGTATCATCAATCGAAAGTAAAATGCATGGTAACATAAGGTTAAGAAGATCGAAGAGTAGAGATTGATTGGTGTGGAGACGAAAGAACAATAAAATCTTAGACAATTGATTAATATTTTACAAATGAAGTATTCACCGTTTGATTCTCAGACCGTACCAAGTTACTCTATCATATGACATTCGATTGTATTTGATTGTCCTCGTTAGTGTTCTCGTTCACCATAATACAAGTGAACTTTGAATGAGTTTCGGTGATTATTTATTTTTGTTTTTTTTTTTGTTTTGTTTATTTATTTATTATTAAAGTGAATACAAACAATTTTTTTAACCAAAAACAAACAAACAAACAACAACACACCGTTATATTCAAACAAACGCCATAAAACAACGTAACCATGCACACATACACACATATATATATGCACACATACACACATAGAAACACACACTCACATTCATATTCAGTTGTTTATACAATCGAATATGTAAAATTGTTACAGTGTTGTGTTTTTTTTGTTGTTGTTCGGTAAATGGATAATGTCAACGAGAGAGAGGGGGAGTGTAAGAGCGAGAGAGGGGGGGAGTTAGTTACCATCTCAATTTGTCTTGGACATATTTATTTGCATTTTTTTGCGTGATATCATATTACACAAGTCAATTTTAAAATAAAAATTATGTTACTGAATTGATACAACAACAACAACAAAAATGAAGCTTATAGACTTTATGAAAATGGTTATTAGTGGTTAATTTCGAAATGTAATTTCCATGATTTATAATAATTAGTGGCATTGTCATTTGCTTGAATCTTCTCATTATTGATTAGGGGCAACAGCTGACTAGTCTCTTGTTGGTAAGTGCGTCCTGTGTGGATGCCTCAATATGCGCGTTTCGTCCCACTTCAGACTCGTCAGTTAGATGTACCTACATCTCAGAATTGATATTCACTCCGAGACTTGAACTCAGTACTGTTCCCTTCAAACGTCAATGTGTTATCTATGATGAATGAGAACATAGGTGGATACAACCAATTGTGCTTGAATACAAAATTACAGAGTTATTTGGTATAATATGAAAATCATACGTTCAATACATCATTTGGAAACCTTTCATCAATTATTTAAAACTTCATCGTTCCTTCATCACCATAAAAATTACTGTCTGTTCCCATTGTCTTCGATTTGATCTTCTCAACTTTCTGCTGCTAGACATTCCACTTCTGATTGGTATTATGTACTACTTATGTCGATATACGTAGCATACACCACATATCCACTAAGCTACTGAGTCCAGATAGTCACTAGCTTGTGCAATGAAGTTAAGTTTTAATTCATTTTTGAACTTTTTTTTTATCTTCGCATTGATGTTTAAAACTGCAATTGATCAGTCTCTATAGAATGAAACGCGCATCGTGGATTACACTACTAGCCACTATCCATTTTTGCTTGAAAAGCTAGTGACTCAAGACTGTATCAAGGCAATAGGCACAGGATGTACATAAACCAACAAGAGACTGATCAGTTACACTCTTAAAACAGCAATGTGAAGATTCATATCAAATAATACCAAATGAATTTAAATTTCACTATAGTGCACAAGGAGGTGGCTATCAGGACTCAATGGCTTATTGGATAACGTGATGATGTTTGAAGCGAATTATACTAGTTTCGACTTTCAGAGTGAATATCAACTGTTGGATGCAGGTACATCCAATTGATGAGTCCTAGATAGGACGAAACACGTATCAAACTGGACTCCAATTCTACTCACCATCCATCTTTGTGATTTTTCTCTAAATTTTTCATTGAAATTGTTTTTTTTTCTTTTCTAGTTGTCTACGATAACTGTACATAAACAATAAAACGTTAATATCGATTTCCATTTGGATACATTCTTTAAACAATGAACGTCTCAATTATCTTAAATGTAACAACATTTGACCATATATCGTATTGATTAATTTAAACAATAAAGAATCTTCACTGATTGAAATCATGAGTCAATTGAAGCTAGACCACCATGGAAAACATGGAAGCACTGGACGGCCGTTTCGTCCTAGTAAGGGACTCCTCAGCAGTGTGCATCCATGGTCCCGCCTCCCTGCGAGATTCGAACCAGGAGATACTCCTGGAGTTCTAGTGAGAAGTCGTTACCAGTGTAGTTCAACCAGGTCTGTTGTGAGATAGGAACTCACTGAAGACAATGGTTTACGGTGGCGCAACTTCGTGGATTGGTTGAAGTTAGACATTAACACCGTCAGATGCCACCTCGGTGGTCTATTTGGTTAAGCGCCTGGCGCGGGACTGATAGGTCCTGAGTTCGAATCTCGCATGGGGGGCAGGATCGTGAATTCGCGCTGCTGAGGAGTGTCATCTGAGGACGAAACGGCCGTCCGGTGCTTCCAGGTTTCCCATGGTGGTCTAGCTTCAATGGACTCATGGTTTCAACCAGTGAAATTTCTAAAAAATCTCCACAAAACCCATTCTGATTATAAAGAATCTA
Source organism: Schistosoma intercalatum (assembly GCA_944470365.2). Lineage (NCBI taxonomy): Eukaryota > Metazoa > Platyhelminthes > Trematoda > Strigeidida > Schistosomatidae > Schistosoma > Schistosoma intercalatum. The sequence goes on from OX103729.1 coordinate 1,601,713, forward strand.
TTGACATGGTGGCCTACTCAAACTAATTTTCTTTTCACTAGTGCAGATCACGAATCAATTGAGGCTAGGTCATCATGGAGAACCTGGAAACACTGGATGACCGTTTCATCCTTGTCTGAAAGTATTCAGCAGTGTGAATCCAAGACTTAACCTTGTCTGGTATGAGACAATTATCCCAAGTAGACAATGTTGTAAAGGTTGTGAAATATAATGAATTGCTTGAAGCTAGACCTCACTGTTGGATTCTGAATTGGTGATCTAGAAATTAAGCGTCCATGCACGAGACCGTATGTCCCGGGTTGAACTTCTAGATAAGTGATCATAGGTCCACACTCTTGATTGGTTCCATACTAAAACATTTGTAACTGTTGAGTGCTTCCACGTTTTCAAAAGTGCTTTAACTTAGACCGGTTGATGGTTCTATGAAGTTTCATATTTGTCTAATCTAAGTGTTGATGGAATTATTTCAATAAGATTATTATCGCTCCATCAAACACTTTGAAATGTTAAATCAATGTTTCTTCTTGAACTGATAACATCTCTAATATACAAGGTTTTAGTTTGGAAATCGAAGCAGCACCCACGGACCTCCCAATCGATGTTGGCACACCAACAATAGAAGAGAAGCATGGCCATCAGAAAAATCAAGAGTGGCAAAGCAGCAGGACTAGACAACATTCCAGCAGAGGCACTAAAAGCAGACGTAGCGGCAGCTGCAAGGATACTCCACATTCTCTTCAGCAAAATTTGGGATGAGGAACAAGTACCAACAGACTGGAAAGAAGGACTTCTGATCAAAATACCGAAGAAAGGCGATCTCAGCAAGTGTGATAACTACAGGGCCATCACTCTTCTCTCAATACCGGGAAAAGTCTTCAACAGGATATTGTTAAACAGGATGAAGGACTGCGTAGACGTGCAACTTCGTGACCAACAGGCAGGATTTCGTAAGGATAGATCGTGTACAAACCAAATCGCAACTCTACGGATCATTGTGGAACAATCAATTGAATGGAATTCATCACTCTACATCAACTTCATTGACTACGAAAAGGCATTTGATAGCGTGGACAGAACAAAACTATGGAAACTTATTCGACACTACGGCGTGCCTCAGAAGATAGTCAATATCATACAGAACTCATATGATGGATTACACTGCAAAATTGTGCATGGAGGAGAGTTGACAAAGTCGTTCGAAGTGAAGACCGGTGTCAGGCAAGGTTGCTTACTCTCACCCTTTCTCTTTCTCCTGGTGATCGACTGGATCATGAAGACGTCAACGTCTGAAGGGAAGCGCGGGATACAATGGACATCTAAGATGCAGTTGGATGATTTAGACTTCACTGATGATTTGGCCCTTCTATCCCAAACGCAACAACAGATGCAGGAGAAGACGACTAGTGTGGCAGCAGCCTCAGCAGAACTAGGTCTCAATTTACACAAAAGGAAAAGCAAGATTATCCAACACAACACAGCATACACCGATCCAATCACACTTGACAGAGAAGATTTGGAAGATGTAAAAACCTCTACATATATGGGCAGTATCATTGATGTACACAGTGGATCTGATGCAGATGTGAAGGCGCGGATTGGCAAAGTAATAGCAGCATATTTACAACTGAAGAACATTTGAAACTCAAAACAACTGTCTGTCAACCAACACCAAAGTCGGCATCTTCAATACAAATGTCAAGACAGTTCTACTATATGGGACAGAAACCTGGAGAACTACAAAAGCCATCATCCAGAAAATACAGGTGTTTATTAACAGCTGTCTACACAAAATACTTCAGATCTGTTGGCCGGACACTATTAGCAACAACGTACTGTGGGAGAGAACAAACCAGATCCCAGTGGAGGAAGAAATCAGGAAGAAGCAATGCAAGTGCATAGGACACACATTGAGGAAAGCACCCAACTGTGTCGCAGGGCAAGCCATCACATGGAATCCTCAAGGCCAAAGGAAAAGAGGAAGACCAAAGAACACATTACGCCGGGAAAGGGAGATAGACATGAGAAGAATGAACAAGAGTTGGATGGAACTAGAAAAGAAGGCCCAGGACAGAGTGGATTGGAGAATGCTGGTCAGCGGCCTATGCTTCATTGGGAGTAACAGGGGTAATTAAGTAAGTAAGTAATGTGATTTTGTGGTTTTGATGACTTTTGTGTAAAAATAAATTTAAGCTCAATTGTTTCCCCATATTGATTAGCGTCATGAGGGAATCCTCGGAGTTCTAATGAGAAGCCGTGACCAGTGGAGCTAATCCATGTTGAGTAGAGACAGGTATCTACCTCAGTACAATGGAAGATGATCGCGCAGTTTCGTGGATTGGTTGAAGTCAGACATTAACACTACTAGGTGCCGGCCAGTTCAGTGGTCTAGAGTTTAACCGTTCGCGTTCAAGACCGTGGGACCTGGAATGGAATCCCGTGAAGCAAGATCGTCGATGCACAATGCTGAGGAGTTCCACAACAGAATGAAACGGTCATCCAGTGCTTCCAGGTTTTCAATGGTGGTCTAACATCAATCAGTTCATGATCTCGATCAAAAACTTAATGATCTCCACAACCCCATACTGATAATTACCATGTGCTCACCAGTGACTGACTTCATGAGGGAATTCTCTGAGTTCTAGTGAGAAGCTGTGACCAGTAAAGATTCGCATCTATTTACTAACGATTCAACTTGAATAAAACACATCAAAGGGGTTGTGAAAGTAGAAACCCATCTCTACCTGACATGGATTAGCTCCACTGGTGACAGCTTCTCACTAGAATTCCAAGAATTCCCTCACGAAGCTAATCACTGGTGGGCACGTTAATACCAATGGATTCCAGTCAGTCCAGTGATCTAGAAGTTCACTGTTCCCATGCAAGACCGATAGGTCCTAGGTTCGAATCTATCGGAGCGGAATCGTAGATGCACAATGCTGTGGAACGAAACAACCATCCAGTACCTCCAGGTTTTCAATGATGATCTAACATGAATCATTTCGTAATCTCAATCAAAAACCTAATAATCTCTACAACTCCATTGATATACTTTTTCCTACTCAAGTTGGATCAATAGTAAAACAGCTACAAATCTTTCAATGATATATATATTAGATTTATAACTTAAGTTGAACATTACCAATGATATACAGGTATAAGTTCCATTGACTATCAATTGACTATCGATTGGCGTGATACTTTTTTCTGTTTCAGAAAAAATTAGCCCCCAAATGCCCTGGTATGGCTCTCACACAGCCACACGTATACAACCTCTGCCAGAGAAGTCCTACTCATTGCTTTCTCGTGGCGGGGGTGTTGTTTACGAAATTGAGAGGATGAAAAGCGAATGTCCGACACTGTAACTAGATCTCAAAACAATGGTGCACATGAGCTCCAGCATCCTGAGTTAACAAATGGAATACGAACCAATCGTTGGTCACCGGGCTTCCATGGGAATGCATCTCCTCACGATGCCTTGTGGATCAGACCTTCAGGTCAAAGGCTTGGGGTGTGGCCCCCTAAGAAAACCACCTGCTTCGGTTTGGGTACCCGGGCAGTATCCCAGCCCGCACACAAATCAAATGATTTATGTGACGCATATATTACTGGTGCCCCCTTATCCCAATGTTTATGTGTTTAAATAAATGAATAAACAAACTATATTAAACTGTAAAGGAAAATGAACAAATTAATAAAAATATCAATGATCTTTATACATATGGGATCAAATAGATTAATAAAAGGATCATTTGAAATGCACTTGAATTCAATTTTTGTGTTTCTTTGATCAAAATGATAGTATCCTATAATATAATGTTTAAATTGATAGTTGCTATGGCAACTATCAGTTATTGTTATAATTGTTTTCTAAATGTACTTTTTGATTAACTTCAACAAATTGATGTACACCAAAACGAAATTTACATTTTCCATATGTTTCTATATAAAATATACGTTGATTTGATTTTGCCATTGATTCAGTCCATAAATAAGAATTTTGTTCAACATCATTTTGTTTAAAACGATCAGATTTTAATGATTCTTGTATAATTGTACCTAAGTCACCTTCAAGATATTTAATTAATGTATTATCATGAATAGGATCTAAGAATAATATTCGAATTCTTCCATACATTGATGTTTTTAAACGAAAACAACAATTCATTTCTTCTTCTTCAATTTTTACCTAAAATAAACAACAACAACAACAGTAACAACAAAAACTAATTTCAATTATTGAGATCATCAGTTAGTCGGTGTTGAATCATCGTGGAAAACTTAGAAGCATTGGACGATTGTTTATGTTCTATTGTGGGACTCCTCGACAGTGTGTATTTATAATGCCGCATTGAGAGATTCGAACCCAAGATCTATTGGTTGAGATAATGAGTTGATGTGAACAGGGAAGCAAGAAGCCCTGACAAACTACGATAACTATTTTTCGGGACGTTATTCCATTTTATGCAAAGCTTGTAAAACATTGACATTTATTCTTGTCCCTAATCTATTCTACAGAACATAAGCTTTCATTCGATGTGTCATTCATTGTCATACCCCTTTTCGGTTCCGAAGCTATTGTCATTTAAACATAATATTTTGCATCTTATTTTCTACTTTAATTCCCAGCTTTGGACATGATTGTATTTTTCGTAATTATTGTACGTTGTGGTCGGGTTAGTCACCTATTTATTCATGTACTTTTTTTACACTAATCGGAAATCAGGATATCAGGAATAGATCGAGTAGTGTTCCAGTTGTCTTGTCTTCTCTCATTCGTGTGGTTGTCAGCCAATCAGGTGATAGAATAGTTTTCTTCTCTCTCTACCCCACCTCGAACTCACTCGTACTAGCCTCAAGGTGAGGTCGGTCAGCCTATCGCGTCAAGGTCTTAATCAGGATTAGATAAGTATCCTCAGCACCAAGAGTAGGTAGACAGACCAAGGGCATAACATGAGTTAATTGAAGTTAGATCATTATGGAAAACTTAGAAGCATTGGACGATTGTTTTGTCCTATTGTGGGACTCCTCGGCAGTGTGTATCCATAATACCGCCTCAAGAGATTCAAACCGAGCACCTGTCAGTTTCGCGCGCGAACGCTTAACCTCTAAACTACTGAGCTGGCATCCAATAGTGTTAATATATAACTTCAATTAATCCATGAAATTCAGCGATACATCCACTACTGTCTTCAGTGAGTTACTATCTCATAACAAACCCGGTTGAACTTCAGTGGTCATGGCTTTTCATTTGAACTACAGGAAATTACTATAATATCCAAAGGAACCCTTCTGATATGAAGAAAAAAATTAATTAAATTGGACACTAAATGACAAACTCTGATGAACTGTTTTGTACACGAATACGACTTCAACGTTTAGATAGTGGTTATCGGAGGTTTATGTCATACACACAGTGTTTTTAATGTTTCCATAGTTAGTCGTACTAAACACCTTCAATCAATCTTTTTATTCATGTCATAGTTGAAAATTGTTTTTTAACAGGTCCCGGGTTCGAATCCTGCGGGCGGGATCATGGATGAGCACTGCTGAGGAGTCTCATACTGAGACGAAACAGTTGTCCAGTGCTTCCACGTTTTCCATGATGGTTTAACTTCAAGTAATTTATGAATTCAATTAATAAATTACTAAAATCTCAACAAAACCCCCATTCTGATCATTTGTATTTGTTTGTATCATTTGAAGCACTGATGCTTACTAGATTTATGTTTTAGATCCTTCATGTCCAGATGTACTTCATCGAACACGTTCATAGTAGGCAGCTGATGATAAATTCAGCTATTTGGAATGAAATCCTTATTAAAAATACACTCTTTTATCCAGCTTTCATCCATTAAATAAACACTAAAAAATTCATTGATGCTCTCAACTTTGTCGCGAGTATTGTGATTAATCTCCATAAAGGAAACACAATTATTTTTTCTGGTTAGCGTCTTGTTTAGCGAGTTAGTTTCCTATGGGGTGGAGTCGTGTACCCCGCGCCAAACCCTCCTCCTCTATCCAGGCCTCGAACCGGCAGTAGCCTCAGAGGGGCTCCAAGCGGAGAAATCCAGAAGAACCATTGGAAGTGGATAGGATACACATTGAGGAAAGTACCTAACTACGTCACAAGACGAGCACTCATATGGAATCCTCAAGGCCAAAGGAGAAGAAGAAGATTAAAGAACACATTACTTCGAGAAATGGAAACAGACATGAGAAGAATGAACAACAACTGGATAGAACTAGAAAAGAATGCCCTGGATAGAGTGAGTTGGAGAATGCTGGTCGGTGGCCTATGTTCTATTTGGAGTAACAGGCGCAAGTAAGTAAGGAAGGAATAATCACTAAGGAAAAGTCAATGATGAATGATGATTTGTTGAGTCTAACGAGTTATATAAGGTACATGTACTCATTGATTACACTAATCAATTCCAAAATAACAACTAAGCAATGGGCCCTAAATATGGTAGAACTTCAAATAAAAACAAAACAGTGATTTAGAGCTACTCAGTTTTCAATAAAAATAAGAGCTTGTAGAAATTGTAGTCTCATACTAGGACGAAAATGTCGTGCAATGCTTACAGGTTTTTCATGGTAGTCAATTATTATTATTATTTATTTGAACGTAAAGATATTGGTACAAGAAGGCACCAGATATATATGCGCCACACAAATCTCATCTGATTTGTGTGAGGGCGGTGATACTGTCCGGGTGCCAAAACAGCCTTTGACCTGAAGGTCTGATCCCCAAGGCAGTTGAGCAACGTAAATAGATACAATCCCATGGTTCCTGATGACCAACGATTGGTTCATACCCCATTTGTTTCTTCAGGATACTGGAACCCATATGCATCATTGATTTGGAGTGAGGGTTTTCCAACTCCCCTAGGTGGACTCTTAGTGTCTACCAACCCTGTTTAAGTTCCTGCAGGATATTTGCTTCTCGTACTCTCAATTTCATGCAGGACGCCCTCATCTAGAGAAGGCAGTGAGTAGGACTCTCCTGGCAGAAGCTATATACGCGTGTTCACGTGAGAGCATTTCGAAAGGGAGAGCGAACTCTTCCAGCTCCCGGCCATATCAGGGCATTTAGGGGCTCATGGTAGTCTAGCTTAGGTCAACTCATGAATCCAATTAATAAATTACTGAAATTTCCAAAAACCTTCATTTTGATAATAATAATCATCATGTGCTCACTATTGATCGGCTTCAAGATGTGCATCCTGGACTTCTAGTGAATAACCGTGACCATGACCATGTAGTAGCGGTCTGTCTTATGTCGAACCTACTATAGTTTATTCTACCTTTTGGACAAACCGATTTATCTATTCTTCTCAAGTTACATTTTGACTTTGTTAATTATTGGCTTATCAACCTTAACTGTTTTTATGTAAACATATGTGTGTTTACATATCTTATCCTACTCATCATATGCCTGTAACTTATTTTTATTCGGCTATAAATATCGATTAACGTTTGATTAAAACAAATTGGCTCATAGGTCTTCTCCATTGCGCTTCATTTCGCTTTTCGCTTTGTTACCCTGATCGTTTATCTGAATCAACGATTATATGAAATATACGTATTTGAGATTTATTCCAATATAACCATCAATCATACGATATTACTGGAGTCAGGGCCACAAAAATCAGTGGAGTTTACCTGTGGCTATTGTAAGACAGTTACTCACTGAAGACAATGGTAGACGTTCGTGTAATTTCATGGATTGATTGAAGTTAGATATTAACACCATCAGAAGCCGGTTAAGTGGTCTAGAGGTTAGACGTTCGCCCGCGTGACTGAAAGTCCTGGGTTCGAGTCCCACATAAGGGATCATGGATGCGCACTGCTGAGGAATCCCATGCTATAGAGAAACTGCCGTCCAGTGCTTCCAGGTTTCTAATGATGTTCTAACATTGATCGACTCATGAATTCAACTATTAAAAAATGAAAGTGATATCTATCCTTAACCATTATTGATATAAATATCATACTCAATGAATAAGTTAATGATTATTTGTACTTAGCAACATATTAACACAGAGATACAATTGTCGATTCAAATCCCGTAATGGTAGATGTAGTAAAAGTATAAGCAGGGTGTTATTTACGTTTACATATTGTAGCTACTTAATAACTGGAGATGATTAATTTCATAATAGATGAAGAACATGACCCATATTCATTAGAAATAATGAAGGTTGGATGATAAAACATTGAAATCAATGGGACTCTACAGCTGAGAGCAACCACTCATAATCGTAAAAGGAATAGAATCTAGTGTAATGAAGTTTCATTGAAAGTGCTTTATCTTCAAGTGATTGAGTTAACATCCGGTGGTCGACATTTTTAACTTCAGATAACTTTTGATAATGAACAAGTATAGCTGATATTTATTTCAGTTTTGACAGCGGATTCTTTTATATTCCGTCGAGAATAGTGAATGATAACTATCAGTTTGCATTTATAGACCTATACGATATATATATATATAAGCTGTATTTTGACCTGTAAACTATTATGATACGATTGACCGTTCTTGAGTTAGGCCCAATCTATCAATTACTATCTCCTACATTCAAAGCTACTTTCGGCTAGATCTTGTACAAATGTGTATTTTCCAGTTTATGGTACAATGTGGTCTGTTTAGTGTGTATATAAACCCAGTATGGTTGAAATATATGATTCATATTGCGGAGGCTGAGATTGGTGTTCTGGACTTAACAAGCAGGCAGGAGTGGATGAGAAGAAGGACTGATAATGATTTGAGGCTGCTCGTCATTGATCAGGTCGATAAATCACTGTACTCTAATTGGCGGTATCATTATGCCACATAGATTAATAGAGTACAGAGCCACAAGTTATAATAAATCCAACTTACCTCTCTATGTTAGTCACCAGTTAATTACACGACGGTTTGCTAAAATAGGAGTTAGTGAGGACTGATAGATTTGAATCTTAGTAAAATCGTAAATTGATTGAAGTTAGAAATGGAAACTACCACATTTCATCTCAGAAATGTGAGGGTTAATTATTATTATTTGAGAAGTTCAAATCTATCCCTTATCAAACTCATTAGGAGCTCACTAGACTCTAAGGAATGTTTTATCTACTTAGCAGTGAATAAAACCTTTTCAGAAACATCTTGAAATATGAAGGATCATGTATCACGTTTCTGATAATGATGTTTACGGAAAGTTTTGGAAGATCAAGGTCACCCACCTAATAACTAGGACTAAATGAGAGTTATAAACCAGTGTGAGCACTTCGAACTGTGATTAACAGTTGATGGTCAAAGTTATGAATTACATTAAGGGCATTCATCACGAACTGATATCAGCTATAATGCCAAAACTCTATTTAGCCAAATGGATGAATGAATTTCGCGCCAAAAATCCGAGACCTGTTATCTAATACATGATTGGTTCATCCATAGATTATAGTCTCGCCGAAAGACTTAAAGAAATTGTATCATTCACATTAGGAATTCATTAACTTTGTGAACCCACAAATCAAATGAATCAATACTGTCATCTCTATTCCAAATAACAAGGGCCGACATACTAGAAAGAAGAATACCTCATCAAGATACTAAAGAAAGAGATCTGAGTAAATGTGAGAACTCAACTACAAAAGCATCACACTACTATCGGTACCAGGAAAGATTTTCGACAGAGTGTTGCTGAGCTGGATGAAAGATTCAGTAGACGACCAACTTCGAGATACATAAACCGGATTTCGTGAGGATTGATTCTGTATCGACCAAATCGCGACAGTATAGATCATTGTTGAGCAATTAATTGAATGGAACTCGCCATCATACTCCAACTTCTTTGACTGTGAAAAAGTATTTTATAATGTGGATAGAATAACCCCATAGGACCTTGTTCGATACTATGATGTATCGGCAACATCGACAACATCATACGGAATGCATATGATGGACCACACTGCAAAGATGTGCATGGAGGACAGCTGACACACACTTTCAATTCAGGACCGGTTTCTGACAAGGTTGCTTACTCTCCTCCTTTGTCTTCCTTATGGTGATTGACTGGATTATGAACACCTCAATCATGGAATACAATGGGCAGCTTGAATGCAATTAGATGATTTAGACTTCGCAGATCACCTAGCTCTTCCATCCTATTCACATCATGAAATACAGGTGACGACAAACAGGGTAGTAGAAGCCTCTGTAGAAGTAGCCCTCAACATACACAAGGGGAAGGGTGACATCCTCCAATACAACACGGAGAACACCAACCAAATCACATTTGATGGAAAAACTTTGGAAGACGTGAAATCTTTCACGTACCTGGGTACTATCATCTGTGAACAAGCAGGATCTGATGCAGATGTAAAGCTAAGGATTGACAAAACAAGGTCGACATTTCTACAGTTGAAGAACATATAGAACTTTAAATAACTGTTAACCAACACCAAAGTGAGAATCTTCAAACTGAACATCAAGATAGTTCTACTGTACGCATCTGAAACTTGGAGAATTGTTACAACCATCACCAAAACAGTACAAGTATTTATTAACAATCGCCTACACAAGATACTCAATTTCCGTTGATCGGACACCATCAGCAACAACCTACCATAGAAGAGAACAAACCAGTTTCTATGTAAAGAGGAAATCAAGACGCCGGAGGATAAGAGGATATCGATTACGGAAATTACCAGACTGAATCATGAAGTAAAATCTAAGTTAGAACCTGAAGGGAAAAGAAGAAGGGGTAAACCAAAGAACACATTGGGTCGAGAATTGGAAGCATACATGAAAAGCATGAATAACAGCTGGAAAGAGCTGGGAAAGACTGCCCAGGATAGAGTTAGGCAGACAATGCTGGTGGACATCCTATAGTCCTCCAGGAAGGGTAACATGTGTAAGTAAGTATTCCAAATAATAACTACTGAATTCAAAATAATAAATTATTACTTATAAACTGTGAAGTTATTCAAATTACAATAGTTACGATCATGAGTCAATTGAAACCAGACAACCATGGCAAACCTGGAAGCATTAAACAGCTGTTTCGTTCTGTTGTGGGACTCTTCAGCAGCGCGTGAGATTCGAATTCAGGACCTATAGATCACTGAGTTGGCATCCAATGGTTTCAATGTCTAACTTCAACTAATCCACAAAATTGAGCGACTATCTTACAACTGACCCGGTTAAACTCCAATGGTCACTGCTTCTCGTTAGAACTCCAGGATATACACCTTGAAGCCAATCATTAGTGAGCATATATAGATTAGTATTAGATTAATAGTAAGACCATTATTTCTCTATGATATTGAATGTAGGTCACAAATAAACGGTGATTAGTATTGATTCTCACATGCATAAACAAAAGAAACCTATCCCAATATCGATTTTTCGATAAACATTTTTTGATTGTACTGACCTTATCTCTATGAAGATACAATAAAGTAAACAAAATTGTACTAAACCTTATACAATCCAAATATGGAGGTAGTTTGCACTTAGATTTTTGTTTTGTACATATTTATCAGTTAAGATTATTGTCAGTCATTATGAAAAAAGCAGTGAATCTCAAAGTGCATGGAATTAGTCATAAACAATCAGAGATGTTTATCAGTATGGGATTGTGTGGAAATTTTTCAAGTTTCTGATCGAGATCATAAGTTGATCAGTGTTAGACTACCAATAAGAACCTAGAAGCTTTGGATGGATGTGTTGTCCCATTATAGAAATCCTCAGCAATGTGCAATTACGATCCCCCACTCGAAATTTGGACCCATGACCTCGCATTTAACCTCTAGAACACTGAGCTGGTCGACATCCAATGGTGTTAATGTCAAACTTTAGCCAATCCAAGAAATTGCGCGGTCATGTTACATTGTCTGAAGTAGATACCTATATCTACCTGACTCAGATTAGCTCCACTGGTCACGGCTTCTCACTAGAACTCGAAGAATCACACCATTAAGCTAGTCACTAGTGAGCATGGGGTTATGGAGATTGTTAAGTTTTTGATTGAGATCATGAACTGATTGATGCTAGACCACCACTGAAAATCTGGAGGCACTGGATGACCGTTTCGTTCTATTGTGGGACTCCTCAGCGGTATGCATCTACGATCCGACCTCACAGGATTCGAACCCAGGACCTATCGGTCTCGCACTGAGCTAGCCGTCATCCGATAGTGTTAATGTCTAACTTCAATTAATCCACGAAATGGCCGTCCAATGTTTTCAAGTTTTCTATCGTGGTCTAGTTTCCATTGACTCATGATCCCAACTTTTAAATTGGTAGCCACTTTATAGGGGGTCTGTAAAAACCACGTTGGTGAGTGTCAACTAGCACAAAACTTATAAGCCAAACAGAATTTCTGGTGTATTACCCCTAAAAGCCATGCTAGTGAACATAAACATTTTATGTAACTAAAATCTAAAGGAACATTGGACAATTTTAAATTGTCTGTAGGAGATTTTCAGGAGAAAACTCAGCTAGACCTAGTTTTCATTTTTGTTTATACTCTTCGGTAAGGCGAAACAGTAATCTTTAAGGTACTTTTGTTGTACGTAGAACATTGACTTGTGTCAACCACCCACACGAACCGACAAAAAAGTTTGATGGTGACAGTAGAAGTGTAGTGAACTCAAACTTACATTGGGGGGAACCAATTTATTGGTTAATATAAAATTACAGAGTATCTTCTTAAACTATAAAAACTATACACCAACTACTGCATTTGTACATCCTCCCATCAGTTTGTCCTTTACAACCCTCCGATTCTCAATTCCTTTATGTTTCCCTTTCTGTTTTATTCAGTTTAATCTTCTCAACCTTCTTTTGATCGGTGTTACATACTACTTATATCTGCAAATATAAGTAGCATTCACCATGGTAGTAATATTGATTTAGTTAGTAAAAAATAATTCAACATGTATACATGTATATATATAAACAAGTTAACTAACCTCAGCGAAAGCAGAATGTCTTGGTGGTACTGTAATACGTGTATCTACACCCCATGCAAGTTCTTCTTCAGTTGATTGTCTTGTTGATGATCCAATTGAAATTTCATGTTTAAATCCAGCATTTGCTTCCATAATTGAATTAGGTAACTAAAATGACCAGATTAGAAACAGAATGTTAATAAATCTGATCCAAGTATAAAGTTTATTCAAATGAAGTATTTCAGATAGATTTTGTCAATACAACTAATGTTATATAATGCCATATATAATAATAGAAATAGAATAGGATATCTGTTATGTAATAAATGATACTCACACAATCGGTGCTCATATTGACTTTTATGAGAACATAACATTCAGAAACTAAGTTTGAGTTTTGTCGTTTAAGCTTTTTTGGTTATCAGAAGGGGTTTTGTGGAGATTTTAAAAATTTCACTAGTTTAAATTATGAATCAATTGAAGCTAGACCATCATGGAAAACCTGGAAGCACTGTAGGGCCGTTTCGTCCTAATATGGGATTCCTCAGCAGTGTTCTTACACGATCGCGCCCCCCTGGGAGATTCGAACCCAGGCCGATGTTGGATGTGTTACTTAATTTTGTGGATATCTTGAAGTTAGACATTATTACCATTGGATGCCAGATCAGTGGTCTAGAGGCTAAGCTTTCAAGTGCGAGACTGATAGGTCCTGAGTTCGAATCTCGCGGAGGACGGGATCGTAGATGTGCGTTGCTGAGGAGTCCCGTATTAGGATAAAAATGCCGTCCAATGCTTCCAGGTTTTCCATGGTGGTCTAGCTTCAATTGACTCATGGTTTCAACTATTGTAATAGTTTAATTTACATCACTTATCAGAATACTTGAGTGCTCTAATTCTGAAGAAAAGTTGAGTTTTAAAAATAACTTAGTAAATCTTGAGCTATTTCTCTCATTCAGATTTTAAGCGCTGATCTATAATTCAGTCAATCTTGGGGCTCTTCTAATGGATTTGTTTCAATAAAAGACAAGAAGTAAGGTGGGACGGGTTTATCTTCTCTCAATAATACTTATAATTAGGCTCCATTAATTGATTTATCTCGGCCCTGGTATGGCCGAGAGTGGGAAAAGTCAGATCTCCATCTCCAAATGCTTTCACATGGCCAAGTTCATACATCTATTGACAGGGAAGTCCTAATCATTACCTTCTCATGGGGGGATGTTGTTTACGAGATTAAAAAGACAAAAAGAGAATGTCCTACGTATTAATCGGGTCAGTGGATACGGAGCATCTACCTAGGGGAGTTGGAGAACTCTAGTTCCAAATCAATGGTGCACAAGGGTTCCAAGATCTTGAGGGAACAAATGGCGCATGAACCAATCACTAGCCACCGACTACCATGGAATTTCATCTCTTAACGTTGCTCCACTTCCTTATAGATCGGACCTTTAGGTCTAAAGCTTCGAGTATAGCCTCTTAAGGAAACCACCTGCTTCGGTTAAGGCACTCAGGCAGTATTCCAGCTCTTACACAGTTTGAATGATTTATGTGGCACATATCTATCTAATAGGTGAGTAGACATTCTCAAGGTCACGTTAGTGTCGTTCAAAGGTCGTTCACAGAATGATAATTTTATCGTTTATTATCATAATACTCATGTATTTTGATTTGACAATAGAATGATTCATTTTAATTATTAAAACAAAATAGAATTGATGTATTTGATAAAATGTATTCTGGTCATTTGTTTACTCAACAACAAAAAAACTCATCAGTTCAAAGTCTAATTTATTTATAATTGAATAAATGAATAAGTTTTATGAATTGATTAAAGTTAAACAGATCATCATAGAAAAAAAACAAACATGGAAGTGGTCATTTCGTTCTTGTATGTACTTACTAGTGACTGACTTCATAAGGTATTTCCTGAAGTTCTATTGAGTTGTCATGTCTGTTATAGAGGCAGTTAATCACTAAAGACAATGATTGACGAACGTGTAATATCGTGGATGAGTTGAAGTTAGACATTAACACTGAAAGTTCTGGGTTCGTATCCTACGTGTGTGATCTTGAGCGTACACTGTTGAGAAATCCCATACTATGACGAAACGACCATAGAATACTCTCAGGTGACCGAAGGTCCGGAGTTTGAGTCTCACATGTGGAGTCGTGGATTCTCACTGCTGAGGAGTCCCACAACGGGACGAAACGGCCATATCATGCTCTCAGGTGACCGAAGCTCCGAGGTTTGAGTCCCATGTGCGGAGTTGTGGAGTTTCACACTAGGACGAGACAGTCATCCAGTGCTTCTAGGTTGTCTATGGCAATTTAGCTTTAACCAACTCATGAATTCAATTATTATAAATGATTACAATCTTCATAAAACCGCCATTCTGATAAGATAAATCATTGCATAAATATTATACTCAATCGATACTTCGAAAAGGGTAGACATTAAATTGTTTTAATTAATCTTCAGTCATAAAATACATCTCATTATTTATCTATCTATCCATCCATCCATATCCATATCCATTTATAAACCCTCTGTAGTTCACTATGACAACGGATAAGCACAAAGAGATTAAGTCTTCTGTCCGTTACTATAGTTACGTCAACTGTTCTCATTTGCATAAAATCAATCTTTATTGATTAGTAAAATTTTGTTTGTTTTTTTTCTCAAAATTTGAATTTTTAAACGATTAAATTCATTATGTAAGACAAACAATATAATCCATATTATGTATGTATATGAACCAGTGAATGTCACAAGGCAAGCCGTCATTTGGAATCCTTAAGGCTAAAGGAGAAATAGGAGACCAGGAAGATTAAAGAACTCAATACGTCGAGAAATGGTGAGAGAGAGAGAGAGACATGAGTAGAATGAACAACATTTGGATAGAACTAGAAAAGAAATCTCAGGATAGATTGGGTTGAAGAATGCTGGTCACCTAGTGATTGACTGGATTATGAAGCTGTCAACATCTGAGGGGAAGCATGGGATACAGTGGACAACTAGGATGAAACTGGATGATCTACACTTTGCAGTTGATCTGGCTCTTCTGTCGCACACGCAATAACGAATGCAGGAGAAGACGACTAGTGTAGCAGCAGCCTCAGCAGAACTAGGTCTCAATTTACACAAAAGGAAAAGCAAGATTATCCAACACAACACAGCATGCACCAATCCAATCACACTTGACAGAGAAGATTTGGAAGATGTAAAAACCTCTACATATATGGGCAGTATCACTGATGTACACAGTGGCAAAGCAATAGCAGCATGTTTACAACTGAAGAACATTTGGAACTCAAAACAACTGTCTGTCAACCAACACCAAAGTCAGCATCTTCAATACCAATGACAAGACAGTTCTACTGTATGGACAGAAACTTGAACAACGAGAACCATCATCCAGAAGATACAGGTGTTTATTAACAACTGTCTATCCAAAATACTTCAGATCCGTTGACCAGAAATTATCAGCAACAACTCACTGTGGGAGAGAACAAACGAGATTCCAACGGAGGAAGAAATCAGGAAGAAGTCTTGGAAGTGGACAGGACACATATTGAGGAAAACACCCAACTGCCTCACAATGCAAGCCCTCGCTTGTAATCTTGAAGGCCAAATGAGAATACGAAGATCAAAGAACACATTACTTCGAGAAATTGAGACAGAAGTGGGAAGATTGAACAAAAATTGGATAGAACTAGAAAGGAAGGCCCAGGACAGAATGATTTGGAGAATTGTGGTCGGTAGCCTATGTTCTATTTGGAGTAACAGCCGTAAGTAAGTAAGTAAGTAAGTAAGTAAGTAAGTAAGTAAGTAAGTAAGTAAGTAAGTAAGTAAGTAAGTAAGTAAGTAAGTAAGTAAGTAAGTAAGTAAGTAAGTAAGTAAGTAAGTAAGTAAGTAAGTAAGTAAGTAAGTAAGTAAGTAAGTAAGTAAGTAAGTAAGTAAGTAAGTAAGTAAGTAAGTAAGTAAGTAAGTAAGTAAGTAAGTAAGTAAGTAAGTAAGTAAGTAAGTAAGTAAGTAAGTAAGTAAGTAAGTAAGTAAGTAAGTAAGTAAGTAAGTAAGTAAGTAAGTAAGTAAGTAAGTAAGTAAGTAAGTAAGTAAGTAAGTAAGTAAGTAAGTAAGTAAGTAAGTAAGTAAGTAAGTAAGTAAGTAAGTAAGTAAGTAAGTAAGTAAGTAAGTAAGTAAGTAAGTAAGTAAGTAAGTAAGTAAGTAAGTAAGTAAGTAAGTAAGTAAGTAAGTAAGTAAGTAAGTAAGTAAGTAAGTAAGTAAGTAAGTAAGTAAGTAAGTAAGTAAGTAAGTAAGTAAGTAAGTAAGTAAGTAAGTAAGTAAGTAAGTAAGTAAGTAAGTAAGTAAGTAAGTAAGTAAGTAAGTAAGTAAGTAAGTAAGTAAGTAAGTAAGTAAGTAAGTAAGTAAGTAAGTAAGTAAGTAAGTAAGTAAGTAAGTAAGTAAGTAAGTAAGTAAGTAAGTAAGTAAGTAAGTAAGTAAGTAAGTAAGTAAGTAAGTAAGTAAGTAAGTAAGTAAGTAAGTAAGTAAGTAAGTCAGTAAGTAAGTAAGTAAGTAAGTAAGTAAGTAAGTAAGTAAGTAAGTAAGTAAGTAAGTAAGTAAGTAAGTAAGTAAGTAAGTAAGTAAGTAAGTAAGTAAGTAAGTAAGTAAGTAAGTAAGTAAGTAAGTAAGTAAGTAAGTAAGTAAGTAAGTAAGTAAGTAAGTAAGTAAGTAAGTAAGTAAGTAAGTAAGTAAGTAAGTAAGTAAGTAAGTAAGTAAGTAAGTAAGTAAGTAAGTAAGTAAGTAAGTAAGTAAGTAAGTAAGTAAGTAAGTAAGTAAGTAAGTAAGTAAGTAAGTAAGTAAGTAAGTAAGTAAGTAAGTAAGTAAGTAAGTAAGTAAGTAAGTAAGTAAGTAAGTAAGTAAGTAAGTAAGTAAGTAAGTAAGTAAGTAAGTAAGTAAGTAAGTAAGTAAGTAAGTAAGTAAGTAAGTAAGTAAGTAAGTAAGTAAGTAAGTAAGTAAGTAAGTAAGTAAGTAAGTAAGTAAGTAAGTAAGTAAGTAAGTAAGTAAGTAAGTAAGTAAGTAAGTAAGTAAGTAAGTAAGTAAGTAAGTAAGTAAGTAAGTAAGTAAGTAAGTAAGTAAGTAAGTAAGTAAGTAAGTAAGTAAGTAAGTAAGTAAGTAAGTAAGTAAGTAAGTAAGTAAGTAAGTAAGTAAGTAAGTAAGTAAGTATGGATTAATGCTGAATTCACGCCGATTGAGACTCCTGAACTATACCAATAACAAATGTGTATTGCTATACTCTCAAATTATTCATTTAAAGTTAATAAAAGTTCATAGTCGTTCAATCTTTGTTTCAATTCATTTGGCATACTTGACATATTTCTCAAGCTTATGGAATAAGATTTTTCAGATAACTTCGATTGTAGGAACGACGAACAACATCATTTCCAGTTAAACAATCAACTAAGGTAAATACAGTTTATCGTACCGAGTGGATAATCAGTGAAATCTAGGTAAGACTGAAAAATTAATCGCTTCATTATGAATAATACCATGTTAGCAACACTCATGAGAATAAACCAGATCCCAACGGAGGAAGAAATCAGGAAGAAGCGATGGAAGTGCATAGGACACACATTGAGGAAAGCACCCAACTGTGTCACAGGGCAAGCCCTCACATGGAATCCTCAAGGCCAAAGAAAAAGAGGAAGACCAAAGAACACATTACGCCGGGAAATGGAGATAGATATGAGAAGAATGAACAAGAATTGGATGGAACTAGAAAAGAAGGCCCAGGACAGAGTGGGTTGGAGAATGCTGGTCTGCGGCCTATGCTCCGTTGGGAGTAACAGGTGTAAGTAAGTAAGTAAATAAGTAAGCAACACTCATACACCAATCATACAAAGAATGTCAATCAATAAGTTTAATACACTTAATAAGTATTATACGTTTCAATTGAAATTTATCAGTTCATCATTTATACTTCATTCATCATTCAATCAGCGTCATTCATAATAATTCTGACATGTTAGAACTATGTAAGTTATGATTTTGTGGAGATGACAGTGTTTTTTTGTAGGATTTAAAAAGTGAACTGATGTTTGATTACCATTGAAAACATAGAAACACTGAAGGTCTCCTTCTTTTTTATACGGAACTCAACAGAAATGAACATCTACGATACCATATCTGGGAATCGAAGTCAGGACCACTGAGCTCACGTGCAAACGGTGGTAATGTCTAACTTTCATCAATTCGATTAATTGCTTGAACATCACCGTTTGGATAACTATCTAACATATTCAACAAGATTAGGTCGTGAATAAGCGCTACTGAATAGTTTCAAACTAGTAGAAAATATCCGTTCAGTACCTTCAGGTTTCTAATGATGATCAAACTAACATCGATTCGTGATTATGTAATAACATAAGCCCGTAAAGGAAAAAAACGCTGAGCAAACCATTTTTTCCCCTTGTTTACATTTGTTCCTTAAACCATTGATCTAAGTTGTTCTTTTTAAAGTATACACTAATAGACAAAACAATCTTAATCTTATGCCATGATGACGTAATCAACTCATGTTCATCAATGTCAAGCTTCTAAAGAAAAAACATTCTGCTTCAAAATGACTCAAAAAAAACCCAGAGACTATCAAGATTCAATAGGTACGTGGATACCGAGATGATGTTTTAAGTGAACGTTGCTGGGCTCGAGTCCCAGAATGAACATCAACACTGAGATACAGATACATTCAGATGAGGAGTCACAAATAGGATGAAACACGTATCAAACTGGATTCCACTACTAACCACTAGCCATCTTTGTTAATTAAAGTCTGATTTTAGTTAAAACAACCAATGAGAAACAGAAAGACTTCAATTTGAAAATACATTTTGATTTTCAACTGTCATTTAGCCAAAGTCCAATTAAGTAATAAACTATTCATCGACTGTAACGTTTCTATAAAAGAAACCTTCTGTATAAAGAAATTAATCAATATATTGTTAGACATCTAAGAAATTATTATCAGAAGGGGTTTTTGTGAATATTATAGTAACTTTTAATAGTTGAGAACATGAATCGATTGAAGCTCAACTACTGCTGACGAAAACTTGGAAGCGTTGGACAGTTGTTTCATCCCATTGTGGGTCCTATGGTGGTCTAGCTTACATTGATTGATGATCTCAACCATTAAAATTACTATAATATCCACAAAAAACTCCTTCTTATTTTAATCAACATATGCTCACTGATGATTGGCTTCAAGAAGTATTTCCTAGAGTTCTAGTGAGAAGCAGTGACCAATGGAGTTCAACTAGATCAGTTGTGAGATAGTAACTCACTGAACACAATGCTGGATGTGTCTCTCAACTTCATGGATTAATCAAAGTTATACATTAACATCACTGAATGCCAACTCAATGATCTATAGGTTAAGCATACGCGCGTAAGACCAATAGGTCCTAGATTCGAATCTCACGAGGCAAACTCATGAATCCACACTAGTGAGGAGTCCACCACTCAGACAAAACGATTATCCAATACTTCTAGATTTTTCCATTATGATCTAATTTCAATGAATTCATGATCTTAACTATTAAAAATCTGTAAAAGTATCCAATTAAGTTACATGAATAAAATACCCGCCATATTTTTCTAATCATTACATACAAACAAATCCAACGGAAACATTTTCTGATTGGTTTGTATGATCAGAAAAAGGGAAAACTAATTTGTATTTATAAATAAAGAATGAAAAAGTGAATTGATAATTGAATAGATAGATTTCTATGTTAGAAAATAGGGTATCATTATAATCATATAAGAGATTCATTGATATTGACTATGATAATGATTGGGTTAAGATTAGATTTACCTACCTTTCAATGAAATAGAATTTATATAATGAAATGAATACTTGATATATGTATCAAAGGTATTAATTAAGAAAATGGATAAAGAATGATGTATAGTGACTAGTAATGGAATGGAGTTTGTTAAGTGTTTCGTCTTACTTGGGACTCATCAGCTGGATGTACCTAAATCACAGAGTTGATGTTTACTCTGGGATTCTGTGATCGAGACAGTTCATATAGGATGCATATATGTCAATAAGAGAAAGATTGATCAATTACAGTCTTAAATAACAATGGAAAGATACAAGTAAACAAAACTAAGTGAATTAAACTTCACCTCATTACACAAGCAAGTGGCTATCAAGACTCAGTGGATAACGCGATGGCATTTGAAACGAACAGTACTGGATTCGAGTCCCAGAGTGAACATGAACTCTGAGATACAGGTATATCCAACTGAGGAGTCCCAAATAAAATGAAATGTGCGTCAAACTGTATTCCACTGCTAACCACTATTCATCATTATTTATAAAGCTTGTGACTTAGGGCAATATCGAGGCAATATACACAGGAGGTATATATTCCAATAAGAGAGAAACTGATCAATTACAATTCTAAACATATCGTTTTACAGATTTAAGAATTCATGAATATTCCATATAATGTAGACTAGAAATGAACGAACTCCAGTTAACAAGATCATTTGGAATTATGTAACAACATGGTTATCATGAAGATGATTATAAATTACACTGGGAGAAATATTACACTTTACATTAAAACTCTTTTGAATATATAAGCTGTATTTGAACATGATAGAAGTATGATGCTTAAGTAGCTTAGGAAACTTAACTAAGGCTACTTATTTACATAAGGTATGCAAACTGTTTCGATAGATTCTACTCATGAAAACACATTAATGATACTCTTGGGGTTGGGGTCCGCGTGACGATCGTAACTAATGGTTAGAGACTCTTGGTGACATGGCTCAGAATCGATCACAATGGCGTCGGTGTATACACTCTCCGTCTTCCCTTAAACGATGAGATTAAAATCACTCCATATCTTTCTTTCTACGAACTAATTCTTTTTTCCTGTACTATAACTTTATTGCAATCTTTCTTTTATATATTACCACCTGTGAATTATCTACTTCTATGAATCTGGTGTTCATCTTGTTGTGTTAATGAGGTACGGCAACTTGAACCGATGCATATATGTGCCCGGTCCCACGTTGTAGCCTACTGACTGACTGACTGACTCAATGAGTTTATATTAAAACTATGTGTTAATGGAGCTAGAACAGAAGTAGTTTATCATGATTTTTAGATGAAATCAATAATCAGATCTGTGTTATAACAATCGGTTTTCCACGTTTACACAAATGGGATGTTCATTTGCCTTAGATGAGTATATACATTAGATTCCTTTTCTGTGTTTATTCTACAGGACTTCAACACAACTCAGATGATCAAGAACACGTGATTAACCTGACTAGAACGTGAATATATTTCCACACCAAAACCCAACACAATCCAAAAAGCAATCAACAATCATTGATAATAATAATAAGGATAGGAGAATATAGAGCTTATCTAATACCTGTCAAACTATCTACAAGTTTAACTCAGCAAAACAACCAATCATTATTGGAAATCAAGAACATCTTGGATGAACACTTTTAGAATGTAAAATTTAATGGATCCTATTTGTTATGAATAGAGAAAAAATAAACTCAGAGCTTTCAACCTAAATATCTGATCCACGATGCAGTGGATAAACGTCAGTAGATGCAGTCCCATTGCAGTCGGTGACCAACAAATAGTTCATGCGCTATTTGTTCCTTCAGGATACTGAGGCTCATGTGTACTATTGGTTTGGAATGAAGTTTTTCCAACTTCTTCTAGATGAACCCTTCGTATCCATCAACATTCACTTTTCCTCCTCTCACGTTCGTAAACAACACCTTCAGTGCGGGAAGTCATTGAATAGGACTTCCCTGTCAGTGGCTGTATGCATGTGAACATGTGAGAACATTTCAAGATGGAGATCTGACTCTCCCTACCCTCGACCATTCCAAGGCATTCGGAAGCAGATAATCACATATTACAAACAAAATGATTTGTGGTTACAATTTACTAATGAAAATCTGTACATATTTGTACTCAACTCAGTGATAAATTGATGACTGTATACCAATGATGTTTCGTACATGTAATCCACTTGACTTTTTTTATCTGAATGTTCAATGTAAAGCCTTCTGATACCCAAAACATTGTTTTATTGTATGAATTCATCAATCATACATTAATATTACGATATGATACACTCCCATTTTCGTAAAAATGGGTTACTAAGCGTTAAAACAGTCGAAGTTTCCTCGTCTGAAATGATCTTGAGAACGAGTTGCACATTATATCAAGATGTAAACACCGCAATTTACACCACTACTCATTTGACATGACCAAGATACTGAAGTATGCAGTGATAGACCACACACTCCGAAATGTGCTTTGAATCAAAATACACTTTCATGCCCTGTTTCACTGAATATGCAAAGAAACAATTCAAGGAAGAGCCGGTATCGAAGGATCAAAAAGCGATGTCGCTATGAATGCTTGGCTAACACAAGCCAGTTATAACAATAAGCTTTTAAATTACAAAATAATCGAATCTCTGATAAACAATCCGTGTAGATATGCGTGTGTGTGTAACTTTTGTACACCAAACATATTGACTAGAAAATAATAATAAGAAAACGGATTGAATAATGATTCCTAGTTTTAAACTCTTCTCTAGTTCCTGACAATGTTTGAAAGATAAAATACTTAGAAAAGGGATAAATTTTCTTCCCTGAAAGTAACAAATAGGATCCAATTAATCTTATATACTTGAAGTATTCCTTCTAGTCGCTTTCAGTTTATTATTCTATACACTTAATTCTCTTTAATATTAAGGGGTGAAGTAGTAAAAACAAGTTCAATAGATCTTATCCTAGAAGACATATTCATGGTTCAACTTGAAAAGATTAAACATAAAGATAGGATTGATGAAATGGTGTATTATGAGAACTATGTTGAAGATCGTTTTATTTTATAGAATGATCGAACTACATGGCCCACAAATGTCGTAGTACGATCGAGAGTCAGGAGTGGCAGCTCTTTCTCTCCAAACGATCTCACATGGCCATGTGCATACAACCACTACCAGAGAAATCCTACTCACTGCCTTCTCGCACCAAGGGTGTTGTTTGTGAAGTTGAGAGGACGAAAAGCGAATGTTCGACACCTTAACCGCGTTGGTGAATATAGAGGATCCACCTAGGGGAGTTGGAATACCCTCATTACAAACCAATGGTGCACATGGGCTCCACGATCCTGAAGGAACAAACAGCGTATGAGCCAACCTTTGGTCACCGCCTACCATGGGACTATATCTCCTGAAGTTGTTCCACTGCCTTGTGGATCAGACCTTTAGGTCAAAGGCTCCGAGTGTGGCCCATTAAGAAAACCACCTGTTTTTAGTTTGGGCACTCGGGCAGTATCACAGCCCATACACAAATCAAGTGACTTGTTTGGTGAATATGTATTTGGTGCCACTTCGTACCAATATTTATTTGTTCAAATATATATGGAAAACTGAAGACAAAACGCCTAGAGAATATACAACAGACAAGAAACCTATTTTCATTCAACTTAGATGACATTGGTGGAGTTACAGTAAACAGATGATTAAAAACTGATTATCTTATACGAAACATTTTGTTCTTTACTCTAGTCAAAGACTAATCGGTAATCCTTTCATGTTACCGTCAACTGTGTATATAAATTATTGTATACCTTTCGAAGCAAATGAATCGCTAGAACAGTAAATATGGGCTACGTTCGTTTTGAAGAACATATCCCAAAAATGTTTCAGTTCATTAGAAAATATTGGCTTTTAGCTATATTGTTGCTAAACAACAGATTGATAGACTGAATTGTTTCAAGATTATCAATCAATAGTCAAATTTCATTCTTCTCAAATTCATAGAAGCCACGGTTATCAAATACTTTTAAGCCCAATTTATGTATCCAGAAAGAAAACTGATAAATCTTTTCTTATAATGATAACCTACTTACGCCTGTAACTCCTCGTGAAGAGGAGCATAGGCCGCTCAATAACGTTCTCCATCCAACACTGTCCTAGACAATCCTTTATAACCCTTTCAAATTCTTATTCATCCTTTTCATATCTATTTCTATTTCCCGACGTATTGTGTTCTTCCGCCTTCAAGTTAGAGCCTATCTCATGGTGCAGTTTCATGATTTCCGAAATGTATGTCTCATTCACTTCCAACGACTTTTTATAATTTCCTCGTCAACTAGAAGCTAGTTTGTTCTGTCCCACAGTAAGCTGTTGCTGATGGTATCCGGCCATTGGATGTTGAGTATCTTGTGTAGACAATTATTTATAAATACTTGTACCATCTTGATGATGGTTTACAGGTACTTTTATCTTTCTTGACTCGAAGCAAAGAACATATGGAACATAAAACAACTGTCTGTCAATCAATATCAAAGTGAGAATCTTCAATACGAACCTCTAAATAGTCGTAATGCACGGAACTGAGACTTAAAAAACGACTACAATCATCATCAAAACAATACAAGTATTTATAAACCATTGTCTACACAAGATAACATCAGCAACAACCTACTGTAGCTGAGAAAAAACCAGTTTCCATCCGAAGAAAATATTAGGAAAAGACACTGGAGGTGGATAGGACATACGTTAAGCAAATCATCAAACTGCATCACGAGACAAGTGCTAACTTGGAATCTTGAAGGGGAAGATCAAAGAGCACATTACGTCAAGAACCGGAACCAGACATCACAAGGATAAATATCAACCAAAAACAACTGGAAAGGATTGGGTAAGACAAAGTTGGATAAAGAATGCTAGTGAGCGACTCATACTCCACCATGAGGGCTAACAGGCCTAAGTAAATATAATATTCTGGATCTGATACATACATGAAAGCAAGGATTAGTAAATAAAGGATAGAATTCCTACAGTTGAACAATATATGAAAATCAAAACAACAGTCTATCAACTAATATCAAAGTCGAAATATTCACTACGAATATCAAGACAATTATAAACAATTGTCTACACATGATACTCAATGTCCATTGACCGAATACCATCATCAACAAACTACTGTAGGAGAGAACAAATCAGCTTCCATCTGAAGAACAAATTAGAAAAAGACACTGGAGGCCAATAGGACATACATTGAGCAAATGATCAAACTGTATCACGAGACAAATGTTAACTTGAAATCCTGAAAAAGAAGATAAAAAACACACTACATCAAGAATTGAAATCAGACATGAAGACAACTGGAAAGGATTTCCCAAGGCATAGTTGGACGAAGATTACTGACGGTTGGTCTATACTTCTACACGAGAGTTAACAGTCTTAAGTAAGTAAGTAAGTAAGTAAGTAAGTAAGTAAGTAAGTAAGTAAGTAAGTAAGTAAGTAAGTAAGTAAGTAAGTAAGTAAGTAAGTAAGTAAGTAAGTAAGTAAGTAAGTAAGTAAGTAAGTAAGTAAGTAAGTAAGTAAGTAAGTAAGTAAGTAAGTAAGTAAGTAAGTAAGTAAGTAAGTAAGTAAGTAAGTAAGTAAGTAAGTAAGTAAGTAAGTAAGTAAGTAAAGTAAGTAAGTAAGTAAGTAAGTAAGTAAGTAAGTAAGTAAGTAAGTAAGTAAGTAAGTAAGTAAGTAAGTAAGTAAGTAAGTAAGTAAGTAAGTAAGTAAGTAAGTAAGTAAGTAAGTAAGTAAGTAAGTAAGTAAGTAAGTAAGTAAGTAAGTAAGTAAGTAAGTAAGTAAGTAAGTAAGTAAGTAAGTAAGTAAGTAAGTAAGTAAGTAAGTAAGTAAGTAAGTAAGTAAGTAAGTAAGTAAGTAAGTAAGTAAGTAAGTAAGTAAGTAAGTAAGTAAGTAAGTAAGTAAGTAAGTAAGTAAGTAAGTAAGTAAGTAAGTAAGTAAGTAAGTAAGTAAGTAAGTAAGTAAGTAAGTAAGTAAGTAAGTAAGTAAGTAAGTAAGTAAGTAAGTAAGTAAGTAAGTAAGTAAGTAAGTAAGTAAGTAAGTGAGTGAGTAAAGAAAAAGGGAGGAAGATAGTAAATTGCTTCTTTTTCTTTAAATGTGAGTATAAACAATATCACTTACCGCTAATTTCAATGATAATTCTTTTGTTAATATCACACCTTTTTGTATTTCAATTTCAATGATTGATCGAGTACAACGTTCTGTATGAAAATTATATTCTTGTTCCGAGTCTGTATTATTTTTAAATGTTGTAGAGAATAATATATTAGATTTAGGTAATTTTATTCGATTATTATCATAATATTCTGGTTTCTCATTATTCACATGTATATCATCCCATATTATACGTAATATTAATTCAATTGGATCATATTTCTTTTGATCTTTTGTTGCTGTTAAATGATACATATTAATTGCCCATAATTTTAATTGATTTGTTATATCAAATAATTCAGTTTCTTTCATTTGTTTCAATGGTATCGATCTATTCATAATGAGATCTATGAATGAATTTTGATCCAGATCAAATAATTCAATATGAACATGATCATTATTATTAGTATTAATTCATTTCTTGTTCCTTTAATCCTATTGGTTAATCATGATAAATTTAATTGACCAATCAAAATCGTTTAATCATTTATGTAAATAATGGCAATAGTAGTCATGTTAGTAATATTAGTAGTATGTGTCTATTTCTCATTATTATTTCCAGTTTATCACTATGGTTTGTTTAGATAAGAATATTTGCATATTTGTGTGTACATATGTATATAGATCTATATATGTGTGGTTGTGTTTGTGCATGAATACATTTCGACCCCTATGTTATATGTATGATATATGATGATGAAGAAGAGGGTAGGTATGTGTGTGTGTGTATATGTATATGCATGATACGATTTGATCAGTTAGTATGTCAAATTTTTCGGTGAATATTTTGTCTCCTGTTGTATCTACAATCTAAGGGACATTTTGAAATTATCACTATGGGCATTTGTGGAGATTATAATATTTATGAAACAATCTAATGTAGACCAGTATTGAAAACCTGGAAACACTGTATGAATGTTTCATCTCAGTATGAAACTATTCAGCAGTGAGCATCCATGATCATATAGATGAGACTAGAACTTAGGGCCTAAGGTGGCGCACTCGAACGCTTAAACTGTAGATGATTAATCTGGCATCTAAAGTTATTAATCTCTAACTTCAATTGATCCATGATCTTGTGCAATCCTATATCCATTGTCAGATGTGAATAACTATCTCATATCCGACATAGATTGGACTACACTGATCACAAATTACACAGTGGAATTTTTAAAAAATCAACACGTTCACTAATTATTAGTATTTAGTTTTACAAGAAAGTAACGTAAAGTACTCGATTTTTGAATGTTGACTCATATTATTAGTAAGGAGTCTTGAAGATGATTATGTTTTATTGAAATCGTGAACTGATCTAAGTTAGACAACAATTGAAAAACTGAAAGCATTAGAGATTTGTTTAACCAAATTATGTGACTTCACAGCAATGTAAATCGAATAGGGAATTGAACCTAGGACCTTCCTTGTTGTGCACAATTCTTAACCTCTAGACTACTGAGACGAGTTTCGATTATATACCAGTGTAACTTCAGTTAGATCATGATATTGCACGACCATCTTCGGTGGGTACCTTCTCTACACCCGATAAGGTTGAATTCCACTGAGCACAACTCGGATTACTGGGCAAGTGACAGTGAGGTTAGACACGGGGTATTTGAGAATGATGGTAAATCAGTTGATGAGGTTGTGAATCTTTATCGACTAAGATGTTTAGGCCACGTGTTACGTATGCTTGAACACCGATAACCACGGCGCATAATGCTGGATAGTGTTGGAGAAGGTTGGAAGAAGGTCAGGAGTGGCCAAATCAAAACGTGGTATCAGTGCTTTGAGTCACTGACTTCTAGTGTGAGCCATGTTGGTAGATGCAGACTACTTGGTTGGGGTTCATGTGACTATCGTAATCAATGGTTAGAGAATGTGGGTGATATATGGCTCAGAATCGATCACAATAGACCAGATGTATACACTATTTGTCTTTCTTTAAACGATGAGATTAAAATTGCTTTATACCTTTCTTTATACAAACTAATTCTTTTTTCCTGTACTATATCCTTACACACAATCTTTCTTTTACACATAACTACGATTGAAGTATCTACTTCTATGAATCTGGTGTTCATCTTGTTGTGTTAATGAGGTATGGCAACTTGGACCGATCACAATTGATTGATCACTTGGTGGTGATTAGTGTCATGCTTGTCTAGTCCTTATTAGTGAAGATCGAATGCTATCGATCATGTTGCAATGAGGCCACCAGTCTAGGTGACTCGACACTGCGGGCACTATGTATTGAGATTTAGATGGTAGTTGGAGGTAGTCAACAGGAAACCCTGGACCCGGCTTTCGTGCTAGGAGCAAGTCTGAGATTAGATGCAGGATACTAGTCGTACATGGTAAATTAATTGATGAGGTATTTAAGACATGTATAGCCTTCGATTGACTACCTAGATGGATAATGATGGCTGGTGAATGTATGATTTGGAAAACAACTACGGTTTATCAAACAAGATTCGTCATTAATCCATAAAGATACTGGGTGTTGTGCTAAACCATATGGACTATTCCAGATTATCCGGTTGGAGTCTGTGATAAACGACATCTATATTTAGAAACTGGTTGAAATTACTCTTAGGTCACAAGTTTTTAGATTACTTCATAGATTTTCTAATCTTCCACTAATCAGTGTTTTCTTTTCGAAGTTTACCTTAGAAGCCTAATCTTTTCTATTACTGTTGATACTGTTGCCATCTGTACTAAACTAGGATTTCCCTTGATAATTTCATCTTGCTGTGCTAATGGAATACGGCAGCATGAACTGATTTACATATGTGCCAGGTTCTATGTTGAATATGAATTGATTGACTGATCGATTCCCAAAAACAAGGCATAACGTCGTATCAATAAACCCTAATCTTTCATTTTATCATTATCGATTAAAAGAGGAGAATAAACATTTGAACTTCTTCAGCGTTATGTCCTATGAACCTGATGATTACCACATGATAAGATTGCTAATTATAACACTGACTTATATGATCTTGGCACTGAGCCAAAACAGTGGAGCGTTAACCAGTACGAGCAGTCTACAGTCAACTCTGAGTCTTTATTTGTTCTTCTTGCCCAATCCTGTTGGCTTGAGTGCAGAACACGATATCAGTTTCCACTGTACATATTATGTATTTCAGATATACGCAGATAACATTCACTGATTCTTCGTCCGGCTATAAAATTCAGTTTCCTCAATAGTTTAGAGTTTGGATTTAGATTTGTTGAAGTTATAGTACAATTTTAGTTCATGAATATGTCGTTGAGCTAACTGATTGTATTCAGATTCCAATTCTCTTATCTAAGTTCGTATCATAACATAAACCCACTGATGACTGGTTTTAAAAATGTCTGAAACTGTGAGGTTAACTAAACTGAGAAGGCTACAATTAATCATGTGTAACATTGATCAAAAATCATGCTTTGCTATAAATTGACTAGAATTAGATTCGCAAATTAATGTGCATTCAACAAAATGGTTAAAGGTGGCATTACATACAAACATACATGGGTCTCAATGGATCAAACTACAGAGAACCACATAAATAAGACTTGCACCACCAAAAAACTCAGACGGTCAATGTGAGACGTGAGAATCAAGAGCGAAGCTCACATAGCTTCACATCACCATATGATTGTGAATGACAAGATGAAACTCAAGCTAAACAAACACTGGACAACCGGACAAACAGCATCACAAACCTTCGACACAGACTTCTTATGAGATACTGACAAACTCAATCAATTCAAGATAACTCTCAACAAAAGGTTTCAACCCTTACAAAATATACTGGGAGAAGCGGTAACTACTATGGAGGACAGTTGCAAAGGGATCAATCAACCACTAACTTCAACATATCACGAGGTTCTCGGACACAACAAGCATCATCATAAGGAATGCACCTCTAACGAAACCTCAAACAACATTCAACAAAAGAAGAACAAGAAGACAGCAATTAGCAACCACTAGCCGAACAACAACAGAGAAAGTCAAGTCACAAACTCAATACACAGAAGCAAACGAACAAGTTAATAGGAGCTTTAGGGCCTGACAGACAGAAATACGTATAAGACAGCAACCACGGCGGAAAAAGCTGCAAAGAGAACGCAATATCAAATAACTATGTGACACAAATAAACTAGAAAGTAAATATTGTAAACCAGACACACCAGTCGAGGATAAAGAAGGCAAGCCAATCACTGAGATTCAACAATAGAGCAAAAGATGAGTAGAATACTTCGAGGAATTCTTGAATAGACCAGCTCCACTGAATCCACCGGATATCGAAGCGACATGATGGGTAAAACGTTTAAGTAAGTAGGTTAAATAAGTTAATTTTGATGGCCTGATTTGTGACTGGGAATCTTCGTAAGTCTCATTATTCTAGTACTCAAGTTGACTGTCTTGTTCAATCGATCTCTGATGATGTAAATGATAAACCTTCTCTGTAAAGATTGATGGACTGGATCTATAATAACATGTGTATTAATTACTGATTGAACGAAATCCCATGATCCTAGAAAGTTCACGTCATTCTTAGAATTTCGTTTATCCATAATTTTAACATTTCTTAAATCAGCTTTATTATCCGCGAATCCATTGATACATCATACCTTGTACTCTCCTCAGCTACTTTGGTCTTTACATTCTTTTAGTTAATATATTTTGTAACCTATATAGAAAAGAATGAAGAGATCGCAGTAGTTTTTGAGACTCTGACACATTTTCATCACTCTTCACTTATCTTTATATATTCAAAATATTCAGAGTTCTCTACATTAGATTGATGTCACAAACACAATCTTGACAATCATTTGGACCCTCGTACATTTATATACTAACCTACTGCCTAAATATTGGACAATTAGACTATAGTCATATGATCACACCATGTCGACAATAAAGCATCTATTTATAGACTATAATGACAGGTTGATCCTGATTGAATGACAGTTTAGAACCTGAAGTCATCCTAATACGGGCCCCCTCAACTATGTGTATACACGACCCGATCGAAATCGATCACGTGCACAGACACTTAACCTCCTAACTTCAATCACTTCGCTATGTTTATAGATGGAGAATAATATGAATTATTTTTCATTCAAAACTCCACCTGGAGTCCCTCTGAGGTTACTGCCAATCCCAAGCCCGTATAAAGGAGGAAGGTTAGGCATGGGGTTAGCAACCTCATTCCGTAGAAAACTAACTCACTAAAAAAACGCTAACCAGAAAAAAATGATTCAAAGCGTTTAAACTCTGCCCCAAGGAGTTCGATCTTTATTTAGACGCCTTATAGTGAAAGCCGAATTCCTTCGGAAATCATGAGGTCGATGCTCCTCCTAACAACCAGAGCAATCATTAAAAAAATGTCTCGTGAAAAATTCTTAAATATTCTACCATACTAATGAATCATTTTCTTAAATGTTAAATGAATTAAACAATAGAGGAAAAAAGATCTTTAATCTATCGATCAACATTACCCATTATTACCTACATACCTACCTATAACA
Organism: Schistosoma intercalatum; assembly: GCA_944470365.2. Taxonomy (NCBI): domain Eukaryota; kingdom Metazoa; phylum Platyhelminthes; class Trematoda; order Strigeidida; family Schistosomatidae; genus Schistosoma; species Schistosoma intercalatum. The sequence continues at coordinate 1,634,254 of OX103729.1, forward strand.
GGGAACAATGTATACACTTTATAAATTTACTTTCATTCATTCACTTGTCTATTTTGTATAATATACCCACAACACCTTACCTCATTTCATTGAACCATTTAACTTTTCAATCAATAAATATGTGCCTGAAGTTATGTTATTGTTATTTTTTGGTTGTTATTGTTGGTGGTGGTGGTGATGGTGGTGTTAGTAGTAGTGGGGGGAATGGTGTTCAATTAGACTAAGCAATCAAATATGATAGGAAGCAATAATTTATTGATTGGTTCCATAATCAATCTATTAATAGACAAAATAGGTCAATATTATTTCATTAAAAGAGGAGGGATATAGAATAGATTTGGATTAATAGAATGACTGATTGCCATATTAGGGAAAACTGTTCTACATATTGATCGATTTGGTAAATATTATAGTAAGTTCTTCTTTTATTTATATAAACACATAAACATTGATACAAGGAGGCATTGGATAGATATGTGCCATAAAAAAATCATTCGATTTGTGTGAGGGCTGGGATATAATGCTTGAGTGCCCAGAACGAAACAGGTATCAATGATTGGTCGTTGACCTAATTACATTTTACACATAAATCTTCTGTTTAATGTCCAACCTAAGGATCGATTGGAGAATCTTAAGCAGGGGATAGGATGTTGTCTATGTCTATTGTTCAATGAAGCTACAGATAAGTGGTAATAAGTATTTTGTACAGATTATCATATTGGATACTTCTCACAATTGATTGATCACTGAGTGGTGATCAATGTCATGCTTGTCTAGTCCTTATTAGTGCAGATCGAATGCTACAGGAGGTTAGTCACGGCTCGGATAGATCAGTGGTAACGTCTCTGACTGTAAAGCTGGGTGACACGAGATCGAATCCGCCAGGGAGCACCAGTTCCCTCAAGATTACAGGTACACCTTGCTGACGAGTGCCAAGTAGCACGAAACCCGGGTCCAGGGTTTCCTGTTGACTACCTCCAACCACCATCTAAATCTGGATACTTCTCACTGAAGTTAAGCATTACAATAGTAACTAGGTCGATCGAATTTTGTCAGCACTAAAGAATACGCAAACATGATATTAATCACTATACAATCATTAATCAACTGGTAAATATCTCTGTCTAACAAGAGGTCAATCACGGCCCGAATGACATTTTATACTATGAAGCTTAGCGGTCCAAATTTGCATCGTACAGAAAGTGCCATTCTCCTCAAGGTTTTTGTGTGCATTGCTAACAAGTGCCAACTAAAACGAAACTCATGCGGAGTAAATTTTCCTGTTGACTACCATCGATAGATTAACAATGATAACATATATTCACCTGAGCTTTGAACATATATATATATATATAGAGAGAGAGAGAGAGAGAGAAGATAAGCCCACCAAGTAGTCCATACTAAGATTATTCACACAAACACATACGAGCTCTATGAAGAACGAGAACACTAACAACAAAATAAAAATTCCGTTTTTCATTCCCATAAGATATATTTCTCTAAAACCTATGTATAAAAACAAAGGAGGGGGGAAAGCGAAACTATTTACAATCATCATTTCGCATAAGAGACATTATGAAAGAATAGTAACTAGTGGTAATATGTATATATATATATATATATACACACACACTCACAAAGTATACATAAATATGTTTGTTTCTAAGAGTTCTACATATTCTTCATTCAATACGTTCATAAAATAAAACATAAGCCTGACAATTCAATACAGTTGACTGAGATACACGTGTTATATGACTGTCGGAACAATAGAACCATTGACGTGAATCATCATTATCATGATGATCATCATCAACCACTTCATTATTATGACTTGTTGAATCATTGATAGTGTTGTTGCCATTTTGAGTACAAGATATAAAATTATTCGATGACAATAACAATTGATGATGATCACAACGACGAAGACGTTGAATTAAATCATTAACAGATAAAGGCCATTTAGGTGAACGATTCAATGAACCAATGAATTGATGCTCTATACGATCTGATTGATTATCATTATAATTAGTGTATGATTTTGGTAAAGTTACATAAGCTACATAATGACCAGAAGTTAAATGTCCAGTATGTTCAATCACACCGTAAAGACGATAACGAATTTGATTAGAATGAGTCTATAAATAAAGTTTAAACAAACAGAGAACTAAAGGAATAACATTTCATTAGACTAATTTCAAATAATACATGCACTTCACAGAGTCAAACAAGAATCAAACTAATTATCATAATGAAATATTACATAGGATCGTTGAATGGACAACAACAACCACAAGAAATGATCTGTTAGGAGATCAACCTACACTAATATGTCTATAGTTGTAGAATTCAGCGCTATTCAAAGTGTAGGGGTGGTTTATATAACCCTGTTACTAATACCGTGGAAGGAATACCTTACTGAGTAGTCAAGAAAAGAAGCTGCATCAGTAGTGACAGGCCTATCAACCCATCAACGTGAATCTAAGTAACAAGAGATAATTGCTTATACCTGACCAATCTAAAATAAATGAAATTTGACTCTGTAGTCATGCTTCCGGGTCGACAAGACAATCACTACTAATCCAGACGTCACAAGAAAATATATTCCTACAGCGTATGGGAGGATAGAAAGTGATAACAGTTCACACACCATTAAAATCAATTATCTTGTTTACCGCCAAATGCTCAACAGAACCTCTGCAACTGTAATATTTCCTAATAAGTATCTCTAAGAATACTTATGTATAGCATAATTAACGGTCAATACAAAGTATAATTCCATAAAATATAATAAATAACTTTAATAATTTGATATTAATTAATTAATTATTTATTTGAACACACAAATATTGGTACAAAGGGGCACTGAATGCATATACGCCACACAAGTCACTTAATTTGTGTGTGAGCTGTGATACGGTATGGGTGCCCAAACCAAAACAGGTGGTTCTCTTTGGGGGCTACACCCAAAGCCTTCAACTTAAAGGTCTAATCCACAAGGCAGTGGAGAAACGTCAGGAGATGCAGTCCTATAGTACCTGGTGATCAATAATTGGGTCATACGCCGTTTGTTCTTTTAGGATCCTGGAGTTCATGTGTACCATCGGTTTGGAGTCAAGGTTTTCCAACTCCCCTAGATGGATTCTCCAAACCTACCTACTCGGTTAAAGCGCCAGACATTCGCTTCTCGTTCTCTCAATTTCGTAAACACCACACCCGCTGCGAGATGGCAGTGAGTAGGACTTCCCTTGGTAGTAACTGTATACGCCTGTCCATATGAGAGTATTTGAAGAGGGAGAGCTAAATCTCCCCACCCCCGGCCGTACCAAAGCATTTTGGAGCCTTGGTCAGTATTAACAAATATAAATGTACACGATGGGTAATTTTTTGTATCAAACAAACAAAGGTTATAAGAATAATCATCAAAGAAAAATGACAAAAAACTATTTACCATAGCGAGTACAGAACAGAAAGGAGTGATATTCAAGTAGATTGGGAAATGAATACGTTTCTGAGATTTTCGTAATTGAACACCGACCTGAAATGTGGAACAAAGTAGACATTAAGGAGTATAAACAGCCTCAGTTTATTTGAAAGCTAAAAATTATACATATATATCACATAATTTCGTTTGTAGCCCTTCTAAGACTACTGTTTGTCTCAAACCTGGATAAAGGAGGGTTGGGCATGGGATCAACAACCCCAGCCAACATAAAACGACCTAGGTATAAAAAAATTCAAACCATTTGAACTGTTCTGCGAGTTGAAAGATCTTCATTCATAAGAATTATGACGCCTCAGTGTGAAAGCACAGATTCTTTGGAAATCAAGAAGTCGATACCCCTTGAAACAACCAGAGCAACAATTATTATATATGTATATGGAACGTTCAGACAATGTGAACTAATGAAAGGGCCAATAAAATAGCTGTGGAAATGAGGAGATACAACTTGGCGGTTCTCAGAATAAGTGGAACGCATTGAATCAACCTGGATAGAAAAGACTAGCTTAGGGAGAAGTGTCGTTGTACTCTGATCATGAAGAACAAAATGCATCGCACATACTGGAGGTTGCAGTGATGCTGTATACAAAAGCACGAAAAATACTTATAGAATGAGAATCTCATGGTTCCACGTTCATGAAAGCATCCTTCAAAACAAAGAAGGAAATCACAAAGAATTATATCCAGTATTCGGCACCCAACAACGATAGCGATGACGACGATAAAGATCAGTTCTATGAGGCTGTAATCAGTCATAGTGAAGTGTCCAGGAAAGGACTTGACCATCCAGATGGTAGACCTAAACACCAATGTTGAAATGGACAACACTGGATACGAGGATATCATGAGACGATATGGACTAAGACAAAGGAACGAGAACGGTGAGAGATTAAAAAATTTATGTGCATTCAACAAAATGGTTAAAGGTGGAAATACAATCAACCAAAAACACATACAAAAACATACATGGGTCTCAACGGATCATACTACACACAACCAGATAAATAAGACATACACCACCAAAAAACTCAGATGGTCAATGTGAGACGTGAGAATCAAGAGCGAAGCTCACATAGCTTCACATCACCATATGATTGTGACTGACAAGATGAAACTCAAGCTAAACAAACACTGGACAACCGGACAAACAGCATCATAAACCTTCGATACAGACTTCTCATGAGATACTGACAAACTCAATGAATCCAAGATAACTCTCAACAACAGGTTCCAATGTGGTGTGTGCTACTTATATTGACATAGGTAGTAGATGATGTTAGTCATGAACAGAAGGTCTGGCAGCAGAGAGACAAGAGGATCGAACAGTAAATAATGGAAACAGAATGCAATTTGTATGAAAATGCAAGAACAATGAAGTCTGAGTCATTATGAGACAACTGGTGGACATTTTGCAAATTAAGTATTTACTTTATGATTGTTAGATTCTATTTACAAGTCCTGTAATTTTGTGTTAAGTACATTTAGTTGTCCCCACCCGTGTTCTGTTCACTACAGTTTCACAATATACCTCACACTTAACGCGTATCTTCAAGCCAAGTACGCAAGTCTGTACTTGGTGAATGAACTAAATTAACAGTGTTAGCTGTTCTGAATGTTAATACTGCTTGTTTCAGTGCGAAATAAATAGGTGCGCAACTTAATAGTTGAACGTCTGTATGGTACTGATCAGTAGACGCCCAACTTCGAAATATACAAACCGAATTCCGTAAGGATCAATCGTGCACAGACCAAATCTTGACAGTACGAATCATTGTTGGGTAATCAGTCGAGCAGAATTCGTCACTATACATCAAATTCATTTAATATAAGGCGTTTGACAGTGTAGATGGGAGAACATTATGGAATCTTCTTCGACTGGATTATGAACACCTCAACATCGGTATCCGCACTTAATCAAACATGTTCGTAGGTACGGGTTGTGCTTCACACCTTCGAAATGCAAAGTACTTCTACGAGACTGGCAGGATTCCAATCCTGTACTCATCCTGGATGGTGAGCAGATAAAGTAGTCGAGAAGTTCGTGTATCTAGGTAGCTGCATAAGTGCTGGTGGTGGCGTGAGTGATGAGATCAATGCATGTATAGTGAAAGCCAGAGCGGCTTACGTCAATGTGAGCCATCTTTGGCGCCTTCGTGATGTCAGTCTGGCTGTAAAAGGTCGGATCTACAACGCGTCGGTGAGAGCAGTTCTGCTCTATGTTTGTGATCCTTCTGTAACCTTCATCTACTTTCTTCATAAAAAGTGGTTGTATCTTCCTTAACTGAAAGAATTCTTCTGGTTGTACCTTTCCGTTCCCCCCCCATTATTATGATTATTACACTTCCTTACACTAATCTAGTCGTTATTGTTCCTCTTCTTTTTTTCTTTACGCTCCTTACCCTTTTCTCCCCACTCTCATTGTTTTGTGTGGCACATATATATTTGGTGCCCCCTTGTACTAATATTTATGTGTTCAAATAATAAATAATAATAAATACATCTGAGGGGAATCACGGAATACAATGGACAGCTTGGATGCAAGTAGATGATTTGGACTTCGGTCCTTCTATCTCATACACACGAACAAATGCAGGTCAAGACAACTAATGTAGCAGCATCTTGTGCATCAGTAGGCCTCAGAAAACACAATGGGGAAAACTAAGATCCTCAAATGCAACACGGAGAACACCAACCCAATCACGTTTAGTGGAGAAGCTCTAGAAGAGGCAGAAATTTTCACATATCTGGGCAGCATCACTTATAAGCAAATGGGATCTGATGTAAATGTGGGGGAACTGATTGGAAAAGCAGGGTATAGCATTTCTAAATTATCGAGGATATATATTCTTGTACTCCTACTTACACTAACCATGGATGTAGTATCTTTTTATATCTCCAGTCTTTTATATTCTTATCGAGATTCAAGTGTGGAAAATGCCTAAGGGCTATGAATTGATTAGCATCAAACATTCAAGTACCAGACGTCGAGATGTACAGGACAAGCTGTGAACCACATGTGTAGAAATTCGAACACTTCACTTCTACCTAAAGTTTGTGCTGATGATGTCGTTCAGAAGAACGATGAAAGTTCCACGACCAAACCATTCAGCTCAGAGAATAAAACTCCACCAAAAGTATCAGACGTATTAAGCGTAAACCAATGTTTCTTTTTCCTACTATCAAGAGAATAATTTACCTGTTGAAATCGCTTCAAATGTATTGTCAGAATTGGTGGAGGCTTATAGATTAAATCACGTTTAATAACATCTTGTAAAATGTCTGGCTTGTTACTGTTGTTGTTGTTGTTAGACGTTTGTTTATTCATTGTTTCACTAGTCAAATTGTTTCCCAATTCATCTAATGAATTTCGTTTTGTGCATACATCACAAATTAACCGATTAGATCCTGTTAATAATTCAGTAGAAGTATATTTTGAAAGACATTCATAAATAGATGTGACTCCATCTTCTGTTGAGTTGATACTTTTACTCTGACCAAGTGGGATTCGTGCATAATGAATAGCTTGATTTAGTTCATCGGAATCACATGAAAACGATGGAACTGTGTTCAAGCATAACTTTTCTAATTCATAAGTAATCTGTTCCGTATTGGTATTATTCATCTCTACTTGTTGTAAATTTTCATCACAGCCATTTGTAATAACTTGTAGTGATGCAACACTATCACATCGATCACTGCCTTCACCGTCTGCACAATTTCCTTCATAAAAAAATAAGTAACAAAAAGGATAAATAGACTATAGAATAAGTCAAATTGAAGGTAGAGGGAAAGTATAGAATCACAAAAGCATCCATAAAACAAAGAAAACGAACTGTAGTAAGTACTTATCATCAGACACATTATATCTAAAAGTTAAATTTTTGCTATACTGCGTACAACTTGAGCACTCAAACGTTTGAAACCCCCAAATACCCTGATACGGCCAAGAGTGGGGAGAGTCCGCTCTCCCTCTCGAAATGCTCTCAAATGGCCACGCGTATATAGCCTCTGCCAGGGAAGTCCTACTCACTGCCTTCTCGCACCATGGGTGTTGTTTACGAAAATGAGAGGACGAAAAGCGAATGTCCTGCACTTTAACCGGATTCCAAACCAATGGTGCACATGAGCTCCAGTATCCTACGGGAACAAATGGCGTATGAAACAATTGTTGGTCGCCGGCTTCCATGAGACTGCATCTTCTCACTATGCTCCACTGCCTTGTGGATCAGACCTTCAGGTCGAAGGCTCGGAGAGTGGCCCCCTAAGAAAAACACCTGCTTCGGTTTGGGCACCCGGGCAGTATCACAGCTCTCATACATATCGAATAAGATTTGTGTGGCGCATATGTATTTGGTGCCTCCTTGTACCAATATCTATGTGTTAAAATAAATAAATAAAATAAAAAGTCGTAATTTAAAAGACAGAAGACGAGTGGAAAGGAATCTTATTCCAAGAAGTATCAGATATGACACAAAACACTCGCATACTTGTAATTTTTAGTAAAAACGAAATAATCATTACAGTCACCCAATTTGTAGGCAGTGATTTTGAGCATCTCTCTAATGGGGAAGCTATATGTCGAGATTTTGGAATGTACTTCCAGACGATGATTGGATGGAATGTCTTCGCTTCTTTCAGAGCTTCCTTCAGTTCACTAGGAGCCGTCCTCACAAGACGTAACTACTGACGTCCTAGTGAAAAGTGGTAATCAGTGGAGTTTAATCATGTCAATCATGAGGGAGTTACTTACTAGTATCACTGGATGTTAGATGTAAAATATCATAAATTGACCGACGTTAGGAATGTTAGCCATTGGATGCCGATTCAATTATTTGAATGTCAAGTGCTAGCCGTGAGACCTGAAGCTCTTAGGGCTTAAATCCTTTATAATGAGGTCGTAGATGGGCACCACGGAGAAGTCCCACACTACGATAAAACAGTTGTCCAGTCCCTCCTGGTTTTAAACGGTTGTCTAACTAAAACAAGTTTGTGAAATAAGCTGAATAAATCACTATGTCTGAATTTGTATCCATGTTAAGATGATTGACGAAAGAACAAGTAAATAAAGTATACGACTGACATAACGAGATGATTAGTGAGATGATCATATGAAGGATTACTATTTATACTTTCATAGTACAGTTAGTAGATATTCATACTGTCGTGTCTTCATATTATCTTATTTTTAAGGTTTTATTTGAACCATAAATCATCGCCACATGTCTTATCATTAAAAAATCGCAAAGAATCAAATTGCATCAAGGTAAGTCGGAACTTGGAAATCTCAAAGCGAAAACAATAGAGACAGACCAAAGGACATATTACACCGGGAATTGGAAGCAGACATCAAAAGAATGAATAGCACTTAATCAACAACTGCAAAAGAGGGTTTAAGTTAGAGTTGGTTGAAGAATCCTGGTCGGCAGTCCGAAGGGTAAAAATCGTATATATAGTATGAAATTTCAGTATTAATCCCTTCTGTTGTTTTAAGGAATTGAATACGAAAACCTTAAGCTTGCAGATCAGTAGAATGATTCGAATCGATTAAATGTTCAAGAACAGAACTTAAAACTGCTTTTTTCTTACTTTTGCAGAACTACACTGTAATGTGTCCTCATATTTGAATTGAGATTGACTGCTGACTATGGCCTATGGTACCTTGCTTCACAAGAACAGATGAACTGGTAGATGCACATAGAGAAAACCAGATGAGAAAATTTATCCTATACAGATACAAAGTTTTTGCTAATCAATGTCAGTTGCCGCACAGAATCTTCTTTTAATAGCTGTTGATAGATAATATTTGAATATATCGGAGGTTTGGTCACCTTTAAATTTCAGATTCATATAAAGATATTTCATTGAAACAGAATTTCTGAATTCTTTGTTCCAACTTTCTTTCATAATCTTTTTCACGAAGTAGCTTGAATAGCCATTTTCAGCCAATATTCTTCTGAGTAACTCAAGTCCTTCCTCAACATATGTCAGTAACATGAAGAGTGAATAAGATTCCTTTTTCTTCGTAAAGGAACCGAGTTATGGAAATTGGTTAGTTAGCCATTCCATGTTTGTTTTCTGTAAAAAGACCTTTTTAAGCGGTTCATTGTTACTTGAATTCAAAAGCACATTACAAAATAAGATAGAATAGGCTACTTCATTTTCTAACTTCTAGTAACTATACTACAATAAATTCGATCGATTGCAACACAATCATGCCAAGGAACTTAATTTCCTAACGACTAACTAAATATTATTTGGATACTGAGAATATTACTTATTTATTTCAACATATAGATATTGGTACAAGGAGGCACCAAATACATATGCGCCACACAAATCTTATTCGATATGTGTGAGGGCTATGATACTGCCCGGGTGCCCAAACCGAAGCAGGTGGTTATCTTAGAGGGCCACTCCCCGAGCCTTCGACCTGAAGGTCTGATCCACAAGGCAGTGGAGCATCGTAAGGAGATGCGGTCCCATGGAAGCCGGCGACCAACAATTGTTTCATACGCCATTTGTTCCCGTAGGATACTGGAGCTCATGTGCACCATTGGTTTGGAATCCGGTTAAAGTGCAGGACATTCGCTTTTCGTCCTCTCATTTTCGTAAACAACACCCATGGTGCGAGAAGGCAGTGAGTAGGACTTCCCTGGCAGAGGCTATATACGCGTGGCCATTTGAGAGCATTTCGAGAGGGAGAGCGGACTCTCCCCACTCTCGGTCGTACCAGGGCATTCGGGGGCTGAATAAAAAGATGTGAATATCAATGGATAAATGTAAAAATACAAAAATTAGAATTCTTTTTTCTGAGAAAAAAAAGTAAACAGCTTACCGTCTGATGATGCCACTTCATCACAAAAACTTTGATTTAATGTTTCACCTAAAAGGATTAAGAAAACGTTATCATTAATAATAAAGTATAAGTAATGTACATTTTTATTTATTTATTTGAAGATATAAATATTGGTACAAAAGAGCACCAAATACACAAACGCTATACAAGCCACTTGACCTGTGTGTGGGCTGTGATACTAACCGGGTAACCAGACTGAATCAGATGGTTTCCTTAGGGGGCCACACTCAGAGCCTTCAACTTAAAGGTCTAATCCACAAGGGAGTGGAGCAACGTGAGAAAATACAGTCCCGTGGTAGCCAGTCACCAACAATTGGTTCATACGCCATTTGTTACTTCGGGATTCTGGAGTGCATATGAACCATTTGTTTGGAATGAGAGTTTTCCAACTCCCCTAGGTGAATCCTCCACATCAACAAACCCGGTTTAAGCCCCTGTCTGATATTCGTCTTCGTCCTCTCAGTTTCGTAAACAACACCCATGATGCGAGAAGGCAGTGAGTAGGACTTCCTTGAGAGTGGCTGTATACGCCTAGTCATGTGAGAGCATTTGGAGAGGGAGAGCTAACTCTCCCTACCCTCGGCCGTACCAGGGCATTTGGGGGATCTCTTATGCTCAAGTCACTGTGTCGATTTAACCTGGGGGGGGGTACTAGGAGAGCTTAGAAAACCTAATCTAGCGTTCAATTAGAAAACTTATCACAACTCAATATAACAAAAAAATCACATCAACCTAACAGAAAATGGTTTGTTTTACAATTAATCAATAAAACAGAAGAAATTATGCATTAAAATATAAACTACTTATAACTACTATAGAGTATCTAATTTTCATAAACCAACGTTAGGTGAATAAGTTAAAACAGGAAGTCTTTTTGTTGTTAATTTTCAGTAGTACATTTCATGATCCAGCCCCCAAATCCCCTAGTATGGATGAAGGTGGGGAGAGTCAACTCTTTCTCTCTCCAAATGCTTTCACATGACCACGAGTATACAGCCACTCTCAAGGAAGACCTACTCAATGCCTTCTCGCATCATGGGTGTTGTTTACAAAATTGAGAGGACGAAAAGTGAATGTCCGACAGGGGCTTAAACCTGGTTGGTGGATGTGGAGGATTTACCTAGGGGAGTTGGAAAACTCTCATTCTCTAGCGGAAGACTCACTCGAGTATCTATTGTGTTTAGTGTTCTTTTTTCTCTGTGTATTTGGTTGAAGTGTCCAATCCACGTTCAGAAAGTCCCATGCACTTTGTACGAAGCATTTCCCATTCTCTTTTGAATGATTCCCGGTTTCAAATGATTTTGTCTGGTCCTACGTTGTAGCTGACTGACTGACTGAAGAATCACTAAAATATCAACTTCACTGATTACAAATACAAGTGACCACTATGAATGAATTCATTTCTTTCTAAAACAATCTCCCTAAAAAGATGTAGTTTCGTAGTGAAATCCATTCTATAAAAAACTACGAATGATTCATAAAAATTCAACACGTAAAAATAGAAAGACATAAGAAACAATAAAACGTTTACTCACTTGAAAGTTCGCATTCATTCAAATTGGGCGAATTCTCCCCATTCTTATTTACATCATTGTTGCCATTATTATCTTTATATTGGTTCTCATCTATGTCAAGATCCCCGTTCACGTTCTCTATTAGCTTACTATCTACATTTGGAGTTGTTACGTCATCACAACACATTGCAATAAATGTATCCAATGGTGAATGTTCACTATGTTTTGTTTTTCGACTATCTGAATCTGAACTGCACTGATCTAGACATTCCTGATCTGACTGATGATCATGCATAAAATTTTGACGTTTCCGTTGTTTTTGAGTTTTACGTTTACGCTATAATTTGTTGAAAATAATATTAAAATAATAAAGAGTCGGATTTAGAAGTCCACTTCTTAGATGCTTCGTAAAAATGTAACCGAATGACTCGCTACAAATATCAATGTACAAAAAACCAATATGGAAAGGCTAGTATACTAAATTTCAAAGTTGGATCCCACTGAAACAAAAGAGAAACCTAATCCTGTTATATCCTAGTGAAGATTAAAGTACGAGTAACGTCTGAGACTCATTAATGGACTAATATTATCTATGTATTCTAATTATATAACTATTCAGCAACTAGATTATGTATATTTATATTCTTCTTATTGTAAGCTTTATTTTGACCTATAATTTATTATTGTACGATTTACTGTCACTAATCTATGCTCAGTTTATTAACTACTGTCTCCCACGTTCAGTCACTTTTTGGCTTTATTGTATACAAATGTTATTTCCTATTTTATGGTGCGTTGCGGTCTGTTTGTTTGATATATAAACACAGTATGTCTGAAATAAATTATTCGATTCGCATAGTGGAAGCTGGTATTGATGTTCTGGACTCAAGTGGAAGGGCTAGGCGGACATAGGACCAATAAGGACACTAGGTTGCTCATACCGGTCGAACGTTATTGGTTTGGCACAGTGCTAAGATTGTATTAGTCGTATTTTGATTGGTGGATGTCAAGGGAGAGTTAGCTCTCCCTCTCCAAATGCTCTCACATGACTAGGCGTATACAGCCACTCTCAAGGAAGTCCTACTCACTGCCTTCTCGCATCATGGGTGTTGTTTACGAAACTGAGAGGACGAAGACGAATATCAGACAGGGGCTTAAACCGGGTTTGTTGATGTGGAGGATTCACCTAGGGGAGTTGGAAAACTCTCATTCCAAACAAATGGTTCATATGCACTCCAGAATCCCGAAGTAACAAATGGCGTATGAACCAATTGTTGGTGACTGGCTACCACGGGACTGTATTTTCTCACGTTGCTCCACTCCCTTGTGGATTAGACCTTTAAGTTGAAGGCTCTGAGTGTGGCCCCCTAAGGAAACCACCTGATTCAGTCTGGTCACCCGGACAGTATCACAGCCCACACACAAATCAAGTGACTTGTGTGGCGCATATGTATTCCGTGCCCCTTTGAACCAATATTTATGTGTTCAAATAAATAAAATAATAAATAAATAAATCTTAATTATTCTGTTGTTTTATTATAGACTATTATTCTGACCAAATAAATTAACCATGATTACGACTGTACAGCTTAAGTAAATGAAATTATCGAAAAGGAAACTCTTCCCCTTGGATTGTTTCTTGTCTTTTCCGACAAGGTAATAAAAACTCATCATAATTTTTATACTCAGTACACTGATTTCCCTTTATAATTAAAATGAACAATATACTTACTTCCTTTTTCCGAAGTTGTTTGGAACTGGAGGCACCTATGAGACAAAATGAAAAGATCGGCCAGATGAATGATAAAGAAATCAGAGTATTCATAGCGGCAATGCTAACAAGAAAAACGAGACATTCTTCAAGAAGACATAGTGGAAAGGTATGTATGAAGGAATACTGGAACGTGAGGTTCATAAAACGATACTGAACGCGTTTTTCGCCGCACTGACCAATTTTAATCCATGTTGCCCAAATTCTTCAACCAGAGGTCGCGGTTACTGAATGGATCCCAATCAGGTAGTTTGCATTTACCGACTGGAACTGTAGCTTGATAGAGCGTGACATACACTTGACTACCTGGTGAATGAGCCTCCCAAACTACTCTGCAGTGTATACCACTTACTAAACTCATTAAGACGCCGACCAATGAAAACCACTTTCAAGTTAAAATAGAGAGATCATCTGTTATATTGGAAATGTCCACCTATCAAATGATTTGTGACAGAAAATTTTGTGATATGATTTTTCTTGTTCTGACAGCTGTTTAACAGTCAAAAAGTATAGAAACTGGACATGGCAGTAGAATTTGGACTCAAACACTTAGTAAACTAACCTTTAGAATGCTGTTTAGACACAAATTCATTTATATTGTGTTTTGAAACATTGTTTTGAGAAACAGACAATGAAAGGTCCAAAAATGGTTCAAATTTAGGGCGAACAGTACCACAACAACAACACTGTAATGTACTGACAAGAATCCCACCGAAAAGTCGATCTACAGTCGTGGCTATTGAAGCTGCTTTTCCCCAATTGCGAATAGACTCTTTCTCATCATCACGAACATCCTGTTATATAGTGAAGAAGAAATAAAATCTCAATTGTTGTGTAAAGTTGAAGTCCGAACTTGAAATCTCTTATCTTACAAGGTATAAGCATTAGTGTCTTACAGCTTCTCGTAAAGTTATGCACACTTATATTTTACCACCAATTTGTGTTTCATTAAAAAATAATCTCTTCGTCGTGTAACTACCCTACATTAAACTACTGATTGAGAGGAAATGCTGGTCACTATAACGCCGTTCATATAATAAAAGCGTAGTTTCGATTAAGATGTTTATCACTTGGTTAAATAATTCCATGATACCAACTAAACAAGTGGAGCATATACGCATTTTGTATTTACCCCACTATTTTTGCAGGTGACGTTATTTACTGGGTGAACAGGTAAACGTGAAGATATTTGACACACATGAAGATAAAGGGCCCAATATTCCCTATACGCATCGGGAATTTAATAGTGACATATCATTTCAATAAACCACATTTTTAAACTAAAAGACAGAAGCACAGAAATTTAGCACAGAAAAGATAGTAGGTTGCATAGTGAAAACAGAATGTTTTAACATGTGTAGAGAAAAAGGTGGCTGTGGCCATGCGACTTGGATAGATTCGTAAGTACGTTCATTAAGATGTCAAAACATTGATTCGCAATGTTTTGGAAACTTAGCTCTGTATTTCAAAAAATACGAAACTTAAGCTGCAATAAATGATTGCACTGATTGATAATCAGTCTCAAATTATGGCCGACACTAATCTAGACAAAATCGTTTGCCCATGTATGCTGTAACTAGATAGGAAACAAGCAAATCGATCATTCAAATCAATACATTTTGACTGACTTATCATTGCCGCCGATCAACAAATTCCTATAATTTGAGGCAACAATGGTTCGTACTCTAGATGGAAATACGTTGGATTCAACTGTCAATCACAATATCAGGTAATAAGATTAGTCTGTCCTCTGACGTTTCTTCGTTTCGTAGCCTGATTAACAATGCGACAAGTTACGTGTTTGGATTTGGTAGAAACAGACTCATTGAAACCAACCCTCAGGTATCTTTAAAAACGATAATAAAAATACGATAAAATCCGTCTACATATCTATCCCAGTAGTTGGAGACGTTAAATGACATGGTTCGGAAAAATTCGCAATGGTGCAGTAGCAGATACTCGTTAACTTTCGATTTCGAATTACAGCATCATCTCATACATACTTTCCAACTGTCTTTACAAACCATGTTCATAAAGTTCGGTTTTTTTTTAACTTCCATACCACACTGCGTCATGTTTATTATGTATGACTAGACAGACTGACGCACGGTCATGGTAAGCCCTAAGCAGACGATCTTTGTTTATTTATAAAACTAATGTATGGGTACAGAGATGTTTGTGCGACGCAGCCGTAATCTAAATTAACTAATAATTCCCTTTCAAAAGCGAAAACAGGATATGACCTAAAACATGCGGTCAAGTGATGCAACTATTATATTAGCAAGTGTGGTCTAAGCATTGAAAGTCTGGGCAGATTTTGAAGATGAAATTTGATATCCGCAGCTTATTTCATACTAAGTCGTCTGTGGAGTGAGACTACACAAAGCGACGCCCCGTACAACTGCCTCCTATTAAAATCTTGGTCGCCATACTGAAGAACGCACTACAGAATGCGGATCAATAACTTAGGCCTAATGAATGAGTGTCTATAGGAAAACTTCTGAATAAGAATGCAGTGTTTGTCATCAAGATAAGGACTTACTACGACGTTATAATTATACATTGAATGATCAAAAAAGGCTAAGTTTAGAACTCTGAGAGAAATCCCTACACACGGACACGTTTATGCGGAATAAATTCTGCTAATTAAGCTAAATAATTGACTAACTTTTGGGTTAACATTGAGCTTGAGTAAAATACCCTTCTTCCAGCGTGCAAGTTCTTCTTGTTTTAAGCAGTCCAGGAGAGCACGAATTAATTCATGACTGTCATGTTGCCCAAATCCACTGAATCGAGGACAACGTTCAACAAACACATTTCGAAACATCTTAAATGGAAATTCTAGAACTAGTTGCTAGAACAAACCCCAGGACTAATTGTGTTGGAAGAGCTCATCTTGGAATTTGAAAGTTCACCAGGCTTTAAAACAGAAATAAGTTCCTTAAATTGACTTGTCAGTGGGCACTTCATTAGTGGTAGGGAAACACATAACGTAGATATTGAATCCTAAACAATAAAGCAGGATTTTAAAGTTTACCCCATTAGGCTTAGTCAGAGTAGATTCTCTTGGTTCATCGACAACCAATAGATTTAAAAGCCATGGACTCCTTGCAAGACATTGAAGAGCAGCATTAAGATAACATGTGTTGCCTAAATTATGAAGACCCTAAAAATTATTTCCAAAGAAGTTATACTTTAACTGGTACAGTTTCTTTTACATCGTTACGAAAGTTCACCTTGTCTCCTGAGCCAATAATGCTTAATGTTTAAGAATTACCAGAATTATCCAACGTCTGGTATAGTTCTCTCCTATTTTTGTTTTTCTTTCCCATAAATCCTACAGCATGACGTAACGAATACCTTAAAAGTGCCAGGAACTTGGATTCAATTCCCAATGCTTTAAATGTTTCTAAACGTAAAAGAAGAACCTTTTACTTAACGAACATCCTTATCCAGTATCAGTGGATCATCGATACCTTTATGTAAGAACCTAGGTAAGTTTAACGATAAAAGAGGAAAAAACCAGCGTAAGACTTCAGACAGTGAGATACCAATATACCTAGACCTTTTCAACTTGGGGTATCCGTCGAGGGGTTAAACTCAGATGTGTTCATAGTTTGCAAAATGTCGTAAACGGACTACTTCAAAGTGTTAAAAGTAAGTCTGTTGTTGTTTTCCCAACTGTGAATTCGTGTCTTATCCTCCTGAAGTGCCAATTTATCCTCCTAACTGCAAACTTCCCCCCAGAGTTTCACATCATAAGCAAAAAGTAATAAATCTAACGATACCTGCTGTGTAAGATTGTTAATATAAATTTAAAAAAGAAAAGGTCATAGTATTGAACCCTGAGGAATCCAACTAAGGTATCCCGTAAACTAGGAAAAAGTGAAGTTTACTCCGACGCTAAATTGTCGATTATTTAGATATGAAGTAACCTTTCTCTTTCTCCTGGTGATCGACTGGATCATGAAGACGCCAACGTCTGAATGGATACAATGGACATCTAAGATGCAGTTGGATGATCTAGACTTCGCAGACGATCTGGCCCTTCTATCCCAAACGCAACAACAGATGCAAGAGAAGACGAACAGTGTGGCAGCAGCCTCAGCAGCAATAGGTTTCAATATACACAAAGTGAAAAACAGGATTCTCCGATACAACACAGCATGCACCAATCCAATCACAATTGACGGAGAAGATTTGGAAGATGTAAAAACCTTTACGTATTTGGGCAGCATCATTGATGAACAGGGTGGATCTGATGCAGATGTGAAGGCGCGGATCGGCAAAGCAAGAGCAGCATATTTACAACTGAAGAACATCTGGAACTCAAAACAACTGTCTGCCAACCAACACTAAGGTCAGCATTTTCAATACAAATGTCAAGATAGTTCTACTGTATGGGCAAAAACCTGGAGAACTACGAAAGCCATCATCCAGAAAATACAGGTGTTTATTAACAGTTGTCTACACAAAATACTTCAGATCCATTGGCCGGACACTATTAACAACAACGTACTGTGGGAGAGAACAAACCAGATCCCAGTGGAGGAAGAAATCAGGAAGAAGCGCTGGAAGTGGATAGGACACACATTGAGGAAAGCACCCAACTGCGTCACAAGACAAGCCCTCACATGGAATCCTGAGTGGCAAAGGAAAAAAGGGAGACCAAAGAACAAATTACGCCAAGAAATGGAGATAAACATGAGAAAAATGAACAAGAATTGGATGGAACTAGAAAAGAAGGCCCAGGACAGAGTGGGTTGGAGAATGCTGGTCAGCGACCTACGTTCCATTAGGAGTAACAGGCGTAAGTAAGTAAGTACGTAAGTAAGTAAGTAAGCTGATCAAATAAACGTGATCTGATATTTAATCGGCTGAGCTTATTGGCAAGACACATAAGACTGACCGTATCAAAAGCTTTTCAGAAGTCATGGAATATGAGCTCAACCTTCCCCTTGCGATCAAGGGTGGTCATCTGGCTGAACACCACGACAAACAGGTTGGTTATACATGAGTGGGTCAAACTAAGGTCGCTTCTGTGTCTCTTGTATACAAAGGAGTGTAGTGCTTGTGTTCCACTCATTACTTGTAAAATCGGAGCTTGAAACCACTAAGAGACTAATTTACTTATCTGTGGAGGCGCCACAAAGTTTTGTCTGTTGTTTTACTCTGGTCAGCAGCGAATCCCACGGTTACCGTTTCCTGTTTGCCTAGAAACGCATTTCCACCTTAGAATATAGTCTTGTACAATGCATGGATGTCCTGAAAGAAACAAAAACATAAGCCAATGATAACCAATATATCTTCAATGAGCTGACACAAAGAAATTTTCTGTTTACGGTTTCACATTGTAGTGGTAAATAAATCCCCAAAATAAATAGCTCTGTAAGCTTTCGACATTGGATGCTGACCATATGTTTTAGGGGACATGTAGAACTATGGTCTACTATGATATAATTACTGCTCTAATAATAGACCTAATCCTAAATTTGTAGATTTGTCATGATATAACTGCCTAATCTATAAGATCTTACGTGGAAGTCACAACATCGTCTACACCAACTCACTGTATCGTAACAACTACCAATACATGATGAAGAACAAGCTTAGGCTAGAGAAAGAACAATATATTTAATATGAATAAAAGATATAAGGTAATATTCAGCAGAGACCACGCCTGCATGGCCGAGCCATGCCACTCGATCAACTCCAGTTCATTCAACTCATTGTTCGCGCCTTCTCCGTTGGTAGGTATTTCTCCGTGTTAAATATTGAAAATCTATTTTCTGAGTAGTGTTGTGTTCAGCTTTGAAGATTGTGTGGATATGGTCTAATGCCACTACACTACTCTCCCACCAGAATCAACGTGATGTTGGTTCGATACCAAACTGGATGGGATCGTCGCGCGCCGGAGGTTACCAAGGATAATAAGGATCCTCCGGGTATTGACAAGCTGAAAGATATATCAAAAAGACGGCAGCATCTGGTCGGAAAATACATGTAATAATCTTAAAATATCTGCCTTCATGCTTAAAACGCTTGAAGTAAAAATTTGGGTGAAGATTATTTGAACTATAAAGAATGGCATCACAATAATAATGATAATAAAACGATGCGTGCTAATAGCCGTTGGTTAGTAACTTTACATATAGGTAGTAAGTATTTTATGTTTAGAAATATTAAAGTAATGAATGTTGTGGAAATGTTAATATTGGTATTAGTTTTGGTTTAAATTATGAAATCAAACAACGATTATGCCGGTAAGTTGTCCATATGAGTTGAATTCCTATTGCATTTGTATTAGTAGGCTAACTGAAGGAACAAAAGTATTACCGTGGAGAAGAATTCCAACTAGTGTTCCAGTTAGTTTGATACGGTTTATTTAGTTACGGGGAGATTTTCTAAACCCCATGTTTACTTGACCGTGATAGAATTTATTAATACTACTAATATACATGAATGGCTATCAAAATAAAATTTAAATACATGAGTGATAATTATATGAATTTTGGACAGATAGCTAGGAACAAATCGTCAAACATGAGTGTGTTCGTAAGAGACATGCTCTAGACTCAATGTTCTGATCTATGGCAGACTATTTATTTATATTTATACTTGCTGGCTGATTGGGCATACAAGTTAGTTGCAAGTATGTAGTTTATCATAAGGCGGAATACGATTTAATTGAGATATAGTGGTTATAAGTTATTAAAATCAGTTAGGCCTGTGTCATATTACGAAGTGATGTGGTGCTGCAAGATGTATTTAGCTAAATACGTTTTTACAAGATGATTAATAGTGAGTGATGCTCATGTGATTATCAGGGAGAACATAAGTTGTAACCAGGGAGAGTACACTCCCAACTCATGTCTATGATAATGGCTTGAACCTTAGTCAATGTTGGGGTAAATTCGACATTGATGTTTTCAGTTTTCAGGAGATTTGCTCGGCTGCTTATACTGATTATTTGCATGCATGATTGTGTCGCTAAACCATCAATTAGACTGACAAGGTTTTGAGATATTTACTGAATGAGCAACTGATAGAGAAACATACTGTAATCATCTGTAGTGAATGAAGCTAAAAGAAAAACAACACTAGTGATAATCGTAAGTCAATTTGCTGACCGATTTTGTTAATAGTTTCATTAATTTTATCAATCATATTACGTGATTGTCAAGTCATGACAATGCTTTATGCCGATATCCTGAAACTATTATGTTTAACTAGTTATAGTGTTGAATGAGTATTAGTCAGTGGGAAAATAGGTATTGTTGCTTTAGGTGATTCAAAATTATCAGAAATTTGTAACGTTAGAGAATCTGAGACGCCTAGTTTAATTATAAATTTTATATCCGAAAGATTCGTTTAGTGTTAATTCTAGTAGGGTACGGAGTTTTGATTTTAAACGTTTGTTTAGCCAACAGCTACCTAGGGATTTAGTTATTTTACTAGTGCAGTTGATAATACCTAAATTTTTAATCTTATTATCTAAACTATGTTCGCATTTTAGGCTGCTAATATGATAAACCAATCCATAAACCCAAATAGGTAAAGTAACAACGACTATGATGGGCTTATTGATAAATGTTAAAGGCGATTCAGATTATTTCTAAATTTAGAAGACATGAAGATATGGTGCAACGTATGTACGGGTCAGGTTAACATGCAGGTTCTCGACGTATATGACAATTTAAAATAATGAACATGACCAGAAAAATAATTTTAAAGTTAAGACTGCTTGTGAAACTTCAGGCAGGAATATGATGCATTATAAACCTTCCATAAAAAGTTACTGCATTTACCTTAGTGACACTTACAAATATATGGCAAAAGCAACTAGAAAACATATACATGTTAAGTACAAAAAAATCATTCAGTAAAATAGTTGAACTCGCCTGGATTATTTTTGAAAATTAGATTATTCAGTGGACCACATATATAACGCCATTCGTGAGGAGTAGAAATGATCCAAAAGCATCCAGAATAAAACATGCAGTATGGCAATCACTTCCAGGGTGCTTGATGTTGTTGAGGTTTTTGGGACTCGCTCTGATCAGAACAACTGAATGAATCCAGATAATTGTGTGTGCCATTGAATGAGCCATCTAAAATGAACTTATGATTGCAGAAAACTTATAGCTGGAACTCACCGTATTTTTTTCGGAGAAGTGTCATCCTTGTTGTTTGGCAATGGAACTCGAGAATATGAAATTAGGCAGGCAGTGGTCGGAAGAAAAGATATTACAGGATAGTGCGTAGTTTAAAACAGGCTTAGGTGTTAAGTGAAGAAACATTGAGAATTAGATCCAGATAACTATTTAGTCCTTGATTGCATTGTTAGTCAATGTATATTTACGCTATTTACAGGTCATATTTGCTAGAGCTTGATGCTTAAACAAGTCTATGTCGCTGAAGCAGGTAAATGCTATCAAAGCTTGTTAACGAACCATCAAAGCTACTTAGCTGATATAGATGATCAACTTTTATTATCGATTGAGCTAGTAAGTTATGTGAACTAATAGATATAACATTACGATAATATATGTGACCATTAATTAAAGGACTATACGAATACTGGGTTTACAAAAATAAAAACCGATTGAGGTTAAGGTGGAAATAAGGATTAACAGTAATGGGTTGCGTTTCTTTAGTTGGGCTCACCAATGTAGAACTATGGTCTACTATGATATAATTACTGCTCTAATAATAGACCTAATCCTAAATTTGTAGATTTGTCATGATATAACTGCCTAATCTATAAGATCTTACGTGGAAGTCACAACATCGTCTACACCAACTCACTGTATCGTAACAACTACCAATACATGATGAAGAACAAGCTTAGGCTAGAGAAAGAACAATATATTTAATATGAATAAAAGATATAAGGTAATATTCAGCAGAGACCACGCCTGCATGGCCGAGCCATGCCACTCGATCAACTCCAGTTCATTCAACTCATTGTTCGCGCCTTCTCCGTTGGTAGGTATTTCTCCGTGTTAAATATTGAAAATCTATTTTCTGAGTAGTGTTGTGTTCAGCTTTGAAGATTGTGTGGATATGGTCTAATGCCACTACACTACTCTCCCACCAGAATCAACGTGATGTTGGTTCGATACCAAACTGGATGGGATCGTCGCGCGCCGGAGGTTACCAAGGATAATAAGGATCCTCCGGGTATTGACAAGCTGAAAGATATATCAAAAAGACGGCAGCATCTGGTCGGAAAATACATGTAATAATCTTAAAATATCTGCCTTCATGCTTAAAACGCTTGAAGTAAAAATTTGGGTGAAGATTATTTGAACTATAAAGAATGGCATCACAATAATAATGATAATAAAACGATGCGTGCTAATAGCCGTTGGTTAGTAACTTTACATATAGGTAGTAAGTATTTTATGTTTAGAAATATTAAAGTAATGAATGTTGTGGAAATGTTAATATTGGTATTAGTTTTGGTTTAAATTATGAAATCAAACAACGATTATGCCGGTAAGTTGTCCATATGAGTTGAATTCCTATTGCATTTGTATTAGTAGGCTAACTGAAGGAACAAAAGTATTACCGTGGAGAAGAATTCCAACTAGTGTTCCAGTTAGTTTGATACGGTTTATTTAGTTACGGGGAGATTTTCTAAACCCCATGTTTACTTGACCGTGATAGAATTTATTAATACTACTAATATACATGAATGGCTATCAAAATAAAATTTAAATACATGAGTGATAATTATATGAATTTTGGACAGATAGCTAGGAACAAATCGTCAAACATGAGTGTGTTCGTAAGAGACATGCTCTAGACTCAATGTTCTGATCTATGGCAGACTATTTATTTATATTTATACTTGCTGGCTGATTGGGCATACAAGTTAGTTGCAAGTATGTAGTTTATCATAAGGCGGAATACGATTTAATTGAGATATAGTGGTTATAAGTTATTAAAATCAGTTAGGCCTGTGTCATATTACGAAGTGATGTGGTGCTGCAAGATGTATTTAGCTAAATACGTTTTTACAAGATGATTAATAGTGAGTGATGCTCATGTGATTATCAGGGAGAACATAAGTTGTAACCAGGGAGAGTACACTCCCAACTCATGTCTATGATAATGGCTTGAACCTTAGTCAATGTTGGGGTAAATTCGACATTGATGTTTTCAGTTTTCAGGAGATTTGCTCGGCTGCTTATACTGATTATTTGCATGCATGATTGTGTCGCTAAACCATCAATTAGACTGACAAGGTTTTGAGATATTTACTGAATGAGCAACTGATAGAGAAACATACTGTAATCATCTGTAGTGAATGAAGCTAAAAGAAAAACAACACTAGTGATAATCGTAAGTCAATTTGCTGACCGATTTTGTTAATAGTTTCATTAATTTTATCAATCATATTACGTGATTGTCAAGTCATGACAATGCTTTATGCCGATATCCTGAAACTATTATGTTTAACTAGTTATAGTGTTGAATGAGTATTAGTCAGTGGGAAAATAGGTATTGTTGCTTTAGGTGATTCAAAATTATCAGAAATTTGTAACGTTAGAGAATCTGAGACGCCTAGTTTAATTATAAATTTTATATCCGAAAGATTCGTTTAGTGTTAATTCTAGTAGGGTACGGAGTTTTGATTTTAAACGTTTGTTTAGCCAACAGCTACCTAGGGATTTAGTTATTTTACTAGTGCAGTTGATAATACCTAAATTTTTAATCTTATTATCTAAACTATGTTCGCATTTTAGGCTGCTAATATGATAAACCAATCCATAAACCCAAATAGGTAAAGTAACAACGACTATGATGGGCTTATTGATAAATGTTAAAGGCGATTCAGATTATTTCTAAATTTAGAAGACATGAAGATATGGTGCAACGTATGTACGGGTCAGGTTAACATGCAGGTTCTCGACGTATATGACAATTTAAAATAATGAACATGACCAGAAAAATAATTTTAAAGTTAAGACTGCTTGTGAAACTTCAGGCAGGAATATGATGCATTATAAACCTTCCATAAAAAGTTACTGCATTTACCTTAGTGACACTTACAAATATATGGCAAAAGCAACTAGAAAACATATACATGTTAAGTACAAAAAAATCATTCAGTAAAATAGTTGAACTCGCCTGGATTATTTTTGAAAATTAGATTATTCAGTGGACCACATATATAACGCCATTCGTGAGGAGTAGAAATGATCCAAAAGCATCCAGAATAAAACATGCAGTATGGCAATCACTTCCAGGGTGCTTGATGTTGTTGAGGTTTTTGGGACTCGCTCTGATCAGAACAACTGAATGAATCCAGATAATTGTGTGTGCCATTGAATGAGCCATCTAAAATGAACTTATGATTGCAGAAAACTTATAGCTGGAACTCACCGTATTTTTTTCGGAGAAGTGTCATCCTTGTTGTTTGGCAATGGAACTCGAGAATATGAAATTAGGCAGGCAGTGGTCGGAAGAAAAGATATTACAGGATAGTGCGTAGTTTAAAACAGGCTTAGGTGTTAAGTGAAGAAACATTGAGAATTAGATCCAGATAACTATTTAGTCCTTGATTGCATTGTTAGTCAATGTATATTTACGCTATTTACAGGTCATATTTGCTAGAGCTTGATGCTTAAACAAGTCTATGTCGCTGAAGCAGGTAAATGCTATCAAAGCTTGTTAACGAACCATCAAAGCTACTTAGCTGATATAGATGATCAACTTTTATTATCGATTGAGCTAGTAAGTTATGTGAACTAATAGATATAACATTACGATAATATATGTGACCATTAATTAAAGGACTATACGAATACTGGGTTTACAAAAATAAAAACCGATTGAGGTTAAGGTGGAAATAAGGATTAACAGTAATGGGTTGCGTTTCTTTAGTTGGGCTCACCAATGTAGAACTATGGTCTACTATGATATAATTACTGCTCTAATAATAGACCTAATCCTAAATTTGTAGATTTGTCATGATATAACTGCCTAATCTATAAGATCTTACGTGGAAGTCACAACATCGTCTACACCAACTCACTGTATCGTAACAACTACCAATACATGATGAAGAACAAGCTTAGGCTAGAGAAAGAACAATATATTTAATATGAATAAAAGATATAAGGTAATATTCAGCAGAGACCACGCCTGCATGGCCGAGCCATGCCACTCGATCAACTCCAGTTCATTCAACTCATTGTTCGCGCCTTCTCCGTTGGTAGGTATTTCTCCGTGTTAAATATTGAAAATCTATTTTCTGAGTAGTGTTGTGTTCAGCTTTGAAGATTGTGTGGATATGGTCTAATGCCACTACACTACTCTCCCACCAGAATCAACGTGATGTTGGTTCGATACCAAACTGGATGGGATCGTCGCGCGCCGGAGGTTACCAAGGATAATAAGGATCCTCCGGGTATTGACAAGCTGAAAGATATATCAAAAAGACGGCAGCATCTGGTCGGAAAATACATGTAATAATCTTAAAATATCTGCCTTCATGCTTAAAACGCTTGAAGTAAAAATTTGGGTGAAGATTATTTGAACTATAAAGAATGGCATCACAATAATAATGATAATAAAACGATGCGTGCTAATAGCCGTTGGTTAGTAACTTTACATATAGGTAGTAAGTATTTTATGTTTAGAAATATTAAAGTAATGAATGTTGTGGAAATGTTAATATTGGTATTAGTTTTGGTTTAAATTATGAAATCAAACAACGATTATGCCGGTAAGTTGTCCATATGAGTTGAATTCCTATTGCATTTGTATTAGTAGGCTAACTGAAGGAACAAAAGTATTACCGTGGAGAAGAATTCCAACTAGTGTTCCAGTTAGTTTGATACGGTTTATTTAGTTACGGGGAGATTTTCTAAACCCCATGTTTACTTGACCGTGATAGAATTTATTAATACTACTAATATACATGAATGGCTATCAAAATAAAATTTAAATACATGAGTGATAATTATATGAATTTTGGACAGATAGCTAGGAACAAATCGTCAAACATGAGTGTGTTCGTAAGAGACATGCTCTAGACTCAATGTTCTGATCTATGGCAGACTATTTATTTATATTTATACTTGCTGGCTGATTGGGCATACAAGTTAGTTGCAAGTATGTAGTTTATCATAAGGCGGAATACGATTTAATTGAGATATAGTGGTTATAAGTTATTAAAATCAGTTAGGCCTGTGTCATATTACGAAGTGATGTGGTGCTGCAAGATGTATTTAGCTAAATACGTTTTTACAAGATGATTAATAGTGAGTGATGCTCATGTGATTATCAGGGAGAACATAAGTTGTAACCAGGGAGAGTACACTCCCAACTCATGTCTATGATAATGGCTTGAACCTTAGTCAATGTTGGGGTAAATTCGACATTGATGTTTTCAGTTTTCAGGAGATTTGCTCGGCTGCTTATACTGATTATTTGCATGCATGATTGTGTCGCTAAACCATCAATTAGACTGACAAGGTTTTGAGATATTTACTGAATGAGCAACTGATAGAGAAACATACTGTAATCATCTGTAGTGAATGAAGCTAAAAGAAAAACAACACTAGTGATAATCGTAAGTCAATTTGCTGACCGATTTTGTTAATAGTTTCATTAATTTTATCAATCATATTACGTGATTGTCAAGTCATGACAATGCTTTATGCCGATATCCTGAAACTATTATGTTTAACTAGTTATAGTGTTGAATGAGTATTAGTCAGTGGGAAAATAGGTATTGTTGCTTTAGGTGATTCAAAATTATCAGAAATTTGTAACGTTAGAGAATCTGAGACGCCTAGTTTAATTATAAATTTTATATCCGAAAGATTCGTTTAGTGTTAATTCTAGTAGGGTACGGAGTTTTGATTTTAAACGTTTGTTTAGCCAACAGCTACCTAGGGATTTAGTTATTTTACTAGTGCAGTTGATAATACCTAAATTTTTAATCTTATTATCTAAACTATGTTCGCATTTTAGGCTGCTAATATGATAAACCAATCCATAAACCCAAATAGGTAAAGTAACAACGACTATGATGGGCTTATTGATAAATGTTAAAGGCGATTCAGATTATTTCTAAATTTAGAAGACATGAAGATATGGTGCAACGTATGTACGGGTCAGGTTAACATGCAGGTTCTCGACGTATATGACAATTTAAAATAATGAACATGACCAGAAAAATAATTTTAAAGTTAAGACTGCTTGTGAAACTTCAGGCAGGAATATGATGCATTATAAACCTTCCATAAAAAGTTACTGCATTTACCTTAGTGACACTTACAAATATATGGCAAAAGCAACTAGAAAACATATACATGTTAAGTACAAAAAAATCATTCAGTAAAATAGTTGAACTCGCCTGGATTATTTTTGAAAATTAGATTATTCAGTGGACCACATATATAACGCCATTCGTGAGGAGTAGAAATGATCCAAAAGCATCCAGAATAAAACATGCAGTATGGCAATCACTTCCAGGGTGCTTGATGTTGTTGAGGTTTTTGGGACTCGCTCTGATCAGAACAACTGAATGAATCCAGATAATTGTGTGTGCCATTGAATGAGCCATCTAAAATGAACTTATGATTGCAGAAAACTTATAGCTGGAACTCACCGTATTTTTTTCGGAGAAGTGTCATCCTTGTTGTTTGGCAATGGAACTCGAGAATATGAAATTAGGCAGGCAGTGGTCGGAAGAAAAGATATTACAGGATAGTGCGTAGTTTAAAACAGGCTTAGGTGTTAAGTGAAGAAACATTGAGAATTAGATCCAGATAACTATTTAGTCCTTGATTGCATTGTTAGTCAATGTATATTTACGCTATTTACAGGTCATATTTGCTAGAGCTTGATGCTTAAACAAGTCTATGTCGCTGAAGCAGGTAAATGCTATCAAAGCTTGTTAACGAACCATCAAAGCTACTTAGCTGATATAGATGATCAACTTTTATTATCGATTGAGCTAGTAAGTTATGTGAACTAATAGATATAACATTACGATAATATATGTGACCATTAATTAAAGGACTATACGAATACTGGGTTTACAAAAATAAAAACCGATTGAGGTTAAGGTGGAAATAAGGATTAACAGTAATGGGTTGCGTTTCTTTAGTTGGGCTCACCAATGTAGAACTATGGTCTACTATGATATAATTACTGCTCTAATAATAGACCTAATCCTAAATTTGTAGATTTGTCATGATATAACTGCCTAATCTATAAGATCTTACGTGGAAGTCACAACATCGTCTACACCAACTCACTGTATCGTAACAACTACCAATACATGATGAAGAACAAGCTTAGGCTAGAGAAAGAACAATATATTTAATATGAATAAAAGATATAAGGTAATATTCAGCAGAGACCACGCCTGCATGGCCGAGCCATGCCACTCGATCAACTCCAGTTCATCCAACTCATTGTTCGCGCCTTCTCCGTTGGTAGGTATTTCTCCGTGTTAAATATTGAAAATCTATTTTCTGAGTAGTGTTGTGTTCAGCTTTGAAGATTGTGTGGATATGGTCTAATGCCACTACAGACTCGTCTAGCTGAAGGCGCTCGGTCATGCATCCGCACCAGATCACGTGTGGTAACACTGTGCTCAACATCTACCGCAATCGCTAGTCAAATTAAATCAGAGAATTCCGATATATTGGTTATCGCCAAATACTCTCTTCCGATCTTTTCGACTCTATTTTTTTGATTTCTCTCGGTGAGTACAAACTATATTAAAAAGTGTTGCTGGTAAAAGCGTTGTCAAACACTGAATACCTGTGTCATCCTGAACATTAACCCTATGCTATGACTCCAGGTCCAGTGTGACCAGGAAACTAAGGCTCTTCGATACTACGTGAAATAATTATTAAGTGAGATTCGATATTTTTTAGCATTGACGAATGCAGTTGTGCCTGAGGATCGAAATTAATGAAACAAGCTTCCAGCGCACAACCAAGTATCACATTGTTCTGTCTAAATGTACAAAATCTGTGAATAAATTGTTGAAGCTATTTTTGATCAAATTACCCAGAGAAGAGATGTTGGTCAGTCAGTGATAATTCTTTACTTCGATTTTAGTAAAGCTTTCGACAGTGTCTCACACAAACTTCTTCTTTTAAAACTCTCTTCATTTGGGATACAGAATCCCCTTTTATCTTGGCTCAAATCTTTTTTAGAAGAGCGTAGCCAAATCGTTCGCTTTGGATCTTGCTACTCTAAACCTGTAAATGTAACCAGTGGGGTTATACAAGGAAGTGTGGTTGGTCCATTGCTCTTTCTCCTTTTTATCAATGATGTGTGTTCCCTCTTTCAGTATGGTAAGCCTTTCCTTTTTGCTGATGACCTGAAAGTAGTTTATTCATTCTCTTCTCCCACGAAAGAAAGCTATATTTCTGCGGTAATCCAGGAGGAAATAAACAAGTTGTACGAATGGACTATTTCGTGGAATATGCCACTTAATGTTGACAAAAGCGGATTTATTCACATTGGTCACTGTCTTAACTTATATCTGACTGTACATACACATACACTCAAACCTCTCAACACTGTTCGTGACCTGGGTTTAAGATATAGCAACAGTCTGAACTTTTCTGAACACATTATATCTCAAGTATCCAAAGCTAGAAAGCTGATCGGATTGATAATGATAAACTTCAATAATATCGAATCGAGATTGTTACTATACAGAAAATGTATCTTACCCATTCTTGAATATGGTAGTTTAGTTTACAGTAATTGTAGACATAATGATCTGATTAGAATTGAAGGTGTTCAAAGGAAGTTCACCAAAGCTGTTCTGGGGTATTCCGATAACAAAGACTATTATCAAAGATGTCAACAACTCAACTTAGAACCTCTTTGGATCAGACGTATCAAATTAAATCTTGTCTTTATCTACCGGCTCATTAATGGTATTTCCTACTCATCGGTATCTACCCCTTCATACCTTATAATATCATCCCACAATCTACGCAATAAGGAGAACATTCTAGCGATTCCAAGAACCCACACAAACTTACGTCAGAATTTTTTCCTTATTCGCTACTCAACGATGTGGAACAGACTGCCAGTGAACCTCCGTTGCAGTGAAACTACAACCCGGTTCAAAAGTCTCCTTGACGATTTTCTTTCCGAAAGTGGATTATGTCACCTATTGAATATCAATGTATTCAATAATGATTTATATAAACAAGGTCCATCATCCATTTAATTGCATGAAAAGCAAAATAAAACCTTTAAATCTTTCCACGTCTATTTTATTTTATTTCTATTTATCTTAATATATGAAATCTGCTTATGTTCGTGTTTATCATTATTACCGTTATTAATGTAATTATTAGTTCCTTGTCACATTAGATATTCTTTTTGTATCTTCTAATCCTTCTAAACATATTTAACTCCAGATTGTCCTTTGAAATCAATTTCGACTTTCATAGCATCAATCTTAGTTATTGTTGCACAAATATTTTCTACTAATATCCGGTTTCACTCTGTATACTATTACATAAATCTAAATGTATTCATCTGAGTGCATTAAAGGATTTTTACTTTATTTTTCTCAATTGTTGGTTTCCTTCTGAGGTTGATATTCATTACACAATTATTATTTTTATCATGGATGAATCTTTTCACTAGGTGTTCACTTCTTTTCTTTCTCTTCTTTCCCTCTAAATAAATATTATTCTTAAGATTACGAAGTTTGTAATTAAAACAATAACTTGTGTTACACTTTAATTAACTTCTCAGATTCGTTTCATCTTCACTATGCATATATGACTACTCATACATAGTGATATTTTATTATACTTTTCACTTAATTGTGACTTTCATAGCATCACTCTAAATTATAACTGCACAAACATTTATTCTAGTGTCATATCTTACTACATTGATAAATTATTTTTTCTTACTAATTTAACGATACACACATAGTCGTTTATTCTTGTTTTGTGTTCATAAACACCCCTATTAGACTGTTTGCGTATTTCACGTCTCCTTTATTTCTATTCCCTTATTTTCTCCATTTCCTTCTTTGAACTCAATTCAATATTCTTCTCAATTACAAAGACCCCATTTATTATTATTAATATTCTACTATTATTATTCTCAATTTTTTATTTTATTATTATTATTATTATTATTATTATTATTTTTTTTAAATATGGCAAGTATAATGCTAACATTATTGAAAATTGTGTATTATTGCATTTTCTGAAGAAACCCGAAATGGTTTCTTCACAACACTTATGTACCCATAAGATGTTTGTGAATAATAATAATAATAATTGTTCTGTCTAAATGTACAAAATCTGTGAATAAATTGTTGAAGCTATTAGGAAACGGTCACATTGAGCAAATCAGCAGTTCGCGCAACCAACATTAACAGGCTAAATCCCAAGAATAAGAAGTGGACAAGGATAACGAGTAGTAGCGAACACAAGTGGGTTGAAGTAATTTTATTCATAGTATTGATAATCATAGGAATAATAGTGATAGTAACGATAGGAAGTATATATGCATCAGGTAAGGCTGGTGAAAAGTTAGGAACTCAAGACACGGATGAGTGCTTATTTTTCGTGTCTGATCTGTAATACTGTTCAATTAGAGGGACACACTCTTGTCGTCAATGTAGTAGTTCAGGTGAAACACACGAGTGATAAGAAAAAGCATGACATTACCTGGACATTAGCTCCGGAATGCCACATTCGTTGTGGGTTACTTAGTGGAGTGAATCCTTGAGGTTCAGGAAGCTTGGTTTCTGTTGGGTGACCACGAATGTTTGTTGTATTGTATCCAATCAACGAATTGTCTCGTATTCTCCTGTGATTTGACAACAACGATCATAGGCGGCTTAGGCGGTCTTCGTAAAGTTTGTCCCTCAATCCAGTAACTTCTGAATAGGACGATTATGTTTGTGTTATAAGAGATTCATGTATCTAAAAGTCGGAGATTCGTCAGACGAATGCTTAGATGTGATCCAGTAAAGCCTAGAACCACCCTGATTTTAGGACAACTTAGCCCACAATATTGTCAACGACCATGACATAAAGGTGACGCAAGCGCCGAGGTCAACGCCGTATGTCAACCCTTGCAAAATCTTTGACAGGATATTGAGTACGAATGTGACACAATGTCTCAGAATCCTAAGTCGATGATGGAGGGATGATAGAGCATGGTTCGCGGTGTCAGGTCCCCTTTGATTCTACGTTGGGTCTGGTGAAATTGTGCTTCAACAGAGCAAACTCTAACTCTGGGGCACAGAGATCGGATTCTAAATGCCGGGATTTAATAGTTACAACGGCGTCCACTTCTACAGATGAAAAAATGTGCTTATTATTAGTGACCTTTTTCCGTGTTGAATCTGACGTTTGGTGACATTTTCGGTTTCAGACTGTTTGGGTTTAGTATTTGGGAAATTGTGCTCCGACAATCTAAAAATCGAAGATTTATTGTATGACTGTTATAATAATTATAACAGAAATTTTTGTGGGTTGATGTAATTTACAAATAAATCATGTTATCTAGACTGGAATAATGTTCTCTCGATATTTTGGTGGCAAATTACGAACGTGCCGACTGATCATGATTCATTGACAGACTAGAGCAATAACACAAACGTTCCTTAACTTTGTTTTGTGAATTTTCTGAATCACGGACTTTGAAAGTTCATTTTGGATCAACCTTTTTGGTTATACCTGTTGATTTCTTCGGAATTTTTTTCACGTTTGTATGAAAGAACTGTCTTTTTGGGACAAAGCTGATAAAAACGAGGATCAAAAGAGAATACAGCATTGTAAGGTGAGCTTCCCGAAGCTAGTCGAAAACCGTTAGATTTGAGTGGGTTAAACTCATTACACTAGTGACCAGAGCATTGGTTTTGCTAGGATTAGTTCTGCCAGGTTCAGTTTAAGTAAGGCATTACTCAAGAAGAAACAACTAGAAAATTGGCTCGAATTGAAAAAAAAGTTCAAGATAGTGGAGATACAAGATGTGTTTTCGAAAATGAACATTTATAACAAGCAGACAGGAAGAGACGACGAATTCTATGTTACTTATGTTGTAAAAGGGTTGTAACAACCTGATTTGGGAGACCAAGAGTTGATCGAAAACATCTTGGCAATGTCAAAACATTACAGCTCAACTATTCCTTTACGTCCTTATTTGGTGCAAGCATTATATATCCTACTATCCTATGTTGAATTTTGGGGGTTTTGCGTGTTTCGAATGATAATCTCACTCTCCGAATGTTGTGTTTTACGATCTGGATAGAAACTTGCTAAAACTACCAGTCTGGATTTCTTCAGAGCCGAGAATAAAAAGTAATTATTAGCAAGAAAGGCTTTCGGAGTTTGATATTTTCCTTTACTACACGACGCAAAGAACTTGTAAGGTTCAACCACTCAAAAGCAAACATTCAATAGTTCAAAAGGAGAAAGTCGAAATTGTTATACCTATAAAGAATTGCTATATTATTTTCATCTTGACGGCAGGTTACTTGTTGACTCGAAATAGCTTACCTCTGGAAGCTAAATGCGGAGAAAGCGGAAGTAGCATTTGCTTTTATTGCATCTCCCTGATGTTTACTATTAGTATCTAGGCTACTGTTCGCAAAAGTACTAAATCGTGTTCCACCTATGCTGTTACAAGTTCCTGTGGGAGCGATGACTACAGAAGAATTATCCGACTCGAGTCTCCACTGTAGTTCACAACACTGTTAGTTGAGGTGTTCAGAAACTAAATAATGAACAGTTCTAGCAAATTCATTTTTCCAGCTTTGCTAGATCTCTTTAGGGTTGTCTTGAACCAGCTTTTCATTTGACGACCCTCAACTGGTTGTTATTGTCAGCACAGCTATGAAACGAAGAATCAATAGTATGATCGATGATGAGTAAGTAATCTTGTACTTGCCGTTTGCATGATAAGGAAAAAAGTTTACTTCCCATTTTTTCATGATTCATACTGGATACTGTGATTTTTAACCAGCTGTTAGGTCAGATATGTCCTGAAGTGTTCACCTATCCTGTTTTTTCGAAAGTCTCACTGAAGCTTATCATAATCTTTGAAAAAGGTCGGTGTCAAAATTTAAAAGGTCAATCCTGAAGAACTTTAAAGAGACGGCATTAATCTTCAAAGAACAAATTATTTGCTCTGATAGCCGATTCAACAACTAAGACTTTAACCGGTCAATTAATGGTGACTGAAGAGCTAACTGTTTGATCACATGCAGGTCAATGTGACATTCATCAATTTCAGCGAATCATCTGATAAAATATCTCAATTGGAACTGATGCAGAACCTTCAAACCTTTGTAATAAAATATAAAGTGCAAGATTTGAAAAAAACATTCAATTCTTATAAAGTCTAGATATATTACGTCTGTTAAATTATGGTCTCATTCGGCATTAGTACTACTCTAATAAAAGACTCATACTCAAAATTTTTGATTTGTAATGGCGTAAATGCCTGATTTATAAGATCTTACGTGTAGGTCACGTCATTGTTTAAGCTTGTTAGTCGTACTATCACAGTGAGCAATAGGATGTATAGTACCTAGGAATAACACATTTTAGCCAGAGATAAAATAATGTTTGTTCTCTCCTAGAGTAAGCTGTTACTGATGGTATCCGACCGACAGATATTCATTATCTTGCGTGAAAATTTTTTTAGAACTACCTCAACATTCTTGATGACGATTGTTATAGTTCTTCAAGTTTCAGCTCCTTACAGTAGAACGGACTTGACGTTCGTATTGAAGATACCTCATTTTGATATTTGTTGACAAGTGTTTTGAGTTCTACATGTTCTTCATTTGCAACAATTCGGTCTTTGATTTGCCTTTACACCTACATCAGATTATTTTTGTTCATCGATGATGCTGTCCAGATATGTGAATATAAAATATGCAATTGCACAAATGACTATTAAAATGTCTGTAATTTGTGCGGTTGAGTTGTCAAATGCTGGAATTCGCTGCCGGCAGAGCTCGTCCAAGAGCCTTCCCAGGAGTCCTTTAAGAGGCTATTTGATCTATTCTTAAGGACTTAGGATAGTATCGCACTAGAATTTATCAATTTCTTTTCCTGTTTTATTGTCAACATATCTAGGTTCCTGCCTGGAGGATTTGGTGATCCCCTGCTACTGGACACGGAAGCCTGTTAAGCGAAAGCTTCTATTCCGTCCACAACCATTTGAACCATTTGAGTCGCTATACTAGCACATCTTAGGCATCACCGAAAACCTGGAGACGTATTGTTATAACGATGAGCGAGTGCAAATAAACCAATCGATTTACACAAACTTAAGATGAATATATGGGATATAGTTTATTGAAGAGTAATTACGAAGGCGGCATTTACGCCTTGTGTTGTTACATCACATTGGTGTTGTATGTCTTGAAAATTACTAGATTGTACTCACTATCTTTTTATTGAGCATAACTTTTCAACCCTTAATCGTAAATATTCTCGTACATCTCTTGGAAAAAGATACTTCCTGTCTGTAGTTATTTTTTTTGTTACGGCTCAACCAACCGAAGAAGGCAAAATTAGAGGAAACTAAGACCTTAAAAAAAGACATTCTGTAAGAAAATAAGAGGCAAATCTAAAGAAATAGAGCCAAAAACTCTCGTCTCACCAGGAAGAAAATAGTGCGAAATTCCACTTTGTGTCATTTTGCGTTTGAAATGTCGCTGAACGGTCTACTTTTTGTCTAAATACACGTCTAATTTTCTACTTTTTTCATCTGTTTGCATAGGCTTCATTTACAATTTTACTCATTTGGCCTTAAATTCTTTCTATGTTTGACTTCATATCTATCACAAAACAAGCGTCTAGACACAATCGAATAGGATAAAAACAACACATCGTTTTGACCGGAATTAACATCAGAGTTTACAAGGAGTTTAAACTCAAATATATTCTTGTCATTCATCTTCGTTTGAAGTGTATTTCTTTTGCGTTGATGATGATTTCCAAAGAAATTTATAGGTAGTGGGTTATTCACTAATAATGTGTCCTAATTGTTGAGCGCATATGAACTCAGATATGTTCGCATTTCATGCACATAATTCGTCTCAGCGTGGTAGTGGGAAGGCATGTCCATAGTAGCTTAGCAGAATCATGCCCAAAGAACCAGTGAGACTATAATTTATGGACGGCCTTTGTGCAACGCTAAAGTGGTCTCGAGAATATCCACCTACTGATTAGGGCTAAATGAGGGTTTTAAACCTATGTGAAGGATATGAGTTGGTATTCACAGTTAATGGTAAGGGATAGGGATAAGATTTATGTTTTTCGTCACGAACCAACATCATCTAAAATACCAAGATGCTAATTAGGCAAATGGATAAAGAATTTCGCTTCGAAATCCAAGACCTGTTGTAAATTTGATTGGTTTGTCCATAAATTTTAGTCTCGCCAATTAACCTTCATTTTTGTTAAATATTGTCACGTTTGAAAGAGTGCTTTATATGCGCACAATGCTATGGAGTTCTGCTAAATGAACAAGATCGTATCTAGGTAATTTGCATTGGTACACTAAAAATCTCATAATGTGCAGAACTGAGTTTTTACCTTCGAACGACATTGATATTTTAATCTGTTTAGTTAATCAAGAGACAGCAAAAGTCGATAAAATATTCATTATATTCAGACTTGGATTCGGGGTATGTACATTGGAATTTTTACATTATAGCTGTGGTTTTATGGGTTGACTTACCTTAAAATGAAAATATAACAAAGTAGGCTAAAAATTGTCTCTTGGTATTCCACCCATCATAACTAAGTCATCCTTTAGTCGATGCTGGGATAATGCTTCAAGACAACTTTCGAAACTGTCCAGTGTTAGTTAAGTTAAATATCTCAAAAATTGCACAACTACCGATTCTATGAACACATTCCAAGAGACACGAGTTGCTTTTCACACAGATGATCTCCCGAATTATGTTTATCTAGTCATGGTTTTTTGAATTTTCAATGAAATTCACAAAACTAGATTTCAGGGAATTTGGTTCAGTATTTTTTAGTATCTAAGTCACTTTTATAAGTTTTAAAAGCTTATGTGGGATTACTTGGATTGAAAAATAAAAAGGAAATTGCACGATCATTAGAAGCCTATTCACCATCACACCATAAACGTATTTAAGTATCTAAATTATTTGCAAATACTTTATGAAATAATTGTCTTATTAGTATCAGAAGGGGTTTTGTTGATATCATAGTAAATTTAGTAGTTGAGATCATGAGTCTATTGAAGCTAGACCACTATAGAAAACCTGGAAGCACTGAACGGCCGTTTCGTCCTATTGTGGGACTTTCTTCCTTTACTATATCCTTCCTTATATGCAATCTATCTTTTATATATTACCACCATTAAATTAACTACTTCTATGAATCCGGTGTTCATCTTGTTGTGCTAATGAGGTGTGGCAAGTTGGACCGATGCATATATGTGCCTGGTCCTACGTTATAGCTGACTGTAGGGCTCCTCTGCTGAGTTATGTTATTCGAAATTATTTGAACTATTTAAAATGATCTTCGTTCATTTACAGTTTACACATCCCTATGCTAACTAATAGAAACGAAAATCTTAAGAGATTGTTGTATAATGTAACCTGAATAAGATTATGGTGAGACCTTCGAATTCGTTGTTTAGTGTCTACTACACTTGTATCTTATATACTATAATCTTGTCTTAAACGTATGAAACCAAAATACTTGCGATCGTTAATTCTTCTTACCTGATTTTCGTAAATTAGGAATTATTTCTACTTATATAAAAAACTGTTCATTATAAAACGGTTGATTCATTTTCAGAATTTGATCTATTCGAATGTGTTAAAAAGAAATATATCATCATGTTCAAGTCAACCAATTTTCTGTTAAGATTTCCAACTATTCAAAGTTTACTCAATTCTTCGGAATGTACAAAAGATATATGTGAGTCTTCTTGTTTAGTTTTTCTTATATAGAATCTTTCTGTTTAGGTAGTTCCTCATCTTTGAATCGATGGTACTTAAGTTATTTACGTGGAACTCGTGTTCTGAAACCACCTAAAAATCCATTTGTTTATGATAGAGATTGTAAGTCATCTTTTTTCTTCTTAATTCTTATTACTTTGTTATTTAAAAAAAAATAATAAAGGGGAAAATGAACCATACAAACCGAAAGCTAAAAATGAATATCTTCTATCTGTCAAATCTTTAAAAGATTTTCAAAGGTTCTCTCTCTATTTAACACTTTTCTTAATCAATATATTCTAATTAAAGTTTAGATGAACGCTGTAAAAACATGTTTACCTATAGTTTTGTTTATAAAGTAAATTGTATATTTTCTTTATTCAACGAATTTCCTATTAATATCTCTTCATAGAGACAAGAATTTCAAGAAAATCTTAATGAAATATTAAAAGAATTAGGTTTTGAACCTACAGATGATTCATTAGCTGCAAAAAGTAATTGAGAAATACATAAATATCATTCTCTATTCAACTTTAGTTGTTCGAATGACATTAGAATTACGTTATAAAAAATGGCGTTTAAAAGAACATCCACGTGTAAGATTCTAATGATGATGATTTTTTTCTTTTATATTCATTGTATTTACTTTATATTTATAGTGTATCACATTGAAACTTGCAACTAAATGTCTTATGAATGCTCGACAACGTACTTTAAGATTGTTACGTGCTACAAATTTATCTGAATTTCATAGAATTACATCTGCTTTAAAATTTGTTCATTATGAACATGTGGATCCTTATCGATTATATACCGATGATCCAATGGTTCAACGTAAAAATTCTTTTCGAAATGAATGTTATCAGGTAAGATATTCAGATGAATTAGATATTTATTAAATTGTCAGTTTGATTTTATATTTCTGGCTAACGTATTTTTAGTGAACTAGTTTTCTACGGGATGAGGTCGCTAACTCCCATGCCCAAATTTCCTCCTTTATCTGGGCTTGGGACCAGCAGTAGCCCCAGAGGGACTTCAGGCAGTGTTTTGATTTTACATAACTAACTTAAATATCTATTTCAAAATATCCTTTCACACCGAATATAATTCTATGGTAAATAGTAATTTAGCAAATTTGAAGTCCTTCCCTTGAATATAGACACATGTGTTTGACGTGTGGTTCTCAGTATACTTATGTTTTGACTATGGCTTTTCGGTTTCACATCATTGTTTAAACCGTTATATTGTTGTTTCAAAAATCTCATCCTCACCGGCGTTATATGGAATAATCAAAAATTACTACTCATAAATGTGTACTACTAAATCAATATAACGAGTTTGCATTCAGACATTAAGATCGACGTTTTTTGGCCATATCATTAGAAGACACTCTAAAATTCTATAAAAACTAAGGTCTAGTGAAAGACCATTGTATCTAGATTCATAGGTTCAGTCCATTTATATCTTGACCACAGTTGACGACTGCTCCGTAATAAAATTGAGCAAAGCTTGCGTAAAGACCGAGAAACCTGGTGGTCGGAGCTTGCTAATGAGTTAGAAGCAGCAGCTGCATCTGGTAACTGCCGGAAGCTCTTTCAACTCATCCGAGCCACTGGCAGCAATAACTATGATGTGAGTTAAACAATCTGTAAAGATGACGGGATGCCAATCACTAACATCTATCGACGTCTTGGACGATGGGCAGTGCGACTGGTCTGCTGCCCCAGCAACATCGATTAGACAGTCCTCCTCTTCATGGCCTGTGACGACTGATCCACCAAATGAGCAGAAAGTTCAGAAGAAACTCCAACCCTTGAAGCGCTACAAAACACCGGGCCCAGATGACTTATTTCCAGCCTTTTTTAAAGATGGTGGTGAATTTCTGGTTAAGAAACTAACTACGTTGTTTACAAAGGTCTGGGAGTTAGAGAGTGTTCCAACATCACGGAATGAGTCGATAGTTGTCCCTATCTTTAAAAAGGGTTTACATCTTTTCTGTAATAACTATCGGGGGATAAGTTTACTTCCGATTGCTTCCAAACTATTGGCTTCCGTTATACTTCGTAGATTATTCAAAACTCGAGAAAGATTGACTCGCAAGGAGTAGGCTGGTTTTCGTTCTGGTCGAGGATGTATTGATCATATCTTCACCTTCCGCCAAATGATAGAACACTATCATACTTATTACAGGCCAACAATCGTAGTGTTTCTTGACATCGGGGCTGCTTTCGATTCGTTAGACAGGACTGTTCTTTGAAATTGTCTATTGAAGAAAGGTGTGCCTGAGAAGTTTATTAACATTTTAAAGGCCCTATATACAAACACCTCAGATAAACTGAGGGCATACAACCATCTCTCTAAATTGTTTCATCCACTCGACTTCAGTGGCTTGTACATATTCTACAAATGTCGTTTCAAAGAATTCCACGTCGTGTATTATTTCTCGACTCTGGGAGTGGTTGCAAAAAGCGGAGAGGTGGTCAGTGTATGACATATTGTCGTGGTATAAAAGAAAGTTATACGGGACTGGCTTCTGTTGATCCTTCAAAACTCCCTGGTTAGGGTCCTAGAGATGGTGCAACACAGTGGCTAGAGACGTTATCAGTTATGGCTCAGAATAGATATCAGTGGCGATCATCCTGTAACTTTCTTCATAAAAAATGGACATAACTTCTTTAACTAGAAGAATTTTTTCTGGTTTTACCTTTCATTATCATATACTAATTTCTGTGCGTTATTGTTCCCTTTTTTCTTATAATCACTTTACATTTTCTATCTCTTCACATTCTCGTTGTTATTGTGTGGCGCATATGTATCTAGTGCCGCCCCTCTTGCACCAATATTTCTGTGCTCAAATAAATAAATAGATTTATATATGTACAGGGATCGATTCATTGTGTTCACATATATTAACTATCAGTTACATCGGATAACACAAAGGTTTTATTATATGAAACATCTTTTATTCTCATCTTAGTTTTTAATTATACCATTGTTATGATTTTATGTCCGGCTTTTTATCCCGTGATTTATCCACCAATCAAAATACGACTTATACAATCTTAACACTATGTCAAACCAATGACGTTCGACCGGTATGAGCAGCCTAGCGTCCTTATTGGTCCTATGTCCGCTTGAGTCCAGAACACCGATACCAGCTTCTGCAATATAAACCGAATCATTTATTTCAGACATACTGTGTTTATATATCAAACGACCAGACAGCAAGGCACCATAAATTAGGAAATAACATTTGTGCGAATGTCCGGCGCTTTACCCGGATTCTAAACCAATGGTGCACATGGGCTCCAGTATCCTGCGGGAACAAATGGCGTACGAACCAATCGTTGGTCACCGGCTACCATGGGGCGGCATTTCCTCACGATGCTTCACTGCCTTGTGGATCAGACCTTC
The DNA here is from genome assembly GCA_944470365.2 of Schistosoma intercalatum. Taxonomy (NCBI): domain Eukaryota; kingdom Metazoa; phylum Platyhelminthes; class Trematoda; order Strigeidida; family Schistosomatidae; genus Schistosoma; species Schistosoma intercalatum. The sequence goes on from OX103729.1 coordinate 1,676,287, forward strand.
AGGTCGAAGGCTCGGGGTGTGGCCCCCTAAGGTAACCACCTACTTCGGTCTGGGCATCCGAGCAGTATCACAGCCTACACATAAATGATGAACTGTCGATACTTATGAAAAATACTTTTCTTGCTTCAACTATTAATCAAACGATTCACATTATTATTATTACTATTGTTATTATTTACTACATCATTTATTCACTCTCTTTTATTCCTACTCTGTCTATCCTTATTTTTCGACTTATACACCAGCTCGTCTATGGTGGAAATTCGGTTCTATCTAAACGTTCTCGAGTAGAGGCATTATCAGATATGGCTCAGAATAGAAGCCAGTGGCGATCCTGCTGTAACCTTTTACTTTCTTCATAAAAAGTGGTTGCTTCTTCCTTAAGTGAAAGATCTCTTCTGAGTGTACATTTCTGTTTCCCCCATTATTATTATTATTACACTACCTTACACTAATCTGTTCGTTATCGTTTTTTTTAAACGCTACTTACCTTTTTTTCCTTCTCTGCAAATTCTCATTGTTTTGTGTGGCGCATATATATTTGGTGCCCTCCTGTACCAATGTTTATGTGTTTAAATAAATAAATAAATAAATAAAGCCAAAAAGTGGCTGTGACTGTGAGAGGCAGTAGTCACTAAACTGAACATAGCTTAATAACAGTCCACATGACTATCGTAACCAATGATTGGAGACTCTTGGTGACATGGCTCAGAATCGATCACAATGGCGTCGGTGTATACACTCCTTGTCTTCATTTAAACTAAGAGATTAAAATCACTTCATATCTTTCTTTCTACGAACCAATTCTTTCTTCTTGTACTATATTTCTATATGCAATCTTTCTCTTATATATTACCACCTTTGACCTAACCACTGCTATGAATCCAGTGTTCATCTTGTTGTGCTGATGCGGTATGACAACCTGAACCGATGCACATATGTGCCTGGCCCTACGTTGTAGCTGACTGACTGACTGATAGATAATACTAGTCCATTAATAGGTCTCAGAGGTTATTCGTAATGTAATCTTCACTAGGATATAACAACCATCAGTAGTATATTACCATAACTTCATATTTAATGAATAGTCTAGTAACTAACATTTGAGATTGTTTCTCTTTTGATCCTTTTTGTTTTGTTTTTTTTTAATATTAGGAACGTATTCGTAGAATGACTGTATTAAAAGCGAATCTTATATCATCTCAAGAAGAATTTTATACTGAAAAAAATGAAACACTAACAAATCTATTAAATGATTTAACTTCATTAGTTAATTCTAATCATTCAGAAATGAAAAAGAAAGAAGCTCAAAATTTAATGAAACAATTATTTTATGAAGTGATTGAAGAACGTCAATTGGCTACTTTACATAAACCAATTGAAGATCAATTTTTATGGTATCTTAAAGAAGCTAAACAACGTGAACAATATTTAATGATGAAATCACAAAAATTAGAAAAACAACAACGGAAATTAAGAAAATAATTTGAAAAAAAAGGTCATTATTATTATTGTTGTTGTTGTTGTTGTTATCATAGTCAACCTTTTGAAATTTCTTCTGAATATGTATCTATATGTAAATCATATTGTATTTCATATGATTGTTAGAGATCTTATTAAAGAAAAAGTAATGTGTAATTTTTGCATCTTAAATATCTTAGTGGAGAGAGTGTCAGATTTGCCTATTGAAATGTTATTATATGGCTACTTACTTACGCCTGTTACTTCCAATGGAGCATAGGCCGCTGACCAGCATTCTCCAACCCACTCTGTCCTGGGCCTTCTTTTCTAGTTCCATCCAATTCTTGTTCATTTTTCTCATGTCTATCTCCAATTCTCGGCGTAATGTGTTCTTTGGTCTTCCTCTTTTCCTTTGGCCTTGAGGATTCCATGTGAGGGTTTGTCTAGTGACGCAGTTGGGTGCTTTCCTCAATGTGTGTCCTATCCAGTTCCAGCGCTTCTTCCTGATTTCTTCCTCCGCTGGGATCTGGTTTGTTCTCTCCCACAGTACGTTGTTGCTAATAGTGTCCGGCCAATGGATCTGAAGTATTTTGCGTAGACAATTGTTAATAAACACCTGTATTTTCTGGATGATGGCTTTCGTAGTTCTGCAGGTTTCTGTCTAAGGAATTTCTATTCACTGCCTTCTTGCATTATAGGCGTTGTTTATGAAATTGAGAGGACGAAAAGTGAACATCCGACACGTTATCCAGGTTGGTGGACACGAAGAGTTTACCTAGAACGAGTTGGAAAATCTTCATTCCAAACCAATAGTGCATATGGGCTACAGTATCCTGAGTGAACAAATGACGTATGAACCAATTATCGGACACGAATTGCCATGGGAGTTCATCTCCTAACGTAATGTGTAATTTTTGCATCCTAAATGCCTTAGTATGATCGAGAGTGGAGAGAGTCAGATCTGCCATTTGAAATGCTATTATATGGCTATGTGCATGCAGTAACTGCTAGGTAAGTCCTATTCACTGATTTGTTACATCACGGGTGTTGTTTATGAAATCGAGAGGGCAAAATGTGAACATCCAACACGTTAGACAGCTTGGTGGACACGGAGAGTCCACTTAGGGAAGTGGGAAAACCTTCATTCCAAACCAATAGTGCATATGGGCTACAGGATCCTGAGTGAACAAATGACGTATGAACCAATTATCGGTCACGGGTTACTATATGACTGCATCTCTTAACGTTGGTCCACTGCCTTGTTAATTCAACCGTTAGGTTGAAGGCTCCGGGTATGACATCCTAAGAAAACCATCTGTTTCGGTTTAGGCACTCGGACAGTATCTCAACCCTCACAAAAATTGAATAATTCATATGGTGCCCCCTTGTACTAATGCTTATGTGTTTAAGTAAAATAAAACAGTAGTACTATTATATTTCTTTGCCTTCTAATTACTTTTCATATTATCACTTTCCCTCTTGAAATAACAGATCAGTCATCTTAATTAATCTGCTAAGCATTTTATCTTCTTACTATTACCATTTTAAATTGAACTAAGTTTACGAAAGTGTTGTAACGGGTGACTGCAGGTTAAGATAGCAGTGTATCTATCGATCGATTACAGTGACACGTAAAACACGTAAGGACGACCTAGAGTCCTGATTAGTTCTGCTTCCCTGTCTAGCTCAGCCAGTTAAGTCCAGAACGCAAGTCACAGCCTCTGAGTTATGAATCGTTATATTTCAAACATACTGTGTTTATATACCAACCAAACAGACCACATCGTACCATAAAAATAGAAAACAACATCTGTACACTATTTAACGAGTGAAATAAATAATGGCCAATAGGGAATGCCCAACTAATAGACTGCTATTGAAGTTGGCAAACCTTGGTATTGCCGGACCTCTTTTAAAATGGATTAAGGATTTCCTAGTAGGTCGTAGACAAAAAGTAAGAATAAATTCCAAGTGCTCCATCTGGAGACCAGTACTTAGTGGAGTACCCCAAGGTTCCGTCCTAGGTCCTTTATTTTTTATAATGTACGTTAATGATCTTACAAGTATAGTACAGTCTCCAATGTTATTATACGCTGACGATGTAAACATTTGGCGAGTAATAACTGGAGACAAAGACGCATTTACTCTTCAGGCGGACTTAAATAATATGATAAACTGGTCTAAAAAGTGGCTGATGCCTATCAACTCGGAAAAGTGTGTCTACATGCACTTGGGGGATTCAAAGGTTAATACGTACAACATAGGGGATGTGTCATTACTCGTAGTCCGGTCTCATAAGGACCTAGGGGTGACAGTGAGCAATGATCTTAAGACGATCGCCCATTGCCGGGAGGTCGTAGTTAAGGTGTTTCGAACCCTCTGGGCTTTAAAAAGGACATTCACTAAGTTTGGTACTACCATGTTCACCACATTATACACATCCTTAGTGAGAACTAAGTTAGAAAATTGTGTTCAGGCTGCAAGCCCCTGTTTAAAAGGTGAATCATACATACTAGAAAAGGTACAGAGGGCAGCTACGCGTGCAATTCCGGAACTCCGGGGTTTATCATATAAAGAGCGGCTTGAAAAACTGAACCTCTTTACTCTGTCCTATCGCAGACTAAGGGGAGATCTAATCTTGATGTACAGAATACTGAGAAATGATTTTGGACCTAACTTATTCTCTCTCTTTCTTCCCACTAGATCGGGACACCTCAGAGGACATAGCAGGCGATTAGAAAAGCTAAGAACGAACAAAATACCCGTGGCATACAGGTTTTCACACCGAGTCATCAATACTTGGAACCTGCTGCCTGAAGCAGTGGTGTCCGCACCTTCAATTGACTCTTTCAAGAGAAGACTGGACACTCACAGAAGCATACTAGAAAAGGAATAACATAGGCCGTAGGCTTTCTGTCCTTACTACACAAATCTGATTTAGAGTCCAAGGACATCATTAGACTTAACATGATAATGATTGGTATATTCCTCAGCATCCCTAACAGAAAGATACAAAAATTTAAGTGATTTTGTGCCAATTTTAACTGATGCACAATTTAGAGATAAAATGAATTCACATTTTATAGCACAAATTTCGTTGTTCTAATTTATCAAAGGGGTTCAACTAATATAAAAAGTAATTTATCATTCAATGAAGTGCTAGTATACATTCAAATCACTGATTATGTATATTAGAGTCATTTTAACCCTGAACGTATTCAAAGATGATCTATAAACCTTTAAGAACTTATAACTAATGTTGAAACGTTGTTAATATTTTGATTTTTACAATTTTTTTAAGAGAGATTTTATTGATTTAATACATGTTTGTACTTACTTTTGACATCTGGTTCCGCTGTTATGAAGACCTATTTAAATTTGATTTTGCTAATCAAGATGATGCTTTGAAGGTTGGGTAGAACATGTACTGTGCCAACAATACAAAAACCTCGTACTTCATGCGGTAATCACCTATGTTTGTTGTGACAACTAGATTGTAAAGTGTCTTTTCACGATTCGACGTTCACTGGGGTATGTTACATAACGCCAGCTGATTTAAATTTACTTGATTTAGATTGTTTCTACCAGCTGCATTTAGCTGATGTCCTGTTAAGCACCGTATGCAATCTGGTGGAACAAACCCATGAACCTGTAGCATATACGAAGAAGCTAATGACGGAGTTTTCAACCATTTTCCAGCCTGTATTGGGTCAGTGCACTGCTATGAAAGCAACACTTCGGTTGAAACCTGGAGCTAAGCCTGTCTTCCGTCTAAAAAGACATGTGCCGTATGCAGCATTATCGAAAGTTGATGAATAACTCAATCGCCTCGAACTACAGGGAGTTATTATACCTGTTCCTTATTCTGCCTGGGCAGCACCCATTGTGGTTATTAAGAAAGCAAATGGCACAATACGAATATGCGCTGATTTCTCAACAGATCTTGATGCAGCTCTGGAACAAAATCATTACCCGTTGCCAGTTCCTGCAGATCTGTTCACTATGCTAAATGGCGGAAAATGTTTTGCAAAGCTGGATCTCGATGATGCCTATCTACAAGTGGAAGTGGCTGAAGATTCGAGAGAGTTACTTACCATAAATACTCATCGTGGTTTGTTTGAGTGCAATCGCTTAGCGTTTAGTGTTAAAACAGCTCCTTCTGTTTTTCAGCAACTAATGGATACCATTCTATCAGGTATCGCGGGGTTCGCAACGTATCTCTATGATATCTTAATTGTTGCCACATCGTTAGAACAGCTTCGAGAACGCACCACAACTGTACTACAACGCGTCAGCGATAACGGATTCCGATTCCGCCCAGAAAAATGCCAGCTTTTCCGGAAGTCAGTAAAATACTTGGGATTCATCTTTGATGCCGCAGGTCGCAGACCAGATCCTGAAAACATCTGAGCTATAAAACTGACGCCGACTCCCACTAATATCTCTGAGCTACGATCATTCCTGGGACTAATTAGCTACTATCCAGCTTTTGTTCCGTCGATGCATGACATACGCGCCCCGCTAAATCATCTTCTGAATAAGAATATCAGCTGGAATTGGACAAAAGAATGTGAAGCTGCATTTTGCAAGCTGAAGACCATCATTAGCTCTGAACTATTATTGACGCACTACGATCCGTCCATGCCTATCATTGTGGCTGCAGATGCTTCAGCTTTTGGACCCGGTGCTGTTATCTCACACCAGTTCCCGGACTCAACAGAGAAAGCTATTATGTATGCATCTCTCACACTAACTCCAGCGGAAAGAAAGTACAGCCGAACAGAGAAACAGGCTCTCGCCCTTGTGTTTGCAGTACGCCGTTTCCACAAATTCTTGTACGATCGAAGATTCACTTTTCTCACCGTTCACAAGCCTCATCTCACAATTTTCGGTTCGAAATCTGGTGTTCCAGCCCATTCTGTAAACCGTCTCCAGTGATGGCCTTTGATTTTGACATTCAGTACCGGCGCACCCAACAGTTTGGCCAAGCTGACGCCTTGTCACGAATTATCAGCGAACACCATACGGCCGACGAAGATGCGGTTATTGCCTCCCTAATGACATAGGACCACGCGCAATGTTACCTGACAACTGCTGTTCGTGCTTCGCCAGTCTCAGCAGCTGAAATACAACATACCTCCAGGAACGACTCCATCATTAAGAGAGCGATGAAACATGTCATCAATGGCTGGCCGTCAACTGGACTCAATGGTGACGTGAAGCAGCTTTACCACCGTCTGAACTCATTATATATCGTAAATGAATGCTTGATGTTTGGAGATAGAGTGGTGGTACCAGAGTCCCTACGATCAAGAGTGCTAAAGCAATTCCACACCGGTCATCCTGGTATAAAACGAATGAAATCCATCGCCAGAAGCTATGCTTATTTGCCCCTCATTGATCAACACATCGTGGATTTAGTAGGCAAGTGCACACAGTGTCAGCAATCGGCTAATTGTAACGTGAAAGTACTGCCGGTCCCATGGCCACAACCTGAGCATCCCTGGTCCAGGTTACATGTCGATTTAGCAGGCCCAATTACTAGAATCACCTATCTAGTCGTTGTTGACGCCTTTCGAAATGGCCAGAAATCGTTCCCGTCATGCCACCAACGACCACCCAAACAATGCAACTTTTGACGGAGATGTTCTCCGGCAACGGATCACCAGATGTAATCGTATCCGACAACGGTTCGCAGTTCACCTCAAGTTAGTTTCAAGAATTTTGTGAACACCTATCGATCAAACATTTCCGTTCTCCACCTTACCACCTACAGTCAAATGGCCAAGTAGAAAGATTTGTGGATACATTCAAGATAGTTCTAATCAAGTTGACAGGGGAGGGAACGACAGTAGAAACACTGCGGACTTTCTTTACCGAACAGCACTTAGTGATATGCTACCAAAGTAGAAGTCCCCGGCAGAGATCCTGATGGGAAGGAGATTGAGGACGATCCACAGTCTGATGTGCCCAAAAACCACACCACCACCATCTCAGACCAAATCTCAGGAGCTGCCAACGTACGAGGTTGGATGCCCGGTATTCGCTCGAGACTACAGAGCAAATCATGGTCCTTGGACCGAAGCACCTGTGGTTGGAAGACTAAGCCAAGTTATGTACGACGTAAAGGTAGGAAGAGACACGTGAACTAGACGCCGAAACCAACTACAAAAGCGGATAGCCCCAGACCGCCCATCAACATGAGTAAATCTTCCCCTTGACGTCCTGTTTGATACCTTCAACCTACCAGCAGCCCCACCACGAGAAAAAACTGAACAACAAGCTGGTCTTCGTTCCAGAAGGTGACCCCTCCGACAGCGGCGAAAAAAAGTCAAGATGCAAGTCGACCCCAGGAAAGTATGCTATTAAAAAGGGGAGGTGTGTTGGGGACATTAGATCCCCAGAACTCACTTGGAAAAGGACCTAATTTTGTAATTTTATTTAGAAAATTTGAATTTCTTTGTTTTTGCGCCAAAAGCGCTCTTGTCACTTTTATGTCGTATTTCCCCACTTGGGAGAATCTTAAATGCCATTGGTCCATTGTGTCTTTTAGTATACTATTTTGTAACTCTCCCTAAGGACAATTTCGTGCTATATATATACGTTTTGATTTGTGTTTGTTGTTATCGCTCGTTTTTGACTATTTGCGGAATATACTTCCCCTATTTCAAGCTTGGACTTCTTCCTCTAGTTGGCGGGGCTGGGACGCATCAAATAGCTAGCTTATTGGTTTTTGGTCACCGAGTTTTTGTTCTGTTCGCAGTCTAAGTGAACTCGTAATCGCTTCAAACCTAGCAGATTTCCGTGATAGTGGTTGTATACACGTGTCCATATTGAGAGCATTTGGAGAGGGAGAGCTGACTCTCCCCACTCTCAGCTGTACCAGGGCATTTGGGGGCTTGTGAGATTACCCCGTTTGTAATTGAATAGCCGTAAGAAAGTGATGAATTCATTTTATCGTTCAGATCTTATGACTTACTGGATTGCTTAAAAAGTAATTCAGTTTTATACATGAATAAACAGATCTACTTTAGTCTGTGCAAATTCTCTGATACATTAACAAAGTGTAATTATGTAACAAAGAGCTGGTAACCAAACATGTGGATATATTGTTCTGTGTAAGTATTTATACACCATAATAGTCTGTAGCATCTAATCTATCACAAATAGCGTAATATTATTAGGCGTTTGTTAAGAACATATGAATCAAGAAGCTTTCCTATTCATTTACTGTTTAAGTACAACCAGTCGTAGAATTGGTAAACAGTTTGCATATTTTTACGCATTAATTTGAGACACTTTGATTACTCGCTAGAGGTATCTCCTGTGTGATTATTCACCAAGTAAATAGTGGTTGGCAGTTATACTATGGACTATGCAGTTACACTTCTATGCTAATAGAAATGCTAACACAAATTCAGATTGTTTTTAAATCTGAAGAATTCTTTCATGATTTTAGCAAATGAGAAGTGTCATTCACATGTAAACCGGAGGCATCTTTTGAATTTATCATGATATTTACGTGGTCTTGCTCATCTGCGTCGATTGAAATGTAGACCTTGTTCCACGTTTCAATCACGTAGAATCAGTAGGACTGAGACTTCATATGTGTCTCAGCTAACAACGTCAAACCTATCAGACAGACACATTGATCTTGATAATAATTACTCCTCCATTCGTCTAAGAATAATAGGGGCTAGTGGTAATTAAATGTGCCTGCCGACGTGCTCACTCAGAATATTTAAATGTGATGAATCGAACTCCATCCAGATTTACAAGACATCCACAAGGTTACTTGATCCTGTGCGGATACTCAGGCCTACAGTTAGTTATAGAGCAACCTTGCGGTGACAGTTCTCATAGGCAAGGAATGTAGCTAACGGTAGAATCCAGGACTCGTGTTTCACCAGTAGGACTTCAGACTTCATGTTTACGTCAGGAATCATCTCTTCTCTAAAACTTGTGAAATAACGGCCATATCGAAGCAATCCCTACAGGTTGCACATATGCCAGCTAAGACTGACCAAAATGCCGTCAAAAATATCAGCAACAAAATAACTCGAATATACTTACAAATTAAAGTAGGACGACTTCCATATATGGAGGAAAAATCAATTGTCAGCCTAGTTTAAATAGAATTGGAAAGGTTCCTACCAGAGGTCTGAATCAACGAAAGCAAATAAGTCTAAACTAAGAAGTGAAGTGCAATCTAACGAGGTTTTTTATTAGTAGCCACGTATGCTTTTTACATGCATTTCTGGGTAGATTGTACTAGTTACTATTCCGTAGTAGTTCAATGTGTACTCAATGATTTACCAGTTAAATCACTCACTGTCCAATCAATCGGGTTTTAGTTTCAAATTGCACTCTACTGATATCAGTTTGGTCACCCGATTAGTTGTATTTCTAGTTCTAAAAGATAAAGGGTGACTTTAAATTAAGTACTTGATAAATGAGTTAGATTAGATTGGAAAAAAAACCCAGAAGTACCAAAAATTGGTTCATTTCTTAATGTGTAGTTGATCAGTAATGAGCTTATACAGTTATAACAGACCGGGGCTGATACATATGCACATCAGCCCAGGTTACTACATCTCATATTAAGACAGCAAGAAAGGGTTAGCAAGATAAATACTCAAACTAGTAATATCAGTTCGAGTCATAAAGATTAGACATAGAAATTGTTTACTTGATTCTTCGCATCGATGTTTAGGACTGTAATTGATCAGTCTCTCTTACTGACATATATGCATCCTGTGCGAACTGCCTCACTTCACACAAACATTATAAACAATGTTGGATAGAGGCTAGCAATGGAATCCAGTGGTTATCAGGACTTTGTAGCTAAATGTATAACGCTATGGCGTTTGAAGCGAATGGCACTGAGTTCGAGTCCCAGAGTGAACATCAACTCAGAGATACAGGTAGATCCATGTGAAGAGTCCTGAATGGGATGAAACGCACATCCTGAATCCCACTGCTAACCACTATCTATCTTAGTCATGGATTCAGTTTGACAGTCAATAACTTTATGAACTGATATCGTGACGTCCCTAATCTTCATCCATCCTATTCCGATGGCCAATATATCGTATCGACTTAAATGGGATTTGAAAAAACAAACCAAGCCATGCTGGGGTTCTAGTTTTAAGAAGAAAATAACAAGTAACTTCATCTCCGCGAATGTGATTCAACATATTCCGGAAATCGATCATTAATAATTATCATGACACAATACCTAAGTGTATAACGCGATGGCATTTGAAGCGAACGGTAATGGGTTCGAGTCCCAAAGTACATGTCAACTCTGAGATTCAAGTACATCCAGCTGACAAGTTCTAGATATGACGAAAACGCACGTCCTGGATTCCACTGCTAGCCAATATCCATCTTTGCATATTAACAAAATTGGTTGAACTCTATTCATGAAAATACAAAAAATAAATTTACCTGAATACCAAAATTTTATTTGTACATTGAATCAATTTTGTTTGAAATCAAAGTTAGAACAAAAAGAAATTTGTCGGACAAAGTTTTGAACTGATATTCATGTTTGTCTTTGATGCTGATGATAATGATAAAATAGTTTAAGTTTATATTTTGTTAACCAACGATCGAATACAGGGAATCGTTGCATAATAGCACAAAAAAGATTTGCCGGTATTAACTGATGCCTACTGATAAGTTCTTCAATGGATATACGAACCTAATTTAAGAAGAAAAGATGAGAAGAATGGAAAAAGATAAATTTACAAATTTGTCTCCACTATCCAGGATAAAATCTCGGATGAAGCCCTGAAGTCAGATATAAAAGTAATTGCAAGCATGCTGTACGTTCTATTCAAGATTTCGAAGGGGGGGAGAACAAGTGCCGACAGACTGAAAAGGAGGAATCTCATCAAGATACTGAAGAAAGGAGACATGAGCAAATGTACGAACTACAGAGGAATCATACTACTGTTAGCACCAGGAAAAGTTTTCAATAGTGTTGCGGAATAGAATGAAGGATTCAGTGGACGTCCAGCTTCGAGATACACATACCGGATTCCGTGAGGATCGGTCGTGCACAGATCAAATCGTGGCACTACGGATCATTGTTGAACGACCAATTGAATGGAACTCGACACTATACATCAACTTATTTGGCTATAAGAAAGCATTTGACATAGTGGATAGGAGAACATTGTGGAACCTTCTTCCACATCATTGTTCGCCTACGATTGTCAACATCATACGAAATTCGTATGACAGACTACATTGCAAAGTCGTGCATGGAGGATAGCTCGAAGATGTGTTCCAAGTGACTACCGGTGTCGGTCAAGGTTGTTTACTGTCCCTTTCTCTTATGAACACCTCGACATCTCAGGGAAAGCACGGAATACAATGGACAGCTAGAATGCAACTAGACGGTTTGGGCTTTACAAATGACCTGCCTCTTCTATCCCATGGACGTCAGCGATTGCAGGTGAAAATTGCCAGTATAACAGCAGCCTATGCATCAGCAGCCCTCAAAATACACAAGGGGAAAAGCAACATCCTGAAATACTGTTAGGTCCCGAGAAACATAATGAATGGTAACTTTGGGATCCTTTTATGGATCGATCGACAATTCACTGCATCTGATTGGCCGCCTCGGGCTATAACAATTGGCGAAGGGGTAAACAAACGATCCAAAGTTAGTCTGTAATTGGACGAAATTCAGTCCAATTATTTCGAGCAATCAGTATCAAGATTTGTCATCAGTGTTCTTGAACGACATTGGTTATTATTCATACAGTAATTTTGATTGCCGGTGCTGATTCAAAAAAAGACTCTCCTTTCCGATCGATTACAGCTGTTATTTGAGCGACAGTTGGAGTTCTTACTCAAATTACGCACGCAGCTGCTGAATCACTCATGCTTTGGAGATGCGACGGAAGTGGATGGATTAAGTTCTCAATTGCACACTAAGCTGGGAAATGATTGCAGCCTCCATGAATCCTCGACAAACCGTATTCCAAACGATACATCAGTCACCCAAGATCTGCCCAGTGGTCCAGTACTCTCCATTTCAGAAACATGCCCGGTAATTGATTCAAACCCCATTATCTCCGAAACAGCATGTGCAGACAGTGACTTACCCAGTTCACAAACAGACGCCCTGTCAAATGTTCATAGAATTGTCGCAGTAACCGCCCATGAAACAGAAAACAAATCGAGCAGTACATTGAATGCAGATGCTCCAAATGGATCTCATCATTCAGCGACAGAAGTTTCTGACGAGTCTAATTATCGAGATTCTTTTTTTACCAGAAAATATGTCAGATGCATCAAATGATGATCAGAAACATAATACAAGTTTGATAGATGCTGATTAACCTGCTGATCCATTATCTACAAATAAAGTTCCCAATAAATTTAGTCACAATATTTCGGAAGAATTAAACTTCGATTACCTCATATCAAGCGTCGTTCAGCCTCACCACTTAGTCACTTTCAGTCGACTCTCTGTTCAATGAGACAAATATGTTTTAAATAAATTTAAATCGATTGTAACTTGGGAATATGAGGATCCAACACTGTTTCGTGGGGGGAGGATGAACCCGGAAAATTTAAAATCCGAATATCAACACCGGATCTTCAAAAAAAGGGGAAGTGTGTTAGGTCCCGATAAGCATAATGAATGGTAACTTTGGGATCCATTTATGGATCAATATTATACGTATATTTTTATCGTATAATTGTGAAATAACTAAACTATTCATATTCATGTTCCTCTTATTATAAGCTTTATTTTGACCTATAAACCAGTATTATGCCCTATCTATTAGTCACTGCTTCCTACATTCACAACCACATTTGACCAAATCTTCTACAAATGTTGTTTTCTATTTAATGGTACCTTGTGGTCTGTTTGATTGATAATATAAACCCAGTATGTTTGAAATATAAGGATTCATACTGCAGAGGCTGAAACTGGTGTTTTGGACTTAACTAGCTGGGCTAGGCGGAAAGCAGGACCAATCAGAACTCTAGGCTGCTCGCACGTCTTTTACGCGTCCTTGGTCCAATCGACAATTCACTGCTTCTGATTGGCGGCTTTGGGCTATAACAAATACAACACGGAGTACACCAGCCCAATCACACTTGGTGGAGAAACTCTAGAAGAGGTGAAAAGTTTCACGTACCTGGACAGCATCATCGATGAACAAGGAGGATCTCATACAAATGTAAAGACAAGAACTGGAAGAGTGATGGCCGCATTCCTACAATTCAAGAACCCAAAGCAACTGTCAACCAATATTAAAGTCAAAATCTTCAATACGAAAGTCAAGTCAGTTAGTTCTGCCGTACGGAACTGGAACTTGGAGGACTACTACAACCATCATCGAAAAAGTACAAGTATTTTTAAACAACTGTCTAAGCAGGACACGCCAGACCCGTCGGCCGAATACCATCGGCAACAGCCTATTGTGGGAGAGAACAAACCACCTTCCAGTTGAAGAGGAAATTAGGCAAGGACGTTGGAAGTGGATAGGACACACATTGATGAAATCATCAAACTGCATCACGTGGCAAACACCAGCTTAGAATCCTGAAGGGAAAAGGAAAAGAGGAAGACCAAAGAACACGTTGTGTCTGGAATTGGGATCAGATATCGAGAGAATGAATAGAAACTGGAAAGGATTGTTCAGGACAAAGTTGGATGGAGAATCCTGGTGAGCAACCTACGCTTCTCCACGAGGGGTAACAGGCACATGTAAGTAAGCGAGTAATCCAGATAGAACATCGCTAAAAAAATAGATGTCACCAGCCCCAAGAAGCTATCCTTTGGGGTATGTGTGACCACGCTCTCAAGTCGTCAAGATAACGGTTTACACTGATTTCCTTTTTAAGTCCCACACGAAGTATTATCTTCTCATGGTATTGGATAACCGCCCTCATATCTTTAACATCACTGAAACTAGCCTACATACATAGCTTATTGTCAGTGTATACTTTTCAATCTTTGATTACGATCGTTCCTTTTATACCATAATTGCTGTGAGAAAATAGTGGGCAAAGAAAGCAAAAGGTAGTGGCAATAGGCAATAATAGACGACTTATCAGGTTTATCAAAGAAACGGATATTGCAAATTCACGTGTTAGTGAGATTATTTCCATAAAGGATGAAACAGTGACCCACTCTCAGGTCAGGATTAGAACGATGGGCGGAACGCTTTGAAGAACAGTTTGACTGGTCATATGCAACCCTCCAGTTCCCTGCTATTACCATCAACCTAAACAGGATATCAACATAAGCACCCCAATTCTTAAGGAAATTAGAAATCCAGAGCTAATCTAAGGAGATGGAGAGCAGCAGGCTTTGATGTATTAGCCCCAGAGATCTTCAAGGATGGCGGTTCAGTTCTATCAGTTATAATGACTGAGATACAAACTGGAAAGTGGGCAAAATCCCAACTAACTGATCTTCATTGCTGACCATCCTAGTTTACAAGAAAATATACATTCTCAAAATACTAACACTCCCTCTAAATGTAAATTGTTGCCTCAAAACTGATCTACACCATCATTTAAACTGATTACAGGGAATGGAGTAGTCAAGCACGTCGACTACTTCACTTATCTTGGAAATCCAATCTATTGATGTGGGTAAGTGTTTGACAAGATTTTGACACGGATTCAGATAGCTCGATTAGCTTTTACCAACTTACGTCACCTGTGGTGTAGGTGAGATATCCACCTACCAACCAAAGGAATAGTGCACTACCCAGCAGTTTGCTTTGTTTTAAAGTATGGCAGTAACATATCCATTAGAAATAGATTTCCGTAGCTTACTAGTATTCGATCACAGGTGCCTTCGAAGCTCTGCGTGCGCTTGTTGGAACCGTCAAGTGAGTAGGTCATTTCTCCCAGGTGAGTGATCATAAGGTTAGACGAATGGTATCAAGGTAATGATATTAAATCGCTTGGTCGAGTAGTGAGTATTGATTGATTGAGATGGTTAGAACATGTATCACATATGCTCAACTACTGCTTATCTTAACTCACAATGATGGACAGGTTGGAAAGAAGCTTCAGGTTGCCAAATCAAGACTCAAGATCAATCTATGAAGTAACTAATGTTTAGAGATATTTGGTAATATGTCACAAATTTAACTGAAACCTTATCCTCCTTTCAATCATGAATTTTACAAGTATCTTATGCATTTTATGATCCGGTTAATTCTTTTTTTCGAGTCATAACTTCTATGGTTAATCTTTTATACAACCCTAGGATCACTCTATGATGATATGACGTAACAACTTGAACCTTTGAACGAATGTACCAGGTTCTTCATTGTGTATAACTGATAAGATTTCCCATGGATATTATCGACATTCGAATATACAACCATCATGTATATGTAAGCTAATCAAGATTTATTGTATCGTTTCATTTTATAACAAAATTTGAAGTTAGGTTTATAAATTAGTAATAATGAATACTTACTCGACTAGCTAATTCATCAGATGTTTCATTTGGCAATGGATAAATCGGATCACCAATATAGGTTCTAGAAATTAAAACAACAATATTGTACTATGTGAGAAGTGCAAACAATCATACAAAATTTTTTGATTGAGATCATGAACTGATTGATGTTAGACCACCATTAAGAACCTGAAAGCACTGGATGGCCTTTTCGTCTTATTGTGGGACTCCTCAGTAGTGCGCATACACGATCCCGATTACAAGATTACAACCCAGGGTCTTCAGTCTCACGCGTGAACGCTTAACCTCTAAACCACTGAGCCGGCATTCAATGGTGTGAATGTCTAGCTTCAACTAATTCACGAAATTGCGCGACCATCCTCCACTGTACTGAGGTAGATACCTGTCTCTAACTGACACGGATTAGCTCTACTAGTCACGGTTTCTCACTAGAACTCAGAGAATTCCCTCACGAAGCTAGTGACTAGTGAGCACATAGTAATTATCATATAAAAGTTAGAAACTTGACCGAATATGGAAATGTACGAAGCATAAAACCAAAAAAAATCAATTAGATGATTTGTAGGTAGAAATTGTCACAGAATGAAATCAGTTAAGAATATTATTGAATACGAAGGGAGCAACGATTAGTTGTTTGATTTTATTATGGGAATTTTAAACCCAATATCCATGACACATTTATTTTATTTTAACACATAGATATTGGTACACGGAGGCACCAAATACATATGCGCCACACAAACCTTATTTGATATAAGTGGGGGCTGTTATACTGCTTGAGTGCCCAAACCCGAGCAGGTGGTTTTCTTAGGGGGCCACTCCACGAGCCTTCGACCTGAAAGTCTGATCCACAAGGCAGTGGGGCATCGTAAGGAGATACAGTCCCATGGTAGCCGGTGACCAACGATTGGTTCATACAGTCAGTCAGTCAGTCAGTAACAACGTAGAACTTCGTACGTACGTACAGCAGTTCGAGTTGCCACACCACCTTAGCACAGAGATGCAGTTGTCGATTCAAATCCCGTAGTGGTAGAGGTAGCAAGAGTATAAGCATTAATCGGGAAGATTAGGGTTTGGAGATGTTATTTAAAGAGTATAATCCAGTGAAATAAATTTGGAAAGAGGAAAAAAGGGACATGAAGAATTCAGAAGATTAGAATTTGGGAGAACACAAAGAGTGGATGCACCTGCGCCATTGCAAACGATTTTGAGCCATGTCATTCAGGGTCTCTAACCATCGGTTGCTATCATCTCGTGGTCCCCAATCAGGTAGTCTACACCTACCAACATGACTCAGTTCACTTGTCAGTGACTTCATTGACTTGTGCCATGTTTTGGTTTGGCCGCCCCTAGCTTTCCTCCAACCTACTCCTATACCACTGAACATAGCACGTCGAGGTATTCGGTCGTTGGGCATACGTAACACGTGTCCCAGCCATCTCAACTGATGAAGTTTCACTACTTCATCAATTGATTTGCCATCCTTACCTAGTACCCGTTTCCTAACAACTGTGTTACTTACTCGATGGTCCCATGATATATGAGCAATGTTTCGAAGACACCTATGATCAAATACTAGTAACCTACGGATATTCTCTACTCTTACCGGCCATGTTTCACTGCCATAAAGTAGGACGGAACGAACTGGTGCGCAGTAAACACGTCCTTTGGTTGAGAGACGGATATCTCGCCTACGCCATAAATGACGCAAGTTGGTAAGAGCTAGTCGAGCCTTCTGTATCCGTGCTGAGATTTCGTCACACACTAAACCACAAGGGCTGATGAGACTTCCAAGATAAGTGAAGCGGTCGACACACTCAACTACTTCACTCTCTATCACTAGTTCGGGTGTCGATGTAACCCAATCCTAAAGCAACATTTTGCATTTCGAGGGAGAGAATCGCATCCCGAACATGCTTGCATTGTTGCTTAGAGTGGTCATACGCCATTTGTTCACTCAGGATACTGGATCCCATGTGCACCATTGGTTTGGAATGAGGGTTTTCCAAATCCCCTAGATGGACTCTCCATGTACACCAACTAGGTTAAAGCGCCAGACATTCGCTTTTCGTCCTCTCATTTTCGTAAACGACACCCCCGCCACGAGAAGGCAGTGAGTAGGACTTCCCTGGCAGAGGCTATATACGCGTGGCCATGTGAGAGCATTTGAGAGGGAGAGCTGACACTCTCCATTCTCGTTCGTACCAGAGCATTTGGAAGCAGACATGACACAATCACGGATTTAATCTGAGATCTTTAAGTCGTGCAGTAAACCATATCTGCTTCCACCTATGAACAAAGCGGGATTCAGTAAATAAACCAACATTGACTCCCAGGATGTCAGAACCTACACATATCGACACAACAAGAGGGAGTTGCCAGCGGATCTCAACCATGAAATTCCATCAACCAATGACTTGATAGCCAGGATATATGGGGTTGAATGTCAGTTTGAAATGTGTAAAATAGATCCCAGGGATTTCAGTCGATTAGGACTCACGGTCACTTCTGTTCCGAATATTGTCGACATTATTCACTATGTAATTTCATTATAGTCAGGACTAAAGTTTAAAAGGTATGCTATGGTCATTCATTTCAACCTTTATCCTTGTCTTTAGATGCTCTTTTTCTAATCGTTTCCAAAAACTTCTTCGTTACCCGGACTTGGGACCGACAGTAACTTTAGAAGAGCTACAGGCGGGATACCACCAGCAACAGTATACTGTGAGAGAGGATAAACCAGCTCCCAGCTGAAAAGGAAATTAGGAAAAGATGATGAAAATGGATAGGACATACATTGATGAAATCACTAAACTGCATCACAAGGCAAGCCCAAAATTGGAATCCTGAAGGGAAGTGGAAAAGTGGAAGGCCGAAGAACACATTACGTCGAGAAATAGAAGTAGATATGAAAAGGATGAATAACAACTGGAGAAGATTGGGTAAGACAGGGTTGGATAGAGTGCTGGTGGGCGGCCTATGCTCCTCCACGAGGAGTAACAGGCGTAAGTAAGTAAGTTTCTAGTCGTTAATTGTACATTTTCACAAAACATTGTACTTTTACACATTATGGAACAAAAATTATGATGTTCGTTGGTAAGTCGTAACTGAAAAGAGAAATCCTTGTCTATTTTTTGTTATAAAATCATTCTAAAACCTTATTCTTCAAGTTTTCATCCTTACTGACTGTTCATGGCTTCGCATACTAAAATGTCGGGAATCAACACAAGGAATTAATTACTGATGATGAACATCTAATTATTACATACAAATCAACTTACCTAAGTTTAACAGGAAAATAACCATAAAATATGGCTAACGGTAATCGTGTTCTTTCATATAAGCTACGCCACCAACCTATATGGATAAAATTAATAATTTTACCAAGAATAATTTTTTATGTTACCTTTGCCAAATTGTACAATTCTTATGGTTTCACGAATATTTTCTGTAAACATTGGATAAATAGGCTGAAAATAAAAAGAAGAAAAACAATAGAAGGGAGAAATAAATATTATAGTCCCCCACAATGGGACGATGAAATGGCCTTCCAGGTTTTCCATAGTTGTCTTAGCTTGAATTGACTCATTAGCCCAGTTATTGAAATTACTACAATCTCAAAAAAAACCCTTTCTGATACATTATAGTTGCCTACGATAAATGTAAATCTGTAAAATACATACGAAGGCGATCAAACCAAAACGTGGCATCAGTGCTTGAAGACACTAACCTCTAGTCTGAGCCATGTTGGTAGATGCAGACTACTTGGTTGGGGTCCGCGTGACTTTCGTAACCAATGGTTGGAGACTCTTGGTGACATGACTCAGAATCGATCACAATGGCGTCGGTGTATACACTCTCTGTCTTTCCTTAAACTAAGAGATTAAAATCGATTCATATCTTTCTTTCTACCAACTAATTTTTTTCCTGTACTATATCCTTATACACAATCTTCCTTTTATATATTACACCATTGAAATGACTACTTCTATGAATCCGGTGTTCATCTTGTTGTGCTCATGAGATATGGCAACTTGGGCCGATGCATATATGTGCCTGGTCCTACGTTTTAGCTGACTAACTGATTGAAAATATATACAAACAGTATGTATAGGAAGACAACACATACTTGGGAGTTACAATTCCAGTGTTTCATATTTCTCAATAATAATATGTATGTAATAGTTATCCAAAAAGTTAGATAATAAAGATTTATGGCTCCATCAATCAGCTCATTATTTCCACTTGCAACCAGCATATATATCTTTAAAGAGGAAAACTTTACAGGAAAAGGATGAGATAGGTTGAGAGATTTCAGATAGCTCAAATTCTGCATTGACGTCTTGTTGTAAAGAAGGTATTAAGTAAAAAAAGTTACAAAGTATATACATAATACATGTACATAGCCTTTATTCATCCGTTCGCATTTTATAGCCCCCAAATGTCCGGATACGGATGAGCGTGGAAAGAGTTCGCTCTCCCTCTCCAAATGCTCTCACATAACGACGTGTATACAGTTACCGACAGAGAAGTCCTACTCACTGCCTTCTCACAACCGGAGTGTTATTTACGAAATTGAGAGGACGAAAAGCGAATGTACGGCGCTTTAACCAGGTTGGTCGACACGGAGAGTCCACCTAGAGGAGTTTGGAAACTCTCGCTGCAAACTAACGGTGCACATGGGCTCCAGGACCATGAGAGAAGAAATGGTGTATAAACCTATTGTTGGTCACCGGCTACCATAGGTCTACATCTCCTGACGTTGCTCCACTGTCTTATGGGTCAGACCATTGGGGCAAATGTTCCAGGTGTGCCCCTCCCAAAGAAAACCACCTATCTCGGTTTGGGCACGCGGGCAGTATCATAACGTACACACTAATCAAGTGACTTGTGTGTCGCATATGTACTCGGTGCCCGTTTGTACCAATACTTATGTGTTCAAATAAATAAATGAAGCCAGATGTGTGGTCTGATTATATTGGCGAAAATAAACGTATCAATATGGGACATAAATAAATTAGTAACAATCGAATATACTAAATATCTCATGGCTACTCCATCAGTTTGTTTATATAAAGTCCCTTTGAAAGTGAAGTGTTGGATTCAAGCATAACTTGAGAGATTTCATGATTGAACTAATACTTAATGGACGTCTTCTAGATTGTATATTCGAATTCTCTCATCAATCATTAATAAATTCTAGATATCTATCAATCGGAATACTGATGTATAGAGATACAGTTCCCACAAACTAATACACGTACAGACACCAACACATATTCAAACTTTAACTCTACTCCTTTATATTACAAATTGCACACTTTTTACGCCCACCATTATACACACGAACACATAGTGTTGTTTCACACGGAATCACCTTGATCGAAAGAATTCACATGACATTGCTCGTATATCATGGGACCATCGAGTAAGTAACACAGTTGTTAGGAAACGGGTTCAGTGGTATAGGAGTAAGTTGGAAGAAAGCTAGAGGAGGCCAAACCAAAACATGGCACAAGTCAATGAAGTCACTGACAAGTGGACTGAGTCATGTTGGTAGGTGTAGACTACCTGATTGGGGATCACGAGATGATAGCAACTGATGGTTAGAGACCCTGAATGACATGGCTCAAAATCGTTTGCAATGGCGCAGGTGTATCCACTCTTTGTGTTCTCCCAAATTCTAATCTTCTGAATTCTTCATGTCCCTTTTTTCCTCTTTCCAAATTTATTCCACTGGATTATACTATTTAAATAACATCCCCAAACCCTAATCTTCCCGATTAATGCTTATACTCTTGCTACTTCTACCACTACGGGATTTGAATCGACAACTGTATCTCTGTGCTAAGGTGATGTGGCAACTCGAACTGCTGTACGTACGTACGAAGTTCTACGTTGTTACTGACTGACTGACTGACTGACTGATATAATGAGATGCATTTCGATCGAACTGAATATTCCACCTTGTTCCTTTATACTATTTAAACGTGTTAATTTAATTTATTTACCTTGAAGTGACTAAAACTACGCTACGAAACTCATTGAAATCATGAACCGATATAAGTTAGACCACTGTTGAAAATCTGGAAATAATGGACAGCCATTTTATCTTAGTACGGAACTCCTCAGCAATGTTGACCCACGACTCCTGACGTTGGAACCAAATGCAGAATCTTTGATTTCGCACACGAATGTTTAACATCAAAATCATTGAGTCAGCATCCAACGATGTTAATAACTAAGTCCACTCGATCCATAATATTGCTCGACTACCTTCCATCTTTGGTGAATAACTGCCTCATACTCGACATAGTTCAGCTACACAAGTCACGACTTCTCACTAGATCTCCGCAAATATACTGTCGAAGCTAATCACTAGTGAGCACGTAATAATATCAATATGGGGTTGTGATTTAACTTGAGGCAATCCACGATATTGCTCTATCATCTTCTAATGCCTTCAGTGAATTAGACTCGTACACTACTGGAGCCCAACTCAGTGGTCTAAAGGTTAAGCATTTGAGCGCAAGACCAAAAGGTTCTGGGTTCGATTCTCACGTTCAGAGTTGTCGGTGTGCGCTGCCAAGGAGTTCCATACTAGTACAAAATGATTGTTCAGTACTTCCGGGTTTTCACTGGTAACGATAATATAGAGAAGAAAATATAGAGACTAAACAAAATATTACTCAACACAAATACAAATCAATTTGCAGCCAATGAATTCACAGCAGTAAGTTCACAATCAAATGGCTAATAACATTTTACTGTCACTAACCACATATCAGATTTTATTTGGAAGAGTTTACTTATATTGATATACAAATATATGCGTCACATAAATTATTCGATTTGTAGGAGAGCTGGAATACTGCTCGGGTGTTCAAACCGGAACAGTTGGTTTTCTTAGAGAGCCACAAGTCAGTGAAGCAACGTCAGGAGATGCAGTCCCATGGTAGCCAACAATAGGTTCATTTGCCATTTGTTCCCTCAGGATTCTAGAGTCCGTGTGCACCATTGTTTTAGAATCAGAGTTTCCCAACTCTCTTGGGTGAATCCTCCATATGCACCAACCCGGTTAAAGCGTCGGACATTGGCTTTTCGTCCTCTCAATTTCATAAACAACACCGCCGCCGCGAGAAGGTAGTGAGTAGGACTTCCCTTGCAGAGGCTGTATACACGTGGTCATGTGAGAACATTTCGAGAGGGAGAGTTGACTCTCCCCACCCTCGGCCACACCAGGACATTTAAGGTTGGATTTTCATTCATAGTCATTAATTTTTAGTAAAAGTTAAGTTGTAGCTAGAAATGGAATCCAGGACTTGTGCTCTATCCTATTTGAAACTTACCACTGAATAACACGTTGATGTTCGCAGTAACAGTTACTGGGTTCAAACATAATCTCAAGAATGAAGGTACATTCAACTGATAAGTCCCAAATAGGATGAAATAAGCATCTTGGATTCCACTGCAGACTATGATCTAACTTTACTAAATACATAGAGTTTGTTTAATTTTATGCATTTACAGGAGTCACTTTTAATCTACAATATATAGTTAATACCTTCTATTCAATTAACACTTAATTATTGCTTAAATCATTAAAGAATTCCTCATAAATTAACTTACTTGTCCAGATAATAAAGAAATACGTGCAAAACCTCGACGATTCTCCCACATAACTGTATAAAATTCATCAGAGAATAAAGCTTCTCTAACACCACCGGGAGAGATTAATAATACATCACCTTGTGAAACTTTACCATCTAATGATAAGGTTAGAAAAAAACACATATATAACAACAGATGGGGTTTTGTGGATATTATATAGTAATTTTAATAGTTGGGATCATAAGTTTCACAGTAGGATCAAAACAGCCATCCAGTGCTCCCAGGTTTTCCATAGTGGTCTAGTTTCAATTGACTCATGATTTCAACTATTAAAATTACATATATAATAGAAAAAAATAAACATTGAACCTTGAGATCACAAACAGATTAATGTTAGGCCACCCTTGAGAACCTGGAAGCACTAGACGGCCGGTTTGTCCTACTATATGACTACTCAGTAGTGTGCGTCCATGATCCTCTGAGCGGGATCTAACATCAGTCAGTTCATGATCTCAATCAAAAACTTAATAACCTCCACAACCCTATAGTGATCTTTACATTCACTTATGTCGATTGTTTCCACACTATATCTTACCTCAATGTCAACTTCCAATACATATCAATGGTTGTAAGCAGCTAATGATGATAAACCACAAAATATAATGAATTCATATTATTCTACATCCATGTTCGCTCTGGCTTTATTTAAATTCATAAAAGGAACTAATTTTCATATGAGGAGGAAAACAGTTTTTGGATACGACCTTTTTCGAAACAGTTGTCCTGCTAAAATTAATCTATAATGTAGACTACAAATAATGACGTTGATTGTTTACTTAATAATGAACAACTTCATGTTTATAAGCAAAGATGAATAGTGGCTAGCAATGGAATCCAGGACGTGCGTTTCGTCCTATTCGAGACTCGTCATCTGGATGTGCCTGCATCTCAGAGTTGATGTTCACTATGGGACTCGAACCCAGTAGCGTTCACTTCAAACGCCATCGCGTTATCTACTTAGCTACCGAGTCCTGATAGCCACTTGCTTGTGCAATGGGGTGAAATCTAAATTCCCTTGATATTGTTTACTTGAATCCCAGAGTGAACATCAAATCTGAGATGCAGGTTCATTCAGCTGATGAGTTCCAAATAGAATGAAACGCGCATCTTGATTCCACTGATAGCCACTATCCATCTTTGCTTATAATACTTGTGAATTAAGGTTATATCGAGGCAAGACGCAATATGCACACATGCCAATAAGAGACTGATCAATCGCAGTCCTAACATCAATGTGAAGATTCGAACAAACAATACCAAGTGAATTTCACGTTTGTCTAGACCTTTTTAGTTGCAGTGTACTGGTTAATAGTTCAAATTACTTAACATTGCATTCACTAAGCAGAGGAATTAGGTAGTCGAAATTAATCAGTAGGATACCGTGGATCTAGGTTTCGAGCTAGTGAGTAGTTCTTAGTAGAGCTTGCCTGTAACCTCCAGCAAACTGTCCCATGATGGGTTCAGTTTCATAATCTGGGACGGTATCATTTGAATCACTCGGGCTAACCAGACTAAATTATCACAAAACCTAGGTCTAACAGAGTTCCCTATCGGACACCTCCAACTCCTTAGCAAACAAGTAATTAGTTCAGTTTTTTGAAGGCAAATTGAATATTATTACTAATGGGGATGTCATTAGTAAACGATCTAAACAGTAGAGAGTTACTCAATCAGATACGGATGGTGGCTAGTAAGGGAATCCAAGATGTGCACTTCAACCTGCTTGGAACTCGTTAGCTGGATGTACCTGCATCCCAGAGCTGATGTTCACTTCGTGACTCAAACCAAGCATCTTCCGATCAAAACAACCAATATGTATGGATTGAAATTTGAAGGTTACATTACAATTACTCAACAGAACGCGTTTACGATTTTCCACACAATCGAACTCAGGACTTTCCTGTTACTTAGTTATATAAAAATATCACATACTTTACTCATCAGAATATTTTATAAATCAGACTCTATGATGTGTTACTGTGAGAAATCGTGAGTGTAAAGTACTCTCATTGACAAGACAAACTGGTGAAAGGTCGTGATTCAGACACTTATCCTTTTTATCAACAAACCCTTACAATAGTCAGTATAATGTGAGTAAAAGTAGACGGTAATTGTGTATGCGTAACACACATTCATTCCGATCACTTGAGTTGAGGAATATTTATAACCGATTCACCATTTCTATCTATTGTCAATTAGTGTCTATCAATGTAAGCCTATCACAAATCTATGCTAGATCAAGTAACGTTAACATACCACATAAGCACGATATTAAATCAATGCAATGAATAGCGAAGGAGCCAAAATAATTTAGTAGCAATGATAACGAGGAAGAATAAACAATGATAGTATGGCTTGAGAAGACAGAAGTAAAAGGTGTATATGGATAACTTCTGAGAACGACGATTCAGAAGATAAATAGTGAATGTATCGGTACAAATACACCCAATTCTGAGCCCTGTCACCCAACGTCTGTAACCACTGATCGAGGTTGTGGCGCGGACCTAAATGAGATAGACTATATCTACTAAAACGGTTAATTCCAACAATCAATAACCTAATGGACTGTTACCATGTCATTAACAAAATAGAATCTAGCACGAATGTATATTAGTTCAAATTGCCACACATCAGATCACCATACCCGAAGAGGAACTAATTTCAATTACAATGAAAGTCTAAACATGAGAGGTACAGTTGGAAAGAGAAATATAACTCATTATTTGGAAAAACATGACGAATGAATGTAAGAGAGCTATTGTGGTTGATTTTAAATCATACTACTACTCAATCTCTTCAATTATTTATTACGTCACAAGTCCAAACAGGAGGTTCGCACTTATTGAAACAGCTCAGTGGTTAGCTAACTGCATACACTGATAATATCTTGTCTCTATTGATTACTCTACACCTAACATCAGTAGTAATACTCACTGGATGGTTTCACCACATTTAACCAATCCTGAAAAAGGTATATGTGATTAGATATAACAACCCATAAAACTATTCTTTGCCTTCTTCAAAGATCGTTTTCTATGGGCAACAAAATAATATGAACAATCAAAATGAGAATATGAAAATATCATCAAGTCAATATGTCCAAGTTAATAGACTAGTAACTGCTTAAAGAGTGCAAACAGACATCTGAATGGAGCGGTGGTTCAGTGATTAAAATGTCTGAAATTCAACTACTAAGTCAAGAGTTCGAACATTACATTACCTATTTTGATTTGAGCAACCGGATAGCGTTAGTAGCTTTCTTGCTCTGTATGACTCAAAGCCAAGTACACAAATATTTACAGAATGAATTGAGTTACTCCGACTTTTCACACTTTTTACTTTGTGTTAATAAACTCGTTTTTGGTTCAGATCTAATCATCGATCGACCAGTTGGATTACTGAGTGCAAGTCAACTTCAACGTAGGACCAGGCACATACATGCATCGGTCCAAGTTGCCATACCTCATTAGCACAACAAGATGAACACCAAATTCATAGAAGTAGTTGATTCAGTGGTGATAATATATAAAAGAAAGATTGTATATAAGGATATAGTACAGGAAGAAAGAATTAGTTGGTGGAACGAAGATATGAAGGGATTTTAATCTCATAGTTTAAGGGAAGACAAAGAGTGTATACACCTACGCCATTGTGATCGATTCTGAGCCATATATCACCCAGTCTCCAACCATTGGTTACGATAGTAACACCCCAACTGAGTGTAATCGTATCACATAATTAAATTAACGAAAACATTATAGCGTAACTTACTTTTGAGAATATGACCTGGTTGCAGATGAGCGACACATTCATCAACAGAACCTTTAATTGCACCGATTGTTTCTAGTAAACGTCCAAGTCCAGGTACACGAAATAAAAATCTGTCTACAACAGGAACAGGAAATCTGTAGAAATTCATAAATATACATAAACACATGAAATAAATTTTTAAAAACAAAAAAGGTTTAACAAGTTACAACATTATACACCTAGTCGATGAATTATATGTATATAAAATTGTGAAATTTAGTCACACAGCTAACTTAAGCCTTGAAGGCATTTTTGACTCTCTCTTCCCGTTGTGAGAAGGTAGTTCCACTGCAGATGTTAGTTGTCTGACGGAAACAACTTACTACTGTCACAGCCCTCTACAATCAGCAGTACAACTTCCCTCTCGGACCTTAAGTCGCTTCATTTAATCTTACCAACCTGCCCGATATGGTAAGATTTATTTATTTATTTAATATATAAACATTGGTATAATGAGGCATCAAACACATAAGCGCCGCACAAATCAAATGATTTTTGCGAGGGCCGTGATACCGCCCGGACACCCGAACCGAAGCAGGAGGTATGATAAGACCTGAGGGAACCAGTGTTCCAGGCAAAATGGATAAACTAAATACTCTTTATCAGGGAAACGAACAGCATCAAACATACAAACTACTTATAGAAGTATTGGATACCATTCAAAATCAATCATACAACAGTCGTAAAACAACAATAAACTTCTACAACACTATCAAACGTTATTTAACTCTAAAACTTCCACCTTCATGAAGAATCGAAGTCAAACAAACCGAAGAACCGAATCTCTCCTAACTATGGTTGAATTAGAACATTCTATATGTCGAATGAAAAACCATAAGGCCCCCGGCCACAATAGTATAACATCAGAAATGATTAAATTTGGAGGACTGAAATTAAAAACAATCCTACTGCAAATAATGGATAACATAGGGAAAAACCCCAGCGAAATCCCAATTCATTGGTCAGACACAGATGTCATCAGCATATACAAAAACAAAAGATCATGCAATAACTCCAACAACTATCGAAGTATATTCCTACTCGATACGATAGGAAAAGTATATGCTGGAATGATCGGCGAGAGACTAAAAGCTTTAACGGAACAAAACCTCCCTCCAAATCAATTCAGAGTTCGAAAACGTCTTCCGATTACACATGCAATCACAGCAATCAGACATAATACAAGGTGAATTATATACCAACCAAGAACTAATACTGACTTCCATTGACCTCACCAAAGCTTTCAACTTATTACCAAAGAAAATGATTCTAGATACATTACAAAACTGTGTCCCTCAAACAATATCAACCGAAGCATCACCCAGCTGTTAGGTGGACATAATGGTTACAAAAAAGGTACACAACTACACTTCACTATGTATAGAAGCGTACAAAAGGGAATTAAGGAGTCCCGCCTCTCTTCCATATCACCTTTCAAGAAATTCTAAATTCAACAACAGATAAGATACCAATCGGCCTTGACCTGGCCAACGAAAACAATACAACTCGAACATTATCGTGCATAGAATTTGCTGATGACCTACGTCAAATAAATACAGCCACTGAAGAAACGACCAAAACCCCCACTTCCCTCTAAAACCACCTTACAAAGCTACCAATAAAAATATCCTATGACAAAACCAAAGTCATGGTAATGAACTAACAAAGCAATGCACTTAAAATAGCCATCAACAACCATAAACTCGAAGAGGTAACTACATTCAACCATCTAGGATCAGTGCTAAGAAGGCGATGGAACTCCTGATGAAGCAATCCAAACCAACATTGGTAAAGCTAAAACAACATTTATCGAAATCAGACCAATACTATGCTGCACAAATATTAGCATACGAACAAAAATCAAGTTGATTTATTCTTTAATAACCCCTATATTAACCTATGGGTTTGAGCCTACAGTTCTACAGTGAACGGAGACTCAGATGGAGAAAACCAACTTATTGTTTTATGCATAATTACAAAATGCCTTCAAAAAACATGAAAACTATACATTAAATACTTCATTGTTTCTTTATTCCTGTTGTGATTTTGATTGCTTTTAGTTTCCTTATTTCTTCGCTTCATTTTAATCTCCTCAACCTCCTATTTGCAGGTATTTCACTTCTAGTTGGTGTTATATACTACTAAAGTCTGCAAACATAAGTAGCATACACCACATTCGTAAGGAAAAAAAGACTTGACCAGACTAAAAGCAGTCTTTAATACTCCTCATGGAATGATTTGGGGTATCAATGATAAAAGACAACTTACAGCTAATCAACTACACGATTGCATAGCCCTCCCGAACCTAGCACTGGAAATACTACAAAACAGGATGGAACTGTGGAGTGCAGCACATAAAAGACAAAATAGCTTAATGATTTGGTCTATAAACAGCCAAACAAATAATAAGACACAACAGAAGACCAGCATATAGTAAAAGCCAGCCACGACAATCAACACATGACCTGGACCGATTGGATGAAAAACTCCCTCAAAAATGGCTAACAAAACTAATAAATCTACGTGACTATAATCCGAAAATAGTTGGCAAACAAAACCTGATATAAAAATGCGGAGACAGTAACTGTAAGCAACTATTTGCTACAATAGGTATAACAGAAATGACCAGCGACGAGAAAAAAACAGACTTCATGCCTCAGGGGGAGTATAAATGTCCTCTAAGAGATTGTACAAAAACCAACAAAAATGAAGGATGGCTCAAAAGACACATCAACTCATGCCATTTCAAATCAAATCAACTAAACCAAAACCCTCAAGAAATATGAGCACCTAGAAGAACCGGAAATACAATATCAAGAATAAACAATGACCTAGATGAATATTCATATCCTGGACGCGACAAAAAATTGCCAACCTCAAAAGGAATTACCAATCATTGCTATGTGGTACATAGATGGTCTATCATCACTGGACAATAAGTAAAACCAGGAACACAAAAGTCTGCAAAAAGTGATGCGCCCCGGTAGTATCGCCCTGCTTCCATGAATGCCTTTTCTCAAGAAGAGCCTACTGGGTTCATCAACTATGTTTGACTTGGAGCGGCACGCTAGGGTATGGAACTACCAACATTATATCTAAATTTTACATATGAGGTCTGCCGATACTACTATTAGATTTTACAAACCGAAATAATTATTAGATTAGCATTCGAATAAATATAGTGTCCTAACTATTACCGTTCTATAGTCAATCATTATTAACGTAGAGCCTGCCACATATATACACCAGTTCAAGTTATCATATTCCATAGGAACAATGAGATGAAATTGCCAGGGTGAATCCATAAGTGGTAGATGTAGTTATAGAAAATATCAGGCATCGAAGATACGATTAGAGATAAAATAAATTAGTGGAATAAAATAAAACTTTATAGAGAATTAAAAAACCAAGGGACGATTCAAAGCCATATATCACCCAAAGCATCTAACCATTGGTTACAATAATCACATAGACTACAATTACATAGTATGCAACTACCCACATGGCTCAATCCAGTCGTCAGTGTCTTCATGAAGTAATGCCATATCTCGGTTTTGCAGTCGCTAACTTTCCCCCAACCTGCTCCTACATCAGCCATCATCGTGAGTTCAGGTGGAGGCACCAAATTTTACTTTAACACATAGATATTGTATTCCCCAAAAAGCCATAGGTTATACATACTTTCAAGCGATTCAGCAGACATATATATACAAGTTTTTGTGGAGATTAGTTTAATTTGTACATGATAAATGTCACGAATCGACCTCAGCTGATACTTCGAAGGAATGAATACCACCTACAAGTACTTACAGAATGTTCAAAATGGGTTCGATGAAGAGCATTCGACTTTTCAATCTCGTTGTCTTTAGTTCCAGATACACCTGAGTACTTGTAAGAGAATTCATATTATGAAACTAAAAATGCCAGCGTTTACAAATGAAAAACATTAGAATATATTTGACAAAATATTTTTAGCATAGAGTGCTTTTGGAAATTGAACTTTGTAATTAAACATTACTGACAGATATTAGTTAAACAACTGCTAAAAACCAGAAAGCACTAAACATTTGTCTCGTCCTATGACGGAGCTCAGCATTCCCCGCCACAACACCACTAAGGGTTGAACTCAATAAATTCGGAGGTCAAACGGAGCACTTAGCGTCATAATCGATGAGCTGAAACTTAATGATTTAAATTTCCAACTTCAAACAATGTTTAACAGCGCGAAGGTTGTATGTGATCACTATGTCATTTCCAACATGCCGGAACAGCAGCAGACACAAATTTCCGCTGGGACTCATCTCGAACTCAATTACATGTGAAGATAAGACTACAGTTCGGTTGATGGATTTAGTGAAGATTATCATAATTGATGGTTTTTGTCACTAGGTAGCTTTCAAAAGTCTCCTAAGTGGTTAAAGTTTTACTCTGATATGATGGTGTGGTGTAGCAACTTGATTCAACGCTCACACGTGACAGATTTTACGTTACATTTGGCTCGATGAACTGATTCCAATCCATGAGACAAAAGAAAACAAAACTTATAAGAGAAATTTCTTACCTATCTCTTTCAATACAATATCTCGATGTAAAATAATATGCATCAAATGGACATGTTCCATGATAATAAACTAAATAAGCTGGTCCATTTGGTGGTAATTTCTCCATACCAATTACTTCATAACCGTGAAATATACGTCCATGAGCATCCCATACAGCAGCAACAATACGACGTAATAATTCTGCTAGTGAATCTAAATATATGTGACTAGTAGATGATATAGATATTGATGGTGAAGTTGACGACTGTCTGAACTTGGACAATAAACGATTTAAATGACGACGTAACCAAAAACGTAAATGGTATAAATGAAGTAAAATGACAGTGAAATAAATAAAAAAGATTAATAAAAATGGAAGTAGAAAACATAAAAGAAGTGGATGACGTAACCAATAAACAAATGCGATGAAATATCCAGATCCAGGCAAACTAATAAGATAATCTAACCAACTGGATGGTATAATATTAGTTAATGTTTGATTACCAGTAAATAAATTGTATAATTGATAGAACAAATTCTGTTCATCCTGAGCTAGACAATAGGTGGAATGTAACCAGAAGGATAAATAAATGAGAAGACAAAAATTCATTTCTTTATAGATAAACAAAGAAAGTAAGGAAGTTATGAAACGAACTGTTCAATATTTTCTACTTTAAAAGTTGGAAGATAGATGGACAGGCAAAAGGGAGAGAGAAAGCATAACATTGGATATTATCAATGTATTGTCATTATCTACAATAAAATCGGTGAAAAATAAACACAAATTAGTTTCATTTGAGAAACCTTATAAGTCTTTACAGAATTTCAATAACAAGTCTGATATAAGCTGAAAAGTGATTTTAAAAAATGTAGCCCTTAAATGTCCTGATATGGCCGTGAGTGGGGAGAGTCAGATCTCCCTCTCCAAATGCTCTCACATGGCCACGCGTACACAGTTACTACCAGGGAAGTTCTATAAATTGCCTTCTAGCACCAGAGGTGTTGTTTACGCAATTAAGAGGACGAAAAGCGAATGTCCGACGCTTTAACCGGGTTGGTGGATTCACCTAAGGGAGTTGGGAAACCCTGATTCTAAACAAATGGTGCACATAGATTTCAGGATCCTGAAGAAAAAATGGCGTATGAACCAATTATTGGTCACCTGATACCATGGAACTGAATCTCCTGAAGTTGCTCCACTGCCTTATGAATCATACTTTTAGGTCGAAGGCTCTTGGGGTAGCGCCCTTAGAAAATCATCTGCTTCGGTCTGGGCATCCGGGTAGTGTCACAGTTAACACACAAATTACAATAGACAATCACTATCTTTGTACTGAGTCAATCATTCTAAATCACTAGATCGTTAACATAGATTTCAGGAATAAAAATTATACATATATATATATATATATATATATCATCTTGAACAATCGAAAGGCTATTTCACAAAATGAACAAGGAAAAGACACGTAAAATGTGTTGACAGTACAGGGAATGTTTGGTTAAATTTTTGTTTTTCTTTATAGGAGAAATTTATCAAACTGAAGCCTTCACGCTAACATTTAAATGATTAAAATGCAACCTATCAAATCAACTCAGTAAAAGAACTGCAAATATTTACGATACTTAGATAGTAGTCTTCATACTATATATATATTAAAGTTCTAGTTCACAGACGATTTGCCTACACTTATGTTGATGATGGAGTATCCCAATCTCCCTATTTCGAGGAAAATTTTGTCCGTTTCCAGGAAAGTTTGGGGAAGCCACAATAGTAAACTTTGGGGAAACGGCACAAAACCCCCAAACTTTCAGCAGGTTTGGGGAAAATCCCAAACATTTTGGAGAAATTCTGGATTTTCCCAAATATTCCCTCAGAAACTTATAACACTTTGGGGTTTTCCCCATAAATTTGTAGAAAACTACCAAACTTCTCACGAATTTTAGGAAAACCCAAAAATTTACCAAAGTTTCTCCTAAATAGGGAGATTAAGATAAAAACCGATTTCAGAGGACGATCTTCGACAACGACGATATATTGGGTGTACACACATTCTTTCAGCCCCCTTCGTTATGTGAAACAAAGGATAGGTAATGTCACATCACTCATGAATTTTGATACCACAAATTTACTTGGAGTGTACATAGCGACTTAGCGTACATCAGTCAGAAAGCACCCAATCAATCAACAAAGGGGAAACGCGCCAAAATGTCTACTTTTTACCTAATCGGGGAGAACAATGCGGATTTTACAGTTTATGTCGCTGAATTGTCTACTCTCGCCTAAACATACGCTAAATTGTCTACTTTTCGCCAAATACACGCCGATTTATCTAACTTAGATTCAACATTTAACACATATTCGGCATAACGCCAGACGTCCCCTATGTTCGCCTTTATTTCCATAACACACCACACAAAAACTGCAATCTACGTTAAAAACAGTACATATTTAAAGTTAATATCTAATTGCGTGGTAAGTACTTTCTCTGACTTTCAGCGTAAATGCCGTACACTAGACTTGATATCAGTGTGGAAAGCTTCAGAGTATCGATTGTTTCTTCGGTTTACTTACTAGAAAATCGAAAATTACATAATAGCGTTAAGGAATCCGTCAGAATTGATTTAAGACATTCTCAAGGAATACGAATAGTTATGGATCTGAAAACTTAGTTTGTTGCAGCACCTTCCCGGCGATTTCCGTGCACATGGACCTTGAAAGAGTTGTTCAGATTCCCTATTCGAGTCTTATATGAGACAAATTAAGAAATCAGTGAACAGAATGTATGCTGTTGCCAAGCAAGCAGCTCAAAGTTATGCGGAAAAAATGTGTTTCTGTAATAGGCTTCAAGCGAGCATTTCGACTAACAGTACCCCAATAACCGATAAAGGTGACTCACGCAAACAAGTAATTATGCATAAGAATATTAAAATAACTTCATTTTAGCCGGATAATGTTGTACTAGTACACGGAAAGCCTGGTTTGGTCACTGATGTAGAATCCGCCAGAAGGAACTTACGAAACTTTCTTAAGAAATACGAATGGTGTTGTGGGTCTGAAAACTTAGTTTACAATGTTCATTTGTTACAGTACCTTCCTGACGACGTTCGTGCACATGGACCTTTAGATAGTTTTCCAGCCTCTCCATTTGAGTCTTACATGAGACAAAGAAATCTGTGCATAGCGGGTATGCTGTTGCTAAACAAGCAGCTCAGAGTTATGCTGAGATGTCCTTCTGCGATAGGCTTCAGGTTAGCTGTCTAACTAATACTACCCCAATAGTCGCTAAAGAGGTCTCCAATAAACAAGTAATTATGTTTAACAATTGTAAATTAACTTCATTCAAGCCTGATAATGTTGTAGTAGTAAACGGACAACCTGGTTTAGTCGCTGATATAGGGGACGATGGACTACTAAAATTTAGGTCTTTCACTGACCCACGCAATTACTTCGAAGATCATTTCCCATCTAGTGATATAGGAATATTTATGTGCTCCGTAGTTAGCCATGAACACACATGGGTATCGGTTAAGGACATTGACTCTAAATGTATTGCCATTAGTTGTATCAATTATTTAGTTATAGTCCCATTGTTGTATACTTATGTGGATGTATTTTGCTTCATTTGTGCTTAATCCATGATAATAAACCATTTCATTACCTCTTATGTTACGTTTAGCCCGCTAACAAACAATACGTCATTGTTGACGTTCCTAGCAAGAAACAACTTATGATAGCAGCCAAGCAGTGGATTGTTGGCAAAAAACTTTGCCTTTTTCCAACAGAGCTGGTCGATATCCACCTGCAAAACTGCGACCGATCAGATGACAATTGGTCAGTTCTGAAATGTAAAGTAATTCACGAAATCGGTGAGTAACAAACATAGAAACTATAATTTACTATAGATTCTCTACAGTCTGCAAAAGATATGTCAGTTTCCCTCCAAATACTGGAGCTTCATCGTAAAAATACTTTATCGGAAGAAAACACCTTGCCACTCAACACTGAGAAGCCCAAGAGGTCAGTACAATAATCTTACTAACATTTCCTAGAGGTGCATTGAAGCGTAAAGAAGGATTTCTTTACAATTCCGTAGACATGGATGTTGCCGAGATGCAGGCTGAAAATAGCCACGTACAATATCCGAAATTTCGGTTGTTTGGCAAAGTTGCCTCGCCAATTTCCAAGTACGTTTCATTACCATTTAGATGTTAATGAAGTAGTTCGACACAATTAGATACATCACCGTCAACGTTAGAATCTAAGCATGTAGGCTGTGCTTCAGCGGCCCAGTAAGTCACCTGTACGATCACTTGAAGTTTATCAGATTTGATAGGTTGTATATAATGGTGCAGAACATGTCGTCAGCTATTATTGACTTGAGTACAAATGTAAAGCTGCTACTAGCGAAGTTCAGTGAACGCGAACATCCGCATCAATTTGACTGCGGACTATCAATTCAGCAGTTCCCTTTTATCATCTGAAGAGGAACTGTAGATGCTGGACACTGGTTTGCAGCAGAAAGAAACCAGGGACAGATTTTTAAGTCAACAACATTAATTATATAAGTTGTTTGTATTCCAGATGGCCATGGTAACGAGGTTAATGGATAATGATCATAAAACCTCAATGCGATATGTTTTGTTGTACCTCATGACACCTGCGGTTGCCAGTAATTTCACACTAGTTGGCACTCCTTCAAAACGAGCCGGTTTTACGGCTGTATACGAAGTAACCTAATAACTTATTTAAACTTCAGGTGCATTAACAAATCGCTTTTTGTCATCGTTTGTCAACAGAAAAGACCTGGCGAAACTGTACGATATCGCGACACAAGGTTATTTTCACGACGTCAGAGCGTAATAGGAAATAAGAATAGGTATGCACTAATTGAAAGTGATAACTTCCCTACTGCTTTATAGTCACAGTCAACAGTGTCAACGAACATAACCGTAAGTGAAGCTTCAAGTATCTGGCTGTGCCAAAGCATGTCATTCAGATATCGATGTAACTTCTTTAGTTCTTTACACTTCAGAATTCACAGGAAGATTATTTTAATTCTCAATCAGGATTAATCCGCGAAGTGTATTTTATGTTCTATTTATTTTTCAATAAACATTATTTTGTAAATGAGCCTACTTCATTATTTACATGGGAAAGTATTTAAGTGCTGAGAAATTGTTTGATTGTCAGTGAACTTGCGATTAAATAAACATGCCTTATTAATAATACATCACCTGTTTATTCTTTTGGAGATCTTTTCAAATAACAATGAATCGGCAATTACAATGAAAATGCATAACGATTGATGCTCAAGCTTCTGCTGTAGTGTTGTACAATAACACGCTTTTCCTTTTCAATAAATTTATTTAACCATATACCATTTTTCCCGTGGATTGCAGTTTTAGTGTGGTTTGTTGTGGGGATAAAGGCGAACATAGGAGACCCTTGAGGCTATGCCAATGGTGTTCTAAAAGTTGGAACAAAAGTAGACAATTCAGCCTAAATTTAAGCTAAAAGTAGACAATTCGACGTATATTTCGGTGAAAAAGACAATTCAGCGGATATTTAGGCGAAAAGTAGACAATCCAGCGACATTTGAGTGACAGAGCGACAAAAAGGGGAAATCCACATCATTTCCCCCGGACAGACGAAAAAGCAGACATTTTGGCACGTTCAAATGGTTCAAATGGTTCAAATGGTTGTGGACGGAATAGAAGAAGCTTTCGCTTAACAGGCTTCCGTGTCTAGTAGCAGGGGATCACCAAATCCTCCAGGCAGGAACCTAGGTATGTTAACAATAAAAGAGGAAAAGAAATTGGTAAATCATAGTGCGATGCTGTCCTTGGTCCTTAAGAATCGGTCAAGTTGCCTCTTGAAGGACTCCTGAGAAGTCGCTTGGACTAGCTCGGCCGGCAGCGAGTTCCAGCTTTTGACAACTCTTAAGGAGTAGAAGTTGTGTCTACATTCCGTCTTGCTATGTTGTGTTTCCAGTTTCTGAGTGTTACCCCTTAGGTTATTGTTCGAACTAAGCTTAAGTAGGTGTTTAAGAGGATGTCCAGAAGTGTTAAGAATACTATAAGCCATTAATAAATCACCTCTAAGACGCCTATATTCTAGTGGGTAAAGGTCTAGTGAACGGAGGCGTTCTTCGTAAGGCTTAGATTTAAGTCCTCGAACTGATTTCGTGGCTCGCCGTTGGATACGCTCCAAAGTGACCTTATCCTTTTGGAGTGAGGGGGGGAGTATTATGTTTCCGTACTCTAAATGGGGACGGATGAAACTATTGAAGATTGTGTGGAAAGTTCTTCCGTCAAACTGACCAAAAATGCGCCTCAACGTTACCAGTGCAAGGTTTGCTCGGAAGGCATTTTTGTAACAGTTAGCGTAAGACTTTAAGTCATGGGGCACCAGGACTCCTAAATCTTTTTCGACTTGGGATACTACTAGAGAGGAGTTTCCTAAGTTGTAACTGTAGTTTGCGACATGTCGCAGATGGACTACTTTACACTTTGAAGTGTTAAAGGTAAGTCCATTATCGTCTGCCCAACTTTGAAGTCGAGTCAGATCCTCTTGAAGTGCCTGTATATCGTCTTGGTTGCGTATCTCTCTCCAAAGTTTCACGTCGTCGGCAAAAAGTAATAAGTCTGACGTTACCTGTTGAGGAAGATCATTTATGTAGATCAAGAAGAGAAGAGGCCCTAGTACTGAGCCCTGGGGGACCCCACTAGGACATTCCATAGCTTGAGATAAAGTGAAATTAACCCTAACCTTAAAGTGTCGATTTTTTAGGTATGAAGTAAGCCAGTCGATTAGAGGTGGTTTGATACCTAGTCGTTTGAGCTTGTTGATAAGACACAAGTGGTTAACCTTATCAAAAGCTTTTGAGAAATCAAGGTAAATGACATCAACCTTTCCCTTGCGATCGAGGATGCTTGTCCATCTGTCCACCGCAGTCAGCAGGTTGGTTATACAAGAGTAACCCTTCCTGAAACCATGCTGTTGGGGTGAGAAGAAATTTAAGGACAGTAGGTAGTCATTTAGACCGTCGCATATCAGGGACTCCATGAGTTTTGAAGGTAACGACAGAAGAGCTACCGGCCGGTAACTTGAAGGTTCATTGCGTCGACCACCTTTGAAAATTGGTGTGATGTGAGCCAACTTCCAATTTTCCGGTAGTTTGCCTCGGCTAAGCGAGTGTGAAAACATCACGCTAAGCGGCGTTGCCAGGATTGAGGCTGCCTCCCTCAGTATGGCAGGATGAACCATATCCGGGCCAGGAGAAGTGTCAAGTCTTAAGTGCTGCAGTTTCCGGAGCACCAAGTCAGCGCTTAGGTCCACTTCAGAAAGTCCTGTGGAATTGCAGATGAAACTGTCGTCGATAAAGTTGATATCAGCCGGTTGAAATGTTTGAGAGTAATGGGCCGCCAGAAGGTTGGCGGCGTCGCCATCGTTGTTGGTCGGGCCGTTAGGTCCTAGCAGTTGAGAAACTCCTGTTTTGGCTTGACGAAGAGAGGCTGCATAACGGAATAGGCTTCTAGGGTTAGAGGCGAATTTGTCCATAAGCTTTGTTTGGTACTGAAGCCTGTCTTCTCTTATAGCCTTCGTGCATGTGTTCCTGATATGTTTGTATTGCCTATACGCTCCATCGTTATTAGTTCGTTTGTATTCCGCCCAACAGTGCCTTTTGCGGCTTAGCAGGCGAAGGGTACGGTTCTTGATTACTGTAGGTGGCTTGAAGCTTTTGGGAACCGTTTGAGGAACTGAATGGTCTGTAGCACGTAAGAGCGTGTGCAGCAAGAAGTCCCAATGACCATCCACATCGATTTGAGGGTGAACATCCCAAGCCACCTGTTGTAGATGGTCATGTAGAGCTCGCACATTCAGCCGTTTAAAATTCCATCGCAAATTATTGTTGGGATACCTTAGCTTAGTTTTGATGACAAAACTGAAGGCTATGACGGCATGATCGCTTTTTCCCAGAGGAGCCAGGATTGAGAGGTTGTCGACTAGGAATTCTTCGTTAGTGAATACACAGTCTAAGCGCGATGGTGTCTGACTGTTTCTCCAACGAGTTGCCGACCTCACATTTTCATATAAGCCCAAGTTATCGATGAGGTTGAAGAACCGAGCTTCAGTTGAGTTGTCGCCTCCAGTGTACGTGTGTTCCGCGAAGTTGACTCTAGGGAGATTAAAGTCCCCTAGAATCAGGATGTGTGTGAAACCGAGACGGATAGAGCGGGATAGTCCTTCCAGCATACGACTATCGTACTCGGTGTCGGCAGTTGGCTTCCTGTAAATGACTCCGACTAGACACCTGGAAGTACTAGACAACCTTACAGAGCACCATATGGATTCCTCAAGATTGTTAAACTCGAGGTTGTGAACCTGGTGCACCTCCAAGCAAGAGCTAATGTATATGGCTACTCCGCCCCCAATTCCTATTTTTCTGTCGTTGCGGAACAAAGTCATCCCAGGCAATGCTAACTCTTGATCCGAGAACTGAGAAGATATCCAGGTTTCAGATATTCCTATCAGATGGGCCTTGCTAGCGTTGCTAAGTTCACGTAGTTCATCCAGTTTGTTTGGTAAACTCGCGGCGTTCGTATATAAGCAGTTTATGCTTTCAATTTGGAACGCATGAGCTTCGTCCTGTTTTTCTGTATGAACCTTATGTGAATGGACAGGTAGCCCACCTATATGAGGTTTGCCGAGGTGGTAGGCCCTGTCCTTTACACGTTTTTTTTATCGTTTAGACAGTCCACAAGTGGAATGGTCAGCTCCAGCTTGCCTTTGTTCTTGGTCCTGACTTCGTATGGCCTATCCGGGTGCATGTGGATTCCAGGTGGCAATCGACGTCTATTAGCACGAAATGCTTCCAGAACTGCAGCCGCCATGTGGGAAGATGGGAAGGTTATCTTCATTAGACGGGGTCTAAGATCACCGTCCTTCTTGGCTAGTCTCGTCACATGCTGAGTCAGTATGTGTTTGAGCCTCAAGGACTGTTTGATGAATTTCCATTCCCTGATGTCAGAATTTGATTGAGTAGGGTCTGCATTTTCCGGTATACCTTGGACAATTATGTTTCTTCCGCGGAAGAACTTCTCGCGAGATTCTTTAGGGACGTTTCGTATGATATTGCGCTCAGAGTACGGTATGTCGGGCAATATTCTTACGTTACCATCTGATTTCAGTAAGTGACTTGCTAGCAAGACGTCCTCTACGTCGGTAGCATTCTTAAGTGTTACTCGGAGAAGCCTCGGGTGATTTAGATGCTTAGAATCCTTTCCTCGAGTGAGCCGGGTGACCGTCAAAGGCTCTATTCTAGGAAGTTCGAGCTTTTTGTTCAATTCACCCCACAGCATCCTGTCGTTTTTATCCTGCAGACTGAGAGGAAGGTCAGGATTGTCGACGAGGTTCATGATAATGAGAGAATCGTCACGAACTGTTGTTAATTTACCAGGTTTCACGATGGGTTCAGGTTTAATAACTTGTTTTTTGGAGGTCAGTGTGCGTTTATGAATCTTGGGCTCTTTATTGACCGGACGAACAGTCTTGGGGGTAGACTGTGCGACTAAATCACCAGTTATTTTCCGTGCAGCAACACTTGGGTTGCTCGGCTTAGGCGGTGATGCCTGGTTCTTTTGGGCTCTCTTAACGTGGGTCGAATCACCTGCAGGGTTTTTGGGAACCACTGTTGTGTTCAGCGACCCTGAGCTGGGAGACCCGAGTTTGCCTAGGGAGTCTAGTACCGTCGACGTAATGATGGTACTGAGCCTCGACACGTCGTCGTTAGTGTTGATGGATGCTCCATCGATGACATACCTATCGACATCCCTATTTTTGAGTCCGTTGCGCGCTCTTGTTTGCATATCGGTTTTTTTACTGTCGTGTTCCAAGTTAACTGACAGCTTGTTTCGAAGACCTGTCAGTAGGACAATGATGTTACTCAGCAAGACTACTGCGTCCGTGTTGCACGTGACACATACCCACTTTTGGTCTGACTTGCTGAGTTTGTTGTAAGCAGTTGCTGTCAGATTTGTGCATGCTTCGTGAAACCA
Organism: Schistosoma intercalatum; assembly: GCA_944470365.2. Classification (NCBI taxonomy): domain Eukaryota; kingdom Metazoa; phylum Platyhelminthes; class Trematoda; order Strigeidida; family Schistosomatidae; genus Schistosoma; species Schistosoma intercalatum. Next base: position 1,718,308 of record OX103729.1, read on the forward strand.
ACCTTTGCAGTTGTCACACTGCATGCCAGTTGTGACAGCAAAACGGCATCCCGGACGTTTGCATGAGTTTTTCATGACGGTGTTGAAGCAAACTATGTTATAGATGCTTGCAAAAGCTTAAGACCTTTTTAAAAAAAACACTAAAATGCACACTGAAAACGGACAAAAACGGACAAAACGAGTGATGTAAACTGAAACTAGTCTGTACGTGAAAAACAAAAAAAAACCGAATAGTAAGCTGAGGCAAAACCACAGGTAACTATTAAATATAGTGAAACTCAAAAAAAAAAGTAATCTACCGAACGTATAGCTCAGGATAGATTTTTTAGAACTGAAATGGTACTTTTGTTGCGTAAGAACACAGCAAAAGTTTGATATATGCAAATCACGTTAGGACTAAACTTCCCGTTCGAAAATCGCGCTCAAGATGTAGTTCCTCTTTATTGGTTGATTGGGTAAAGAGTAAAATGCATACAAAATATCCAAAGGTTTTCGAGAAAGCTTAGATGAAACAAAAGTAACTGCTTACAATATCAACGACTCATATCCGAGGTTTCGCAAAGTAAACCAACGCCAGCGAATTACCTTGAACAACCAATGCCGCGAACTTGAAACTGATGTATTGTAACATATTCAAAATTTTCTCACTAGCTACCGCTTTCAGCTTTTTATCCTACTGTCACTAGTTTTTGTTAATTGATCTGAAAATTGAGTGAAGGCTATTCGTCGTGGTCAGCTTAGTGCTTTTCACTGACTTTCCACTAATCCAAACTTTCCTATGAAAGCTGTCTATCACACTACCACAACAAACAAAGTACATTTGGATTATAATCAAACTGTCTAAAGGATAAAAATTATTTTTATTGACATCATAATTTGAATTTATATGATGTAAATGTGTCCCTTTCGACTGTGGTAATAAAAGAGGGTTGTAGGGTCAGTGAGATGTCACTGAGCGCTAACCAAATCATCCGGCAGCTGGATCACTGAATATCGGACATATCATCGATTCCTGTCAGGACCAAGGACAATCGTATGCCATGAACTGGCCCATGAGGTTGTGATCACATTTTCGCTTGAACCTACTTTTATTAATATATTCCTGTAATAAAGTCTTTTGTGTTGTACAGTCTTCAAAGCATCCATAGTATCGTGATACAACGAAGGGGCAGTCCACACTACGTGGTGGCCGCGAGGTGTGACTTCAACGTTATCTGTTGGTTGCACCATTCCCGTCTAACTCGATTAGCCCCGCAATCACTCGACAAAAATCATCAATGTTGATGATCAATACGGTAAAAGACAGGTTAATAAATGAAGGATCAGTATGGGGACTGAAAACAAACGATAGTTTATGATGCCACAGCTACAGAAACATTTTTTATGATGTTCATCACTTCAACTCGAACCTTCAGAAGCAACCTTCGTTTCATCACGACACAAATGTCAATATCTAACTCAATTAGGCCTCCAATCATTTGATACAGATCATCTATGCCAGTGATTTACATGAACACCTCACAGTAAGACGATGTTTAGTTAAATGCAAATGAAGTTGTAGCAGTACCAGACCACAAAGAAACAGATTTTGTAAATGAAGCTCTGGTTCCATAGTCAAAAACAGCCAAACTCTAGAAAAAACAAACTCATGTTCCACACGACATTTATTGAGAAAGTTGAAGGGATTCGTATTCAAAAATTAATTGAAGCAACACACTATATGCAAGTGTACCAAATGAAAATTCAAAATTTTTGTAAGACAAAAGCTTTTAATTAATCAACCTCCTATCAGATTTCTCATGTTGTTATACCAGATATTGGTTTTCCTAATGGTTCACATATTTTCGATGGAAATCCTTACAGAACTGAGAAGAATATGTCGAATGAAAAAAATCATGGTCGGAAATCTGATGCTGATTTTTTTCTAATGATTCATAGTTCTTCAATGATATTTTTAATGAATTTGATGAAAATATTTCATATGTATCAAATCCTAATAATATCACATCAAGTGTCATTTGTCCTCATAGTGTGATGGTTTCCGATGGAAAACTTGGTTATTGTGGAACACAAGTTCAAAGTGAATTCAAGCGTTATGACAGTTCAGATGACCCCATATCAAATGTTATCTAACATCACCATGAAGTCGTACTGGCATCGGATCTTAACCACAATCCTCAAAGCTGAACGTAAGATAACTGGGAAAAAAATCTCAACATATAACACTAAGAGAAGGTCACTAGTGATAGACGTGCTAACATCGGGTGGCATGGGTTGGCCTTTCAGGCGCGATCATTCTGTATGACTTGTTTTTACTGATATTAAATGTATTGTTCTATCTCCAGCCTGAATATGCTCTCCATCATAAATTGGTAACTGTTACGCTATGAACCGATGTAGACAGTGATGTGACTTGTGCGTAAGATCTTATACCTTAGGCAGTCACAACATGATAAATCTACAATTTTAGGATTAGATATATTATTAGGCTGTACTAAAAACGAAGTAGAACGTAATTCTACAAAGTCAATTCTAATGGATCCACTAGTCAATATGAGAATTATGTTTTAAATAAAGCCATATTGTTTGCAACTTGAGGTTATTAAGATCCAACACTATATCGTGGGAGAGTATGTTGTCAGTATTTGAACGTCGAATCTCCAAGAGAAGAGGAGGTAATATTTCCTAACGAAGAATTATTGAACGGTAACTGCTATAAATTATTATTACATTTATTTCTATCACAGAACTATTGAGTAACAATGTTATGTGTATGTTGACATCTCTTTTATCATATGATTTCATTTGGTCTATTGGCTACTATTATGCTATTTGCTATTCTTAAGTTACTCTCAATCTATTTGTTAAAGTCTCTCACTGTCATCAGAATTGATTACCTCAAGTGGTATTCGTCAGGGCTGCCCATTCTCTCCATTCTTGTTCAACTTTGTCGTCGACGTGCTTCTAGAGATGACACTCTCCTCATCTAAATTTCCAGAGATCGAACATATACCGGGAGATTCACTAGCTGACTTGGAATATGCCGATGATATAGTTCTATTTAATGAAGACGTTGACAAAATCCAGAGTCTTCTGCCCACTCTAAGCAACAATGCAAGCATGTTCGGGATGCGATTCTCCCCCTCGAAATGCGAAATGTTGCTTCATGATTGGGTTGCATTGACACCCTAACTAATGATAGGGAGTGAAGTAATTGAGCGTGTCAACCGCTTCACTTATCTTGGAAGTCTCATCAGCCCTTGTGGTTTAGTGTGTGACGAAATCTCAGCACGGATACAGAAGGCTCGACTAGCTTTTGCCAACTTGCGTTATTTATGGCGTAGGCGAGATATCCGTCTATCAACCAAAGGACGTGTTTACTGCGCACCAGTTCGTCCCGTCCTACTTTATGGCAGTGAAACATGGCCGGTAAGAGTAGAGGATATCCGTAGGTTACTAGTATTTGATCATAGGTGTCTTCGAAACATTGCTCATATATCATGGGACCATCGAGTAAGTAACACAGTTGTTAGGAAACGGGTACTAGGTAAGGATGGCAAATCAATTGATGAAGTAGTGAAACCTTATCAGTTGAGATGGTTAGGACACGTGTTACATATGCGCAACCACTGACTGCCCCGACGTGCGATGTCTTGTGGTGTAGGGTTAGGTTGGAAAAAATTTAGGGGCGGCCAGACCAAAACGTGGCACAAATCCATGAAGTCATTGACAAGTGGACTGAGACATGTTGATAGGTGTATACTACATCCGCGATATGATAACAATCGATGGTTAGAGAACTTGGATGTGACATGGCTCAAAATCGTTTACAATGGAGCAGGTGCATCCACTCTTTGTGTTCTCTCAAATTCCAATCTTCTGAATTCACGTCCATTATTTTTTCTCTTTCTAAATTTATTTCACTGGATTACATTCCTTAAATAACATATTTAAACCCTAATCTCCCCGATTACTGCTTATACTTTTACTACTCCTACCACTATGGGATTTGAATCGACAACTGCATTTCTGTGCTAATGTGGTATGGCAAGTCGAACTGATGTACGTACGTACGAAATTCTACGTTGTTACTGACTGACTGAACCTAATATATGTATTTTTCTTTTCCTTTGATTCGTGATTTGTAATTATTATGGGTTCCTTTAAATCTGATTCCTAATTACATCACGTTTTAAATTTTTTTATGAATCTTAATCCTTTATTTGCCGCTCTTTTTATAGGATTTTCCAGGTTAGTGCTTGTCGCTCTATACTCAAAATTAATTGCTCACGTTGCTGCAAACAACTCGAAAACTGATATTGTCATCCACTCGGAGGACGATGCCTGTTTCTGTTCACATAATGTATATTCTGTTCTGCCCGAATGGTAAAATGACGTGGTAAGCAGCACACAGTAATTCACTCCGACGTAGCTACGATACCTTCCACGACTGATTCATATCACCGGTTGAAGTCGCCAGTCTATCATTTAGTTCTTTTCACTCCTGACGACTGTGATAGTGTGCAGAGGTATAGTATGTATTTAAACCCATACGTTGCGAATTAAAACGAACTGTTCTCTTTGATAGACTTAGTGGGCACTCACGCAACCAAAAATATTACTGTTATATATTTTTACGGTCATCAGCTGACGGAAATCATGCTGTTTTTCACTAGTATTTGAGAATTTTCACACAGTATATGATCAGGTTTGACTTCAAAGATGAAGTCTTGTTAAAATATTTTAGTAGTGTTCTTTACTGATGATGGAAGAGATCAACCATTAATTATAACAGTGGTGCATTGTTGATAGATATTCGAGAACACAGTTGACATACGATTACTTCAACATCTTAAACCATATAGGCTCAGTGAAACTGGTGACATTCTTCCTGGATTCGTTTGAGCCACGATGAATATAACCGCCATGCTTCGTACAATAATGCTTGGTATATCTCTAAAGAAGTTTAAATTGATAGTGGACTAAAAAGACAAAATTACCAGTCCGGCTAGTAAGTCGTGTAAAGACTAAGGTAGTTTGTAGCCACTAAATCAATGGAAAGACTTTTTCGATGTCTATTCTGAACTGTGTAATGAAGGGAACTTTTAGCCGGGAAACAATATGGTTTTGAGAAAGATCTTTCACACCTCACAAACCTCATTACAAAAACTGAATCAACTGGGGCCGGTAGGTGTGATTTCTATTGATCTAGGTAAAGCCTTCTATAAAGTCTATCACAAAAGTTTAAAATTAAAGCTCAAATAATTTGGGATGCACCAGGAAATCAGAAATCGGGTAAGTGACTTTCTCAATCATAGGAAGCAACAGAAAGGATTAACAGGAACCTTGTAAACACGAAAAACTGTGAGAATGGAATTCAACATTGTATAACCCCTTGACCCTCTTCTGTTGTTTACTTGAAGCAAATGACTTACCAAAAGTCGAGAATTTATGTTTCCCACATTTTACTGGTGACACTAAGATTTAGACATCCAGTCACAGCATGACACACTTTATTTATCACACACATAACGAGTGAAGTGGTATAATTTAAGGAAATGTAAAGACCGAAGAGCTGTAGGCTACAACGGACTTAGAACTGAGTGCTACTGTAAGAATGCCACTACTAGAGGCTTAGAGGCTATACACGGTTTACGTAGGTCATTTCCTTAATTAGATGAAGAAGAGTCCAGGATATTTTACATGAAATTCAAGAGACCGCATTCAGAATGCAGGGTCCAGTCCGCGAGTCCCTGTTTTAGGTATGAACCGGGTGTGCTACAATGTGTTGAAAGATGATGGACTAAAATCGCAAACGCTCTCACTAAACAATCTCACAAAGACTTGCTAGGACATCCCGAAATGTTCCTGCCATATTTTCGCAAATTACAACGTGATCTAATAATGACTTATCGTACTATGAATGGTTGTTTTGGTGCTAATATGTTTAATTTTCACCACCGATTTAGAACATATTGTCTGAGAATATGTCAACATTTATGTCCTAATTCGTTTTTAGTACAATTATCTCTGTCACTGTAATGATGAACCAGATCCTAAAATTGTAGATTTGTCATGACGTGACTGCCTAATACATAAGCTCTTACATGGAAATCAATCAAAGCTTACAATGACACGTCATATCGTGACAATCAGGAAAATACGACGTCTAGCACTACTGAAGGACACACTTTTAATGGGAATGGAGTTATAGATTTAAAACAAAAAGCGATAGGTCACATAGAGCAACCAAGCCTACATGGTCGAGCCATGCCGTTTAATTCTGTGCTACCATGCCCACAATTTTGACCTTCTCCATGTGTTACGTGATGAATGTAAATCTTCCCAGTATTTTAATAGTCAAAGATCGAGTGATCAGGGACCAATACCACCAAAGGTTTCAGTGTCAAGAGATTCACAATAAACAAACTTAGGTTCGCTCATGTTATTGATCTCTCTTAAAGACCTGTTAGATAAAAATTGCTCGAGAACACTGATCTGTGCAGATGACGAAAAGATCTAGAAGTCCGTAAAAGGCGTAGAGAACTCACTTGTGGCGTGTGTGCTCTGTTATTGTACAACGTGATGATACCGAAAGTTAGAGAACAGTGATTTATCGATCGGACCAGTGGCTCATAAAATCCGTACAAGCAGTCTGTAGTACTTATCGGTCCTGCTTCCTGCCTAGCCCAGCCAGTTTAGTCCAGAAAACCAATCTCAGCTTCTGCAATATGAATACTTTATTTCAGACATACTCGGTTTGTATACCAACTCGACAGACAATATCGTACCATAAAATCGGAAGCAATATTTGTACAAGATTTATCGAAATGTGGCTGTGAGTGTGAGAGGTAGTAATTAATGGACAGAGCATAATTCAAGAATGGTAAATCCTACAATAATAGTTCATAAGTCAAAATAAAGCTTATGATAAGAGCACGTATATGAATAGTTTAGTCACTTAACACTAATACGACAAAAATATACGCATAGTATTGGTCCAGAAATAGATTCCAACAGTTACTATTCATTACTCTTATTAGGATATAATAATAATAATATAAACGACCTTACAGCAACAGAAGAATGTGCAGTAGACAATGGGTTGAAACTTAGCCCGGCGGAGTGTCATATCATGAATACTGCTTCATTAGCACTTACACCTACCATGGAAATCCTCTGTCGATTGTCTCCTCAGAGCATGATATCAGGCTTGTAACCACGGATAGCTCAAACACCAGAGATGCAGTCAAGGTAAGCACAACGCTCCACATTATTAAAAGGCAACTTGACGCGATCACTTTGGAGTTGATCTAACACTGTTTAAAGCCTACGTGCAGCACCAACCTGAAGTCTACAATATTGTTGCGTCCTCTCTCTTCACTAGACATAAAGCTCTCAGATAAGGTATAAAGACGGACAACCAAGTAGGCTATGGGTCCGAAAAATAAATCTTACGAGCAGACTACAACTCCTGGAATTATAATGACCATAAAACATCACCTAAGCACTGTATTACTAAAACATAATCACTAAGCTGCTGCAGGCGACTGTCGAAAGAATGCTTATCAAGGAACGAACACACAAGTGCGCTTCCACTTTTTCTCACCAAGAGTTCCCCTAATTTGGGATGTATTCCCAGCCAAAGTGACCACAGCCCCATCAGTGGATGCCTTTGAGTGTGGCTTTGTAGTGAAGGAGAACACAGGTGAGGACAACCAAATTGTATTTAGCACAAAATTACAGAGTTACTTGGTAAAATAGAAAAACCATATAGTAAATCGTTAATTTGCAAAATATCATTCCATAATATCAAACCTGACTGTTGCTGTTGTAAACATCAATCCATTGTCTCACATTTCATTGTTCATGCGATTTCTTACAAATTCCATTGTGTTCTCGCTCTTCCTTTCTTGATCTTCCCCATCTTCTGCTGCCAGACATTACGTTCTTTTAATTCACGTTATATACTACTTATATCAATATAATTAGCACGCACCACAGCTTGACAAATTCATGCTCATCCCTGGATTACTATCTTCAATTTGGATCAGAAGTATATGAAGCATGTCTCATAAGTTGGCGTGATTATCATTACCATGTGTGGCAATCAGTTTCCGTTTGCCGATTGTAAGTTGTCGGCCGGTTCGTGCAGTCGGCCGTTAAAACTTGCTGGGAGAACCTTAAGTTCAGTGCCCGTATCGACAAGGTAGCTAGCTTTCGCCATCACATCAGTGCTGTACTATAGACATCTATGTTTTCGGGCTACGGTTTCCGTCAACGTGTGCCGTCGTGGAATTTTCTCAAAACGTTTTCCTGTCGGACGGTTTGGATGTTGACAAACGTCAGGGCTTTCTGCGATTTCTAGAGGACCTACCACATTTATTGTAGTAACAGCACCAATCACGATTATCTGCCCTCGTAATCTAAAGACAAGCTGTTTTTGTGACGAACTTCTTCCGGAAGTGCTGGAGCATCTACCATTGCTATAAATGGTACGATAACGAGTCAGGGCAAGACAAAGGTTTGTGATGTCTTTTGTGTTGTTTAACGCTTTTCTTTAATGGAACAAACCCCGTCCCTGCTGGTTCAGGTGATCTTCATAATCCAGTCGGTAGATGCAGTCTGGTCGTGTATAGTGTTCTTTTTAAATGAAGCAAGCACATCCTGAACCTGTTAAGGAAGCTTAGAAAAGAAGTGCTGTCTAAACAGGTTCTCGTCAAAGGTTCGTTGACCAATAACCTTTCACATTTGTAGCAACATGTCTGTTTCTAAGCCATGTCGCAGCCCTAAATGTTAATCAAGAATCGGTCTGACCTTTTTTGTATCAGATAGGCCTTGTTCAAAGTGTCGTAACATCCCAAAACCTCACTAGTAAACATGCATGGTGTGACGCACCTGTTAAAATCGCACAGTAGTTCCACCACCACCTTGAGGAATTGTGCACGTGTGTCTGCCAGTCACTCTCGAGGAAATCAGCTGCGTAACGAAATCAGTCTCCTATATCTCTGGTCAAGAACTGCATGAGCTGAATTTCGGGAGGTGAAAGTGTCTCAAGTAACCTGAGTATCTGTTCAGTCATGATGAAGATAAGATATGCTAAAGGTGAAAATATATCTGTAAATATCAAAACAATACCACAATATGTAAAAAGAAAAGTTAAAAAATGATATATAGTTTTCAAACGAGGAACAGACTAATAGTTCACTGTTTGATGTACCAGATAACGTTGAAGATGTCACAAGTATTCGGAGTTTGACAACGTTTTAACCAGTAGCACATTCTACTATGAATCATACCCACCAAGTGAAATCTAAAGACAGAAGCGAGGAGGTTCGAAGATATATTTGATAGGCTATCAATATATCGAGGATCGTCTGATATAATCTGGCTAGCAATGCAGGGGTTGTTGAGCACGTCGTCTTCACTCGTGATCTGGTGCGGATACATGACCGATCGCCTTCAGCTAGGTGAGCTCATTAAAGCTAATGTGGTCAGCATCCAATAACGAAGACTTATAGAGCTATTAATTTTGGGGATTTATTTACCGCTACGATGTCAGTCTCATCATCAAATATGTCATAGGTGTTCAGAGATTTAAAAGGCATTTTATCGTAACTTCATTGTAATGGAGGTCTGCCAAACCAGTAAAACCAGAAGTCAGAAATGGGAAAGTTCGTGAATATGTTTAGAAGACTATCGGTGTATAGGGAAGGGTTTAATGTGAATTAGGTAACATTCGCAAAGGATGCACATCACGACGACGCACTCGTAATTTGGTGCCGATGTGTGACCGAGCTCTTCCAGCCAGGTGTTTCCATTAAAACTAGTAAGTTATTCACTAATTTTTAAAAATTACAGAACTATTCATTTCAAGTCGTTATATGTGAAAATTATATTTGAAATATTCTCAGCGATTGAAATATAACTAATTCCAACGTTTCGTCCAGCTAACTTGTCTAGACTTCTCCAAGGATTTACTTACCGCTACTCTAGCAACTCTTCTACAACCAATTTTGATTGTGGATAATTTCGGTTAAGCCCTCTTATGAACTTACATAACAGACAGTGTTATTCGAACAGTAACAATTCGCATGTTTCTTTGTACTTTTATGAGCGCTACCATAACTGTATAAACATGTAGCGTGGTATCGAGTCGCGGTTGACTATGAACACCGCTACCAAGAAACACGTGCCAAGTAGATCAGAAGGCGAAAGTAGAACGTAACCAAATAAATCCATAAAATCCCCGAGAAGCCAAATACCAGAAGGCAATTAATGGACTAAATCGAGATATATATTTGCTGGCGATCTCGTGGTATCGAAAGGATACCGAGATCGTGCCAGGATACAACCTTGGTTACAGAACGTAACCGAATTCGCGCGAAGTTACAATCAAAGTGTGTGTATAAGAATGGAAGCAAAATATAGCTGTCATTAGCACAGTCGAACAAAAGCACGTTAAAACAAGCACTGGTACAGTAGGTTATAATAATAATTGTTTTTATTAAACCAGTCGTGTTCTCGTGATAAATGTGAGTCACTACAAACATATGGGCTTGGTCACATGACAGACTAGCTAGAATGTTAAGCGCCGAAATATCGCTCGATGATTCATTCTCTTTCCCATGTATATATGTGTGCGAATCCTATTATTACCCTTTGCTTTGTTGTGACTATAGATTTGCCTCTGTATCTGATCACACACATTCGCCTCTCTGCTTCAAAATCTCTCGATTTCCTTATAGCTTTGTGATCTTAAATATCCGCTTATAAACTGTAGTTACCGCTTCTTATTGCCTTCTGATTTCAAACATCGTTAAGATTTACATAATAACTGTTATCAAGGTGATTGATTAACAAAGCGAGGCAACTACACTGCGCGCGTTTCAAATTTAGTGTTGTGCGTTACCTTGTGTTTAAGATGTCGCAAATGCACGCAGTGGCTGATGATTTCGATGCATCTGAATTGAAATTCTCTAAAGGTATTTTCCTATTTGAATTAAACATCTTCCAGATTTTGAGAATGCCGATACACTTATGCTTGCTGAAGTTAAAATATTGTTGGAACATAGGTTTGTCTTAGTTTTACTCGTTTGGTAATAGACTTGATTATTTGGTATAATATTACATTACTTCGCAGTTTTTATCACCTTAGAAATGGTTTATCATCGAAACATATTGCATTTCATTTTGGTTACGTAAATGAGCATACTTAAACATGTGGTTTTTCAATATTCATCGGTACTCATTTCGGTCCAGACCGCAGATTGTATTTTCAGTAGGTCGTTTTGGAAGATCTGTCTAAATTAACTGACATTTGACAACTTTATGGGAAACATATGTACAAAGACATTTGGTGAACTTTTAACAAGGTACTTCTCAGAATGTTGCTCAAGATGCATGAATTCCTAGACTAACAGCGGTGACTGGAATAGCATATCGAACTACAAAGTGTTAACGCTCAAGGCTTGAAGATTTTATCAGTCCTTAGGTTTCTATTCATTAGTCACTCAGATAACGGTCTATGTATAGTCTAAACAGAAAGATAGCTGTGTTTTCTTCTGAAATCCTCTTAAATCTTTATAAGACTATTAATTATTATCAGACGTGTTGCCGATCATCCCTGCAACTTAGTATTCTACTGCCTCATGTATTTTATTCCTCTACAAAGTTATCGACCTGCAGGGAAAGTTCTTTTTGGTAAACATTTTTAATTTCGTGTTACTACAGGTGACTGTCTAACTTAGGTCCTCACCAAAACTCAGTTTTTAAGTTTTGGGGATACCTAAACTGATTATAAACAAGAAAATCTTATGCACCGTTACACGTACGGAGGAAGGTAACTTCCTGATATTTCTTCTTGAGAGGTATGAAGAGGGAACTGGGTTAGTAATGATTGTGTAGGTCTGTTGGCTTGACCACAGGGCCTAACAGACGACTTTTTGATGCTGGTCTTACAGTCTTCCTATGGATGAGTTAGAAACGTGTTAAATTCGTGCTTAAAAAGGCCTTAACGCATTAGATAGAAATCCGTTGGATAACGTGACATAACATTTTTATAGCTGACATTTCATAACCCCTTCCATCCGTTGTGAGATGGCATCACTAAAAAAAATTGGTTGTCTAAGGAACACAATTTGCTTCCATCACAGTTCATGACATTCAGCAGTACGACTTCATAGTCTCACCACAGGTCTGCTGCTTTTATTCTTATTGCCCTCCAATTAACCTACCTGGCATCTTAGGACCTAAAAAACAAGTTTTTCAACCAATATAGCTCAGTCGGATCATCACGATAGGCAAGCCCAACCACTATGTTTAGGTAGAAACTGGGGTCGATATTTTTCTTTGATTTTTTTGTTTTCTAGAGTCTTATTTTCGATGCAGTTTTTCCTATTACCACCAAACATTTTAGTACTTCTCTAGGATCCACCCTAGGTTCTACGTTCCATTTGACTTCATTTATTATTTGAACATATAGATATCGGTACAAGGAGGCACCAAATATATATGCGTCACACAAATCTCATTTGATATGTGTAAGGGCTGTGATACTGCTTGGGTGCCAAAACCGAAGCAGGTGGCTTTCTTAGGGGGCCACGCCCCGAGGCTTTGACCTGAGGGTCTGGTCCACAAGGCAGTGGGGCATCGTGAGGAGATGCAGTCCCATGGTAGCCGGTGACCAACGATTGGTTCATACGCCATTTGTTCCTTCAGGATACTGGAGCCCATGTGCACTATTGGTTTGGAATGAGGGTTTTCCAAATCTCCTAGATGGACTCTCCATGTCCACCAACTAGGTTAAAGCGCCAGGCATTCGCTTTTCGTCTTCTCAATTTCGTAATCAACACCTGTGGTGCTAGAAGGCAGTGAGTAGAACTTCTCTGGTAGTGGTTTTATGCACATGGCCATGTGACAGCATATGGAGAGAGTTGACTCTCCCTATCCTCGGTCGTACCAGGGCATTTAGGGGCAATAAAATATCCTAATATTAATATTATCCGAAAGAATCATTGTATAATGTGTAAACTACTATAGCTATAACTAAAAATAAGTTAATTTTTAATATTTTACTTTTAAATTACACAGAAAAGAACAAAATGAAAATGCAACAATCCATGAACTTGAATTATCACCAGTATTTACAAAAACATTAAATTATGTAACACAATTTTCTAAATTTAATAATCGTGAAACCATTGAAAGTGTACGAAAGTAAGTTTAAAATAAAGAAAGTGTTTATTATTGATAAATTTTATTTTATTTTTTTCAGCCTTTTAACACAAAAACGATTTCATAATTTTGAATTAGCTTCATTAGCTAATTTATTACCGGATACAGCAGAAGAAAGTAAAGCATTATTACCAAGTTTAGATAGTCCACGATTTACAGAAGAAGAATTACAACAATTATTAGATGAAATACAATCTAAACGAAGTTTTCAATCATAAACTAATGAGTATATGGAATGTTTGTTTATTTTTTTTTAATTTTATTTATGTTCATACTAATTTGTACAAAAAGTAATAATTCCAAATAAGTCTCTTTTTTTCTCTTCATTGTATCATGTGAATGGGTAGCTAACCCACATGAATGGAGTAGATTCTCATGAACATATTTCTGCGTAAGGTAGTGATGATACTACCTTGGGTGTTCAAATTGAAAGAAATAACTTCCTCAGGAGTTCACTCATCAAACCTTCCACTCAAGGGGAGGGGGTGATGGCTGAATACATAAAGCAGTGGGATAACGTCCATTGTGACCAAAATGGCTACAGAAGCAAATGAATTCCAATGGTCAAATAAGATCACAGGATAGACAGACATCATCCTCGATTGTGAAACATTTGATTGAAACTAGTCATCAGGTTGACATCAAATCAGTATTTGTGGTGTTATACAAAAGCCTTCAAGGGCTTAAACTAAAGTTTATTAAAGCCTTGGCTATACGGAAGCTGAAACGCTGTTTGTGCGTCCAGAAACAATTTATCCTTACCCTGGTAATATTGATCTATTATTCAGTGGTAATCACATTATTATTATCATTTTTTCTTTGTTACGGCTTATCTTTAATCTGTGTAGTTGACCTTTTAATTTTCATATAAAGATGTCTTAACAAGTATATGTGTGACCAGGTTGTTCGAAATGTATTACGCAAATATATCACATAATTTTGATAAACTACGTCTTCTCATTACATTAATGCAATTGACCAAATTAAATTTCTACGGCATTCGTCCACTCAGTATTCCAAAGGCAATGCACACTACTGGTTCGGAATCTGGACTTTCGGTATTTAACGACCCTGTTTAAGCGCCAGGAGTTTGGTCTGATATGATTGTATATTTCTTTGGTACCGTTGTTGCCGAAATTTGTGTATTTAATAAGACTTAAAGAAAAACTATCCCACCCCCTTGATTTAACGTTCAGTTACATTGACATAAATAACTTCGTGCCTAAGGAAACGGGTACTAGGTAAGGATGGCAAATCAATTGAAGTAGTGAAAGGTCATCAGTTGAAATGGCTGGGACATGTGTTACGTATGCCCCGACGTGCGATGTTTTCTAGTGTAGGAGTTGGTTGGAAGAAAGCTAGGGGCGGCCAGACCAAAAAGTGGCACAAACCTATGAAGTCACCGACAAGTGGACTGAGACATGTCAGTAGGTGTAGACTAACCACCTGGTTGGGATCTGCGAGACGATAGCAACCGATAGTTAGAGACCTTGAAAGTGACATGGCTCAAAATCGTTTGCAATAGCGTAGATGCATCCATTCTTTGTGTTCTCCCAAATTCTAATCTGAATTCACGTCCCTTATTTTTTCTTTCTAAATTTATCTCACTGGATTACATTTCTTGAATAACATCTTCAAATCCTAATCTTTCCGATTACTGCTTATACTCTTACTACCTCTACCACTATGGGATTTGAATCGACAACTGCATTTCTGTGCTAATCTGATACGGCAATTCGAACTGATATACGTACGTACGAAGTTTTACATTGTTACTAACTGACTGACTGATCTAGGTGTTAAGAGCCAATAATACTACCCAGTTAGGTAAATAAAACGGGCAGAATGATAGCGGAACGGATTTCTGAACACGATACATTTTGATTTTGATATAATATGAATTATACGATAATATAATCTTATTTTAGAAATATTATACACAAATATATATATATATATATCATAAAATGAGGAATTGTACAAAGAGAGGAGTAATGTAGATTTTGTTCGCCTAGTTCTTGTTTCCTCCTTAATAAACATCAAGGATGGTGTGTAAATGACAAAGTATACGGACAAGACATATGTGATTATAATAATGATTATAGTGAAAATGATCATTGTAATAATATTTAAATACCAATAAAGAATTCATAGTATTAATAATGATAACAAATATATATAGATAGATAGGTATGAGAAAATATACATCAATATCTTTGAAGGAGAAGTACAAAAGAGGAAAATACAAACAGACAGACACATGCACACACACACACTTTTTATTCTTTATGTAGTTTGACTTTTAGTAACAACACATTTATCATTTGATGTTTTCATAGTTTCTAAAAATTCTAAAGGTAAATCAACATTGGAACAAGGTAAATCAGAAGCTTCAGTACTATTTGGACTAGAAACAACACTTTGATCTGATTCTATAGGATGTATTGACTCTTCCATATTATCACTTGTTGTTGTTGCTGCCGCTTCACATGTACTACGATGTGATTCAAATCTATGAAAGGAATGCAGAAAAAGGAGTCAAGTTATATCTGTATATTAAATGAAAGCTAGAATTCTCTAAACCTTGTTATATATGATAACTTTACACAGTGATTAAATATATATTTGTGATAACTGATCGCAGGTTTAAATAATATGGAGGATGAAGGTAGAATAGTTATTTCAATCAAAACAGATCTGATTATGTCATTCATGTGATTCTATGTGAAACGATAATATGACAGTGGATCTGAATAATGTGCAGCTTGTAATATGAATGAGTAGAGTTGAGATTTATGTGTATGAAATGGGTAAGGTAAAGCTAAGTGTGGTTGTTTAGATAAATGCTCAGGTAAGGAAATTTGGTATGATATGAAATGCTCCAGCTACTTACTTTTCTTCACACAATTCAAGGTATATCACACAACCAATGATAGACCGGAAACACTGTATAGCTGTTGGCATACATCCTAGCACGAAACAAATATCACGGTAATGATCGATGATCACGTCTTGATGGCTGAGGAATATAAACTGTTGGATCTAAACTCAATGGTCTGAAGGTCCTAGGTTTGATCCTCAATGGGGTTGTGGTATGTATTATTGAGGATTTCCAGCTGCTTAGAACACCCAGGTTTCGCATAGTTTTTTTTAGCTCAAGTATTCTATACTACGAAAAATGCAAAATTATTCGAATTTGTAGAAATTCAGTAGATAAGGACTGCTGCAAAAGGTGAGAATGTTAATGGTTATTCATATATCGCTAGTATGTTTTACAGCGAAACATCTATATACACGGTACAAGACTACCAGCTCTAGGTATAAGTGAATCCGGACGTCGTACTATTAAACAAATCAACTGGAAGTCATATTAAGCGGTCCAAAATTACTTGAGAAAGTTAGTCAAGCCAGGTTTTTGCAGCATGAAATCGAATAAAAGATAACAGAATATTATCTAAGGGCAACCATACCATGAGGCAGTCCAGTTATGTGTTACATGATGAACACAGGTTTCGAAAGTGGAAAACGTGTAGGTTGCAAGTATTTAATATAAGAATATTGAGATATTTAGTGGATTCATCCAGCAACTCCATCAAATCTCCCATACAATTCTTGAATAACGTTAAGGAGTTTCAAATCAACAACGAAGAACTGATGCTACCCTTCAATGTAACGAAGCATAGCACAACAAACTCTCTATCACTGCTTCCTCCTCATCAACGACACAAATCTACCAAAGTGAACAAAGCTTCAAGTATAAGCTTAATAGGACTCATCGATTCAGGAAGGCTTAACAATATACTTCCAATTAAACAATAAAATCTACCAACAAACGAAAGGGACACCAATCGGATCACTAATATCAGGACATACTGCAGAAGTAATGATGCAAAGACTGGAATCCCCCATCTTACAAATGATCAAACCAAAAACATGAATTCATTTTGTGGACAACACATTCGTCAGAGTCGAAAAAAGAAGAGCTGAAAAACGCTTACATCTCATCAACAATATCTTCCATGACATAATAACTCACAATGGAGAACGAGCCGAACAACAAGTTATAATTCTTCCATGTACCAATCACCAGAACTGACACAGAAAGTTCGGAGACCCAAGTGTATCGGATACCAACCCACACCGATCAAATTCTCAATTACAGTAACAACAAACCAAGAACTAATTAAATCAACTGCCCACAAACTTCATTCAGGAGGGTGAGAACACAATGCAGCAATGAAAAATGGAGAAAAATATCTAATGACTACCCTTCAAAAGAATGGCTACCCATATAGCTTCATCAAGAATATCAACCCGATACATCGGCAGAAACGAAATCAAGTACACTAATAAATAAACGGATCATCTTACCACATATAAAAGACGCATCAGGAATTACAATGAGATTATTCAAGCCGTTTGGAATATGTGTAGCACACAAATCAGCAAAATCACTTCAATCAATCCTATGAAAACCAAAGTATAAAATGAAAAAAGAAAAACTGAACATCATCTACAAAATAAACTGTTCCGACTGCGGAAAACACTACATCGAATAAACTGAACCCCACCCCTTCATCTTCGTCTGAATGAACATCAATTACCGGTCAAACGCCATGACATTTCCTCACTTAAATCAATGCACATGAACAACTGCGGACACATATTCGACTGGGAAAATGTTGAGATCTCTGATGGAAGCAATTATAAAAACACCGAAAAGTCTTTAGAAGCTTGGCACTCAGATCAATCGGAAATAAAAAAACACACTGAAATTGATCCGATTTATCAACCAATCAGGAAAATTACGGACAAACATAGGAACGAAAATCAAACCAATAAGAGATACAACCAAAAAACTAAGTAAACAATGACAGGTTTAATGTCAACAAGAACCAGTCAACCTCGAGGTCTACGGGACAAACTGTGAACCACACATAGAGAAATTCGAACACTTCACTTCTACCTGGAATTTATTATTATTATTATTATTATTATTATTATTATTATTATTATTATTATTATTGTTATTATTATTATTAATGGCTTTATTCAATATTATATTTTGGTACAATATAGAATGATGTCGTTCGGAAGAACGATGAAAGCTCCACAACCAAACCATCCAGCTCAGAGGACAAAACTCTACCTAAATACTGCGATGCATATTATTTAGCATTATATGATTGAAGACAATCGGTAAAAGACGTTATATCTATGTTTTTACTAGTTGACAGTCATATGCGATATGCATCTATAGTCTTGAATGAACTGATGTCTCCAAACTGAAAGATAGCCCATAAGCAACCTAGAATATGATGCATATGTGCATCAGTTCCAATTACCATCACATCATAATATCAGCAAAACAAGATGAAATTATGAAGATAAATCCCAGAAAAGTATAAGTAATGGATAGCATTCTGCAAGAAGAATAGGATTCGTTAAAAAATTGAACTCGCAGTTTTAAAAGTAAGGATAAAAAGTAGATTTATCTGGGCTATTGCAACGAATTTCGGGCTATATCACCCAACGTTTACAATCACTAATAACAATAATCCCATGAAATTCAATACAGTACGTTTATACATGCCTATGAGGATCAGTTAGCTTTAGATAAGAGCTTCAAAAGGAAGATAGCAATCTGTATTAACTGAGACTCTAAGTGCCCTGGTACGACCGAGGGTGGGGAGAGTCGGATCTCCCTCTCGAAATGCTCTCACATGGCCAAGCGTATACAGCAACTGTCAGGGAAGTCCTACTCTGCCTTCTAAAGGCGGGGGTGTTGTTAACGAAATTGAGAGGACGAAGAGCGAGTGTCCGACGCTTTAACCGGGTTGGCGGATATGGAAAGTCCACCTAGGGGATTTGGAAAACCCTCATTCCAAACCAATGGTGCACATGGGCTCCAGTATCCTGAAGGAACAAGTGACGTATGAACCAATTGTTGGTCACTGACTACCATGGGACTGAATCTCCTGACGTCGCTCCACTGCCTTATGGATCAGACCTTTAGGTCGAAGGCTCCGGGTGTGGCCTCCTAAGAAAGCCACCTGCTTCGGTTTGGGCACGCGGGCACTATCATAACGTACACACAAATCAAGTGACTTGTGTGGCATATATGTATTCGATGTAGCAATAATTGTGTTCAAATAAATAAAGCATTAATTGGAAACACCACTACTGATCATTTTCTGTCTTAAATTATTGCAATTAAAATGATTTCTAGACTAAAAAATCATTAATAATTAGATATGTATCAGAAGGGGTTTTGTGGATATTAAAGCCATTTAATAGATGAATTCATAAGTCAATTGAAACTAGACCACCATAGAAAACTTGGAAGCACTAAACGGCCATTTCGTCCTATTGTGCAACTCCTCAGCAGTGTGCATCCACGATCCCACCTCGCGAGATTACAACCTATGATCTATCAGTCTCGTGAGCGAACGTTTAACCTTTAGACCACTGAACCATCCGGCATCCGACGGTGTTATTGTTCAACTTCAACTGGTCGACGAAATTGAGCAACACATCCACCATTGTCATCAGTGAGTTACTATCTCACAACAGACCCGGTTGAACTCTACTAGTCACTGCTCCTCACTAAAACTCCAGGAAATACCTCTTGAAGCCAGTTACTAATGAATATATGTTGATTAATATCAGAAGATTTGGAAGATGTAAAAACCTCTACATATTTGGGCAGCATCATTGATGAACAGGGTGGATCTGATGCAGATGTGAAGGCGCGGATCGGTAAAGCAAGAGCAGCATATTTACAGCTGAGGAACATCTGGAACTCGAAGAAAGTGTCAACCAACACCAAGGTCAGGATTTTCAATACAAATGTCAAGACAGTTCTACTGTATGG
Source organism: Schistosoma intercalatum (assembly GCA_944470365.2). Classification (NCBI taxonomy): domain Eukaryota; kingdom Metazoa; phylum Platyhelminthes; class Trematoda; order Strigeidida; family Schistosomatidae; genus Schistosoma; species Schistosoma intercalatum. The sequence continues at coordinate 1,738,418 of OX103729.1, forward strand.
GGCAGAAACCTGGAGAACTACGAAAGCCATCATCCAGAAAATACAGGTGTTTATTAACAATTGTCTACGCAAAATACTTCAGATCCATTGGCCGGACACTATTAGCAACAACGTACTATGGGAGAGAACAAACCAGATCCCAGCGGAGGAAGAAGCGCTGGAAGTGGTAGGATACACATTGAGGAAAGCACCCAACTGCGCCACAAGGCAAGCCCTCACATGGAATCCTCAAGGCCACAGGAAAAGAGGAAGACCAAAGAACACATTACGCCGAGAATTGGAGATAGACATGAGAAAAATGAACAAGAATTGGATGGAACTAGAAAAGAAGGCCCAGGACAGAGTGGGTTGGACAATGCTGGTCGGCGGCCTATGCTCCATTGGGGGTAACAGACGTAAGTAAGTAATATCAGAAAGGGATTAGATAACAACAACAACTACTACTACTGATTTACTTACCTAGTATGCACATTATCTCCAACAAATAAACGTGAACAATTAGGACAACAAAATGCTAATATCATAATACCACTTTGATCTGCTGCAATTTCTGTTTGTAAAATTAAATTTTTAATTTGATCTGTTAAATATTGTTTTTCATTAAATAGAATAGGACATGAAAATTCTGTATTTGATAATGTATTACTATTATTATTATTATTAAACATAGATATATGTAATTGACGTAGACGTGGTGAAGAGAAATGTGCTTTACATGATTTAATAGATTCATGACATGTATTATCATTACCATCATTATTAGTAGTATTAATTGTAGTAATATCTTGTCCTAATTTTTCAGCACGTGGACATTTTAAAACATTTTGAAGAAAATCATCTTGATGAAGTGTACGTAAATGTCCAATTAAATCAATTCGTCCACCTGAACCAAAGAAAACTCGACCACATGCTTGACAACCAAGTTGTTCAATATCGTTATCAGGATTTAAATGTTCCTAAAAATGTAAAATTTGTAAATATTCAAACGATTGTAATTTATTTTTAATAAGAAAAATAAGTCCAGTATAGTCTATACTTAGAAATAGAGACAATTCACGACGGTAAGCTCAATATGATGGAAGGTGAATACATCTATATCTATAAACTGTGACACCTAACGTCTTTCACCTATGAACATAACTCAGACCAACAGTCAATGAACTCAAAAACTGATGCTACGCCTCGGTTTATTCACTCCCACCTTTCTCTCAATCTACTCGTACACCAACCAATATCCCAAGTCGAGGTATGTGGTACTTTGGGAATACATTTCTCGACTATCAAACTTGATGAACACTTACAAACTAGAACCTTCAGTATACACGTTTCTTCTACTTTAATGAACCATGTTTCACAGTCATAAAATGGAACAGACTGAACTGTTGTGCAGTATACAATCTCAACTGGATGAGATATCTCACCTACGTCACAAGTAATGCAAACTGGAAGCACGTTTTCACATCCAATCACTCATATCATGTTCATGAAATACCTAATGCATATATATGCCTGGTCCTACGTTGTAGCTGACTGACTAACTGACTAATAGTTTATTAATTCTTGATTTCCAAATAAATATACATCAGAAGGGGTTTTGTGGATATTATAGTAATTTTAATAGTTATTTGAAGCTAGACCACCATGGAAAACCAGGAAGAGCTGGAGTTTTAGTGAGGAGCAGTGACTAGTAGAGTTCAACCGGGTCTGTTGTGAGATAGTAACTCACAGATAACAATGGTGGATGTGTTGCTCAATTTCGTCGACCAGTTGAAGTTGAACAATAACACCGTCGGATGCCGGATGGTTCAGTGGTCTAAAGGTTAAACGTTCGCTCACGAGACTGATAGGTCCTAGGTTGTAATCTCGCGAGGTGGGATCGTGGATGCACACTGCTGAGGAGTTGCACAATAGGACGAAATGGCCGTTTAGTGCTTCCAAGTTTTCTATGGTGGTCTAGTTTCAAATGACTCATGATATCAACTATTAAAATATACATCAATTTATTTTGATTACAAATCATTCATTGATAATGATAATAATAATAATAATAATAATAATAATAATAATGACTTACTAATTCCAAATGAAGATGTAATTCTTTTAAATTATCCACTTCAATATGACAATATCGACAAGAAGCTGGAGCAGATTTACCATCGATTGAGCTTAACATACGTTCAAATTCACTACTATTAGTATCTTGTAATAATACATCATTTAATGATGATCGATTGGGATTATTATTATTATTATCAGTGAGAATTTCTGATTCACCACCAATAATAGATAATTTATGTTTAACTTTAGGTTTACTAATTTTCGATTGAGTTCGTGAACGATTTACTGTAGTAGTCGCGGTAGTATCTCGACGGCGAGCAGTTTTTAGTGAAGTCTTTTTTTGAATTGAAGGATTAGTAGCTTTGGTCTTGCTGATTTTCGGCGGTTTTGAAGATACTTCTAAATCTATGATAATAAATAATATTAGTAATGATATACAGAAATAGTACATCTTAATGATGTTATTATGCGATTATTTTTTGAGAACAAATAGAATCTAGATAAATTAACCTTATTTAACTTCATGATGGAGTTTGCTTTATTTATTTTAACACAAGGAGGCACCAAATACATATGCGCCACACAAATCCCATTCGATGTGTGTGAGGGCTGTGATACTGCCCGGGTGCCCAAACCGAAGCAGGTGGTTTTCTTAGGCGGACACACCCGGAGCCTTTGACCTGAAGGTCTGATCTACAAGGCAGTGGAGCATCGTAAGGAGATGCAGTCCTATGGAAGCCGGTGACCAACAATTGGTTCATACGCCATTTGTTCCTTCAGGATACTGGAGCCCATGTGCACCATTGGTTTGGAATCCGGTTAAAGCGCCGGACATTCGCTTTTCGTCCTCTCATTTTCGTAAACAACACCCCCGCCACGAAAAGGCAGTGAGTAGGACTTCCCTGGCAGAGGCTATATACGCGTGGCCACGTGAGAGCATTTGAGAGGGAGAGCGGACTCTCCCCACTCTCGGCCGTACCAGGACAATACTTACTTACGCCTGTTACTCCTCGTCGACAAGCACAGACTGCCCACTAACACTCTCCATCCAACCCTGTCCTGAGCAATTCTTTCCAGTTGTTATTTATCCTTTTCATATCTGATTCTGTTTCCCGATATAATGTGTTCTTTGGCCTTCCACTTTCCAGTTTCCCTTCAGGATTCCAGGTTAGGGCTTGCCTCGTGATGCAGTTTGATGATTTCATCAATGTATGTCCTATCCATTTCCACCGTCTTTTCCTAATTCCCTCTTCAACTGGAAGTTGGTTTATTCTCTTCCATAGTAGGTTGTTGTCGATAGTATCCGGCTAATGATGTTGAGTATCTTGCGTAGATAACTATTTATAAATAGTGGTACCTTCTCGAACTTTCAGCTCTGTAAAATAGAATTAACTGGCTTGACGTTCACATTGGAGATTGGAACTTTGCTATTGGTTGAAAGTTATTTTGAGTTTCATGTGTTCTTCTGCTGAAGGAATGCTACCCGTGCTTTGCCACTCTTCGCCTTTTCGTTTGCATCTGATCCCCCGTGTTCATCGATGATGCCTCCCAGACACTTGAAAGTTTCCACATCTTCAAGGGCTTCTCGACCGAGTGTGATTTTGTTGGTGTTCTCCGTGTTGTATTTGAGGATCTTGCTTTTCCCTTTGTGTATTCTGAGGCCTACTAGGATGCTGCTGCTACACGAGTTGTCTTCATCTGCATTTGTTCGTGTGTATGGGATAGGAGGGCTAGGTCATCTGCGAAGTCATAATCGTCTAATTGGTTCTGAGCTGTCCATTGCATTCTGTGTTTTCCCTCAGAAGTCGAAGTCTTCATAATCAAGTCAACCACCAAAAGAAAGAGGAAAGGGAAGAGTAGACAATACGATAAGCTATATTGACTGGAATACTTGTTTCTTGAAGTCCTATCGTTAACTGTGGATTAGATCAATTGAAGGGTACTAAATACCAGGCTTGGAATTAAAGTCTTACTGTTATTTATACTGAATTGAGATAGGAATAAGATTTTTTATACACATGTTTTCAAACTTGTTACGGAAGGACTAGTAAGTCGGGCACAGATCATACACAACATCTTGTGCTCCACGAGTGTTCATCAGTACCGGTCGTTAGATTTGAAAGTTACAAAACAGTTGAGAGATCGATCTCATATGGTTGTTTCTTTGTCCCTACAATTACCTATTCAAAACAAAATCATCCATGTTTCAGGAAATAGAAACTTCCTGTGAATTAGGGTTGTTGTTCTGTTGTTAAAATGACATAGTTTATGGGAATGTAGCAAATAAATTCCGGGGAACAGATTGAAAGACAATAAAAGTCAATATACTGAGGCGTTTACTTGTTGCGGAGAGAAATGTTTAGTTAATATCGTTAACGTTAAAAAGTTCCCCAAGATGGGAGATAACAAAAATTAAATTATTATTTATTTGAACACGTAAATATTGGTACACAGGGGTACTGAATACATATGCGCCACACAAGTGACCTGATTTGTGTGTGAACTGTGATACTACATGGGTGCCCAGACTGAAGCAGGTGGTATTCCTGAGGGGCTCATGTGCACCATTGGTCTGGAATCACAGTCTACAACTCCCCTAGGTGGACCCTCCGTGTCCACCAACGTGGTTAAAGCGTCGGGCATTCGCTTTACGTCCTCAATTTCTTAAAGAACACCCTTGATGCGAGAAGGCAGTGAGTATCGGACGAAATCTCAGCACGGATTCGAAAAGCTCGTTTGGCTTTTGCCAACTTACGTCACCTTTGGCGAAGGCGAGATATCCGTCTATCAATAAAAGGACGAGTATACTGCGCGGCAGTCCGTTCTGTCTTACTTTACGGTAGCGAAACATGGCCTTTAAGAGTAGAAGACACCCGTAAGCTACTAGTATTTGACCACAGATGCCTTAGAAATATTGCTGGCGTCTGTTGGGATCACCGGGTAAGTAATAGTGAGGTTAGACGCAGGGTATTCGGTAATGATGGTAAATCAGTTGATGAGGTTGTGAATCTTCATCGACTGAGATGATTGGGCCACGTGTTACGTATGCCTGAACACCGATTACCACGTCGTGCAATGCTAACGGGTGTTAGAGATGGTTGGAAGAGAATTAGGGGCGGCCAAACCAAAACGTGGCATCAGTGCTTGATGATACTAACTTCTAGTCTGAGCCATGTTGGTAGATGCTAACTACTTGGTTGGGGTCTGCGTGACTTTCATAACCGATGGTTGGAGACTCTTGGTGACATGGCTCAGAATCGATCCCAATGGCTTCGGTGCATACACTCCCTGTCTTCCCTTAAACTAAGAGATTAAAATCACTTCATATCTTTCTTTCTACTAACTAATTCTTTCTTCCTGTGTAGTGAACAAGAACACGGGTGGGGACAATCGATTGTCTTTAGCACAAAAATTACAGACTATCTCAATAAAATGTAAATACCATAAAGTCAATCGTCAATTTGCAAAATATCATTCCATCATATCAAACTGTACTGTTCCCGTTGCAAACACTAATCCATTGTCTCCCATTCCATTGTACATGCGTTTTCTTACAATTCCATTGTGCTCTTGCTCTTCCTTTCTTGATCTTCGCCATCTTCTGCTGCCGGACATTACGTTCTTTTAACGCACGTTATATACTACTTATATAAGTAGCTCACACCACACCTGTACTATATCCTTATTGCAATCTTTCTTTTATATATTACCACCTTTGAATTAACCACTTATATGAATCCGGTGTCCATCTTTTTGTGTTAATGAGGTATGGCAACCTGGACCGATGAATATATGTGCCTGGTCCTACGTTGTAGCTGACTGACTGACTGACCCTGGCAGAGGCTAAATATGCGTGGCCATGTGAGAGAATTTCGAGAGGGAGAGCTGACTCTTTTCACCCTCGTCCGTACCAGAGCATTTGGGGCTTTATTCTCCAGGATGGAAGATAACAAAAACTAAATACCTCTATTGTTGGCTGGTTGAAAGAAACCTTCGACCTAAGTTCTATGCTAATTGGGTATGGAAACCTGAACTGTTGTATACATGTGCCAGGTTCTACGCTGTGTACGACTGAATAACTGACTGACTTACTCATCAAAAACGAATACCTCCAACCACCTAGCACGTAAACAAAGTACATACAATCTGAAGTCACTTAGACTAGTCCGTCAAACGCAACATAGAACCTGGTAAGTATATACATCTGTTCAAGTTGCCATACCCTATTAATACGGCAAGATAAACTTATTAAGGCAAATCACAGAATGGTAGAGTTAGTAACAATATTAGCGGTAGTATATAAGATTAGGTATCGAAGACTTAGACTAATGGGCATATTTAAACCTGATCAGTCGAACACAATCAACACTAAAGAACCCAAACAAATGTGATATCTTCTCATTACTCATTGATCGATCGATCAATTGCAAATTTTATAAGTGTTCAAAATGTTTTCACCGACGGTTTTTAGAAGATGGATCTTCACATTGTGAAGCATCGACAAAAATCAATATAACAATCATCATAGAGATTTACAGCATTAAATCACTAGTTTAATTTGTTAATTTATTTATTAGAGAAACATTTTCTCAATTTTATTATTATTATTATTATCCAATATGGTTTGTCACCAGCATGAAAATATCGATTGTTTGTCTAATATACACATAGAATATGAATTAAAGCGACTATTAAATTTTGTAAACATAATCAAAATCATCATTGACTAGATATATAACAATAGGAGAGTTACTTATAAATTTATTAACTATTAATTTTAATGGTTGAGATCATGAGTCAACTGAAGGTAGACCACCATGAAAAACTTGAAAGCACTAGACGGCCGTTTCGTCCTACTGTAGGACACCTCAGCGATGTACATTCACGACCCCGCCTAGTGAGATTCCAACCCAGGACCTATCAGTCTCGCGCGTGAGCACTTAACCATTGGACCACTGAGCCGGCACCCAACAGGGTTAATGTCTAACTTCAACTAATCCGCGAAATCGAGCGCTTTCCCGCGGGACTGATTGGTCCTGGGTTCGGATCTCGCAAGGTGGGATCGTGGATGCGCACTACTGAGGAATCCGACAGTAGGACAAAACGGCCTTTCAATGTTTCCAGGTTTTCCATGGTGGACTAGCTTCAACTGACTCGTGATCTCAACTATTAAATTACTATAACATCCACAAAGCCCATTCTGTTATTTACTATTAATTAGTTATCAGTGGTAATCTTTATGTTATTAGGAACTAATTAATAGGTGGTATATTAATTATATATAACAAAAATGAGCTAGTTAATAGTTAACTTATGTAGACAAAGACAGTATTGTATAGATGGTGGTTGGAGGTAGTCAACAGGAAACCCGGGTTTCGTGCTACTTGGCACTCGTCAGCAAGGTGTACCTGTAATCTTGAGGGAACTGGTGCTCCCTGGCGGATTCGATCTCGTGTCACCCAGCTTCACAGTCAGAGACGTTACCACTGAGCTATCCGAGCCGTGACTAACCTCCTGTAGGACTGAGATGTAATCACAATTGATTGATCACTGGGTGGTGATCAATCTCATGCTTGTCTAGTCCTTATTAGTGCAGATCGAATGCTATCGATCATGTTGCAATGTGGCCACCAGTCTAGGTGACTCGACACTGCGGGCACTAATCTAATCTAATCTAATCTCATTACATAGTGCCCGCAGTGTCGAGTCACCTAGACTGGTGGCCACATTGCAACATGATCGATAGCATTCGATCTGCACTAATAAGGACTAGACAAGCATGAGATTGATCACCACCCAGTGATCAATCAATTGTGACAGTATTGTATAATAGAATGACTGAAAATGGGATAGGCATAGACTACATGATCTCATATATCTCAGTAGCCGGATGATAATATATTTATTTATTTAAAAACAAAAACATTGGTACAAGAAAGCACCAGATACATATGCGCCACACAAATCTCATTTGGTTTGTGTGAGGGCCGTAATACTACCCGGGTGCCAAAACTGAAGCAGGTGGTTTTCTTAGGCGGACACACCCGGAGCCTTCCACCTAAAGGTCTGATCCACAAGTCAGTGGAGCAACGTCAGGAAATGCAGTCCCATGGTAACTGGTGGCCAACAATTGGTTCATACGCCATTTGTTCCTTCAGGTTACTGGAGCCCATGTCCATTACTAGTGGACTCTCCGTGTCCACCAACCCTGTGTTAAGCCCCTTCCGGACATTCGCTTCGCGTCCTCTCAATTTCGTAAACACCCGTGGTACGAGAAGGCAATGAGTAGGACTTCCCTGATAGTGGTTGTATGCACGTGGCCATGTGAGAGCATTTGGAGAGAGAGAGCCGGCATTCCCCACCCTCAGCCATACCAGGGCATTTGGGGACCATAATGTTTGCTATAATATCTACATGCTTTGAGATTATGTGTAGTCTCCAGTGAAACCTCCGAAATAAACTTCCTTACGTGAGTTAATCTGACTTATAAGTAACAAGTTGGTGTCTAACTAATATCATAACAGTCAGTTAGTTATAAGCCACATACAACCTGACGCAAATATGCATTGGTTCAAACTTCTGCACTTGATTAACACAAAAGAGTGAATGGTGAAATAGTATAAGTGGTGATATCAGTGACAGTGAAAAGAAACGTTAGGCATAGAGAACATCATTCATGAAAAGTGAATTTGCAGAATAAAATTGACCAAACAATTTCGAACATGAAGATTTAAAATTAGGTAAAGAGTAAATGTATCTGTGGTACTACAACGAATACCGAACCATTTCGAAATACTAGTTGCGGTCGTCGCACGGACAAGGCTATCCGCATCTAGCAACATTGCTCAAATCGATAGTCGATGACTTTATGAACTGAGCGTGATCACTCCTAACGCTCTTCCAACCTACTCCGACGCCAGCCAACATTGCACGTAGAAGTAGGTGGTTACGGATATGTAACATATGTCCTAATCAATTCGACTGATGAGGATTCACAGTCCCATCAACCGATTTGCCTAATGCCCCATTCGTAACCCCAATATTATTCATTTGTTGTAGTAGTAGTAGTGGTTGAATCTTCTTTGAAGGATACGTTTTTGTTCCATTTAAACTCAATTGCAATACTAGTGTCATGCTCAACTACAACAACACCTGGAATAAACGGTTTTAGAAAGATGACCAGTCGCGCGAGCATTTATGTGGTTGAAATAACCGACTGTTAACCATGCCCGAAAATCGAAGTTACTATTTTTAACCGTCCGTCAATTGAGATGGCTATGTGACATGTATTACACGTCCTTAACTACCCTTTAACTCGATGTGTAAAACGACTGACTGACCAACTTCCTGACTTCAGTCCGAATAATAATCCTGATTGAAGTGGTAAAGAGATTAACCAATATAATTCGAAATCGGTCACACTTGATCACTTCTTTTAAAGTCCTATTCTTCACTACTTAATCATTTTCCACAACCTACTTATATTTCCACTTTTACGCTATAAATTCCGTTCATTTCATTTTCTTCTGCCGATGCATACAATGTAACAGGTTGGACGATGATTCATCCTGACTGATTTTTGATTAACCCCCCAACAGAATAAACATTTACAGTCTAAAGAAGCAAGTCCGTTATACAAATTTGCATAAAGACAACACATTATGACTACGATATTACTAAAGGAATAATAATAATAACGTACCTTCAACTGGATGAGAATCATTAGATGTAAGTGTTACATTTTGTTGTAATTTCTTATGTATTCGATTAATGTGAAGTTTTAATACAAGTGAATCTTGAAAAGCTACAAGATGGCATTCTGGACATTCAATTGGTTCACATTCCAATAGATCTGATGGACCATAACGAACTGTATCAAAGTCAGAATCATGTTGAAGTGCAGCATGTCGACGTAGGGCAATGTAAAGAGGATAGGCCATTCCGCAAATCTATAATTGAACAAAAAGTATTTATGTTAATTGAGAGTAATGTATAAACATATACGAGATGAGAAATAAATTCATAGGATATATATATAAAGAGTGGAACATTCGAAAACAACTTAATCATTCAAAGAAATCAAGAAGAAATCTTGATGACACTATAAATTATGGACGACTGTTGAGCGACGATAGACTGACCTTGAGAGTGTCCACCTAGTAAATAGGACCAAATGAGGGTTGTGAACCCGTGTGAGGAATCAGAATTATGAATTACAGTTGATGGTTAAGGTTAGAAATTAGATTGAGGTTTTTCATCACGAACTGACATCAGCTATAATACCAAAACTTTATTTATCCAAATAAATAAGTGAATTCTGCTCGTAGCGGGGGTGTTGTTAACGAAATTGAGAGGATGAAAAGCGAATGCCCGACGCTTTAACAAGGTTGGTGGACACGGAGAGTTCACCCAGGGGAGTTGGAAAACCCTCATTCTAAACCAATGGTACACATGGGCTCCAGTATTCTGAAGGAACAAATGACGTATGAACCAATCGTTGGTCACCGGCTAACACGGGACTGTATCACCTGATGTTTCTCCACGGCCTTGTGGATCAGACCTTTAGCTCACACACAAATCAAGTGACTTGTGTGACGCATATCTATTTGGTGCCTCCTTGTACCAATGTTTATGTGTTTAAATAAATAAACTTATCTCAAGACCGCAAAAACAGGACGTCCGTTGTTGCATACTGAGTTTCTAAAGGATTTAAAACGCTTGGATTATTAAGCCAGTGATACAAATGAGCTCTATTATCCTACTAAATCAAATAGTGTATAAACAGTATGCATGTAGTATGTATTTTCTGATGTTGCTCTACGTTCCGTATAGTTTTCAGACGTTGATAGATGGTTCAGTATAGTGAAAAACGACATTAACGTAAAACCTGGACACTTAAAACTATCAGAAACGTTAATCCGAATACTTGAAGATAAAAAATGGCAAGGACTTTTCTGTGAAGTAGAGGATAGAAATACAACATTTAAGAAAAGACAAAATTACGCAATTCTACGGTAGATTCATCATTTATCCCTTCACAGATGAGATATGGATTTTACAAAAGAATAATAGCCACTAAATAAATCAGATTGAAAGCATTAGTAAACAGATATGACAATGAATACGTAGAATGAATGTTCAACACAGGAAAGAATACGATTTTTAAAAAACGACATAAAGAAGCGTAGGAAAAGAAAGTAATCTTCCAAAAATAAAAACAGATGAAGATTGTAGTGAATTTATTAGGTTGTCTAGTATTTTATCCATCTGTTGTTGGTGAGTAAATACAGTATACCTTGAAAACAACAAAATTCGATCAGCATTAAGGAGAAATTGACATTGATGACAATGGCTAATACTCGGTGATCAACCAATCGTAAATACATCTCAATTCTACAGAAGATCAGTCACGGCCGAATAACTCAGTGGTAACATCTCTGACTGTGATGATGGGTGATACAAGATCAAATCCGCTAGAGAACATTAGTTCCCTCAATATTACAGATACACCTTGCTGAGGTGCGTCAGATAGAACGAAATCTAGGTTATCTAAGGTACCCTGTCGACCACCACCTTAAGTATCAACAAGATGTGCGCGATATTCAGTCAATACAACTTGATCAATAGAATGCAATCAGCACTAGTTGTTTGACATACATGACACTAGCTATTAATCAATTGTAAGTAGAAGCCTTCTAATGAAGTGTTATTATTATTTCAGATGTTAATCAATACAGTTTCCTTGGATAATTTAGCTAAAAATGATCACAAAAATGGTTACCAGACAAATTTGCATAGTAAGTGAAGTAAGAAGTTTCACTTAATAAGAGTCATTAAGTTTATATGTGAACAATTATGGGCATATATAACAAAATAAATTACAAACCTGACAAGGGAAAACAAGTTCACCATTATGTGAAGATTGTAAATGTTCATCACGTTCACGTAAACTAGACAATGCATTATCACCACATAATGGACATACAAATAAACGACCAACAGTAGGTTTTTTCTTTATTTGACCAGTAGCAGTAGTACGTGATGATGGAGGTGGAGGTGGAATAGTCAATGGAATATCAAAAAATGTTTCTTTTTGTTGAAAATCTGACTTTTCTAAAACAGTATCTAATTTAGATTTTTGTTTAATTGATAATTTATTATTATTATTATTATCTGTAGAGAGACGATTAATTTTATTGCTCATAGTATTTGATGTTTTATCAACATTATCCGTTGCCTATTGTAAATAAGATCAAAATTAAAGTTATCAAAAGAGTAACAAACAAAAGATATTATGTGTATGTAATGATAAATGACAATTTAAGTTAAATGAACTCATTTAATAGGTACTTGAATAAGAGGCACGCTTGAAGTAATAGGGCTAGTGATACTACCTGGTTGTCTAAAGCGAAGTAGATAGAGTGAAATTCGAGTTCAGGACTATAGTGGTTGTTAAGTAATAAACCACCTACTTCACAAATGAATAATCAGCATTTATTACACTTTAGATGAAAAAAAAAGTTTAATAAGTTCAAGTCTATGACAATCTTTGTACATTAGATACTAGATTTTCTAGTTACTGAGATTAGATTTGGTTAAAATATAGTCAGGATCTCTTAATTTTGTTCAAGACATAGATTCTAACCAATATTTTAAATGATAGTAAAGAAACAAGTTAATATAATTCAATAAACACATTCTAACTCATGATATTACTTATGCCTAACTATCATCTACCTCGATGTATGATGATTCCTGGTGTAGAAGTAGGTTAATAGAAAGCCAGGGGAAATAAACCAAGACAATAGTCCATGCAGTCACTGACTTTAAATCATGTTGCTATACTATATCAGAAGTTAGTCACACCGTAGAACCTGAACGTATTTACACCGATTCAAGTTGTCATACCCCATTAGCATACCGAGATGAAGTTGTCAGGTCGAGATAGTAATAGTATCAAAGGTAATAGAAAGATTAGAGATCGAATACACGGATCGAAGAAAAAACATAAATTAGTGAAAACAAAGTTTACGAAGAGTTTACGATTTGAGAAGAGACAAAGAGTGGCTGCACACGCGCCATTGCAAACGATCCAAAGTCTCTAACTATTCCACATCAACACAAGATGAAATTAATGAGATAGATAATGAGTTTGAATAATGTAGTGGCGATGATAATAAGAAAGAATGAACATTGATAATATGGTACGAGAAGACAATATACAGGGTATATATGAAGGAATACTACAGAACTATACTTCTAGAGGAATAACGAACGAATGCAATATTGTGAATCTCACCTCCATCACAACCTTGCCTCCAAATGCCCTGGTACGGTCGAAAGTGGGGAGAGTCAACTATCCCTCTAGAAATGCTCTCACATGGCCACGCGTATATAGCCTCTGCCAGGGAAGTCCTACTCACTGCCTTCTCGCACCACGGGCGTTCTTTACAAAATTGACAGGACGAAAAGCGAATGCCCGACGCTTTAACCGGTTTGGTGGATACGAAGGGTCCACCTGGGCAAACCGGGAAGCCCTCATTTCTAACCAATGATGCACATGGACTCCAGGATCCCAAGGAAACAAATAGCGTACGAACCAATCGTTGGTCATCGGGCACCATGGGAATGCATCTCCTTACGATGCTCCACTGGCTTGTAGATCAGACCTTCAGGTCAAAGGCTCCAGGTGTGGATCCCTAAGAAAACCACCTGCTTCGGTTTGGGCACCCGGGAAATATTACAGCCCTCACACAAACCAAATGAGATTCGTGCGGCGCATATGTACCTGGTGCCCCCTTGTACCAGTATTTATGTGCCCAAATAAATAAATAATGATAATTTTTATAATAGGAGAAATCAAACATCTTGAATGTAATCATGAGGTATTCCGGAATCTTGTAATCCTTAAAAATAAGTAATTACTACAAACTAACAGAACATGGTATCACATAGTTTTATGAATTCCGTTCATTTTTTTCGTTATTCAGATAAATTGAATAATAACTAAGAATGATTATTTAGACATGAGGCCCTACTTGCTGTGAGATGCTCTTCACAATAATATTAAGGATGGAAGAAGTCTAGTGATATGGAGGCACATTTAAAATAATATATCGAAATAATAAAGAAGCCTTGTAGCTTAGAAGGATACTTTCGGTGGAGTTGAGTTACCTGGGTTGTATGGTTTAATTACGAGGCATTTATTGGCATTCTGAACATCTTAAGTAATTACTTCCCTTCTAAATGAAGTAGACGTTGATATTCCTCAGAATGACACTAAAAGCTACATAATTAAACCATCTAGCTTACAGAACTCAACACCACCAAAAGAATAATACTCATGGAGCAAACACGGACTGTATTGAATATTCACTAGACAGGTACATATACGAAGAGTATTTGGCTTCAGGTCACACTGTAAATGTGTCAGCTTGTTGTACTACACATTCCCCTAGAGCGGGGTTCGAACCTATGGCTTAGTAACTGAGAGTTGGACCACATAACCATTGAACCATCACTCCATTCAGTAGATATAACATGTGGGAACTTTAATTAACAAATATCATGAAGTGTTTAGTTTTGACTAGTAATAAAAACAGATTTTATGAAAGAGGAACTCACGCGAGATGCAGTGTTACCAGAATAACGATGAAAACGAAATGGACTATTACTTAATCCAGAATTACCAGTAAATCCTCGTACGTGTGGAAAAGATTGGGCAAAAGTAGTACTAATCAATTCTGATTCTTGTAAAACTTTATACTTTTCTAATGCAGACATACAAGTTTCTTCAGATAAACGCGTTAGATGTACTTGACCACCACTGAATGAACATCGATTCATATGAGCTTCTAAAGAGGTAGGTGGTTGTGCTGCATTATTAGCACGCAAAACAAACGTGCACCATCCACATCCTAAACAAGTAACAACTCGATGAGGAAGTTGATTTTCTCGCAAATGTGCTAGAGAAGCTACAAATTAAAAATAAGATAATGAAATGAATTGTGTTCTATAAAATTTTTGTTACTAAGAGTAAACATTTACCCAGTGAAAACTATTCAATCGTAAAAAGGTTTAGCCAGATAGGTGTAGGGTGATACATATAGATACTCATACTATGTTGTTCGATATGATACCATTGCTGTAGACACGAACATCTGATAGTAACAAATACGCTAGATAGCTTATAAGGAATGTGTATAGTGAGATAATCAGCCGGAAAACTTTCTGACAGGAATAGTGCTAGTGCAACCATAACAAAACGTATCAGTAACTCTAGAAATCAAGAACATTTGTACAGTAAAGGTTGGACGTGAATTCATTCTGTCGACAACACATTCGTAAGAGTCGAAAAGAGCTTGGAAACACCTACATCTCATTAACAACGTCTTCCATGACATAAAAAACTCAATGCAAAACGAGTCAAACAACAAACTACAATTCTTCGATGTACTAACCACCAAAACCGACACAGAAAAACTGGAGACTCAAGTATAGCGGATACCGACACAGCTTACAACCAAAAACTAGTAATTTCGCAGATCCCACTGAGATGTCTGACTCAGCTTATTCTAACGACTTCACTAATCGATGAGGTGTTTTGACCTAATATTTCGTGGTATGTATCGCAGTAAACACTTTTGTGCTTTACCCTACATGGTCGAGAGATGACATAATTCTATAAAGTATGTTTGACAGTCCCCAAAATAAATGAGCAAAGGCTAGGAACATAAGATCTCCAGAAATAAAATCCCCTGTAAGACTTATCGTAAAGGAAAAGTTGTGTGGTATATTTTTTTAATGCACCACGAAAGCCATGAGGAGACTGAGTGAACAGTAAACACTGACAATTGTACACAGAAAAATCGAGTGAAACTAAAATTAAAACATTTTCTACGACCTTTTATCCTAATAATTATGAAGGCAAGAACTAATACAATTCCTTGCAAATACAGGACGATTCTAGAGCTTGTTTTATACTAGGTTAGCCCTAGCATCAGTAGAACTATAAGATTTATTAGTTCAAATCTATTAATAGTTGGTCGTTCGGTTTACTTTATAAACAACTATATTTACTATAAGCAGTACAGCATTACTAATGACAAAATTGCTATATATATTATATGCTTAGTGCAATATGAAATTCTTGGTATACGTTCTACCTAATTTACCAGGTAAAATTCATGTACTTGGCTT
The DNA here is from genome assembly GCA_944470365.2 of Schistosoma intercalatum. Taxonomy (NCBI): domain Eukaryota; kingdom Metazoa; phylum Platyhelminthes; class Trematoda; order Strigeidida; family Schistosomatidae; genus Schistosoma; species Schistosoma intercalatum. Next base: position 1,754,675 of record OX103729.1, read on the forward strand.
TATCTAATAAACACATCAATGATGAATACTTCGTAATGATTTATAAGAAAGTCAACATACGGTCAGTAACAACGAAGATTAGTGAAACGAGAAGTAAACATTAACATGAGATAGTTATACAGAAATCAAATTGGTATTTATTAGGAACATCACTTTACCTGGTGATGGCCTCCAAGGTATTTTATGAACGTTGATGATATGAGATACCAAATCTTCAATTTTGCACGAATGAATTAAATCCAAACAATAGCTGCACATATAAGACTTGATTTCTGGATGAAATCTATGTACATGAGTATTGAATGAATGGATATGAAAAGGAGCATCATTTGACTGGTTAATTACACGAGGACAGAAAGGGCAACCAGGTAGTTGTTCACAAATTTCATCATCTTTCTTGCAATTTTGAAGGTGTTCCGAAAGACGAAACCCAGTTTCATACGATTTGCCACACTCCCAACATTGCCACAGAATACCCTCCGTATGTTGACGTTTAGCTGGGACCATGGGGTTCTTATCCATATGAGAGTCAACAGATGGTATTTTCAATTTATTAGGTGATTTTAATATTGAATAGAGTTTGCTACATGTAGACATTACCAAAATATACTAAAAAGATGCGAAGGAGTATAATCAAACAACGTATAATCATGACCGTTCAGGACATGTTAGATAAGCGTTAACATCCATACGGTATTGGTCAGATGTCATAAAAAAGCAAAATTATATTGATTTCTATCTAAAACAGAACTATTAGAGTGGACATAACTAGTCCAACATCCAATGCTGTGAATCAATATCCAATGCTCATAATGTTCATTCGTTGACGTTTTTCCCTTTTTTTCGTAGACAGTCCATAACGTAAACATCAGTACTATCATAACTTATGTTGAGTGACAAATTACTCAAGTAAATGTGATAATTTATCCACATGTAAATTGATGTGATTTGAGGAGTAATGATAAACTTCCAGTATATAGCCATTAAAGTAATCCTGCGATACTGAGTAAGTGAGAAACAAATTCAAGAGTCGAAAACACTAAGTCAGACAGCATGTATTTCAGAATTTTAGAAAACATAGTTTTACTGCTGCATTTAAGAGTCAGACTAATTGGTGAAGACCAGGGATCTCAAAATAAACGCGTGTTATTTAACTGATACTTCTCCAGCTTTTCACCTCCCGAATTTCAAACATTCTACAGAACAAAGCTTCTGGAATGACCAATGTGTTTGTAACGGTAAATATATCCACAAAATAAACAGTCCTGTAAGTCTTCAACATTGATGCTGACCGCATTAGTTTAACTGGACATGACCTAGCCTAAGGCGCTAGGTCATGCATTCCTACCAGATCACAAGTGGGTATGTCGTACTCCACATCATTTGCAACCACTAACCAGCTTAGATCACACACCCTTCAACATATCGAATGCTTTCCAATTACGCCTTCGAACTGATCTCTGTCTTCTTATTTGACTGGGCCGATAAACTTTGATTATAACAGTGTGACAGATAAAATCATTGTCAAACCCTGAATATCTGCAGCGTCTTTGGTGGTGTGCTAGGCATGATCTGTTACACCGAACGACAATCTAAGTCTGTACCTAGTCGCAACATTATATATCATTTTTTCATTCTTGTTTATCGTCATATTATTTTCGTATCCTATCATTTTCCACTAGTTTATTTAAAATACATATTGATGGAACAGACACCCAAACATTTAATTATTAGGACTATTACACCCTTCATACTTTTCTGATTTCCAGAAGAATGGCGCGATAGACACATACGCACTTCCTCTCAGTGGTGAAGGTGCCGCCACGCGATCTCAATAGGTACGCTACTCTTGGTATGTTTAATTGCGATTTTTTTCAACCTCATTATACTTTACTGGACCCTTCATCTGACTCCAGTTAGATCGTTTACTGATTGCTATCGAAAGATATATCCTAACTTCCATCTTATATAATTAACAACATAATTTGGGTTGGTGAATAACGGAATTAAATAAGCCAATTACGATTATGGATTTTAAATATGTATACTTCATGTACTCATTAATTTGAACAGACAATCGGATAAATGAGACGAAGAGGGGAGATCGGAGCGGATCAAAAAATTATAAGTGACCCAACTCGGTTTAATCAAGCGTTACTCAATGTTTATAGTCAGATCAAAAATAAGTTACAGACGCGCAGTAAATAGGGAAAGCAATTAACACACATACGATCATATGAAAACAGGTTAGTAAGCCCACAAGTGACAAGTTAAAAATGGGGCTTGAGATAAATGAATCAGTTGATCTATCCGGAAACTAGAATAACCTGTGTGTTGCAGTGTATTTGTTTGCGATAATCAATGGATCACGCTGTGTTCACAAACCAGAACTGAATGTCAAAGGTCATGTTTTTAGACGATAATTTTGCAGTCACTACCGGTAACTGTACGAATTGTCAGAACCAATGAAAAATGCTTACAGTAAAAAAACTAACTTTAAAATAAGTTTCCTTTAACTATCCTTACAATACCTTACAGTAAAGTATCTCTAAACGAGATCTAAACAATCGATAAGGGACTTAGCTCAGAAATAAAAAGTTGCTACATATGCGTGGGTCACTAATCAACGGGCTTTCGACGATGGCTTCTACATCAGGTGTAAGCGGTTCTTGTCACACTTAATAACAACGCTGTCGATGAACAAGCAGAACCTGTTAATGGTATTATAAAGAACCCCAGCACTGGAATTTATTCTGTCATACAAAAGCCTCAAATGACACGAAACGACTCTACAGATCTCTGTCATACTATCACCTTTCACCTTAATATTCACCGTGAACTCGAACGCTCCAAGGCTCCTCGAAGAAAACTCACCAAATAGATCTGTTTCTAGACCGCGAGAAGCAGATAAATTACAGGAAACCCTGAAGCTCCCACAGGGCTAGACTTTCTGACACAACAAACTATTAGGAAAGTTCCCTACCAGCACGCGTTAATGGCAACAGTAGCCAGTGGAAATAGCCATCCGTTATACATTATTGATCTGGTGGCGGAAAGTTTGCTATCTCGTCGACAGTAAAGCAGAAGTCAGACTTCTTCTTGCAAATACTAAAGGCCATCCACATAATCCAGTCTTCAACTCACAGGCTCAAATAAAAAAACTGACCGTCACCGTTCGTAAAATATTTTTTTAACTTGATGTGGATTTGCGCCAACACATTCACTGGATCTTCGTCGAAGAAGACATTTCTATGCTAGTCGTTGTATAGACCTGCTACGGCACTAAAATATACTAACTTAAACAAGCAAACTTAGACGCAAATACTAAGTAATCTATTCGTGGGACTGCGCTTTCTGGTTGCCGGTTATGTTTGGTTGCGGTTTAATATATAATCGATCCATACTTCTGACTGACACTATGCAAGTACCATGAACTTCGCAAAACATGACAGATACTACCACGTTTGACCAGCAATGTTACACAACATCGCGGCTATAGGCCCATCTGCATTTTCGGAAGCGAGCCGATCAACTCCAAGACTGGCTAGGAACGAATTCGAGCATATGGTTGGTTTGTTCAGTATAAAGCAATTACAATTGATTGATCACTGGGTGGTGATCAATGTCTTGCTTGTCTAGTCCTTATTAGTGCAGATCGAATGCTATCGATCATGTTGCAATGTGGCCACCAGTCTAGGTGACTCGACACTGCGGGCACTATGTATAGAGATCTTGATGGTGGTTGGAGGTTGAAGAGCACCAGTTCCCTCAGGATTACAGGTACACCTTGCTGACGAGTGCCAAGTAGCACGAAACCCGGGTCCAGGGTTTCCTGTTGACTACCTCCAACCACCATCTAGTATAAAGCCATCGAATAGCTTATAGGCATTTCTATGCCCCGATAAGAATCATATGTGGTAATTTTTGGAATCCGTTTGTGGACCAACTCTATACGTATATTTTTACCGTATAATTGCTAGTTAACTAAACTATTCTTATCGATTAAATGTTTAAATATTTCAATGGCAGTCGATTGGCTAACTTATCGATTGGATGTTTAAAAAACTTCCATGGCAATATCGATTACACATATAGTTGATATATGTACGTTTTGAATTGCGTTTGTTGTGATCGCTCGTTCTGGCTGTTTTGCAGAATATACTTCCCATTCCAAGCTTGATCTTCTCCCTCTAGTTAGCGGGGATGGGACGTATCAATAGCCAGCTTGCTGGTCTTTGGTCACCGAGTCTTGTTTCCCATTCGCAGATTAAGTGAACTCGTGATAACTTTAAACCCAGCAGGCATTTCCTCCGCATATCGTCCCTAAAAAGAGTAAAAATCCACCACTTGACAGACACCCCGAGGTGAACGACTGTAAATCAACTTTGTTGAAGAGGTTAATTAAGGTCTTGTGACTTTAAACGACATTCTTCAGATGGCTATCGTCACTCTCTTCGAACCCTACGATTTTTTGTGAGTGACCTTCAGCCTCAGAAATGCTTGGCAAACGTCCAGAGATTCATAGATGACGCATTCAGTGCTTTAATTTCCGTGTGCATGTACATTGATGACTCACTGATTTCAAGTTTGAACCTTGTTTTTGAATGACAACAAAAGCAAGGATTGCTGAGAAAACTCAGAAATGTCATAACGGGATCGTCCCCTTCGTTTTTGCAGGTATATTACTGAATATTAGAGTATTCGTCTTCCACAAAATAAAATGGATTATCCGGAATCAATCACTCACATTTGACGGCCTGGTTAGATTTTGTTGAAAGTTCACAGCGAATTGTGCATGTTTACAGGGACTCTTAACAGACAAAAGTTGTGAAAATGCGGGAATCATGAATTTGTATGATGGCGCGAAACAATCACTTCCTTAACTGAGGACTCCAACGCGAAATCAACCAAGCTCACACATCAGGAAATTAAGGGACCAGTCTGTATAGTCGCAAATGGATTCGACACGGCAGATAGAGAGGTCTTAAAGCAATGACCAAATACAACACTTGGAATATTTGGCATTTTTGCTGAGACGGTTGCGAGACATTGAATCGAGTTCTGGGACTATCATCAGGAGGTTCAAATGGTCCTGGATGGAATAGAAGAAGCTTTCGCTTAACGGGCTTCCGCACCTAGTAGCAGTGGATCACCTGTCCCTCCAGGTAATAACTTGGGTATAATTAACGACAAAAGAGGGGAAATTCAGAAAATTATGGCGAGACACTGCCCTTAGTTCTTAAGATTATATCAAACTTCCTTTTTAAAGAATTCCTAAAATTTTGCTTGGATTGGCCTATTCGGAGGCGTGAAATGTTGATCTACAGTCCGTTTGGGTGTACTGTTTCACCGGGTTCTGGGTGTTTCTCTAAGTTTTTTGTTGCGACTCAGCCTAAGTGGGTGGATAAGAGAATGCCCGGAAGTGTTCAGGATGCTAAAAGTAATTAATTTCTTACTTAATTACGCCTTTTACTCCCAATGGAGCTTAGGCCGCCGGCAAGTATTCTACAACCCACTCTATCATGGGCATTCCTTTCTAGTTCTATCCAATTCTTGTTCATTTTTCTCATGTCTATCTCCATTTCTCAAAGCAATGTGTTTCTTATTCCTTTTCTCCTTTGACCATGAGGATACCATGTGAGGGTTTGCCTTTTGACGCAGTTGCATGTTTTCCTCAATGTGTGTTCTATCCACTTCCAGCGCTTCTTCCTGATTTCTTCCTTCGCTGGGATCTCGTTTGTTCTCTCCCACAGTAGGTTGTTTCTAATAGTGTCTGACCATCGAATCCGAAGTATTTTACGTAGACAATTGCTAGTAAACGCTTGTATCTTCTGAATGATGGCTTTCGTAGTTATCCCGGTTTCCTCCCCACTCAGTAGAACTGTCTTGACATTTGCATTGAAAATTCTGACCTTGGTGTTAGTTGACGATTGTTTTCAGTTCCATATGTTGTTCGACTGTAGGAATGCTGATCCGCGCCCTCAAATGTGCATCAGATCCACCGTGGTCCTCAAGTCACTAGGAGGTCACCTATTGGACGCTTGTACTCTAATGGGTAGAGGTTCAGTGATTGTAGGAGTAATTTCGGAGGTCTGTTCAACGAAGCACAGTATTGTAGTGACTATCGTCGACTGAATGCGGAGGCCATTCCTGATCGTTACCCGTTGCCACATATTCGGGACTTGACAGCTATCTTAAAAAGTATAAGCGAATTTCCATGGCTACTGACAGCATTCACAAAACCGCTAACATCACCTTCTTCGGCCTCTACGAAATTACGCGCACGCATTTCGACGTAAGAAATGTTGCATGAACGTTCCAGTGATTTATCGATGACCTCTTTGGAGGTCTCGACTTCGTACAAGGATGTGCAGATGAATGCTTGATCGCAAGTCCGGACGGAGAATCTCATCTCCAGAATCCGGACGTTGTTTTCAGATCTCTCCAAAGATACGGCATTATTGTAGACATTCAGAAATGTCAAGCCGGCACCGATCCCTTAGATTTTCGTGGACACACTATTGGTGCTAAAGGAATACTCCCTCTGAAAATCAAAGTGAATTACTGTGAACCATCCACAGTCAAGCAAGTACGTATGTTCAACGGTTTGGTAAATTTCTGTCGACGGATCATTGCGAATTGAGCGTCTCTCATGAGACAGTTAACAGGCCAACATCGTAGAAGTGCGAAACCCAACAGTCTGAAAAAGAACGTGAATAAAGCATTATCCAAAGTTAAGGAAATTTTCGCGAAACGAACCATTCTTGCACACTTGGACATTGAATAACCCATTAGTATTTCCGTATACCTATCCAGTTAGACAATCGAAGGAGTCTAACATTAGTCGCCAAACAACTCCTGACAACCGTTTGCATCCTTTTTGAGACTATTGCAAGACAGTGGCCCGAGGTATGGCAATTTTAGTAAGGGATTCTCACCCACGTTACGTGCTATACAGCACTTCCAACACGCTGTGGAAGACCGAGAATTCACTCTGTTCACCGACGATAAACCTCTCAACTTCTCTCTTAACTCGTCTTCAGACGAATTCGCCTATTGAGAGTCTCGACAACCAGATTACGTTTCACAGTTTACCTCACATATACAACACATATCTTAGGCCAAAAATTTAGCCACAGAAGCATTATCTCTTATAACGTCTTCAAACAATTTCCAAGGTTTCAACCTACTTAAACTCACTCAAATTCAACGAGAAGACACTGATCTTCGGCACGAATTATCCTCAAAAACCATGAAGCAACGGATAAAACAGTTAGTAACACGTACGGAAACACTAGAATGTAACAAAGTTAAAGGCAGAGATCGCGTAAACGTGCTGAAACATTATCGACACATCTTCAAAAAGTGGAAAACGCTTTATCGTCAAAGTGTTGGAGCGACCATTAAGTAATAATAGGACGATTTCGTTGGTATGCTATGAATACAGAGGAGGAGGAGCGGACGTGCTTCAGTAAATGTTGTTAAAACTCTGAAGTAACTGGACAACAAATGTCCACAAGGCACTTTCCAAAGTCTCAGTTCTACATTCCAAAATATTCATCTTCGTTTGTCCTTAACTTGATCAAATTCAAACAATAAAAATCCATAATAAATTCAACCACTTCAGTAGAACGTGTCGTTATGGTTTTCACTGTGGAATTTTATAATCTCTGGATTCTAATCACAAAAAGGTTTACATGAACCTTTTGTAACGGCTCTTCCGTGTTCTATCCTGATGGGGTGTATTTTTAATTGAAGTGTATTGGCGCATCACACAAGTTGTCTATATGATTTGTGAGGATCGTGAGTTTCATGATAGGTCATGATCTTGTTGTCACTAATCCATCTGTGCTTTAAAGATTGTAAGGTCAGTATTGTCAGATGTTTTTAAAGTAGCAGTAGAACAAAGTATAAGGTATTTCTAGCTAAGGGCTTAAATAAATACTGATATATATTTTCAGTCAGCGAACCTAAAGTTCTAGCGAAACACCCATGGTACCGTATACACTGTTAGTCATAGGATGAAAATGCGACGAGAAAACTAGGAATTCGCAAAGAGTGATTTCCGATTTCTATTCAACGGAGGGGAGTATTGTAGTGACTATCATTCCTGATCGTTACCCGTGCCACGCATTCACGACTTGACAGCTACCTTAAAATGTACAGCTGTTTTCTCGCAAATCCATTTGGTTAAGGCTTATGACCAAATTCCTTTGTCCGCTGACAAAATTCAATAAACCTCTATCATCACCCCTTTCAGAAGCAGTACCCATCAAGGACATTAATGCTGAAACAGCGACTTGCGTCTTTGTCGAACGATGGGAAAACGTCTCAGCTGTTATTACAGATCGTCGACTCCAATCCGAATCTAAGCTTTTCCGTTGTCTTGCTGCACTACTAGAAATCGCATGATTCCGGACGATCACCCATCATCCACAGGCTAGTGGTTTGGTAGAACGACATCACTGACAGTTGAAGACTTCACACTCGGTTGCTAACGTATGACATTGGACTGACGCTCTTCTATTTATGTTTCTCGATATTCGCAATGCAGTGAGAGCTGACATTAGACACATTGGAGCCCAACTCTTGTCGCTAAAATGAAATGTGATTAGAGGCCACAGATGTGAAAATACAGTAATAAAGAACAGTGAGTCATGATATTTACCAAGGTGGAGCAAGCTCGAAGGAGGGGAAGTCAGGGTTGGAGTAAAGAAGAATGTTTATCAGAACAGAAAGTGCATATAAAGTGTAAAGTGTTAAGAAAACCAATAACTATGTCTTTTGTTGTTTGAATTTTTCTTTTTCTTTTCATCCGATGCCTGCAACACTGTCGTAATGTGAAAGTCCTAATAAGCCTGTTATATTTTGTCTTAGTAGAATAGCTAATCCAACATAAAATTGGAAACATGAGTCTGAGTGGTGAGCATAGGAAGACAATCTATATTACAGATTGATTGACTTATTTCCAATCATAGAGAGCCTGGTACATACAAAATGTTCTGCCTCACAAACACGGGTGGATTAAAGTCATCGCCCTCACCATCAAAGCTTGCTGGTCAGTAACTCCACCCACCCTCCTTTTGTGATGTTAGGCTCATTTAAGCTCATTTTATGGATACATATCAAACCTCATATAGTGTTTTGCGCTTCACATCCCGTTGGAAAACAATATTTCTATAAGTGCCATTTTACAGGCTTATCACTTACTTACTTACTTACGCCTGTTACTCCTCGTGAAGGAGCATAGGCCGCTCACCACCATTCTCCTTCCAACCCTGTCCTGGACAATCCTTTCCAGCTCCTTCCAGTTGTAATTCATCCCTTTCATATCTGCTTCTATTATCCGACGTAATGCGTTCTTTGGCCTTCCTCTTTTCCGCTTCCCTTCAGGATTCCAAGTTAGGGCTTGTCTCGTGATACAGTTTGACGATTTGCGTAATGTATGTCCTATCCATTTCCATCGTCTTTTCCTAATTTCCTCTTCAGCTGGAAGTTGTGTTGTTCTCTCTCACAGAAGGCTATTGCTGATGGTATCCGGCCAATGGATGTTGAGTATCTTGCGTAGACAACTATTTATAAATACTTGTACTTTCTTGATTGTGGTTGTTGTAGTTCTCCAAGTTTCAGCTCCATACAGTAGAATTGCCTTGATGTTCGTATTGAAGATTCTCACTTTGATATTGGTTGAAAGTTGTTTTGAATTCCATATGTTCTTCAATTGTAGGAATGCAGCCCTTGCTTTGCCAATCCTCGCCTTTACGTCTGCATCTGAACCTCCTTGTCCATCGATGATGCTTCCTAGGTATGTGAAGGATTCTACATTTTCCAGAGTTTCGCCATCAAGAGTGATTGGATTGCTGTTCTCCTCTTTGAATTTGAGGACCTTGGTTTTCCTTTTGTGTATACTGAGGCCTACTGATGCAGAGACTGCTGCTACACTGGCTGTCTTCATCTGCATCTGTTCGTGTGTACGTGATAGAAGAGCTAGGTCATCTGCGAAGTCCAGATCGTCTAATTGGTTCTGAGCTGTCCATTGTATTCCGTGTTTTCCTTCAGATGTCGAGGTCTTCATAATCCAGTCGACCACCAGAAGAAAGAGGGAGGGAGAGAGTAGACAGCCTTGTCTGACTCCGGTCTCCACTTGGGATGCATCTGTCAGCTGTCCTCCATGCACGACCTTGCACTGTAGTCCATCGTATGAGTTCCCGATAATATTGACTCCGCCTGTAGCTCTTCTAGAGTTACTGCCGGTCCCAAGCCCGGGTAAAGGAGGAGGGTTGGGCATGGGGTTAGCGTCTCCATCCCGTAGAAAACTAACTCGCTAAAAAAACGCTTACCAGAAAAAATAATTCAAACATGCTTATCAGGCAGTTACAAATTATGGACTGTGGGTGAGTCATCGATGCAATGCTTTAATTGAATATAGAATAGAGTATAGGTTGTCAATCAGAGATTAGGCTATAAGAAAAGTGCGATAGTTGTTCACCAAAGCAGGCAGAGAAGTATAGAAATATTTGAGTTATAGATAAGGTAACTAGTGATGAAATAATATTAATGGCAAGTCAATATAGTGTACTGGAGAGTAAAAAGCTGATAAAGAATAGACAAGAAGGAACTCACATTAACTTGGTGTTGACGTTATTTTGTTCTACCCTAACCGTTTGATGGGTAACAGGTTCCAAAGTCCAAGACCACTGGTAGTAAGTAGGCAGTCGATTTTGCGGTTCTTTTGACCCTATAAGTCAGTAGTGAGCGTCTTTTAGCGATCGAGTACCGATAGGTCCAGTGAGTTACGTATGTAATTCATCTTCCATGCGATTTCAGAGGGAAGACGGTTCGATATTAGTGCATACTTAATGAGGAAAAAGTTTTCCCGAGTTTTGATCTGAATTTCTCAAATTTGACCGAGGATATGTGTGAGCGTAGCAAATAACTTTTTGTTTTTTGGCAAAACAATATAAAAAAGGCAATCGAGATAAAACAAAATATTATGATGTTTCTTACGTGCAGTGGTTGTTCAAGTATTCTGGAAACATTACCCTCTTTCCAGAACGCGTTCTTTCAGGTCGGTTGTCAGATACCACTAAAGTTTCTTTATAACCGATGATTATTGGGTGGGGTATCGCAATCGTGGGGCTCGTGTCGCTCGGTTGTACCGAAGAAAATTGACATGATTAGGGTCTCCTGAATAAGTGGCTTTAAGACGGCACATTGTGATGCTATAATTAGCTCCGTTCTGCATTCTTCGTTGGTTTTTCAACTTTCCCAGCTGTCCAGCGAAAGTAAAGATACAGATAATGTAAGTACATGTCGAAATACACACGTAATTGAGCATAGAAGCGAAAAGCACGCAAAAACTCTGTGTATAAGCATATATATAACATGCGAAAGTGTGTAAATTTAGAAGAAATTCTTTCGGATGCATTTAGCAAGATCATGTACGATGTCTTACATGTAGTGACCGCATCACTGTATCGAAAACCTTGCTGTTCTTCCTAAACGCCTCGTTTAGTACTGGGTTTCATATTCTAGCAAAGTTTCGTCAAGATCGTTGATTACTGAAGATTGGATTGTAGTCTTGAGGCTTTAATTGTTCGATTATTCAGAGGAGAAACGACATAGTAAGCGTTCCCTTCTCGGTAAGCGGCTTTAAGACGGTCAGCATTGATGCTATCTTCATTTCCATTCTTATTGTATAGTACTTAAGCACATGATTAAGAACCGTGGAGTGTCCTTCCTATGTAGCCTTGATAGGGTTGGCGTATTGTGTCACGTAGGGAGATGTTCATACTTAATCATAAGATAGGTCAGCCAAAAACGCCAGTTGGTTGCGATAAAGTAGAAATAGGTTTACTTGAACGCATGGCGTTTGCAAACATGTTTGTGTAGAAGTTCAGATATACTGAATCATTGAAGAAGATGAAGGATCCGCAAATTCTCCTGAGAGTCGGAGTGTCATTCCGTAAATGAGCTGTGCTCCAATGTGTCTAATGTCAGCTCTCACTGCATTGCGAATATCGAGAAACATAAATGGAAGAACGTCAGTCCAATGTCATACGTTAGCAACCGAGTGTGAAGTCTTCAACTGTCAGTGATGTCGTTCTACCAAACCACTAGCTTGTGGATGATGGGTGATCGTCCGGAATCATGCGATTTCTAGTAGTGCAGCAAGACAACGGAAAAGCTTAGATTCGGATTGGAGTCGACGATCTGTAATAACAGCTGAGACGTTTTCCCATCGTTCGACAAAGACGCAAGTCGCTGTTTCAGCATTAATGTCCTTGATGGGTACTGCTTCTGAAAGGGGTGATGATAGAGGTTTATTGAATTTTGTCAGCGGACAAAGGAATTTGGTCATAAGCCTTAACCAAATGGATTTGCGAGAAAACAGCTGTACATTTTAAGGTAGCTGTCAAGTCGTGAATGCGTGGCACGGGTAACGATCAGGAATGATAGTCACTACAATACTCCCCTCCGTTGAATAGAAATCGGAAATCACTCTTTGCGAATTCCTAGTTTTCTCGTCGCATTTTCATCCTATGACTAACAGTGTATACGGTACCATGGGTGTTTCGCTAGAACTTTAGGTTCGCTGACTGAAAAACTATTCAAAATATATATCAGTATTTATTTAAGCCCTTAGCTAGAAATACCTTATACTTTGTTCTACTGCTACTTTAAAAACATCTGACAATACTGACCTTACAATCTTTAAAGCACAGATGGATTAGTGACAACAAGATCATGACCTATCATGAAACTCACGATCCTCACAAATCATATAGACAACTTGTGTGATGCGCCAATACACTTCAATTAAAAATACACCCCATCAGTATAGAACACGGAAGAGCCGTTACAAAAGGTTCATGTAAACCTTTTTGTGATTAGAATCCAGAGATTATAAAATTCCACAGTGAAAACCATAACGACACGTTCTACTGAAGTGATTGAATGTATTGTGATTATTTACTCATGTTACTCACGTAGTGAGTTCGATTTCCGTACTCCTCAACCGCTACGACCTTTATTAACGTATATTTTCACTGCTAAGCTCACAAGGATGCAGAACAATAATTATAGGTCTTCGTGATTGAAAATAATTCCTTATTTCTTAATTATAAAGCTGAAGTATTAAGCGGCTGACAATATTTCTCTTCAGAAAAGAATGAGGTTTGTAGACACTTATTATATTTGCGCTTAATTCAGTGTTATGCGTCACCGTAACTTCTTTTAAATATCCCTTAAATTCGGGTAAATTCCTAATCACCTTGTCATTAATCTGTTGATGAGTTTGCTCGACGCAGCATTCAATCACAAGGCAACCTCTTTCTGACTTTAATTTACTCCATAAACATCCCTCAATCTTAGTGCTTTGGGGGCAAATCTCGATAATTTTCGGGGAACTTCAGATAAGCCCCATTTGTAATTCCGACGACAAAGCAAATGAAACCAGAAATTTCTCTTTGGTCTGGATTTGCGCCGTAGGACTGGTGTATATATAAATATTTTAGAAAACTCCCCAAATTTCAATGTTTTAGGGAATCATATGATACATACTTTGTTGAGAAATATCCGGATTTTTCACTGTACACGAACGTTATTTGCCTCTGTTCGCAGTTAAGTCCCATCATTCCACGCGCTATCGGATTACGATGACAGATATACGTCGTAAGTATATCTCAATCGCTATGCAATAATATGGGGTTATTATCCCCATCTAATGCAACACTTCTAAATTTTATAGTGCCATAAAATTAACTCATGGCATCAATCAAAAGCCTACGTCATAAAGATAAGGAGGAAATGCAGATATTTATACCTAGCAGTTGACTTTTGAACAACCAACTGTTTGTCCACAGGGGGAATATAACGTCTAAAGAAATTGCCGATCATATCGATGTGGATTATGAGTGTCCATTAAGAAAATGCACTGTAATGAGTTATTATGGTAAGTTTTCATTACATAAAATATTAGGAGAAACCACAAAAATAAGTTAAAAACCCCAGGTCAAGGGAAATTTTGTTGTATTTAGTCTCATTATCCCCACAATTAACGAAATTATCCCCGAAGTCAACAAATTAGAGAATACACTTGTTCCTAAATTGATAAAGAAACTACATTTTGCATTAATTTCCAGTTGAGTATCTTGAAACGCGCTTAAATTTTCACCTCTTGCTCTTACATAACAGATTTATCTAATTTACTGGACTTTTTATCCGTCTTTATTGTCAACTAACTACTATTTTTGAAGATATTACATATTATATGTCATTTAATGTAGCATATGTTGATCAAATATGATCTGTTGTTCTGTTTTCCCAGAAGTCTTTCAAATTACAGAGCTTATCTAGTACCTATAAATTAGTTTCATTGTCTGGATACCGTGCTGTAGTTATAACTCAGTAAATGGTAATATCAGGTATGACATATATATTGCTTAAAATAATGGACAGTGAAAAGCTAAATGGAAAATTGTATTTAGTTAATTTTCGACAAGATCTTTTTGCAAAATTCCACGATAGATCCCACCTTTGATTTTGGTATTGCGGGTGAGCTTACTTATAGTAATAATTCAATAGGAATATATTGGCTGCAAAACTTATTCCAGTAATACGGCTTTTTTATAGGAGTAGCACAGAGTATTGTTGGTGCCAGCGTTAAGGTTGAAAAAGTCCAAAACAAGCTACTCATAAGAAAATCGTAGAATACCAACCTCAAGAAGTTATCCATTGAGTTTATGCGGTCATCTCAATAGGCTTGCAAGATCTTCGTTACTGGTCTGATTTCGTTTTCAGGATCATTATTTAGGAAATGTACATTTTCAGTGAGGGAAATCGAGAAATTTAACACACACTTCTTATAGTATTCAATTAATAATGGGATTGGGTACTATATTTTCTGTCGAAATCTTAACGTACGGCATAATTTGATACCCTTATAGTAGTAAATATTTTAAAAATCAATTCAGCTCTACATGGTCTTGTATTTAAACGTCTTGACAGCGTGGATAACTCACAAAGAAATCATCGTTATAGAAAGTTAAGTGTAAAGCTTTGAGAATGAGCTTCTTACTATTTATTAGTTATTTACCGAATATGTGTTTACTAATGTAAACATTTTATTCTGACCGACTTAAGTAAAGTTTATTCATTTATTTAAACACACAAACATTGGTACAAAAGGGCACCGAATAGATATGCACCACATAAGCCATTCGATTTTTAGGAGAACCCGGGTGCTCAAAATAAAGCAGGTGATTTTCTTAGGGGGCCACACTCGAAGCCTTTCAACTAAAGGTTTGATCCACAAGACAATGAAGCAACGTCAGGAGATGCAGTCCCACGACCAACAGTTGGTTCATACGCCATTTGTTTCTTCAAGATGCTGGATCCCATGTATATCATTGGTTTGAGATGAGAGTTTTCCAACTCCCCTAGGTAAACTCTTCGTGTCCACCAACGTGTTTAAAGTGCCGGACATTCACTTTTTCATCCTCTCAATTTCGTAAAGAACACCCGTGATATGAGAAGGAAATGAGTAGGACTTCCCTGATAGTAGTTGTATACATGTGTCTATATCAGAGCATTACGAGAGGTAGAGTTGACTCGCACCACCCTGAGCTGTACAAAGTCATTTGTTGGGGGGGGGCAAGTAAAATTAGTATCACTAGAAACTCTGCTACTTATATCTTTCTGGTTAAGTCATTTAACACTAAACGTATGGTAATTTCATCATTGTGTTTTTTTTGTTCTCTTTGATTTTATAGATTTTAAATGATTCATTTATTTACTCATGTAAATAAACAATTAATTCATCATCAACAATCTATAGTGTTTTATCAAATTAGAAATAAAAAATATTATCGTCATTGGTGGATTCCATTTCATTTGAATGATTATCAAACAATCACACAATCTAAATTAAATTCTTATGATCAATGGAATCAAGAATGGCTTCATTCAAATCTTCCCATAGAATTAAAATATTTCGATATATCACATTTACCATCTCATTTAAATAAAAGAATAAAACCAACTAAAGAATTTTTTCAATTAATTCATTATAAAGAAAAAACAGAAGATTATCAAAGATGTTTATTTGGTCAATATGGATTACAATGTGGTATTAATCCATCTTTATTATTTATGAATGAACATGAAATAATCTATGAAAAAACTAAAGAAAATCTATTAGAAAATTCCATTCTAGAAATAGTTCATATGAATAAAGAACAAGAGAATAAAACAAGATTGAATAATGAAACATTGTAAATTGAATCTTTAATTTGTTTTAATTTTCAATTTTTTTTAGAATGTTAAAAATCAAGAAAAATTTAAATAAAATGCCTGAATTATTAAAAAAATTTCATAATCAAGAAGAGAAACAATTATCTATGAATATTATGAAAAAGGATAAAATGAAAATGTTTATGGAAGAGGTAAGTGTTGGCATATGGATCATTTTTGAATGCTTGTTTTCTTTTTTAAGGCAAGAGATCGTTTCGGTTTTTATCCAAGTAGAAAAGATCCAAAATTTATTAAATTAATTCATGAATCTGATGAACAAAATAAATTAGAACGTAAACAGAAAAAGAAATAAATAGATGTGAGTGTGTATGTTTTATAGAAATAAATTCATTTGATATTATTATTGTTGTTGTTGTTATTCTTGTTGCTTGAATCTTCCCATTGATGTTTAACATTGCAATGGATC
Source organism: Schistosoma intercalatum (assembly GCA_944470365.2). Taxonomy (NCBI): domain Eukaryota; kingdom Metazoa; phylum Platyhelminthes; class Trematoda; order Strigeidida; family Schistosomatidae; genus Schistosoma; species Schistosoma intercalatum. Next base: position 1,771,395 of record OX103729.1, read on the forward strand.
AGTTTGATATTGGCATATGTGCCATCTTGTGCGTATTGCCTTCATCCACAAGTTTTATAAGCAAAGGTGGATAGGGACTAGTAGTGGAATCTAGGCCCCTAAATGCCCTGGTATGGCCGACAGTGGGGAGAGTCCGCTCTCCCTCTTCACATGCTTGCACATGGCCACGCGTACACAACCTCTGCCAGGGAAGTCCTACTCATTGCCTTCTCGTGGTGGGGGTGTTGTTTACGAAATTGAAAGGACAAAAGCCGAATGCCCGACAATTTAACCGGATTCCAAACCAATGGTGCACATGGGCTCCAGTATCCTGAAGGAACAAATGGAGTATGAAGCAATTGTTAGTCACCGGCTTCCATGGGACTACATCTTCTTACGATGCCCCACTGTCTTGTAGATCAGACGTTCAGGTCAAAGGCTCCGGATGTGGCCCCCTAAGAAAACCACCTGTTTCGATCTGGGCACCCGAGCAGTATCACAGCCCTCACACAAAGTGTGGCGCATATATATTTGGTGCCCTCTTGTATCAATATTTATGTGTTCAAATAATATTTAAAAAAGTGGAGTCTAGAATGCGTGCCTCATCCTGTTTGGGACTCGTTAGTTGAATGTACTTGCATCTCAGAGTTGATGTTTACTCTGACACTCGAACCCAGTACCATTCACTTCAAACGCCATCACGTTATTGTGACGACGGACCACGGGTGAACTCGAGGAAGCTCAGAAGGAACTGAAGATATTCCATCCAACCACCTTTTGGAAGAATATCCTAGAAATCCTACGTGTAGCTTCCCGATTGGACAATGCTAATAACCCCCTGTATGCAGATTGGAGGACTGTAATGATGATTTCATTTTTACTAAAAACTATAAATACCTGACAATTTTGTACTATAATTGACACTGTCTGGTTATAATATTCCTTCCATTGGTCTTCTGTCTTCTCATTGCGACTTGGAAGGGTTCTGGCGCTCTAGTACTCACGTTATACTCGGTATATCAAGAACAACCTTCTAGATATAACAGTTGTCCACTCAGCTACTGAGACCTGAAATATATTTTTCTTTTATAAACATACCTTATATATATATTACAACATTCGTTAGCCCACCAGGGTGCTTGGTACCTGTGTGGTTGTGCCACAGGATTGAGCGGTACTATTCAGATTGTAGCGTTAAAGCCTATACGGTGTCTGGTTCTCCTGTGAAGCGAGATTGAAATGTACTGCTCGGTTTATAAAATTTGAGCCTGGGCGGTTTCTGGCTCTCCTGTTAAACGGGGTTAAGCTGTACTGTTTGGGTTGTCACGTGAAAGTCTGATTCTACTGAAAACCAATGTAAAATTACCCTGGCCCACAAGGGTATATTATATAACTATGAACAACAGTCGGGTTGTTCGTCTCTAAACTAGAACGTTTGCGTATATGTTATGTGATTGTACAACTCAGAATCGGTAGTAATGACGTAAATATATTCGCTTTGTCTTATCTTAGTTTTAAAATTATCTGATACTTTTCCTCCCTCCAAATCGCATTGTCTATCTCTATTCTTCTATTAATAATAATACTGTTGCTACATTTAGTACTCTGGCATTCATCTTGACAATTTCATTTTAACTGTGTTGACACTATGTGACTGCTTGGACCGAAGCACCTATATCTCAGGTTCTACGCTGTTTATGACAGAAGATACATGATATTAGTGTATTGCTACTTAGTTTGAAGTGTAAATTATTTGTATATACCTGTAATTCAATAGTTGGGAAGTGAGATTAGTTCACACGTATACATTAATTTCATTCTAATAGATTATTTCGATTAAGTTAATTCATCTACCAGGTGCTTGGCTATGAGCTACACCTTAAGTGAGGACTAATGATACTACCCAGCTAATTAAACCAAAGTAGTTGTGGCGGGACTGAGTGGCGGAAAGTCAAACTCTGATCATTAGCATACTGCTTGGAAGTAGTTATTCTACATCTCCTCTTCACAAATCTAAACTAATATAAAATGATGCTTACAGTATACTTTTCTTCGGAAGTGGAATTGTTTAGGAAGTTGATCGAAAACATACAGTAGGAAAGCTATGTATGATGTATAGACAACAAAAACATTATTTGAACCGGATCGCAATTAATAAAGCTGTATAAAGATGATGTATGAAAACAATGAGTGATTGCGAACCCAGTGTTTCCTTCATCTTTTAAATTCTTAGCCATAAATCATTTTATTTTCTCGACTTCCCACTTATGACATTTTTTACCCCTGACTTCTCATGCTACTAACCTCCTCTATCACTATTTTGAGCTGTGGAAACTCGCTCCATTAAACAACGAAGTACAAACGTGTTCTCTGTTTCGAGTTACAGCTTAAACATAAGGACTATTGATATCACTAAAATGGGTGCAACAATTGGTTTGTCTCCATAAACACCATTCCACATGCGTTCATATAAGACCTAAAGCCGTCTACGAATGATCAATGACTTGAATTGTAAACCATTTTTAACTGTGATTTCTCAATTTGAAAAAGCTGACTTACGGAGTATAGTCGCGTAAGTTCAATATATGGAAACTTGTATTGCTACACATTCTTACCAGATCTGCTACCAACGACTAATGGTCTAAAACTTTTTGCCTCATATTTCGACATAAGTAGTTGTGCGCTAGGAAGTAGCTCATTCTGACATTTTAATGAGCGTAACTATATATTCCATATCGAACAAAACATCCCTGTAGAGTCCTATGTGATTATTGAGGAATAAAAATTATTCTTATAGTTTTATCATTGGTTTCTCATGGTTGTTTATAGCTTTAGAAGATACATCTTATCATCATAAGAATACCTCAATACTTTACGGCACATGGGACAGAATTATATCCGAACAGTTCTCCGTAAATTTCTCTAGTTCTATCAACGATTTCAACCATAAAACTTATTGTATATCTGTTACTTATTAATAAAAAGGTGATATTCTCCTCAATGAGTTGTCGGGCTTAAACTCCGCCTAATACTTGTTCAGCCTGTATCACAAACCAGTCATTTCCCCTCTACTCATATTCAACTTGGTGATCCTAAGAGGGCAAGTATTCACACATGATAGAGCGACGTTGCCAACTAATCAAAAACTAGTATTAAATATCTGACATGTGGTAATTCCATATAGCAGTCCTAAGAACATATTCAATAAAAACCTTTCTGTGTAATAAGTTCTTAGCAAAACATGCTGACAATATGAAAGACATGACCCATAGGGTCATAAGAACTATAGGACGGAAGATTTGTTCTAGATTCTACTACTAACCACCATCCATGTCTGTTTATAATGCCTATGACTTAATGGCACTCTACACAGTATACACATAGGCTGATCATTTACAAGATTGAAGCAACCAACAGAAGAACTATGTTTTATCCAACTCCCTGGAATACGTCTATCAAATGGTGTAATCAATTTGCGGAGTAGATTAGTCAACATGATGGAACAACATACTTTTTGTGATTAATAGCTGATAATATTACTGTATGAAATGGGAACTATCCCCCAAACAAAGATACAGTCATAGATGCTTTTTTATTCAAAAGAAAACATCAGATTAGTTACATAAGTTGTTCTTATTTTTCATTTAGTAAATAAGTATGATAGTAGTGATGTGTAGATAAAAAAAATGGGAAAAAAGTGTGAAATGCACATTGAATATAAATCTATTCATTTTCAATGGTCAGTGGAAGTTCTTCATCATTGTAAATATTCTCAGCCTGAAATAATAAACACAGAGAAATATGCAAACACTGAATTAGTTGAGTTACAACACGTTTCTCTTTCACTATCGAGTAGTCTAATATAACTCATCCAAAAATTTGTACATATTTGTGTAATGGACTTTTCGACTTACATTTTATGCGTGAGAACTAATGATACCACCGGTACTACTACTATTACTACTCTACTACCCGGATGCATAAACAGAAACACGTAGGTCTAGACTCGCACTTTTGACCTAATGGTTGAATGTTGAACACCTTAATCACTCAGAGACCATTATATGATAGATCCTGTCAGTAGTAACATTCCCAATTTTCAAAAAAGGTGAATAATGATACTGATCTCAATCACATTAGTAAAATCAGTCCAGATTATATGTACATTGGATAAGAATAAATCTGAAGGTTTAGGACTTTTCGTTAGTTACTTTAGATTGCTTGATAGTGGTAAGAAAGTATAATGGTGATATTAAAACAACCAATTTTTTCAACCACTTGTAACACGGCAATGTCGGTGACCCGTTGAGTACGCAAACCATTGGCCTTTGAATCGAAAGGTATTGGGTTTAACTCTTAATGTGAATGTCAACCTTGGTATGCAGGTACGAACGGCTGACGAGTTTCAGTTATGACAAGACGCGCATCCTTGTCTTCACTGCTGGCTACAACCGATCCATGATGATGTGTGATAAAATAGCTGTTTAGGACGCATACATGTTAAAAGACAGATGAAGAATTTAATCCTGAATATCAAAAAACAGGATAATTCAAAACCCAACTATGCTATAAACTAGATAAGTTCTCACAATAAGAGAAAACATACCATTTGCCACACTTGTAATATATTATCTTCAGATACGGAACAAATAACCCATGCATCATTTGGATTCCACGAAAAATCTGAGATTTTCGCTGTATGTCCACCATGAATGAACAGTAATTCCGGTGGTCCATCTTCAGCATCCTCAGCTGATTGTTCTTCACCAATTTTACTAAGATCCCAAACATGTAGACGTCGATCGGTACCTGAGCTAGCAAGAATAGTTTCATGATGTGGTGACCATTGAACCTATATAGTGATAAAGAATCAGTGAAATGACAAATACCAATTATTCTATCTGTAAACGTATTGTACATCGAAAAATACAGTATCTGCTGTGGTCACTAAAAACCAGTGTACTACTAATGAGAGAGTTAGTGAGGAAGGATGCTATCTCTCCAAGTACAACGGTATAAAGAAGTAATCAACAATCTTAATTTCATAGATTAGTTTCGCCTAGTCAACGTTTAAACGTATTCTCAGTGTATTTCAATTGTACCTGGTTACCTGATTCTCAGTATATTTTTTTCTTGTATTGATTATTTCAATGTGATCCATTATACAGACATTTTAGTCACTATAATACATTTAATTGTATTTTTATTTGTAAAACAAACTGCAAGTACATGAGAGCTAGAGATACAACACAGTTGCTCAAACCGAAGTAGGTAGGGGTGGGATTCAAAACTGGGACTTAATCGAAGAAAGTCGAATGCTTTAACCATTAAGCTACCGCTTAAAGGAAAATATGAAATAGCCTATAACTTTGCATGTCATTCTTGTGTACGAGCCATGCTAATGTTTTATATCTAAATGTTAATATGTACAGCTGAGGGGAATAATAACAACAACAACTTTCCTTCATAAGCTTGTTCTGTATAGAAACAACCGTTAATTTTTTATAAATAACTTACTTGAAATATTTCATCTTTATGCGATTCAAATGAATGTAACTTCATTTGTAAACTACGTAAATCCCATAGTGCAACAGTTCGATCAGCACTACCAGTGGCTAATATATATTCACTAAATGGATTAAATGATAAACAATTAACTTCAGCTAAATGTGAATCAACTGTATGACTAGGACGTGTTGTACAACCACTACGTGTATCCCATATCATAAGTTTTTTATCATCAGCAACTGAACCAAATATAGATTCATGTAATGGATGCCAACTGACATCTTCTACAACACTTGTATGACCAGTGAATATAGTTTGAGCGTCTATAATACGACCTTCTTTTGGAGTTGCATTAATATCCCACATACAAATAGTCTATAATAAACGGAAATAAAATGGGAATATACATAAATTGTTCGATTCTATTGAGGGAAAAAAAACCCAACGAATCTCGATCAATTCAACACGAAATAATGAAACCTGAAAGAGATTCTAATGACATCATTAAAGGAGTGAAAATGAAATACTGTCAACATTTTATGTTAGAAATTAAGTATCTGAGTATAGTATTTGTCTAATTTAACTGTTTATCAAGTATAGACTTCATATACTCGTCTGTGAATAGCAATATCCAACTGATTGAACTGAAGTAGATAAGATGAAACTCGAGCCTGTGACATACCAGTTAAAGACGGGCACTTTGAGGAGTAAGTTATCGTTTGCCATCAAGTAATAGATTAATCTAACAAGAATGATTAAATTCATCGAATTTTACAAAGTAGAGTGGCACAGACTTGGAGTATAATGGAGGGAAAGACTGGCATCATATGAAAACAAAAAAACTAAGTCGTGGGATTATCCCCTTCCCCCAAAAGATTCAACATCGAAATAGGTTAGGTTAAGGGAAAGAAACTGACTAATCAATTCCTTGTTGAGAATAAAATCTATCCAATTTTGTTGTTCATGAGTTAAAGTGATCATGGCGGATACTTCTTAGCGCATGATAAATTTGAAGTTAAAGAGGGAGATTACAGACAGATAGATATACATAAACAAATGGAAGGAATGTAATGGATTTAATTTACCGCAGCTAATACAAAGACAGTGAGAAAAAAATTAAGATGGGGAAACTAAGGTTATCTTCAATGGGAGTTTAAACATACCAAATAATAAATAAAATCCTAACCAAGAAACATGCCCCCTCCAAACGAAAAGCGAATGCCTGACGCTTTAACAGGGGTTGGTGGATGTGGAGGATTCATCTAGGGGAGTTGAAAAACCCTCATTTCAAACCAATGGTGAATATGCATTCCAGTATCCTCAGCGAACAAATGGCGTATGAACCAGTTGTTGGTCACCGGCTACCAAAAGACTGCATCTCCAAACGTTGTTTCAATGCCGTGTGGATTAGACCTTTAAGTCAAAGGCTCCGGGTGTGGCCCCCTAAGAAAATCACCTGCTTCGGTCTGGACACCCGGGCAGTATCCCAGCCCTCATAAAAATCGAATGACTTATGTGGCGCATATCTGTTTGGTGCCTCCTTATACCAATGTTTATGTGTTTAAATAAATAAATAATTTACGTGACTTAGTGAAAACAGATAAGAACTATATGTCCTCTCTTTTTTACCCGTTTAACCCTCCTTTTATCAACTTATATGTGAGAACAATAAATAAATAACAAATTTAAGTTTGTTTTACCACAAACAAAACTACATGGAACAGAAAATAAGAAAAAATAAGAAACGTACATAATCATCCGATGCAGACAACAAATAACCATTTAAATTTGGATTCCATGATAAACCATAACCTTCTTTTTGATGCCCTCTTAAACGTAATTCCGGTCGACATACACCAGATGGATCAGGTTTACTTGGATGTTTGGTATAATCAAACACCAAAACATCAGAACTAGGCGTTTTAGTAGCGATTACACATGGATTCTGTGGCATATAACGAGCTCGATTTACTTCACCCTCGTGATTGATTTTTATATTGATCTCAATTTTACCGGTTACTGCACCAAACCCACCGAACTCTGATTTTTTTGTGTGGGAAAAAATGGATTTATGAAAAGGAATCAATTAAATGGATAATGTAACATGATAACTAACTAAAAGTTTATATACTCTTACTTTGGTGCTATATAATTATGTGTTAAGATCTTGTGTGAATACTAAATTGGGTGAGTTTAGAATGTGTGGACATATAATCGAGTATTAAACATAACTCGACAAGAACACCACATTCACTAGTAAAACCAATCATAATCAATGTGCAACCTGGGAACATGTGTACGTTTACCCAAGTTGTTATACCACAACATTAGCAGGGTGAAATGAAATTAACAAGACTAATATACAGGAGTCTAAATGAGAAACAATAGTAGTAGTATTAGTGATGTTAAAAAAAAACAAGATGGGGAAAAATGAGTAAATTAGTGAAATGAAATATATAACATGATTTTGAAATTGATGCAGAACCATGTCACCTAACGTCCCTAATAACTGGGTATGCTAGTCGTGCGGAAAACAACCGGGTAGACTGCATCTGTTAACATAGCTCAGATCAAAAACCAGTAACTCATGTAATGTTTTGTTTTGACTATCTGGAGCTTTTTTCCTACAATACCCAATACGATGCGTTGATGCCGTACAAAATACATGTCCCAACCACTTCAGTTGATGAAGTTTGATAACTCCATCAACCGACTGTCAGGTACCCTATTGCTTAACATTGCAGCAATTCTCACTCGATCATTTCACGATATGAGAATGGTTAAAGATAAATATCATTAAAAACCTGCAACCTATGCATATCTTTTGCTTTCACAAATCATGTTTCGCAACCTTAAGGTAAAGTAGAAGAATATTTCGCCTACAATACAAGTGAAGCAAGCTTACAAAAGTTAAGAGAGCTTTCCGAACCCTTGCCAAGATTTCGTTAGACACCAACTCATCAGAGTAAAAAGGACCCCTCAAGATAAGTGATGATTAACGCATTCAACTACTTTACTTCCTGCAATTAATCTAGCCGACGACATAGACTTGTATTCAAAGGTGGAAAATGTATTCCACACATACTTGCATTGCTCTTTAAGGTAATCAAAAGAATATATTTTCCCGGTTTATTCAACAAATGAGCCTATTATCAGCGTGTCCTATATCAATAAGTGAATCAATCACTTTATATGATTAGAGATAGAATCAAATAAGAAGTAATTAATGTACTTTCACTAATATGACTTCAAACTATTCGAGTAAAAGACATACGAAAACACACTAACAATCCCACCAAAAAAATCTGCTGGTATGGATAGTTATTATTTAGAAAATGCTTTGACATAGTAGTTAAAGCATTAGATTTTTAAACCGACTTGTTATAGATTCAGAGTCTATCACGTTTAGTAATTTGTTTTCAACAGTTGAGACTTCACAAGATACAGAACAATGTTAACTTCACATAGTCTCTTAAGTCTCCGCTTCGAAATACATGCTCAGTCAGTCAGTAACAACGTAGAATTTCGTACGTACGTACATCAGTTTGAGTTGCCATACCACAATAGCACAGAGATACAGTTGTCGATTCAAATCCCGTAGTGGTAGAGGTGCTCAAATAACTTCACAATCTATGAAATCTGAAAAATTAAAGGATGATAATTATTAATTAACCTGACTGATTCATACACAACGGGACACTATACTACTTCATTCCAATGATTCTTCGAGTAAACAATTTCAAGATAATTTAATCATAGACTACATTATATAAATCAATTTAACTTACCACCACGTTCAACATCATAACTATTAGGATCAAACTGGGCATTATCATTTGGCATATGAACACTAGCAATAAGTAAGTGATTTTGTTCATCAGATGTATGAGTTCCCAAGATAAGTCGATGAATAGAAAAATCTTTACCTTCTGGTCTATGAAAGTATATATGAATAATAAGTAGACAATTAGATTTGAATAATGCCCATGTATAAACATACTATGTGTTCATTTTTAATGAACGGAGAATGTTATATCAAGAATTCATACACAGATGATACTCAGAAGTATAATTAGATTTCCAACATAAATTATTAAAAAAATTATTTCATAAGTATGACAATGTTGATTTAATGATCTTGATGGCAGAAAAAGCCCATTTTCTAATGATATTTTAGGAGTGCACATGGAACAAAAATCGAAGATACACGAATGGAACTCATAACTGTTCATGATTGTTATTTAGACTTTTGGTTAGCCTAGATCTGATTTGTGTTCGTTCGTTATCGTGTTCAGAGCTTGATGAGATGATTTTACGAGAATCTATCAGTACAATAGAAATTCATTGATTTTTCATAACCCTTTGGTTCAAATTATTAATAGATGTCACGACTATTTGTATATCTTTCTAAGTAACATCTAGGTCAGCCTCGATTTCAGAACTACCTAAGTGTGACATCAGTTGTTCCTGGAATTTACCTTGAGCTTTCTCATCGCTGAGTTCAACACTAAGGGGTCTTCTTAGTGTGGCTTTCCTGAGTCCAGTGGAGCGCAAGCAAATTCGTGCTTGTATTAAATCATTATCAGAGTCTAAACATGTACTCCAGAACGAGCAACAGTCTTCTATTGAGCCTCTTCAACGATGACTGATGGCAATATGGTCTATTTGAGTTCATCATTGGTTTTGGTGCAGAGGAACACCATGTTAGACGATGTCTTTTCATGCACCGACTACCACTACTTGGCTGTCCAAACAGAATTAGGTGGAGAGGGGTTCGAGCCAGGAAGTTAGTGGCTGAAAGTCGAACACTTTAACCACTAAGCCACCGCCTCACACATACGAATCGATGGATTTCTTAAATTTTGATAGTCCTATCACCTGTGAATTATTTTTCACCGTCTAGTTCGCTTAATTTCTCTGTTTGAGATTTATTCCGATACTGATAAACGGGAGAAATTAAACCTTTTTTTAATCTTAATAGGTTTACTATCTTCTATGAAATCTGGTTAGTCAATAGTTTTTGAAATAAACTGCAAGTCTATACATTTTAGCTACATACTTTTCGAACAGGCACAAGCATGCTATGCAACAATAAGGAATCAACAAGGACGCTCAGAGTTCTTAAGATAGTAATTATACACAATTGGGCTATCCCATACTTTGAACAACCAAGAAATTGGACGTGATTAATAGACGACTGATAGCTTACCTTGTGACTTCAGGTAACCATTGAGCTGTAAGGCTTGGCCATTCCAGGGCGTGAGTCATAACCATATCATACAGGAAAGGAGTATTCTTTTTCCAAATTTTATATTCTTCATTAATAACACGTTCTTCCACACCATCTTCGTAACCTGCACAGAATAAAAGTGAGGTGAACCGACGGTCAATCGTATATCAACGGGTTAGATTATATATAATGTGATGTCTGAAAATATTCCTGTATGAGTTCGACTAAATAAACCAAAGTAAACTCTAGTCGGTAAATATCACATGTGACGTAGAACTCGGCACATATGTGCATCAGTTAAAACTGTCACATAAAATAAGCACAGTGAAATGAGATTAATGTAATCCCAAATCCGATTGATTCATCCATAAATTATAGTCTCGCCCATCTACGGATCCAGAATCTAAGGGAATACATAGTAAGTGCATCTGCGCTGTTGCGAATTATTATGAGTTATATCGGCAAGTATCTAACCATTGGTTGCAATAACTGTGTAAAACTCAAACTGATCGTCTGTACATGGTTCAGTCCAACAAAGAATGGTTTCACGAACTGCTGTTTTGAATTATTGGCCTATAGCTTTCTTTAAACCTAATAAGCCAAACAGTATCGCCAATCGAAGTAGGAGGTACGTATAACATGTTCCAACTACCCTATCTGATAAATATTTATTGCCTTACCAACTAATGTGCCACCTTTACTTAGCACCCTATGCCTAACCTCAAAATTGCCTAGTTGATAGCCCCAACAAGTACAACCAACACTTTGGAGACACCAACGGTTGAGCACTTTATTTATTTATTTATTTGGACACATGAATCTTGGTACAGGGGAGCGCCAATATATATGCGCCACACAAAACAATGAAAATTCGAGAGGAATACAAAGAAAAAAAAGCTAAGGAGCGCAACAATAAAAGAGAGGACAATAACGAAGAGATTGGTGTAAGGTAATGTGCTAGTAATCAGGGAACGCAAAGGTACAATCTGAAGAAATCTTTCAGGTAAGGGAGACAGAACCACTTTTTATGAAGAAAGTAAAAGAAGGTTACAGCAGGATCGCCACTGGCTTCTATTCTGAGCCATATCTGATAACGTCTCTAGCCACTGTATAGCACCATCTCTCAGACCCCAACCAGGGAGTCGTGAAGAATCAACACACACCAGTCCTTTGCAGCTTTCTTTCATGCCACGACACCATGTCATGCACTGACCACCTCTCCGCTTCTTCCAACCAGTCCCAGAGTCGGCAAATAATGCACGACGTGGAATTCTCTGGGACGACATTCGGAGGACATGTCCAAGCCACCGAAGTCGGTGTTTCAACATGGTGACACCAATTGAGTTATCATCTCTGTGCCCGAACACACGATGCCGAACCTCTGCATTACTGACATGGTGTTGCCACTGAATGTCAGCAATCCTTCGGAGACAGCGATGATCGAACACAGAGAGTCGTCTAACGTCCTCAACTCGGAGAGGCCAGGTTCCACAAGCATAGAGCAAAACTGCTCTCACCGACGCGTTGTAGATCCGACCTTTTACGGCCAGACTAACATCACGAAGGCGCCATAGATGGCCCAGATTGGCATAAGCCACTCTGGCTTTCACTATTCGTGCATTGATCTCATCACTCACACCCCCACCAGCACTTATACAGCTACCCAGATACACGAACTTCTCGACTACGTCTATCTGCTCACCGTCCAGGGTGAGTACAGGATTGGAATCCTGCCAGTCTTGTAGAAGTACTTTGCGCTTCGAAGGTGCAAAGCACATACCATACCTACGCACACTGATTGCCAACTGATTAAGTGCGGATTGCATGCCTTGGGCATTATCGCACAGTAAGACAATATCGTCCGCATACTCGAGGTCGAGAAGTCTTTCTCCAGGCAACAGATCCACACCACCATTACTTACATTCATCAGAGCTGTTTCCAGAATGTCATCGATGGCAAAGTTGAAGAGGAATGGTGAGATTGGGCAACCCTGCCTAACCCCACTACTCGAATGGAACAATGGAGAAAGGTGGTTGTATGCCCTCACTCTGCCTGAGGTGTTTTTATACAGGGCTTTTAGGATGTTAATAAACTTCTCAGGCACACCCTTCTTCAATAGACAATCCCAGAGAACAGTCCTATCCAACGAATCAAAGGCAGCCCTGATGTCAAGAAACACTACGATTGCTGGCCTTTGAAAAGTATGGCGGTGTTCTAACATTTGGCGGAGGGTGAAGATATGATCAATACATCCTCGACCAGAACGAAACCCAGCCTGCTCCTCGCGAGTCAATCTTTCTCGGGTTTTGAACAACCTACGAAGTATGACGGAAGCCAATAGCTTGGACGCAATCGGAAGTAAACTTATCCCCCGATAGTTGTTCCAGGAACGACGTGAACCTTTTTAAAGATAGGGACAACTATCGACTCATTCCATGACGTTGGCACACTCTCTAGTTCCCAAACCTTTGTGAACAACGTCGTCAATTCCTTAGTCAAAAAGTCACCACCATCTTTAAAAAGAGCCGGAGGTAAGTCATCTGGGCCAGGTGATTTGTATCGCTTCAAGAGTTGGAGTTCCTTGCGGACTTCCTCCTCGTTTGGTGGATCAGTCGTCACCGGCCATGGAGGGCAGGACAGTCTGACTGATGTTGCCGGAGCAGCATGCCAGTTGAACTGCCCTTCGAAAAATTCTGCCCGCCGTCCAAGACGTCGATGGATGTTAGTGATTGGCATCCCATCATCCTCGCAGATTGTTTCACTCACACCAGACTTCTTGCTGCCAGTGGCTCGGATGAGCTGGAAGAGCTTCCGGTAATTACCAGATGCAGCTGCTGCCCCCTGAATGCCCTGGTACGGCCGAGAGTGGGGAGAGTCCGCTCTCCCTCTCGAAATACTCTCACACGGCCACGCGTATACAGCCTCTGCCAGGGAAGTCCTACTCATTGCCTTCTCGTGGCGGGGGTGTTGTTTACGAAAATGAGAGGACGAAAAGCGAATGTCCGGCGCTTTAACCGGATTCCAAATCAATGGTGCACATGGGCTCCAGTATCCTGCGGGAACGAATGGCGTATGAACCAATCGTTGGTCACCGGCTACCATGGGACTGCATCTCCTTACGATGCTCCACTGCCTTGTGGGTTAGACCTTTAGGTCAAAGGCTCGGGGTGTGGCCCCCTAAGATAACCACCTGCTTCGGTTTGGGCACCCGGGCAGTATCACAGCCCACACACACAAATGATGAACTCTTTATGTCTATGGAAATTACTTTTGTCGCTTTGAAAAACAATCAATTGATTCAAATTATGATCACTACAATTATTGTCATTATTAATACTAATATTATTATTACTACTATTATTGTCATTATTGTTATTATTATCCTTATTATTATTATTTTCCACATTATTCACCTTCTTTTATACTTATACAGCGGCTCGTCTTTGGTGGAATTCCGACTGTATCTAAACGTTCTCGAGTCACTGTCCGGTTGAAAATTGTATGTTACCACCGAATACGAGGACTGAAGCAGATTTTCTGAAACCACGTGCACCATTCAAACTGGCTGCCTTCAACGTTCGCACATTTATGCAGGTCGGACAACAGATAGGGCTGGCTATGTCTTTGGAAAGTCTTAATATCGACGTGTGTTGTCTATCCGAGACCCGTATTCAAGACTCTGGCGAAGTACTACAAATTCGATCTCCATCTGTCGCTTCGAAAAGCTTGTTTTACGTGCGCTTATCCGGGGACCCTGTGGCATCTTCGTCTGGTCTTGCTGGCGTTGGTGTCGCACTAAGCGCTAGAGCTGAGGCAGCACTAGTCGATTGGATCCCCATTAACAGTCGGTTATGTGCTGTTAGATTAGAAAGTTCCATCAAAGTGAGAAGAAATCGGCGTGAGAAACGATGTCTTTTCGTCATCTCCGCCTATGCCCCGACAGATTGCAGCCCGGATGCAATCAAGGATGAGTTTTACCACCAGTTATCAGTTCTTCTCCAGAAAGTGCGTTCGACAGATATTGTAGTACTAGCCGGAGACTTGAATGCTCAGGTCGGGCGTCTAGGCACAGAAGAGAGTCGTTTAGGTGGCCGATGGGGACTCGTTGGTCGCAGGTCAGATAACGGGGACCGTCTACTGCAACTTTGCACAGACCACAACCTGTTTCTGGCTAGCACTAACTTTCGGCACAGTCATCGCCGATGTGCCACCTGGCGTCCTCCCTCTGCATCTCAAGCCTGGACTCAGATTGATCACATCGCGATCAGCTACCGCTGGCGTGGTTGTGTACAAGACTGTCACTCCTTTTGGAGTACCTATCTGGACTCTGACCATGCCTTGGTCTGCGCCAATCTTGCCTTACTTTTCAGTGGACAACGAAGTGACCGCCATCAACGGATTGATATTAGCAAGCTGGTTGCAACTTCTGTTGCAAATAAGTATCGAACCGAGCTAGCCTCTAGGCTAGCTACCACTCCACCGAAAAGTATAGATGAGCATTGGTTGCAATTGCATGACGCCATGAAAATGGCGGGAACAGTCAGTTGTGGGTTTGCGAAACGTCCCGCTTTTAAGCACTGGGTTTCTTCTGGTTCCTTACAACTCATTGAAGCCCGTCGGTCTACTCCGGGTAACCGTGAGTTTGACCATAAACGAAGGATTTTACGTAAGGAAATCGGGCAAAGCTTGCGTAAGGACCGAGAAGCCTGGTGGTCGATGCGTGCTAATGAGCTGGAAGCAACAGCTGCATCTGGTAATTACCGGAAGCTCTTCCAGCTCATCCGAGCCACTGGCAGCAAGAAGTCTGGTGTGAGTGAAACAATCTGCGAGGATGATAGGATGCCAATCACTAACATCCATCGACGTCTTGGACGATGGGCAGAATTTTTCGAAGGGCAGTTCAACTGGCCTGCTGCTCCGGCAACATCGGTCAGACTGTCCTGCCCTCCATGGCCGGTGACGACTGATCCACCAAATGAGGAGGAAGTCCGCAAGGAACTCCAACTCTTGAAGCGTTACAAATCACCTGGCCCAGATGACTTACCTCCGGCTCTTTTTAAAGATGGTGGTGACTTTTTGACTAAGGAATTGACGACGTTGTTTACAAAGGTTTGGGAACTAGAGAGTGTGCCAACGTCATGGAATGAGTCGATAGTTGTCCCTATCTTTAAAAAGGGTTCACGTCGTTCTTGTAACAACTATCGGGGGATAAGTTTACTTCCGATTGCGTCCAAGCTATTGGCTTCCGTCATTCTTCGTAGGTTGTTCAAAACCCGAGAAAGATTGACTCGCGAGGAGCAGGCTGGGTTTCGTTCTGGTCGAGGATGTATTGATCATATCTTCACCCTCCGCCAAATGTTAGAACACCGCCATACTTTTCAAAGGCCAACAATCGTAGTGTTTCTTGACATCAGGGCTGCCTTTGATTCGTTGGATAGGACTGTTCTCTGGGATTGTCTATTGAAGAAGGGTGTGCCTGAGAAGTTTATTAACATCCTAAAAGCCCTGTATAAAAACACCTCAGGCAGAGTGAGGGCATACAACCACCTTTCTCCATTGTTCCATTCGAGTAGTGGGGTTAGGCAGGGTTGCCCAATCTCACCATTCCTCTTCAACTTTGCCATCGATGACATTCTGGAAACAGCTCTGATGAATGTAAGTAATGGTGGTGTGGATCTGTTGCCTGGAGAAAGACTTCTCGACCTCGAGTATGCGGACGATATTGTCTTACTGTGCGATAATGCCCAAGGCATGCAATCCGCACTTAATCAGTTGGCAATCAGTGTGCGTAGGTATGGTATGTGCTTTGCACCTTCGAAGCGCAAAGTACTTCTACAAGACTGGCAGGATTCCAATCCTGTACTCACCCTGGACGGTGAGCAGATAGACGTAGTTGAGAAGTTCGTGTATCTGGGTAGCTGCATAAGTGCTGGTGGGGGTGTGAGTGATGAGATCAATGCACGAATAGTGAAAGCCAGAGTGGCTTATGCCAATCTGGGCCACCTTTGGCGCCTTCGTGATGTTAGTCTGGCTGTAAAAGGTCGGATCTACAACGCGTCGGTGAGAGCAGTTTTGCTCTATGCTTGTGAAACCTGGCCTCTCCGAGTTGAGGACGTTAGACGACTCTCTGTGTTCGATCATCGCTGTCTCCGAAGGATTGCTGACATTCAGTGGCAACACCATGTCAGTAATGCAGAGGTTCGGCATCGTGTGTTCGGGCACAGAGATGATAACTCAATTGGTGTCACCATGTTGAAACACCGACTTCGGTGGCTTGGACATGTCCTCCGAATGTCGTCCCAGAGAATTCCACGTCGTGCATTATTTGCCGACTCTGGGACTGGTTGGAAGAAGCGGAGAGGTGGTCAGTGCATGACATGGTGTCGTGGCATGAAAGAAAGCTGCATAGGACTGGCTTGTGTTGGTCCTTCACGACTCCCTGGCTGGGGTCCGAGAGATGGTGCTACACAGTGGCTAGAGACGTTATCAGATATGGCTCAGAATAGAAGCCAGTGGCGATCCTGCTGTAACCTTCTTTTACTTTCTTCATAAAAAGTGGTTGTGTCTCCTTTACCTGAAAGATTTCTTCTTATTGTACCTCTTCATCATTACTCTCTTTTTCTTTTGCGTTCCTTAGTTTTTTTTTCTTTTTACTTCTCTTCGAATTCCCATTGTTTTGTGTGGCGCATATATATTGGCGCTCTCTTGTACCAATATTTATGTGTTCAAATAAATAAATAAATAAATAAGCACGCTTCGACCACCAGGCTTCTCGGTCCTTACGCAAGCTTTGCCCGATTTCCTTACATAACATCCTTCGTTTATGGTCAAACTCACGGTCACCCGGAGCACTAGTGATCTACAAATATCCTCAGTTCTAAACGGTGATGCTTTACATTTAAAGCAGAACAGATCAGATGTAAGCGGAAGCCACATTAGACTGTAAGATAGTTAATAAAAGAAATCCTAAAAATTTTCTAGACTTTCGATAAATTATTCTCAACTTAAATACACAGAAACCTGATATGCACAAACTACCACTGGCGAAACTAAAAACTAAGAAAACCACCTGCTTCGGTCTGGGAAGCCGGGGAGTATCACACCCCTCACACAAATCGAATGATTTATGTGGCGCATATCTATTTGGTGCCTCCTTGTACCAATGATTATGTTTAAATAAATAAATAAACACTTCAGTAAGAAGTTGAGGAGTCAAGTGTTTACTCTAGAAGTCCCATATATTTTTTTGCATAAGAACTCAGCAAAAATTCATTGCATGCATTTGGTAAACCACCATCAACACGTTACTTAACTCCACTATGCACCCACTCAATTCCAATCAGATCAAAAGTAGAGCATTCATTATATCAGAACTAGTGGCAGAGTAGACATTGGATTTGCAGTTCCGAATAGAAAAAGTTAAAGAAACCACTTACTACCATGTTACGTGATGCTTCAAACCACACTGACTTTAGCAGAGTGAGACGTCCACACCATTTAAAAGGGCTCAGTTCACCACCCACACCCTGAAACTAAGCCCCCATAACCTTATTTCGACTTTGACAAAATATACAGACCGGCAGCGACTGTTCGAATGTAATAAAGGTAGCAACTGAGTTGAGAAGTGTAAAAAACCCAACGTCCAACTTCCTACTTTAAAAGACCGGTTTATACGGCTTAGTAACTACCCACTAGTAAAATGCAAGTCTGACCAGTCTGTTTTGGTCATTTTGAGGAAGGTGATTAAATGATATATGCATCACATATGTTGTGAATTAGTTAAGAGAACGTAATCCATGCCTGATACCTTGCGGTATGCTGACATGAAACTACCTTACAATGAATCCGTGAGCCAACTAATGGTTGCAAGGCAAAAACACTATAAAAGCACTATAAAACATACCTGCATCAGTTTCAGGCATTTCTGGGGAACCTGACGAAGTCGACTACAACTTATGACTTTGAATTCTAGATTGGCGCTAACGAACGGTAACTTGTACTTCAAATGGTTCAAATGGTTCAAATGGTTGTGGACGGAATAGAAGAAGCTTTCGCTTAACAGGCTTCCGTGTCTAGTAGCAGGGGATCACCAAATCCTCCAGGCAGGAACCTAGGTATGTTAACAATAAAAGAGGAAAAGAAATTGGTAAATCATAGTGCGATGCTGTCCTTGGTCCTTAAGAATAGGTCAAGTTGCCTCTTGAAGGACTCCTGAGAAGTCGCTTGGACTAGCTCGGCCGGCAGCGAGTTCCAGCTTTTGACAACTCTTAAGGAGTAGAAGTTGTGTCTACATTCCGTCTTGCTATGTTGTGTTTCCAGTTTCTGGGTGTTACCCCTTAGGTTATTATTCGAACTAAGCTTAAGTAGGTGTTTAAGAGGATGTCCAGAAGTGTTAAGAATACTATAAGCCATTAATAAATCACCTCTAAGACGCCTATATTCTAGTGGGTAAAGGTCTAGTGAACGGAGGCGTTCTTCGTAAGGCTTAGATTTGAGTCCTCGAACTGATTTCGTGGCTCGACGTTGGATACGCTCCAAAGTGACCTTGTCCTTTTGGAGTGAGGGGGGGAGTACTATGTTTCCGTACTCTAAATGGGGACGGATGAAACTATTGAAGATTGTGTGGAAAGTTCTTCCGTCAAACTGGCCAAAAATGCGCCTCAACGTTACCAGTGCAAGGTTTGCTCGGAAGGCATTTTTGTCACAGTTAGCGTAAGACTTCAAGTCATGGGGCACCAGGACTCCTAAATCTTTTTCGACTTGGGATACTACTAGAGAGGAGTTTCCTAAGTTGTAACTGTAGTTTGCGACATGTCGCAGATGGACTACTTTACACTTTGAAGTGTTAAAGGTAAGTCCGTTATCGTCTGCCCAACTTTGAAGTCGAGTCAGATCCTCTTGAAGTGCCTGTATATCGTCTTGGTTGCGTATCTCTCTCCAAAGTTTCACGTCGTCGGCAAAAAGTAATAAGTCTGATGTTACCTGTTGAGGAAGATCATTTACGTAGATCAAGAAGAGAAGAGGCCCTAGTACTGAGCCCTAGGGGACCCCACTAGGACATTCCATAGCTTGAGATAAAGTGAAATTAACCCTAACCTTAAAGTGTCGATTTTTTAGGTATGAAGTAAGCCAGTCGATTAGAGGTGGTTTGATACCTAGTCGTTTGAGCTTGTTGATAAGACACAAGTGGTTAACCTTATCAAAAGCTTTTGAGAAATCAAGGTAAATGACATCAACCTTTCCCTTGCGATCGAGGATGCTTGTCCATCTGTCCACCGCAGTCAGCAGGTTGGTTATACAAGAGTAACCCTTCCTGAAACCATGCTGTTGGGGTGAGAAGAAATTTAAGGACAGTAGGTAGTCATTTAAACCGTCGCATATCAGGGACTCCATGAGTTTTGAAGGTAACGACAGAAGAGCTACCGGCCGGTAACTTGAAGGTTCATTGCGTCGACCACCTTTGAAAATTGGTGTGATGTGAGCCAACTTCCAATTTTCCGGTAGTTTGCCTCGGCTAAGCGAGTGTGAAAACATCACGCTAAGCGGCGTTGCCAGGATTGAGGCTGCCTCCCTCAGTATGGCAGGATGAACCATATCCGGGCCAGGAGAAGTGTCAAGTCTTAAGTGCTGCAGTTTCCGGAACACCAAGTCAGCGCTTAGGTCCACTTCAGAAAGTCCTGTGGAATTGCAGATGAAACTGTCGTCGATAAAGTTGATATCAGCCGGTTGAAATGTTTGAGAGTAATGGGCCGCCAGAAGGTTGGCGGCGTCGCCATCGTTGTTGGTCGGGCCGTTAGGTCCTAGCAGTTGAGAAACTCCTGTTTTGGCTTGACGAAGAGAGGCTGCATAACGGAATAGGCTTCTAGGGTTAGAGGCGAATTTGTCCATAAGCTTTGTTTGGTACTGAAGCCTGTCTTCTCTTATAGCCTTCGTGCATGTGTTCCTGATATGTTTGTATTGCCTATACGCTCCATCGTTATTAGTTCGTTTGTATTCCGCCCAACAGTGCCGTTTGCGGCTTAGGAGGCGAAGGGTACGGTTCTTGATTACTGTAGGTGGCTTGAAGCTTTTGGGAACCGTTTGAGGAACTGAATGGTCTGTAGCACGTAAGAGCGTGTGCAGCAAGAAGTCCCAATGACCATCCACATCGATTTGAGGGTGAACATCCCAAGCCACCTGTTGTAGATGGTCATGTAGAGCTCGCACATTCAGCCGTTTAAAATTCCATCGCAAATTATTGTTGGGATACCTTAGCTTAGTTTTGATGACAAAACTGAAGGCTATGACGGCATGATCGCTCTTTCCCAGAGGAGCCAGGATTGAGAGGTTGTCGACTAGGAATTCTTCGTTAGTGAATACACAGTCTAAGCGCGATGGTGTCTGACTGTTTCTCCAACGAGTTGCCGACCTCACATTTTCATATAAGCCCAAGTTGTCGATGAGGTTGAAGAACCGAGCTTCAGTTGAGTTGTCGCCTCCAGTGTACGTGTGTTCCGCGAAGTTGACTCTAGGGAGATTAAAGTCCCCTAGAATCAGGATGTGTGTGAAACCGAGACGGATAGAGCGGGATAGTCCTTCCAGCATACGACTATCGTACTCGGTGTCGGCAGTTGGATTCCTGTAAATGACTCCGACTAGACACCTGGAAGTACTAGACAACCTTACAGAGCACCATATGGATTCCTCAAGATTGTTAAACTCGAGGTTGTGAACCTGGTGCACCTCCAAGCAAGAGCTTATGTATATGGCTACTCCGCCCCCAATTCCTATTTTTCTGTCGTTGCGGAACAAAGTCATCCCAGGTAATGCTAACTCTTGATCCGAGAACTGAGAAGATATCCAGGTTTCAGATATTCCTATCAGATGGGCCTTGCTAGCGATATTCAATATGCTTGTGACACACTAGTGTTAGATAATTTCTTCGTATTCGGCTCTTGATGTCAAGTCGTGATTCAAAGTATTCGATATATTCGAATGTTTTTAGCTCAGTTCCAAGACTAGCCTTACTTAATCGCACCTGTTACCCCTCGTCCAGGTGCATAGGCCGACCACAAGCACTCGCCATTCAACTCTGTCCTGGGCAATCCTTTCCAGTTGTTATTCATCCTATCCGTGTTTGCTTCCAATTCTCGACATAATGTGTCCTTTAGTCTTTGTAGTGTTGGTTATTATGCTAAGCCCATATACCTTATTCTAGCTTTCGGACAGCCCATTCTATTCATTCTACTCGAGTCACATTCTGACCTCGTTAATTATTCGCTTACCAATCTTGACTGTTTTTATATGAGCGCGTAGGCGTGTGTACATTTCTTATCCCGTTACTCATCACATGTCTGTAACTTACTTTTGTTTAACTACAAATATTGATTAACGATTGGTTAAATGGGAGTTGGCTTACCAGCCATCTCCACTTCGCGTCCTTTCCCTTCTCTCTATTCCATTTGCCTTATATACAAAATATATGCATTCACAAGTCTATTCTCGTTATTCGACTTATGTAATTCCGTTTTTGAATAACGCGATTTAAGTCGATGATAATATACGAGTATAAGTGATAACAAACATTCATACGACCTAATTGGAGCCAGATCCACGGGCCACTAAACCTTGCTCTTCTCCGTTTCAACTCAGGATTCCATTTTAGAACTTGCTTGAAGATGCGGTTTAGTGATTTGCGTAATGTATGTCCTATACATTTCCATCGTCTTTTCCTAAGTTCCTCTTCATTTGAAAGCTGGTTTGTTCTCTTCCATATTAGGCTGTTTCTAATGGTTTATAGTCAAAGGACATTCAGGATCTTGCGCAGACAACTATTTATAAACGCATGTATGTTTTTTGATAATGGTCGTGGTAGTTCTCGAAGTTTCAACTCCGTACAGAAGAACAAAATTTCCTGACGTTCGTAGTGAATGTTCTGATTTTTATATTGGTTGACAGTTGTTCTCAGTTCTATGTATTTTTCAGATGAAGGAATGCTGCCCTTGCTGTGCCAATCTTTGCGTTCACGTCTACATCGCATCTTTCTTGTCCATCAACGGTTCTGACTTGCTACGTGTAAGATCCCACCTCTCCAAGAGTTTCTCCACCAATTGTGATTCGATTGCTCTCCGCGTTGTATTTGGGGATCCTGCCTTTTCTTTTTTTTATGTAGAGGCCTGCTGATGAAGAGGCGACTGCTACACGGTCTGTCTTCACATGCATTTGTTATTGTTTATGGGATAAAAGAGCCAGATCATCTGCTGAAATCAAATCGTAATTTCATTTAGTTCCCTTTTTTCCAGGACATATGGAACCGATGAAATTTAAATTAATAGGCATTTTAAACATTTCATTGCTACATAATACCACATGGCTCCTTATATGAAAGACGAATATATGTTGCCGAATATAGAGAGCTATTAGAAGTGCCTACAAATGACAAGATTGTTAAGCTTAAATTTCTGACCTCATTAGTTTTAATGGACACATATAGCTGAAGGTGCTTGGTCACGCATCCATATCAGATCACGAATGAATAAGTCATGCTACCCATCGTTTTCAACTGTTATCAAGTTTAGATTAAGCGTTCCATCGACATACCGATAACCTTCCAAATAAAACTTCGAATTCCGTTTCTGACCTCGGACTTGACTAGGTTGGAACACTTCGATTCTAAATGTGCTATGAGTAAAGGCATTGTCAAATCAATAATACATGTGGCCTCTTTAGAACTATCTCATTCACTTTGCACTACCAATATATTTTCAGATTTAATGTCAACTTATCATCAAGATTTAAAAATTGCGTTCAACAACAACATGCTCTAGTGAAAGGATCAAGTCATTCGTAATACGTTCCCATGCTGCCAACTTTGAGGAAAATTTGGTCCATTTTGGGGAAGCCGCTATAGTAAATTTTAGGGAAATGAGACTAAAAACTCAAAATTTCCCCAGACCTGAGGAAATCCCCAAAATTTCCTCAAAGCTGGCAGCTTGGGTTATTATGAGAATATTGTTTATATATTTCTTATTGTTCATTGAACGGTTGTTATGACAATAAAGCTCAAGAAATATTTAAATAACAATAATATCTTGGTTTTGGTGGATTTATGTACTTAGATTCGCTTACTCCGACAGAGTAGCAAAGTAAGCTTGGGTTTCACTACTGCTTTCTCAAAACGTACATAGTGTTGCTTAATACTTTGATCGCGCTGGTTAAAAAATATCGAGATCCGATCTGATCGATTAGAGCGATCGCTTTGCATTAAAATTAATGTTAACATATGTTAACATATTTCAATTCATGTATGTATCGTAAATATATATTATAACATATTATAAGCCATAAAACTATAGTAAGTGAAGATTAGTGATATTTTATTTTTGGGGCCAGTGCTATTCCTCTTGTATGTGAATGACCGTCCTTGTCTCCTATCATCATCGGTCTTGCTATATGCTGACGATGTCAAGATATGGAGAACGATACGATGTAAGAGTGATAGCTTAGAACTTCAAAATTACCTGAAGAAGTTATCTGAATGGTCTCAAACATGGCAATTGCCGATAAATACTTCCAAGTGTGTTGTGATGCATATCGGTCATCAAGGCACAGATATATACACGATGAATAACACTGAGCTACCTGTCGTCCAGACATATGATGACTTAAGAGTTATCGTTAGTCAAGACTTAAAGACTACTGCACACTGCCGTGCAATAGCCGCCAAAAGTTTTAGAACGTTATGGTCAATACGTAGGGCTTTTAGTCATGTCGACGCTAAGACGTTTTTGACTTTGTATACAGTGTTCGTTCGTCCTAAACTTGAGTACTGCATACAAGCGGCTAGCCCCTGCTTTAAAAAAGACAGTGAGCTTCTGAAAAAGGTTCAGAGAACGGCGACTAAGCTGGTTCCCGGAATAGCGAAGCTTCCGTATGAATCTCGACTGGCCAAGCTGAACCTTTTACCGTTGTCATATCGCAGAACTAGAGGCGACTTGATTACAGTCTACAAATTGCTTAGTGATAAATTTGCACCTAACATGCCCTCATTTTTGTTGTCTTCCAAAACAGAGAATTTACGAGGACACTCCAAAAAAGTTCATAAGCCGAGAACAAATTACTTGTCAGCTGACTATCGACTTTCCCATCGAATCATCAACGAGTGGAATTCACTACCTCAGCACGTGGTTGAGGCTCCATCCGTCGGCTCTTTCAAAAGAAAGTCGGATCAACTGAGAGACCACCATTGCCAGGACTAACATAGGCCATCGAGCCTCCTGTCCTTCCCAAACTGAAACTGAAGCTGAAACTGATAAAACTATAGTAAGTGAAGATTAGTGATATTTTATTTCACACGTATATACATCCAATTTGTTGGATAAAAAAATTTCATTGTTACTTCGGAAATATTTCTAACGTAACATTCGTCATAAATGCTGATATTTATAATTGTACTTGTACTGGCGCATTGCTCGTCAGAATAAATCGCTTTGTGTTAGTCCTGCATGCGTCTACAAAGTGATGCCTCTTAATGTGTCTGGTAAGGCCGCGAAGAAAGCGTCTAAGTTTAAACTGCTGAAGGTCGATAAGAAGAAGAAGAGCATGAGGAAAGAGAGTTATGCTATCAACATCTACAAAGTTCTTCGTCAAGTTCGTCCTGACACTGGTATCCCGTCGAAAGCAATGTCAATCATGAATTCGTTTGTGAACGATATCTTTGAGCGCATTGCCACAGAAGCCAACCGACTCTCACTATATCAAGAAGTTGACAATTTCAAGCCGAGAAGTGCAGACAGCAGTTCGATTGTTGTTGCCGGGTGAATTGGCAAAGCTCGCTGTATCTAAAGGCACGAAGGCAGTGACGAAGTACAGTGGTTCTAAATTCTTAAAAATCTTGCCTCGTCCAGATTTGATTTGCATCACTAGTTGATTACACACAGTCAATCATCATCGCTGCATGGCACATGTACGTCCCTTCTTTACAACTGGATATTGATATTAGATGTCCCAGCTCCGTTGATTTCCTCCCTCATTCCAATGTATTATTTCTCCTAAGAACTATCTTCTCCATTGTTTGCCATCTGAACATCATGCTTGAAGCATACAAATACCTACAGTTTTCGTTTATTTTGTATCAAGAGCATCTTCACTACGACGGAGTTATTTTATTCCTCAAAACGTTGATTATTTATCATCGACGAGTTGTTAAAACACCTTGAGACATGTTCTTAATAATCTTATTCCGTTGTGCTAATGTGTTATGAAATGCTGTATCTATACATTTGTTGGCTTTACATTGCATATGACTCACCGATTGAAGTCAAAACCATGCAGGTGGTTTAAAAACAGTAAAGATCAATTCATCTTAGTTCTCAAACAGTTTAATAAGGAATAAGAATGACATGAGTAAAAATCACTCAACTGAATAAAAAAACTATTGAATTCTGTTAACTATTGACTCAATTAATTCCACAAATTACAGAAGTGATGAGTGAAAAATGAGACAATAAATTCACAAAATGTAAAGGTATTTTAGAATTGCAAATGTTATATGATAAATGAAGTGAATACGCTTCCAACACGTATACAGAGCTAAAATACAGAATATAAAAGCAACCATAACAGAATAACTTAAAGTGTGTCACTGACTTATCGATTAGTCAGGAGCTCACGTATTTTGTAGGAAATGCCTGGTTCATTTTACGGTACTGATGATTTTCAAGGCGACAATCACTTCGCAGTTTACCTTTACTTCTCTTATAAATTTATTTTCTGCGGAATTCATGTTCTAATTAATTACAAAATTATATATTTCGGGATTAACACTTTCAAATAAATTTAAAAAAACTTTGAATGCCACCAAATTCTAATCTGCCTAAAATATCAGTATCTTTTTGAGATCAATTATCAAACTGTACAAACATATATGCGTAAGTAAGTTGTAAATTCACAATTTGATTAAGAGAGTACCATTGAAAGTAAGAAACATGTATGCATAAGTTCCAAGAGTTTTATGTATAATCATTTAACTTTGGGTTATCATATTCATTTGAAGTAAAAAACAAAGTATGTACTTAATCCCAGAATTAAAAATATTTCATTAATATGACTGTGATCCGGCATTAAATTGTACTTGAATACTCAATCGAGCATCTGGAGAAAATATGGATTAAAGATGAGTTAACAGGTGTATTATTGATGAAAATCTAAATGAATTGACGCGACTTATCAAATTTTCTGTTTTTCTGAATGATTAACAAGACGTCATAACTGTTTCATTTTTATTTATAAGTGTGGAAGCATATTGTGATATAGATGCCTACAAAGTCAGTCAGTCAGCCAGTCTACTCGATGTAAGACTTGATACATCTATACATCATTCCAAGTTGCCACACCACACTAGCACAGTGAGGTAACATTATTTTAAGACGAATCCTAGAATAGTATGAGTAATAATAGTATCAGTATTAGTAGAAAAGATAAAAGGCCTATAAGAAGATTTTGCCACTCAAATTCAAGAGAAAGACAAGGAATGAATGTACGAGTGCCATTGCAAAAGATTTTGAGATAATTTGCTGAAAGTCTCTAACCACTAATCATATAGAGAAAAACATAGAACTTAAGACGGAATTCCAGCTTTAACATACCAGACGTATGAATGACTGGATATATGTGATCTGTTATATATATTTTTTCTGCACCATTTATTTGTCATGGTATACGTGCTATCCCGGTGAGTAACGTGTTCTTCATCTAAATTCAGTTAAAGCATGGTAAATTAGTCTCTGACTGGGTGCCTAGGAGGATGTGTACCAAGCGTATACATGATAATATCTTCCAATTCTTCTTTCTAAAGAAAGCAAACGTCCCATTAGTGCTCAGTAAAAACCCTACATTCATCCATTTTTTTTCTCCTCTCATTATTTTCTAATCTTGTATTGTTATCCTTTTTGTTTTAGAATTACTCAGCAGCCTATTCACCTACAATTTAACAACATTTCCTAAACAGGATCAAAAGCATCAGTCTTGATTTTGTTTCATTTTTCGTTACACAAATGGTTCAAGTATTTTGTCACAAAAATCTATATCCATTTTATAGGTATCACAAATCAACGCTTATTATTCATTGAAAAATAAAGCGGATAATTTTAACTTACTTTGTATTGTGGAATCTATCATTGGTGGTCTTATGCTTGAACAACCTAATAATCCTATTGAATATATTAAAAATCGTTTAATTGATACAAAACGTATACAAGAACATGTTAAACTACATAAAGAATTATATATTTGGCCACATCATCCAATATTAGATTCATCCAAATCACTTACAACTAATGAACATCATAAATTTCTTCAAAATTGTTTCTATCATCGTATAAAACGTTTACAAGAAGATAAATTGTTTCTTGAAAATGAATCTAAACCTATTGAAACTACAAATCCATTATTTTCATTAACAGAACTTGATTTAAATCCATAGAGGATTTGATTCAATGCAACATTATACTATAAGATTGCTAAAAAGATATAATAGACACATATGTAATCTATTCTATGAGAAGCTTTTTAAGTTTTGTTTTATGTCTTTTGACAAATCATTAGTTGTATAGTACTATGTAATTTAGTAATTTAGTTTCTGAAATATACACTTATTGTTTGTAATACTTCAGCAGTCTTCTAATGTCTTAACATCTTTATTGAAATATATAATCTTGAATATGTCAGTTAGCTACAACGTAGGACCAGGCACATATGTGCATCGGTCCAGGTTGCCATACCTCATTAGCACAGCAAGATGAACAGCGGATTCATAGGAGTGGTTAGGTCAAAGGTTGCAATAAGGATATAGTATAGGAAGAAAGAATTAGTTCGTAGAAAGAAAGATATGAAGTGATTTTAGTCTCTTAGTATAAGGGAAGACAGGGAGTGTATACACCGACGCCATTGTGATCGATTCTGAGCCATGTCACCAAGAGTCTCCAACCATTGGTTACGATAGTCACGCGGACTTTAAAACTAGGCTTTTTAACATGTGATTTATTCGTCAATCAAAATATGACTTACACAAACCTTAGTACTGTGCCAAATCAGTGAAATTCGATCGGTATAGGCAGCCTAACATCCTTGTTGGTCTTTTGTTTGCCTAGCTTTTCCAATTGAGTATAGAACACCAGTAACAGCTTCCACCATGGGAATCATTTGTTTTCAACATACTTGGTTTATATATTAGCCAAACAGACCACATCAAACCAGAAAATAGGGAATAATATTTATACAAGATCAAGCCAAAATGTGACTGTGAGCATGGAAGACTGTAATTAATAAACTGAACATAACTTATGAGCAGTAAATCGTATAATAACAATCTATGAATTAAAATGAAGCTTATAGTAAGAGGAATATAGATATACACAATCTAGTTACTGAATGGTCATATAATAGGAATATATAGGTAATATTAATTCATTATTAGATCTCAGAAGTTACTCGTAATCGAATCTTCACTAGAATATAACAAAAACCATGATTTATTGGGACAGTGTAAACATTTAAACACTAATTTATTTCGTAGTAACTCCGCCTGTAGCTCTATTAGAGTTACTACCAGTCACATGCCCGGGTAAAGAAGGAGGGTTGCGCATGGGGTTAGCGACCCCATCCCGTAGAAAACTAACTAGCTAAAAAAAACGCTAACTAGAAAAAAATAATTCAATTCATTTAAACTCTGCCCTGGGAGTTAAAAGGTCTTCATTTAGAAGAACTATGACGCCTCATGGTGAAAGACGAGTTCCTTCGGAAGCCACGAGGCCGATGCCCCTTCTAACAACCAGAGCAACAACTTCTATCGTCCTCTCCTAATTTCCTCTTCAAATGAAAGTTGGTTTATTCTCTCCCACAAAAAAATGTTACTGATGGTATCTGATCAATGGATATTCAGTGTATTGCGTAGACAACTATTTATAAATACTTGTACCTTCTTGATGATGGTTGTGGTAGTTCTCGAACGTTCAGCTCTGTACAATGGAATTAATTGGCTTGACATTCACATTGGAGATTAGAACTTTGATATTGGTTGACAGTTATTTTGAGTTTCATGTGTTCTTCAGTTGAACACATGAAACTCGTGCTTTGCCAATCTTCGCCTTTCCGTTTGCATCTGATCCTCCCTGTTCAACGATGATGCCTCCCAGACACGTAAAATTTTCCACATCTTCCAGAGTTTCGCTATCAATTGTGATCGGGTTGGTATACTTCGTGTTGTATTTGAGGATCATTTAACTAATAATTTTCTGCTCCTTGTTTTTTCTCTCTCCTCATCTTCAACGACTTAAAATTCTTCTTGTTTATTTGACTTTACTTCTATTTAATTATAAAACTTTCATTGTTCACTATAGTCATGTTTCTATTCTTAATTATTAGTTATTAAAACTAATTATTATCATTTTAACATTATTCAACAGAATGTTTTACCTCTTATCTAATCAGTCAATTACGTCCTTATACCCTATACAACTGTTGTGTATACTACTTATGTCTGTTGACAGATATCATTACAGTAATGTTAGTCATTGCTTACTACCATAATAAGGTAATATGACCGGTGACCGAGATTATATTATTATTAGACCGGATACTTGATCGGTGTACTAAACACAAACTGGGATCATGTTATAAGAGATAGATGATTCACAACCAAAAATAGTAGTACGACTTCGCCTTCGGACTTTGGGTTTGCTGCTTTTAGTCTTACCGTTCTTCAACCGACCTGTCTGGCATGGTAGAACCTTGAGGAACGATTGTTCCAGTCAGTATAGATCGTTTAGTTCATCACAATACGGAAGCGTGACCACCACCTCAAGGTAGAAACAATGGTCGAGAAATAAATGATAGGATTTAAGCAAAACCTTATCCAAAACAGCTTCAGCCTACACATGGATTGAAAATGGCAAACAAAAAATTCATTGAATGTTTTTACATATTCGATGATTTTATGTGTACTTGCATTATTGTGAGGACAGCACACGGGTGAACTCGACGAAGCTCTAAAGAGTTCAGAAAGAGCCGAAGATATTCTATCGAATCATCTTTTAGAAGAATGCTCCAGTATCTTTACGTGTAGCTTCCCTATTGGACAAATGCTAAATACCTCCTGTATGAGGATTGGATGACTATAATGGTTTCAATTTTACTAAAAAAACAACTGTGAATACCTGAGAGTTTTGTACTATATTTGACGCTGTTTGGAATAGTATTCCTTCTTAATTGTCTTCTGTTTTCTGATTTGCGATTTGGAGGGTTCTAATGTTCGAGTATTCAAGTTGTACTCGGTATATTAATAATCTCAGCTCTCAATATAACAAGTATATTATTTTTACACGACTTTTAAGGGCTACTTTTAATTTGTTAGTACTATAAGTATATTTCAGAATGTTTTCAAATTGTTTCTGCGTAAACTTCATAAATATTTAAGCCCAAACTTTGACGTATTTGTTTACTTTCACCATGTCCGGCTGAGCTACACTGATACATTCATGGCAGATTATCCCGTATAATTTTAGTAAGATGAATCTGTTTATTTGAGGTATGGTTTTATTGTTATAATTAAAGTAACCTTGGCTTACTTTGAACTTTACCTGTAGCTCTGCTAGAGTTACTGCCAGTCCCAAGCACTAGTGAAGGAGGAGTGTTGGGCATGGGGTCGGTAACCTCATCCCATAGAAGAAAATCTTGTTAAAAAACGCCGAGCGGATTAGACAAATCAAATCATTTAGACTTTGATCTGGAAGTTGAAGGAAGAATTATGACACCTCAGGATGAAAGCCGATATTCTTTGGAAGTCACGAGGCCAATGCCCCTTCTAACAACCAGTGCAACAATCTTTATAGGTACATGGAACGTCCGTATAATGTGTGAGACCGGGAAGACCAGTGAAGTAGCAACAAAAATGAGGAGATACAACTTGGCAGTACTGGGAATCGGTGAAACCCATTGGACCAATTGCACCCGCCAATGATAGCAACGACAAAAATTAAGATAAGTTATATGAGAGGCTGCAATCAATCATAGCGAAGTGCCCAAGAAAGTACCTCACCATCCTGATGGGAGATCTAAACTCCAAAGTGGAATAGACAACACCGGATATGAAAATAATATGGGACGACATGGACTGGGACAGAGAAACGAAAATGGAGAAAGATTTTCAAATCTATGTGCATTCAACAAATTGGTCATAGGGGGCACAATATTTCCACACAAACGTATTCACGAAGCTACATGGACCTCACCGGACCACACCACAGAGAACCAGATAGAACATATTTGCATCAATAAAAAATTTAGAAGGACAATGAAAGACGTGAGAAGCAGAAGAGGAGCTGACATAGATTCAGATCACCACGTGGTTGTGGCCACGATGATATTGAGGTTAAAGAAACACTGGACAACTAGGGAAACAGCATTACAAATTTCACTACAGCCTTCCTTCGAGATACTGACAAACTCAATCAATTCAAGATAACTCTCAACAACAGGTTCCAAGCTTCTTGTTGATCTTAAATCTGTCATTGTTTAATCCACCATCTCAAAACCTATAATCTATCCATAAGTCGAAAATTCAAATTTTCACAACTTTAGTTCACATATGTGATACATAGATTTCAACAATTTCAATGATATATGATCTTTATTGATCTATTTTTTTCATAGGATTGTTCTTTCAACTTATGTAGTGCAGTTGTTTTTTATACTCCTCCACAGTCACTTTACTTACGCCTGTTGCTCCTCGTCGACAAGCATAGACCGACCACAAACACTCTCCATCCAACCCTGTCCTGGGCGATTCTCTCCATCCCTCTCCAGTTGTTATTCATCCTTTTCATATCTACTTCCATTTCCCAACGTAACGTGTTCCTTAGCATTCCTCTTTTCCACTCCCCTTCACGATTCCACATTAGTACTTATCTCGTGATGAAGTTTGGTGATTTCCGTAATGTATATCCCATCCATTTCCATCGTCCTTTCCTAATTTCCTCTTCAACTGGAAGTTAGTTTATTCTCGCCCACAATAGGCTGTCACTGATGGTATCTGATCAATGGATGTTCAGTGTATTGCGTAGACAACTATTTATAAATACTTGTACCTTCTTGATGATGGTTGTGGTAGTTCTCGAACGTTCAGCTCTGTACAGTGGAACTAATTGGCTTGACGTTCACATTGGAGATTAGAACTTTGATATTGGTTGACAGTTATTTTGAGTTTCATGTGTTCTTCAGTTGAAGGAATGCTTCCCGTGCTTTGCCAATCTTCGCCTTTCCGTTTGCATCTGATCCTCCTTGTTCGTGGATGATACTGACCGGGTACGTGAATGATCCCACATCTTCCAGAGTTTCTCTATTGAGTGTGATCGGGTTTGTGTTCTCCGTGTTGTATTTGAGGACCTTGGTTTTCCCATTGTATATGTTGAGGCCTACTGATGCAGAGACTGCTGCTACACTATACTCCTCTATGGATAACTGTTTATTTTTATTAATTTTAATAGTTGAGATCATGAGTCAATTGAAGCTAGATCATCATGAAATACATGGAAGCACTGGATGGCAATTTTTTCTTATTGTGAGACTTTTCAGAAGTGTGTATTCACGATCGCAGCTCACAAGATCCGAACTCAGGACAATGTTGGATATGCCACTCAATTTCGTGGATTATTTGAAATTAGACATTAACACCCTCGGATATCGGATCAGTGGTTTAGAGGCTAAGCGTTCTCACGCGAAACTGATAAGTCCTGGGTTCAAATCTCGCGAGGTGGGATCATGGATACAAAATGTTGAGAAGTTCCGTACTAGGACGTAACAACCATCCAGTGTTTCCAAGTTTTCAATTGTGTTCTATCTTCAATAGACTTATGAATTCAACTAATATGATTCAGAATGGGTTTTGTGGAGATTTTAGAAATCTCAGCGGTTGAAATCATGAGTCAACTGAAGCTAGACCACCATGGAAAACCTGGAAGCACTGGACGGCCGTTTCGTTCTAATATGGGACTCCTCAGCAGGGCGCACCTAAGACCCCGTCCCCTGCGAGACTCGAACTCAGGACCTATCAGTCTCGCACCAGGCGCTTAACCGACTAGACCACTGATCAGGCATCCAACGGTGTTGATGTCTAACTTCAACCAATCCACGAAATTGCGCCACCGTACACCATTGTCTTCAGTGAAATCCTATCTCACAACAGACGTGGTTGAACTCCATGGCGGTTTAGCTTCGATTGACTCATGATTTCAACCAGTGATATTAAAATTCATTTCTGCTTTAAACTTCTTTGAGTTAATATATTTTCCGTAAATATGATTGTAGTTAGACATATACCATTATTGTAACTATACAAATCCTTGCTCATTTTCAACCCTTATATTAAAGACATATGTTTACGTAACAGGTTATAAATCATTCAACCTATCTTTCTATAATCTATGAATCAATATATACTGGTATTACAATATTTACTAAAAGCTAATATAATCTAATGGAAGTGAATTTTTGATTACGTAAATATATAATAATAATTACATTTTCATTTCCTGAATTTATACAATATATACATTACACAGGTTGAAATCATGAGTCAATTGAAGCTAGACCACCATAGAAAACCTGGAAGCACTGGATGGCCGTTTTGTCCTAGTATGGGACTCCTCGGCAGTGCGCATCCACATTAACCAATCAGTTATAGTGAACTGTTTTTCATTTAGCATTGTATTTAAGTAAAGTGTATAATTGATGATTGATAAAACTAAGTTGATTGATATGAGGAATTATTCAATATTCAGCATGCACAACCTCACAGCTCACAGGTGGATTCGAAGTAAAAACTGGTGTTAGGCAGGGTTGCATACGTTCACTCTTTCTCGTTCTCATGGTAATCGACTGGATCATGAAGAGGTCAATATCTAGGGAGCAGGAAGCATGGGATATGGTGGATAGCTAAGATGCAGCTGGACGATCTACATTTCGCAGATGATCTGGCTCTTCTATCGCACACGCAACAACGAATGCAACAGAAGACAACCAGTGAAGAACCAGCCTCAGCAGCACTAGGTCTCAACATACAAAAAGGGAAAAGCAAGATTCTTCAATACAACACAACATGCAACAATACAATCACAATTGATGGAGAAGCTCTGGAAGATTTAAAAACATTTACATATCTGGGCAGCATCATGGATTGACATGGTGGATCTGATGCAGATGTGAAGTTGAGAATCGGCAAAGCAAGAACAGCACATTTACAATTGAAGAACATCTAGAACTCAAAACAAAACAACTCAACCAACATCAAACTCAGAAATTTCAATACAAATGTCAACACAGTTCTACTGTATGAGGCAGAAACTTGGACAACAACCAAAGCCAACATTCAGAAGATACAAGTGTTTATTAACAATTGTCTATACAAAATACTTCGGATCCGTTGGCCA
Organism: Schistosoma intercalatum; assembly: GCA_944470365.2. Taxonomy (NCBI): domain Eukaryota; kingdom Metazoa; phylum Platyhelminthes; class Trematoda; order Strigeidida; family Schistosomatidae; genus Schistosoma; species Schistosoma intercalatum. Next base: position 1,806,574 of record OX103729.1, read on the forward strand.
GACACTATCAACAACAACCTATTGTGGAAGAGAACAAACGAGATCCCAGTGGAGGAAGAAATCAAGAAGAATCGTTGGAAGTGGATGGAACACACATCGAGGAAAGCACACAATTACGTCACAAGACAAACCCTCACATGGTATCCTCATAGTCAAAAGAGAAAAGGAATACGAAAGAACACACTACTTTGAGAAATGGAGACAGACATGAGAAGAATGAATAACAATTGGATAGAACTGGAAAGGAAGGCTCAGGACAGAGTGGGTTGGAGAATGCTGGTCAGTAGCCTATGTTCCATTGGGAGTATCAAACGTAAGTAAGTAAGTACAATCTCACAGACGAGAGATCAGACCTAGATTCAGTTACAATCCACATTATATACCATATATCAAATCCACTATGTTAATAAATTAACTAGAATCAGTTGAAAGGTATAATTATCAAACCGAATTATGATGTACCTATGTTATAGGTTTCTTAGATTATTTCGGTATGGATCAAGACCTTGAACTGGTGGATAACTGATTTTGTTCAATGGTATACTTCATTTATAATCGCTAATATACCATTTAACCTTAGGGTGGGATATAAACACAGACACGTGGTATGTCTATATACGCTGAGCCTATTTTAGGCTGATTTGAGTTGCTTCACTGGTCACTTGTTGCAGCATTCGCAGGCGAGACCGAAGATCCAAGGTTCGAATCCCGCGTGTAGAATCATGAATGCACACTGCTAAGGAGTTTCACAATAGGACGAAACGGCCGTCCAGTGCTTCCAGCTTTTTAATGGTGGTCTAGCATCAATCGACACATAATCAAAATAAGGCGCACTCTCTATAAAGGATCTTGGTGAAGTCATGAGTGTACACTGAGGAAAACTATCATACTAAAACAAAACAGATATTGATTTCCAATCATTGACTAACTGAAATCAGTTCACAGTGTAAAGCCTCATTGAAAACATATTCCTTTTAGAAATTCATAATTACCATTGGAAGTAGGTATATAGTGATTGATACCTATAAATATAAACGAATATAAACGACCTATGTCATACGATTACAAACATTTAGACCTCCAACAAAATTGACTACCGGATAGTTACTATAAGAGATTTTTGAATTTCATGACTTTAATATCACCAACTGATCTTAGGTAAACAATCATTGAAAGCTATAAGACTTTGAATAGTTGTTTCGTTTTCATATGTGCATATTCACAACCACATCAGAGATCGAAAATAAGATATTTAGGTCTTGTGTCAAACACTTAACATTTAGACCAGTGATTTGGAATCCAATGATTTACATTGATAAAAATTCAGTCAATTCATAATATTGTACAATCATCATCCAATTCAATTGATGAGTAACTGCTTTATTGAAGACATGACTGAAATCCACTGGTCAGAGCTCCTCACTATAACTGAGAAAGAATAACCTCTCAAAATTACTTGTCAGTGACCCCCTATGGTAGGTTAGTGAATGCACAATGATGAGAAGGTTCACGCTAAAGCGAAACAAATGTCCAATTCTTTCTGATCTTAATGTTTGTTTCAATAAGATCAACCCATGATATTAACTATGAAATAGTTAGTCATATTAAGTAATGCAGATATACTGCTACTTCAAAATTGATTGATCACTGGATGGTGATCAATGTCATTCTTGTCTAGTCCTTATTAGTGCAGATAGAATGCTATCGATCATGTCGCGATGTGGCCACCAGTCTAGATGACTCGACACTGCAGGCACTATATATTGAGATTTAGATGGTGGTTGGAGGTAGTCAACAGGAAACCCTGGGCACGGGTTTCGTGGTACTTGGCACTTGTCAGCAAGGTGTGCCTGTAATCTTGAGGGAATTGGTGCTCCCTGGCAGATTCGATCTCGTGTCACCCAGCTTCACAGTCAGAGACGTTACCACTGATCTATCCGAGCCGTGACTAACCTCCTATAGGACTGAGATGTAATCACAATTGATTGATCACTGGGTGGTGATCAATGTCATGCTTGTCTAGTCCTGCTACTTTCTATCAAAATGGTGAATATATTACATAAAATCTATTGTTCAACAGTTAAAGTAAAAGATGATCACAATTACAACTGTTCACATATATGACAATGATGATCGTAGAGTTCTAGTTTTAGGATTAAGAAAATGTTACTATTTTCTTATTGGTTGACAACCTGGTGAATTACAACAAAGGATTAGTTTTTTTATGTTACATTGATAGCAAGTAATTCTAAATAACCTTGAGAGTGTATACCGTAAGTTAAACAATAAATACCCAAGAGATAGATTACATTGGTAACAAATGTAACGAGATTTATCTATGAACAAAGGTTATTTGTAGTGTGTAATCAGTTTTAAGCATTCTACTTATTTACAACTGTTAATACGTCCTACATAGACAATTTAACAAATTCTAAATACTGTTATCCTATAGCAAAAAGAGAAAAACCAATCCAGATAATATATTTGGTAAGAAAGATGGATAGTGGCTAGCAGTGTAATCTAGTTTGACGCGCGTTTCATCCTATCTGGGACTCGTCAGCTGGATGAAACACGCATCCTGGATTCCACTACTAGCCACTATCCATCTTTGTTTATAATCTTTGTGAATTAAGACAATATCAAGGCAATACGCACAGTATGCACATATACCAATTGCATTGCTAAACGTCAATGGGAAGATTCAAGTAAACAATACTAAGTGAATTTACTTGATAGCAATATTTTATGATTACATTGTACTAGATTAGAGGGAATTGGTATGGCCAAACTATGAGAGCTAACCAATCAGGCTTAAGATGGCTATCTCAAGGCCATGGGGCATAATTCAAAAAGAAATACTATCTGTTGATTAGATTCTTAATATCTGTCAAAATATGAAAGCAAAAATGTATATATATCATAAAGTACCGTGTAAAAAACTACTTTGTGTCTGTTCAAAGCAATGTGAAGGTAAACGTAATGAACATGTTATCAGAATGGGTTTTGTGGAGATTTTTAGAAATTTTACTGGTTGAAATCATGAGTCAATTGAAGCTAGACCACCAGGGAAAACCTGGAAGCATGGACGGCCGTTTCGTCCTAGTATGGGACTCCTCAGCAGGGCACATCCACGATCCCGCCCCCCCGCGAGATTCGAACCCAGGACCTATCAGTCTTGCGCCAGGCGCTTAACCAACTAGTCTAGCTTCAATTGACTCATGATTTCAACCAGTGATAATAAAGATGTATTTGGATTACATGCATAATAATATAAAAAAATTCGTGAGAACTGATTTGTCATTGATGGTTAAGGTAAGGGATTAGATTTATGGTGTTACATCAGTTAAAATGCCAAAATGCTATTTGGTCAAATAGGTGAGTTAATTTCGCGCCAAAATTCAAGACTTGTTATCCTAAATCTGATTGGTTCATCCGTAGATTCTAGTCTGATTGTATGGTTAATTTGTTGTTTATAATCTCAACTTTTACATGGTCTTATAGTAGTCTATTCGAACTATGCTAAACTAGTCTAGGCGAGACTGATAAGTCCTGGGTTCGAATTCCGTAAGGCGGGGTTGTGGATTTACACTGCCGAGGAGTCCCAAAATAGGATGAAATGGCCATCAAGTGCTTCCACGTTTTCCATTGTGGTCTAGCTTCAATTGATTCATGATCTCAACTATTGAAATTACTACAATCTCCACAAAATTCCTTCTGATAGTAATCAACATATGCTCACTAATGATTGGCTTCAGGAGGTATATCCTGGAGTTCTAGTGAGAAGCAGTGACCAGTTGATTTCAAACGGGTCTGTTATGAGATAGTAACTCACTGATGACAATGGTGGTTGTGTCGCTTAATATCGTGGATTAGTTGATGTTAGATATTAACACCGTTGGATGTCAGTCGGCTCAGTGGTCTAGTGGTTAATTGCTCGTGCGCGAGACTGATAGGTCCTGGGTTGGAATCTCGCGAGGCAAGATCGTGAATGCGCACTACTGATGAGTCCCACAATAGGACGAAACGGCCGCCCAGTGCTTTCAAGTTTTCTATGATGGTCTAGCTGCAATTGATCCATGATCTCAACTATTGAAACAAACTATTTTCACTTTCTACACAAGTTATTTCATAAAGCATAATACATTTTAGTAACCAAGATGTATTCCCCATGTATAGATGATCTACACTGATTTTAGAACTAATAAAATTTGACAAATTGATTATTTATGTAATGGCTTTACATGTATTTATTGATTAAAATTCGATAAGAATGTATCTAAAGTCATTTGAAGAGTTACTGAAGTAAAATTATGATAAATGGACGAGTTCTTGGATGATTGTTGAAAATAACAGAGTGATTTTGAGATTACTTTTTTAAAAAATGAACAGAAAGCTTATTTATCACAATAGAAGTAATGTAACCTTGTGGTGTGTGCTACTTATATCGTAATGAGTAGTATAAAACGATAGCCAGGATTAGAATGTCCGACAGCAGAAGTTGGAGAAGGAAAGAATGGGAACAGAAAGTAATTGGTATGAAAATGCAGGAACAATAAAGTCTGAGATAAGTGATTGACATGTTGCAAATTAAGTATTCAATATATGGCTCTCAGATTTTACTAAGACATTATGTTATTTTATATCGAAGTACATCCAATTGTCCCCACTTGTGTTCTCGTTCACTACAGTAACAGTAGACTTACCGATCTTGAATATGTTCAGTAAGTATAGTTTATCTGTGGTGTGTGCTACTGATGTTGGTAGATGTAACTAGCATGTGTGTCACTAATCGAAAGTGAAATGTCCGGTGGTAGAAAGTTAAGAAGATCGAAGAGAAGAGAATGAGAACGATTGATGTGGAAACAAAGCAACAATCAAATCTTAGACGATCGATTAATATTTTTCAAATGAAGGATTTACTGTGTAGTGACTCACATTTATCACGAGAACACGACTGGTTTAATAAAAACAATTATTATTACGACCAACTGTACCAGTGTTTGTTTTAACGTGCTTTTGTTTGACTGTGCTAATGACAGCTATTTTCTGCTTCCATTCTTTCGCTTACACTTTGATTGTAACTTCGCGCGAATTCGGTTACCTTCTGTAACCAAGGTTGTATCCTGGCACGATCTCGGTATCCTTTCGATGCCACGAGATCGCCAGCAAATAAACCTCGACTTGGTCCATTAACTGTCTTCTGATATTTGGCTTCTCGGGGATTTTATGGAGTCATTTGGAACGAGCTTCTTACGCCTTCTGATTTATCTGGCACGTGTTTTCTGGTAGCGGTGTTCACAGTTGATCTCAACTCGACGCCACGCTACAACTGTATGGTCTACCTGGAGCTCCTCTGGAACTACTACCGGTCCCAAGGCCGGATAAAAGAGAAGGGTTGGGAATGAGGTTAGCGACCCTATCCTGTAGAAAACCAACTTGATAAAAAACGCTGACCAGAAAAATAATTCAAATCTCGGATTTTACTAAGAGATTCTGTAATTTTGTATTCAAATACATCTGGTTGTCTCCACGTATGTTCTCGTTTACTACAACCTGCTAGACTTTAGTGATTTCGTGAAATTTATTGGTTTTCTAAAATTGATTATCATTTTCTCCATTTTGGTTTTTACAAAAATGTTATTTCGTTGATTTATTGAGTTGGTTCATCGTAAGGTGTTTTTCTGAATGTTTCTGGACTTTTTTTCTGGTTAGCGGGTTGGTTTTCTACGGGATGGGGTCACAAACCCCATGCGAAACCCTACTCTTTTACCCGAGCTTGAGATCAGCATTGGCCCCAGAGGAGCTTCAGGTGGAGTTCCTGGAAGTCATAAATCATTCCAGGTATGATCCATCATTTTCTATCTAATCTTGATTGACAAGTTTACGTAGGTCATAGATATTATGATTATTATCATTGGCTTCATCCAATAATATAGTTTTGGTACAACAAGTTTCCATTTCTTAATTCTTAATCGATCCTAACGATAACTATTGAGTGATCACCAGTCAGAAGTTAGCAGTTCAGGAATCAACATCTGAATGATGTACATTCATTTCGACGCATATTGTCAGCAACTACGATGTCTCTGGTTTAGCTTTTTTGTAATTTATACAGCGAAATATCGTCAACTTTTCTTAAACGCGCCTAAATAGATTATGGGATTAATGATGTATTAAAAGAAACAAACAAAACAGACACCCTGTTGAAATATCTAGATGGCAGGATCAGATAGTCCAGATATTCAAGCAGTCCGTCATGAATTTATATATATAATAGTTGAGATCATGAGTCAATTAAAGCTAGACCACCATGGAATACCTGTATGCACTGGATGGCTGTTTCGTACTAGTATGGAAGTCCTTGGCAGTGCGCATCCACGATCCTGCCCCGTGAGATTCGAACGCAGGACCTATCGGTCCCGCTTGTGAATGCTTAAACTCTAGACCACTGTACGGGCATCCGACAGTGTTAATGTCTAACTTCAACCAATACATATATTCCGTGTGTAAAACGTTCTACCTAAATCAGCACTCTTACTTCAACAGCTCGCTTGACATTCAGTGAATCAGTCATATGACTTTTCATAACAATTAGAGAGCTTCTCAATAATTTTACACAAGTACTTCTGTATTGAACGAGAATACTAGTGAAAACAATCGAATGTATTTGAACACACACAATTACAGAATCTCTTAATCAAATCTGAGAACTATACAGTAAATACTTCATTTGCAAAATGTCAATCAATCGTCTAAGACCTCATTGTTCCCTCGTTTACACATAAATCATTCTCTGTTCTCGTTCTCTTTTCTTCGATCTTCTCAACCATCTACCTCCAAGCATTGCTCTGAAGTTCTGAAATACACAATTTTTCCTAACTCCATCAAGTGTTCATGTACCATACAATTTTCAACTTTCATTAGTGTCTAAGGTGTTTATCAGTTTATTGATTTATTGACGTTTTAATAAGTTACTTTCCCCCTCCAACCGATTCCGTAAATATTGACAAATTACGTACTATTTTAGTATCTGGTACTATGTCAAACCCACACAGGTTATTTTAGCTTTTAGAAAGACGAATTTAATCATTCTTCTGAAGCCAAATTTTGACCTAGTTAATTATTTACTTATTAACCTTAACTGTTTTTCTATGGGCGTATGTGTCCTAATTGCTTACCCTACTCATTACATGTATGTAATTTATTTTTGTCAGACTATAAATATTGAGTCATACTTGATCAATTTGAGTTGGTTCACTCACCTTCTCGGCTCAGCACCGTTTTGATTTTCCGCTTCTTATTCTGAGTATCTCAATATCTAGTGCCCGCAATGTCGAGTCACCTAGACTGGTGGCCACATTACAACATGATCGATAGCATTCGATCTGCACTAATAAGGACTAGACACGCATGACATTGATCGCCACTCAGTGATCAATCAATTGTGATATTGTGTCATACTTAATCAATTTGAGTTGGTTCACTCACCTTCTCAGCTCCGCTTTGATTTTCCGCTTCTTATTCCGAGTATCTGGCGAATGATTGAAATAAATCCATTCAATGAAACTTGTATTGAGCTTCTTATTACTGTCAACATATGAACAGTGTTAGCCCAAGTAATAAACGGAGTTAAATGGAAGATTTGTATTCATACGTTCATCTAAATTAGAGTCAGATCAGTTAACCATAAATATATCATCAACAAACTAGCCTAGAATATTCAAAAACACTACCATTTCTAATATAAAAGTCTCTTGTAAATAATAAGCTATTTCATGTAATACCATCATCAACACAATGTCGAGTCACCTAGACTGACTGATCACATTGTGACTTGATCAATAGGATTTGATCTGTATACTAAGAAGGACCTGACATACATGATATTATTCACCATCCAATGATCAATCAATTGTAAACTATAAACTTCTATTATTTATATATCATAATCTTCACCTTTAATCGAAGATAATGGGATACGCCTAGTTTATTTAGACAATGAAAAAGAAGGTAGAACATTGTTATTTTTATGAATGAAATCAATGAAACGATAGTGAATTATAAAGCAATTTATGGGAATTCATAGTCGGTCTATATGGAACAGAGATAGTTCAGAGGAAATGTGAGAGAACTGCTTATTGTAAACTTGGATACTGATTCAATAAACTGATATTCTGGTATTTACTCATTTTTGTCAATATATAGTTATTTTAACTAAACATATATATGATGTATATCGAAACTAGATGGAATGTGGTTAGTAATAGGATCTACATAGTGCGTTCCATCCTGTTTAGGACTCATCAATACATTCCAAAATGAATGTGAATTCTGGAACTTCAATTTAGCACCCATCGCTTTAAACTACACTTAGAAATTGGGTTCAGATAGCTAATCAAATGTGCTAATTCATCCATAGACTTTTGGTTGTTTAGTCGAAGAAATCATCACTTTATTTGTCTCTAAGCCATATCCGAAGACGCTAAAAATCATGAAATAATAATCGGTATATACAAGTAAAAACATCAAACGAAGCGGAAGTTTGGAAACTTGAAAACTTGACTAAGGTCTACAAGTGGTCTTTTTTGAAATATGTTTACATGTCTCAAAAGCTGCTCTATGTCAGTTAGTTAAAATTATAGAGCCTGGGACAAATATGAATTGAACCAATTACTCATATAAAAATGAAGGAAATAAAAAAAATGAAAAAAAACCAACCCAAAAAATGATTACCAGGTTGAGAGAGTGTTGACTTTGAGAAGGAGTATGTGCATGCATTATTGAAGAGCCATTATTATGTTACGATATAACACTTGTCAATTGCTCCCTTGTTTTCAATGGTTGTCTACATAAACTCAAGTGGTACCTTAAATTAACTTCTATTTGAAAAATCTTCACATACTACTTAAAATATTTATAATCATCCTGTCGACAGTAGTGACTAAATTCATTTGGAACCTAAAAAGTACCTGAAAAGAAAATTTGATTAGAGGTGGTCTTAATGACCTGAGAGCGTGAACGCAGTGACCAACGGACAACTGCTTGAGGTCGGTCACACAAGACCTTTTTATGAGTAATTTTCGTGTTAGCTCCATACTTGTTGAGACCTTACCTCCTGAGACGGATATCCGTGGGATGAGGCGAGGTGTGTATTTCTAGGGTCAACCATTTTTAACCCCACCCATCCTTGTGGGAAAGCAGCATCGCTGTTATGCTGGTTGTTTGAAGGAAACACCCTACTGCCATCACACCTCTGTACAGTTAGTAGTACAACTTCGCCTTCGGACCTTGAGTTAGCTGCTTTCAGTTTTAGCACTCGTCAACCAACCTGTCTGAAATGGTAGGACCTTGAGGAATGATCGTTCTAGCCAGTATAGCTCGATTGGTTCATCATGATGGGCAAGCCCGACCACCAACGGTCGGGGTTTAAGTGAGTAGTTATAATCAATGAATTCCCATCTGGTCGGAAGACAGATAGTTATAATTCATGACATTATAAATGATAATGATGCTGCTGTAATTTCGACACATTGGAATAAAAAAAGATCTATCAAAAATATAATGCTCGTTAATTCCTATCCAGCAATAAACAATACGCAACAACGAATGCAAGAGAAGACAACCAGTGAAGAACCAGCCTCAGCAGCACTAGGTCTCAACATACAAAAAGGGAAAAGCAAGATTCTTCAATACAACACAACATGCAACAATACAATCACAATTGATGGAGAAGCTCTAGAAGATGTAAAAAGCTTTACGTATCTAGGCAACATCATTGATGTACACAGAGGACCTGATGCAAATGTGAAGTTGAGAATCGGCAAAGCAAGAACAGCACATTTACAATTGAAGAACATCTAGAACTCAAAACAACACAACTCAACCAACATCAAACTCAGAAATTTCAATACAAATGTCAACACAGTTCTACTGTATGAGGCAGAAACTTGGACAACAACCAAAGCCAACATTCAGAAGATACAAGTGTTTATTAACAATTGTCTATACAAAATACTTCGGATCCGTTGGCCAGACACTATCAACAACAACTTACTGTGGAAGAGAACAAACCAGATAGTAGCAGAGAAAGAAATCAGGAAGAATCGTTGGAAGTGGATGGAACACACTTTGAGGAAAGCACACAACTGCGTCACAACAAAAGTCCTCACATGGAATCCTCAAGGTCAATGGAGAAGAGGAAGATAAAAAAAACACATTACTTTGAGAAATGGAGACAGATATGAGAAGAATGAACAAGAATTGGATAGAACTGGAAAGGAAGGCTCAGGACAGAGTGGGTTGGAGAATGCTGGTCAGCGGCCTATGCTCCATTGGGAGTAACAGGAGTAAGAAAGTAATAAATAGTATATATTTATAGAATAATAAACGTAATATTAATATTTAGTATGAAAATGAATGAAATGATTTATCAATAACGTTTCATGAAAACAAACAAACAAAGAAACAAACGAATATTATTTTTTTTGTTTAATAAGAAACAATAAACGAGTTTAATGTTTTAATTGAAAAGAGGAAAACACAAGATCAACACACTTCAATACACATATATATCCACTGAAATATACACATAGTGAATAGTTATGTTTATTCTAATGAGAGATGATGTAAATTTGCTATTGTTTTTTTTCATTTTTTTGTCTCTCATTAATTCAAATGTAGTACGTAGTTACTAATCGACATCTGTAAAGGAATATCTATAGATGTATTTCATTCAATTTTGAAATGGGCAGATCTGTACTGAACTTTAACTACTTATTGTTATTATTATTATTATCATTATTATTAGCAGTAATAGTAATAAAAGTAATAGTCGGAGTAGTAATGGTAGTAGTAATAGTAATAGTAGTAGTGGTAATGGTAGTAGTAGTAGTGGTAGTAGTAATAATATTAGTAATAGTAATAGTAGGAGTAGTAATGGTAGTAATAGTAGTGGTACTAGTAATAGTAGTAGTAGTAATTGTAGTAGTAGTGGTAGTAGTACTACTGGTAGTAGTAGTAGTAGTACTGGTGGTAGTAATAGTAGTAGTAATAGTAATAGTAGAAGTAATAGTAGTAGTGATAATAATGATAATAAATTGAAAACTATGAAGAATAATGTACAATTTGAAATACGTGTTTTTCTTCAGTTGATATAACTCTAAAACAAAAAAAATTCTGGCGGTGAATTTGAATCATAGAACAATAAATGAATAATGATGGAATAGGATATACAGAAACAAAGAAAAAGAAATGCATATTATCATGCAAACCACAAACCCATAACTTAATACATACAAATATATATATCGAGTATATGTAATGTAATGATGTGAACAAGAGGGAATGAATACTGAAGTATATGAATGTGTAAAGTCTAGATGACTATTTTTCTTTTTAAATGATGATATTGATAGCTCGTTTTTTTATTTTGTTTTATTTCGTGTTACCCTAATCAATAAAACTTTATTGTTATTAACAAAACTCTGAATGGGTCAAAGAAATTGTCAGTCAACAAAGAACATAATGACTACATATTGTTGTAATTGAATGACAATAAACGAAATGATAAAGAAACTTTCTATTCATCAACTTGCTGTTATATTTCAATGAACATGTATGTGTGTGTGTGTGTGTGTGTTTATTCTTTATTATGGATCAAGTGAAATGAATAAAAATCTCAATAGAACAATCAAAGGATAATAAACTCGGATCATTTCATTAATGAATCTTGATTAGATTACTATGATACTGAATCATAATTAATATTAATGTCCTGTACTGCCTGATAACATTGATGTATTCATTAGATCATTAACATTTGTTCCATTTAAACTATGATTATTAGATCGTTTATTAATTCGATCTTTTTCTGAATCTGGTAAATTTGGTTTATTATATTTTAACCATGGAAGATGTTCATTGAAAATCTTAGAATAAAAATAAGAAAAAAAAGAAAAGAATTTTCAAGAAATTCATCAAGATTAAGTTCAATATTTAAAGAAAAATGTTTTTTCTCTTTTTTCTTCCCTGTTTCTGAGTTACTTGAAACTAGACCACCATAAAAAACCTGAAGACCCTGGAAAGCCATTTCATCCTGTTGTGGGACTCCTCAGCAGCGTGCGCGACTGATAGGTCCTGAGTTCGAATCTCTCGAGGAGGAATCGTGGATGTGCATTGTTGAGGAGTCCCACCATGGAACGAAACGGCCTTCCAGTGGTTTCAGGTTTTCTATGGTGGTCTAGATTCAATTGACTCATGATCTCATCTATTAGAATAACTAATAGATATTTAGTTCAGATATATGGGACAACATTTTAATAATTGATTGATCACTGGGTGGTGATCAATATAACGTGTGTCAGATCCTTCTTAATGTAGATTGAATCCTACTGACCAAGTTTCAATGTGATCACTAGTCTAGGTGACTCGACATTGCGTGCACTATGTTGAGATAAGATGGTGGTTGGAGGGAGTCAAAAGGAAACTCTGGACCCAGGTTTCGATCTGCATTGAGAAGGACTTGACACACAGGACATTGATCACCACCCAGTGATCAATCAATTGTAAGTACATCTCAGTCCTACAAGAAATTAGTCGCGGCCCGGATAACCTGGTGGTAACGTCTCTAACTGTGAAGCTAGGTGACACGCGATTGAATCCATCAGGGAACACCACTTCTCTTAAGATTACAAGTACACAGTCTCAACACATTTGAACTGAAGTTGTAAAAGATGAAGTTCTATTATGTTAATGATGTAAGAAAAGTATCATTTAAGATAGTGGATGATGGCCAGTGATTGTTTTTCTGACCTATACTGTTAAATACAAATTATCTAAGGGCTTCATTCGATAACCGAGATTATTGATTGAAGACGTAAAGTGATATGGTTTAGAAATGGCCACAGTAAGAGAGATACAATCATTCCTTATTTCTTGATAGATCTGAATTTTCAGTATTTCTTCATACATACTTTTTCATTCCATTTTCTAGGACTCTCACCTAAAATCTTTGACTTGTTAGTTATTTATCTTGTTACTTTCATCTTGGTATAAAGATGTAGTATGTGAATATGTTCTAACGCACATACATTCAAAGCTCACTGCTAATTCTGACATACTGACTGATTAAGCTCAGTGGTCTGGAAACAAAGCACTCACTGAGAGATCTGAGTTACATCTTTAGCGGAGTCGTGGATGGTCACTATCGAGAACTCTCATAGTAAGAAGAAAAAACTACTCATTACCTTTTTATTTGTCAATGATTGTCTAATTAACATCAGTATGTGACTGTAACAATTTTTTTGTACAAATAAGTATGACAAGTTTTTGAACATAAGTATATTTACCGATATGAAAGAATAGACAACAGAAATGAACCATACTAATCGAAAGATCTTGTGACATAATGTCTACTTTTGAGAAGTATAACGAAGAAGCATTATCAATCTATCTTAAAATTTTCACTTTGATAAAAAAAGTCGAGTAGCTATCAGTGAGACCCACGATGAGCATTTCATCCTATTCGTGATTCATTAGCTGGATTGACCTGAATTCCGGAATAGATTTTCATTCTAGGACTAAAACCCAGTGACGTTCGCCTCGAAACCTGGATGCGTTATCAGATTAGCTACTAAGTCCAGATAGCCATTCACTTATGTAATAGCTAAGAGATTCAGTTTAAATCATTTCAATTTGAATTAAGTCGAGTTATATTTTATGATAAAGCATCATTTGATTTGACAATGTTAACAGTTATCTGTCAGGGTTAGAATTTCATTTGTCTACTAATCTTTATAAATGCTTATCATACATATACTCTTAAGTATCAATCATTCATAGTTAATCATTTCACAGACTAATATTCTCTTCAGCTGGTCACTCTGCACACCGCTGAGGAGTCCTATACTGGGACGAAACGGCCATTCATTGTTTTTATGTTTTCAATGGTAGTTTAACTTTGATTGGTTCGTGATTTCCATGAAATTCATTACGATAAGTTAGTTTCATTTGTTTCACGACTGTCAGTATAGTTTAGTTCTACATGAAGAGAGTTTGTATGTTTATGAAACTTTGGCGTAATTCGATTACCCAAGTTAGTAGGTGAATTTTTCAAGAAAGCATATTTTATGAATAGGAAGAAGATTAAACCCTTGATGCTTGCTCGTTTAATTAAAGTAAGACACAGCAAATTGACTAGAGAATGAACTTAGATTAAGGTCATATTTGATGTCTTGTCACTGCTTCTTGGACGAATAAACCCGTTTATTTTAGCCAAAGTCAATCAAATGATTATTTCATTGATTTTATCGATAGGGATTATAGGTACTAGGCTTGAGGGACTTCAACAGATCAGCTTTTTATCTAAAAAAACTTAGAGGGAACAAAGTTGGGAAATGATGCAATGAGTCAATTAAAAGTCACCAAATAAGAAGGTCATGTTGTGTCAAACAAGAATTTCTTAATTGGTAAATGCATGTTATTAGCGAGGAAATGATTTCTTTCTTTACTCTTAGTCTTCTCACTTAGTAATCGACAGTTGAGAGCTTGTGTATCGGTAGTTTGTGTACTATAGTAACAGAGTCAGAAAACTTCAATATCAAACGTAGATAGATTGTTTTTATGCACAACTTTAAGATTTCCCAACAGTGGCGTAAACATAGCGCTACCATTATCCCGTTTTTCACATTTAACACATATAATAGTTGAACTTCACAAGTCACAGCTTTTCACTTTGAAGTCATTCATTTAAACAAAACAAAAAAATGGGTGAAGAAAAGAAACATTCACCTACTTTCACATCACCACCCGTTGGATTATGTTTCACATTGGCAAGTGATCCAACTTTTGGTGATGCTTTCTCTTTAAAATCTAATTTTTCAACAGGTATCTAAAAATAAACCAAAAAAATATTAAAAAAAACATGGATCCCAATCACACTTAACCAATCAATCAATCAATCAATCAATCGATAAACTGATCGATAGAGTAAATGAATCAATAAAGCAATGTTTATTACTTAGATTTGTGTATTTATGTGTATACAAATGTGTAATATACCTTGCTTGTGAACAGAAGATGATAACAGGAGTTTATCTTTATAAATAACAACAATAAAAATTATGTTGTCAAGTAGATTTAAGTTAGATATGATACATGTACACAAGAATAAAACATGTTATAAACAGTGGATGATTTAATATAAAGATTCATTATCATTAAAAAAAAAGTTGACAAGATGATATATTAGTAATGGTTAACATTTTCAATTTACTACTTATCAACTACAATATACATTGATTATATGGTATTTAATTGATGTTAAGAAGTGACTTATAACTAAGATTGGTGGGGTGGGTGGGTGGTTATACAGAATGTAGTGATTTTAATAACTGAATTCATGAATTATTTTAATCTAGACGAAAATTGAAAATCTGGAAACACTTGACGGCCATTCCGTTTTAGTATGAGATTCCTCAATAGTGCACATCTACGATTCCACATTTCAGATTTGGACCCACGATCTTTAGTCTCGCGTGTGAACGCTTAAACTCTAGATCACTGAGCTGGCAGCCTAAGTTCAATCGATCCATGATATTGTGCAACGATACATGTCTCTACTCGACACATATTGGACTCCACTAGTCATGGCTTCTCAGTAGAACTTCAGAAAAGCCATCCACTAGCGATTCCATGATTATTATTATTACAATGGAGGTTTGTGGAGATTTTAGTGATTTTAATAGTTGAATTTATCAGTCCAGTGCTTCCAAGTTCTCAATGGTGGTCTAGCTTACATCGACTAATGAATTCAACTATTAAAATCATATATAACCAAGTCAAGAAATGTCAGTAATTTAATGGTACAAAAAATTTGTTGCTCAGATGGATGATTTGTGCAAAGTTTTGCTCTGTGAGTTGGATGGTTTGGTTGTGGAACAATATCTCATCAGAAGAACTATGACAGATCCACGATTAGACCATTCAGCTCAGAGAATGAAACTCCAAATAGA
The DNA here is from genome assembly GCA_944470365.2 of Schistosoma intercalatum. Classification (NCBI taxonomy): domain Eukaryota; kingdom Metazoa; phylum Platyhelminthes; class Trematoda; order Strigeidida; family Schistosomatidae; genus Schistosoma; species Schistosoma intercalatum. Next base: position 1,822,584 of record OX103729.1, read on the forward strand.
TCAGTTATTTAATATTTGACACCTATGATCAAATACCAGTAACCTACAAAATATCTCCTACTTCTAAAGGCCATGATGTTTCACACCCATAAAGTAAAACAAAGCAAACTTCTGCGCAGTACACCCATCCTTTATTTGGTAGATGGATATCTCATCTACGTCACAAATGAAACAAGTTGGCAGCTTCTAATCAAGCTTTCTGAATCCATTTCGAGATCTTGTCAGACACCAAACTAATAAGGCTGATGAGACTTCCGAGATGAGTAAAGTGGTTGACACGCTAAACTACTTCACATCTTATCATTACCTCAGGTGTCAACACAGGCCAGTCCTGGAGCAACATTCTGGAATGGGAGGGTAAGAACCGCATTCCAAAAATGTTTTATTGTTTCTTAAAGTGGTGAAAATTCTCTGCACTTTGTCAGCATCTTCACCAAAAAGAAATATATCATCTGCGTATTCTAAGTCAACAAGTGAGTCTCATAAAATGTACATTGTTAACATTTCAATCTTCAGTTTTAGTATATCTGAACTGTGGTTAAAAGGTGTAATTCAAAGAATATTCAGTTAAATGGATCTGTATCCCAGTATTATTGTTTACACAGACTTGAACTCATCGCCAATCACTTTGAACGCCAGAGCGTTATTCACCGAGTCCAGATAACTAACAACTCCTAATAATTCGTCTTATTTCGCTGTTGATATTTAAGATTAAATTTTCAACTACTCTGTTGGCATAGGTACATTCAGAATTGATGCCGTTTTTAATAACAAATTGAAGTCTAAAGCGAAAGGTAATAATTTGGAATTTGAGAGTGAACATTTACATTACGATAAAAATGCACCCAGTTTATGAGTTACAGATAGGACGACACACGGGATTTATATTCCAATACTAGCCATAATCCTTCTGTTTTGTAAAAACATGTGACAAAGTGGTTATATCAAGACAATCCATTTACTGGTTTTTACATATCAACAATGACTGTTCGATATTCGCCCAATAACATCAATAATGGAATTTTTCAAACCATCGTGAATTCTTAACTTTAGTTATGTTGTAGTCCGAGTATCATTGTTATTGATGTCTGTCTCACATCTGATGATATGGTTGAACTATTAAGGATCAAGAAACACTGAAGAGTTTCTTCTAAGCTTGAAACTCTTCAACAGAGTATACCAATGATGTGAAAGACAGGGTCGAATGTTTAACCTACAGGTTTTACAACCAGTAAATATAATCCTACAATAATTAAGCTACGTCTTTGACAAACTGTTAATTTGTATCATAGTACAATCATCATTCAATACCAGAACATGAATAACTTTCTCCATTTCAACACTGACCACAGATTCTATGTGATCTTTGCTAATTCATGCATAAATTAGTCATTTATTTAGTCATTAACTTGCCTTTTTGTCACCTCCACCAGGAACATGTTTAATATTTTGAAATGATCGAACTTTCGATTGTGTATTAGATGAAAAATCAAGTTTTTGATCAATAATTTGTAGATTTCCTCCACCTTTATAATAGAAAGATAAAATCAGAACAAAAGAGTTACGTAAAGCATACAACATTTACAGATACTTTTTTATTTGATGAATCAACTTAGGATAAATAATCAGTGAACATCAGGAAGCATTGAATATTTGCTTTTTCCTTGTACAGATTGAGAATGTTCATTGGTCAATCGTCTTGGAAGTTAAAGAATTACCTATCAATGATGGTTGTGAAATAGAATGAATTAACAGAACTTAAAAATAGGAACTAATTTATCTCATCTAACAGGTTGGAAGGTTAGGCGCTTGCAAAGAGATCTAAACGTTCTGGTCTTGACGTCCAATTGGGTGGCAGATGTATACTGCCAAGGTGGCCGCCCATTTAAGGGAAAAAACTGATGTTTAAGATTTCCTGGTTTTAAATAATTGTATAGCTTGAGTCAATTTGTGATCTCGATAACATTTAACAATCTCCATGATTTCCCCCCCTCCCGAGACTAACCAAAAATATTACTGAGCTTTAAAATTCATCAATGGATTTTTTATGAAAATTTTATAATTTGATGTTACCTATATAGAGTCAATCAACAATAAACTCTGTTTAACCTAAGTTCCATGAAAGTTGGCACTCATTAACTAAGATGTCCAATGCTTCCAGGTTTTCAATGGTGGTCTAACATCAATCGGTTCATGATCTCAATCAAAAACTTAACAATGTCCACAACCCTTAAACTGATAAGATGTAGTACTTTTAACTTTGAAGCAATAGATATTCTCGATAGGATTCAAATCTATGTTACTAAATTTCACAAACTAAGATATTACACTAATGATCTAGTTCTACTGTAAACAACCTTCTGTAACATTGATTGATTATTGAATTTGTCTATGTTGACTCAATGATAAAAATCAGCTGACGTACAAATCAATATTGGAATAGAATAGAATAGTCATCTGACATTGATTGGATGCTTAAAATAATAATGACAGATGGAATTGAAAAGTATACACTTATTAAAGATATTCAACATCGAAGTATTTAGTGTTAGTCTAATATGGTTTATAAGAAGTGCACGCTTCCTTGATTCGTTTTTCAAGATGTTAGAAATTAGTTTAATATACGATTACTAAATCTTTGTCCGTAAATGTGCTTTTGTTGGTTTTTGATTCAGATCATGAATCTTGATGAGGCGGCCTGCTTGAGCATCTGGGCTACCTGTTCCTGCCATCTAGATATTTCAACAAGTTTTCTATTGTTGTTTGTTTTAATATATCATTATGTTTATTAATCGCATAACCTATTCTGCTGCGTTTCTGAAAAGTGTACAACCTTTCGTTGTCAAAGTTACAGAAAACTCAATAAGAGACAATATGGTTGCTGGCAATGTACGACGAAAAGAATGTACATTATTCAGTTGTTCATTCACTGAAGTGCTAACATCTAACTGGCGATTCCTCAATATTTATCGCCAGGACCGACCAAGAAGAAAGAAACAGAAACTTGTTGAAATACTTTGCGCTGAGAATTCTATATTGTACCAAAATTATAATATTGAATAAAGCTAATAATAATAATAATAATAATAATAATAATAATAATAATAATAATAATAATAATAATAATAATAATAATAATAACTGATTGATGTCAGGCCACCATTGAAAGCCTGAAAGCATTGGACGGCCGTTTCGTCCTATTGTAGGACTCCTCAGCAGTGCGCATCCACGATCCCGCTCATGGGATTCGATGATGATTTATTAACGATAATGTCAGTGATTTATTTGACTGAGTGTATTAAAGCACAAAGGTGGACAGTTACATTTCTCTAAAAGGTTAAATGGTTAGGGATATATTATGTAAGAGGTTTAATATTGAAAAAAGTACATTATGCTTTAGTCATGGTTCATATGTCTTTAAATAATATAAATAAATACTCATGATCTATGTACACTGTTGTTTGGTTTGGTAATTAAGTCACTCTACTCATATCTTTAGTATCTATGTTATCTAAATTCTATTCTAATACTATGTAATTTGTACTGCTGGAAATTCCTTAGTGTAACCAAATATATGGTATTAGGTAAAGCATGTATCATTATCATTATTATTGTTATAAGTGATAAGTCGGTCCACAATTTAATTAAAACAGATGAATTGTCAATAACTGTGGAATTCAGCATGAGAGTTTCTTGCTATCTGGATACATATGAACCAAATGGTCAGGAGTTATAGTGTTATCAGTCAGTCAATCAGCTACAACGCAGGACTAGGCACACATATGAGTCGGTACAAGTTGTCATACCTCATTACCACAACATGATGAACACCGAATGTTTCATAGGTAATTCAGTGGTGGTAATATATAAAAGGAAGATTGTCTAGCTCAGTATATAAAAAGTTGATTCACTTGGTATTGTTTGGCTTGTATCTTCCCATTGAAATTTAAGACTGCAATTGATCAGTCTGTTATTGGCATATGTGCATACTGTGCGTATGCCTAGATATTACCATAATTCACAAGCTCTATTTGTAAGCAAAGATGAATAGTGGATAGCAGTGGAATCCAGTTTGACACGCGTTTCGTCCTATTTGGGACTCGTCAGATGGATGTACCTGCATCCCAGAGAGTTGATGTTCACTCTCAGATAGTTCCTAAATTCTAATACATACGGATCAATTCAAAATAGAACAAAACGTCTATTCTGAATCCCACTGTTTTAACCACATTTCATTTATTCTATGTAAACTTATAACATAAGACAATTCATATAAGATGCATAGATATACTAACAAAGACTAGTTAAAATTGAAACTGTGTAATATCAACAACAATAACAAACATTTCCTTATTATAAACTAAATAAATTGTTTACTTCATCAAATAAATTGTAACTAGAAAGTTTTCCGATCATTTCAATTAATCTTGATTCAGTTTACAAGACAAATGTATACAAAGAAGAAAAAAAGGAGTACTTGAACACATACATACACACACATACACACACACACACTTATATAAACATTCACATTATGGTACCTGGTTTATGCTTGACATTAGCTAATGAATTACATTTTCCAGCAACTGTATTCACAATTACTTTTTCATTGAAAATTTGTACCTGGAAAAACAACAACAACAACAACAGTAATAATACGATCTAAGAAAAAAGAGAAAAGAAGTTGTAAATGATCTTTTATTGTTTACACCATTATCAAACAAATTTTTGATTAAAATAAGAAGAAAAAAACTACAACATTAAACGAAATAAATTTGTTCGACTTCTGGATGAAGTACCTATGTGTGTGTGTGTGCATATGTATACATATATAAAGTTGAAATATAAACAAAGATAGAACATAGATAAGAGTTGGATGAAGTAAAAGTAAACAGTATAATCTTTGATTAAATTGAATCTATTCAATGTTGAAGAAGATCGATAATAGGAACATGTCTATTTTCAATATAACAGAACTAAATTCCTGTCGTTTTCATCTTATATATATGATGATTAAATGGAGAGTTGAAATTGTAATACAATCAATAATATCGGTGAGACTCTAATTTATGGACGAGTCGGTCAGAGGCGTTTTACAGATTTCAAGGTTACGGCGCCAACTTCAGTGCTTCATGCTAACGTACGTTCGGTTCACAGGGAATTTTGTACAAAACGTGATAATTGAGTGGCTATAGCAAATAAAACGGCGAGACTATGATTTGTGGACGATAAGATAATAGATCTCAGATTTTAACGCGAAAGCCTTTCATCCATTTGGCTGAATAGATTTCTGGCATTATAACTGATGTCAGTTTGTGATGAAAACCCTATATATAATTCCTTACTAAGGCAAATTATGATAATTATCGCGAATTGAATAATAAAATAACCAGTAACACTGGCTGCAGCCAGGTACTACAATATATACGAAAGTTTAGAGAGCGTACAGACTCCTACATAGGCTTGGTTATGTGCATCGTGTCGTTATCCACAAGTAGCATATAGTGCACTCAACAACCGGAGTGCATATAAACAATATTGAAGCTATGTGATCGAGGCTGAAAGAGTTTTCGAGACTTCATCATGGCTCCACAAGCCAACTATTCTGTAGCCGTATGGATGATTTCCTCTACTGCATTCATTACGATTTTAGAACCTCGGAACCTCTTTCTAACCTTGACAAGTTTTTAAACCACGTATAAGAAGTGTATCCACTTTATTTCCTTGGTTTTGTATAACATATTTTTACTCTATACTGACTGTTTGCTGATTGACTAATATTTCTGAAGGTCACCTAAGATTCGTTCAAAGGTCGTCCATAAATTAGAGCCTCGCCATAATATTAATATGGGGATTTGTGGCGATTGTAGTATTTTGAACAGTTAAGTTCATCAGTCGATCTAAGCGAGACACTACTGTTAGAAACTTGGAAGTACTGAAAATCTGTTCCATCCTAGTATAGGACTCTTCAGCAGCGAGTATAAACGATCTAGCAAGCGGGACTAGAACCCATACTTGGATGAAACGGTCGTTCAGTGGTTTCAAGTTTTTAATAGTCATCTAGCTTAGATTGACTCACGAATTCAGCTGTTGCAATCAATAATAGACAGTTATAAAAACAATCTAGTTCAAAATGAAGAAATAAATGGATCTGTGAAACTAAAAAATGAGGAATAATATTAAAAATCAATGTCTTGGACTATCAATTTGAAGCCATGTGATTGTATAACGTTGTCGATAGTTGATCACAACTATCAAGTACTCTGTCAAGCTAGTAAATATTCATTTCCTTACACAGCTCAGTTGAACAGTCAGTGACTTAATGTAAACTGATACTACGTTTTAATCTTATTCACTTTAGATTTTTATTTTCAAGTCAATTCTGTCCCAGAAAGAGTTAACGCTATATATAGGTGGTGTGGTTTAAGCATATACAACCCATTTCGTAATCAGTATAATCAATAAATGCTTAACGTTCTTATTCATCAAATTGCTCATTCCACTAAAACCACACACAACTTGCAATTACTCATTTGTTTGTTCCACTGTAAACAGCAACGTTCTCAAGTACTAATAATCTATGCATGTTCTTTATATTCATAATGACCATATTTCGTAGCCATAAAATACAACACAATTAACTGTTATACGTTTGACTTTCGCTTTGTCGGGAATCTTGAGGGTCACACTATACCGGGCGACTCGGTTCGGAGATACTAGGATAAAAAGTACCAAAATCAGGGTTTGAGGGCGAAGTCATATTCTCAGACGTACGGGGTTTTCCTTGAGAAGTCAGTACCTCTATTGATGCTACATTCCCACAGCGGAAAGGAGTTAAATGTAGTTGGTCATAAAAATATAACACTTCGCCTTGATCCATTAGTTTACATTCCCAGTGGTAATACCTTTCAAAATTATTTATCAGAGAGTTGTGAATAGCCAGTCTCAAGTAGTAATCCATTGGTTTCTGCCAGCACACTCACAACAGGTCAAGATGATAATTAACCCGATTTCCTGTTCATCTCCCCAAGAAGTATCCTCTCATTGTGTGAACAAGTGGAGAGTAACTACCACTCATACACCACTAACAGCACTTAAAATCATCTTCTCATAGATGTTGAGTTTCAAAATCATACTAAACTTTTTATTCCGTGTGTTATAATGTGACGGGGGTTGAAGATACTGGAACTTTTGGGATTAATTCACAAATTAATTTTGTTTATATTTTTATCATATAGCTAATAGAGATACTTTACTCTGCCTGAAGCCCATTCACGGTTACTGCCGGTCATAAACCCCGAATAAAGGAGGAGGGTTAGGCATGAAGTTAGCAATACAATCCCATAGAAAAGAATATTGGTAGAAAAATTCTAACCAGAAAAAATCAGATGAATCATTGGGTGATAGTGTTTATACAATCCTGGTATTTCGAGTTTTCGTTAGATCTATCGGTTATTGTTTTATTATTATTCACTAATTGTGTACTGTTTATTCCGTTCTCTGTCACTTATGACATAATTTTCTGTACAGAATAATTTCTTATTTACGATGAGTTGCGATCTGGCAATAAATGGATATAAACTGAGTGTCTGATATGAAAAACATACTAGATGATTGTAATGTAGATAATAGAAGTTGGCCTGAAGTGCTCTTTTGTCCGGACTGAAGATGGTGGGAATAGAAAAAGAAGTATATATCAATGGACCAATAAGAGTCAAAATTATCTCGTTAACGCTCAAGGTTACCCGTACTACCCTAGGTATTTGATTGGTCAGGTTGAGCAGTCTGTCGATGGAGCGACCAAAATACTGGAACTCGAGGAGATCAAGTCAGGATTTCAATTATTGAATTTTTCTCCGAGTTTTTGATTCGTGAAGTGAGAGGTAGCGAACGTCATAACACCGCGAATACATTCTTCTTAAATCATATTGTCTATGTTTTAAGTTTTCTACCACTAATGATACTGTTGTAATGGACGCTACTCACAAGACTGTGTAGCGGAACACAGTGTCGAAGTTACTACAATTGTCAGACGGAGTTAAAAGTTTCAGCGGATCAAAAGCATGGCACTGGGAGAACACTTGGAGATCAGACGAGAAGACAGTTCAGGTGACAGAACACGGTGAAGAGATGCAAATGGACGATTGAAGGTTATGGAATTAATTTGTAACTTTTCGCACTACTAGAACATTTCTCCTGCCTATTTTCGTATTTTACACTACCACTTAATACACCGACGCTTACCCGATTAATAATTTAATTACACTGTCCCAACATAATGCAGCAAATCGAATCAACGCATATATGTGCCAGGTTCAACGTTCCGTATGCCTGAGTGATAGAACTGCGTTTACCAACATTAAAAATGACGGTGATAAAGGAATAATTCTAAACAAGCTATTTTATATCGATACAGAGATTTTTTAAATTGATGAGTAAATTATCAATTTATCAGATATGAATCGTGTTAGAGTGACCTAGAATATTCCTCAAAAAAAGCCTAAAGAGGCCCTGAAAACACTGGGAAACATTTTATCCAATCAGTATTGAATATAAGTCACTCAGAAACATCTAGAAAGTATAGAGTCACGTGCCACATTTCTGATTGGGTGATTATCGATCCTGCTGCTATGTTTAGTAGGGTCCCAGAATTTTCCAGAAGCCCAAAGCCACCTGGAATGCTATGAATACCCTCAATTTTCTGTACATAAACTAACCTTGAAGTAAAACATCGTTTCCATATTTCGCATCCTATTATTCGTGTTGAAGTTTTCGTTTCAATTTAGCCTGGGTTATTAGAAGAGCTAAAGAAACCGATTCAACCGTTGAGACAGAAGGTTTATCAAGTCAAAATAATTTATTTCTAAGACTTAGACTATAAGGAATTATAAAAGCGATGGGACTATAATTTATGAATGACTTTTGAGTGACGCTACATTGACCTTGAGAGTGTCCACCTTATAACTAGGACCAAATGAAGGTTATAAAGCAGTCTGAGGAATTAGAATTATGATTTAGAATTAATGATTAAGGTTGTAGGTTGGAAGAAAGCTAGGAGCGACCAGAAAAAAACATGGCATAATTCCATGAAGTCACTGACAAGTGGACTGAGCCATGTTGGTAGGTCTACATCTACTACCTGGTTGGGATCCTGATGTGTGGGCGAAAATGAAAATGACTGGTTGTCTGCTTAGTCAGACATGTAGATAGTCTGACAGGTATCAGATGAGTTATATATTCCTCTATCCTTATTATTACTTATTACTGATTGTTCATTGCTGTTGGATTTTGGTGTGGAAATATATTTACGTTCTAGTCAGGCTAATCACACGTTCTTGATCTGAGTTGTGCTGACGTCCTGCAGAATAGACACTGGGAGGGAATCTAATGTAGATAATCGTTGAAGGTAAATTAACGTCCCATACGTGTAAACGTTGGAAAACAAACCGTTATAATAGATCCACAAGACGATAGCAATCGATGGTTAGAGACCTTGAATGACATGGCTCAAAATCGTGTGCAGGTGCATTCACTCTTTGTGTTCTCCCAAATTATTATTTTCTGAATTCTTCATGTCCATTTCTTTTCTCTCTTTCCAAATTTATTTCACTCGATTATACTCCTTGAATAACATCTTCAAACCCTAATGTTTCCGATTACTGCTTATACTTTCATTACTTCTACCACTATGGGATTTGAATGAACAATTGTATCTTTGTGATAATGTGGTATGGCAAGTCGAACTGATGTACGTGTGTACAATGTTCTACGTTGTTGTTAACTGACTGACTGATAGTTAAAGTTAGGAATTAGACTGAGGGTTTTCATCATGAACCGACATCAGCTATAATGCCAAAAGTCTATTTAGCCAAATGGATGTGTGAACTTCGTGCCAAAATTCGAGATCTGTTATCTAATACCTGATTGTTTGTTCATAATTATAGTCTCGCCACAAAAGTTACACATTATCATCATCATCTCTATCCACACTCCAGTAAACAATACAAAACATAATCAATGATTTTATGGACTGATTGTTTTAAAATGATCCTCCTTTTATCGACCTGCTTTCTACCATTAAATTTGCTCATGCATTAAAATTGTTTACACACACACACACACACCTTATTTTTTTATTAATCCATAAACTTTAACTGTATTACCTTGGTGATTTAAGGTTAATTTCTATTTTTTAAATATTTATTTGTTTCATCGGGATGAAAATGTAATTTAATGTGTTTTACAACATTGTAACAAACAAGCATGGATATATACATTGTCACCTCTTATCCAGTATGGTTATTTTTATTATTCATAGTGTTAATTGTAAGGTGTTGGATGAAAATAGTTGACAGAATACCATAGTTAACCTAGATTTTGTACTAGTTAACACTGTCATATTAAGGAAACCAATTCTCCCTGTTGGATTTGATCCCGCGTGACTTAGCTTCACTGTGATAGACTTTATTAACGAGTTATTCGAACAGAAACTGAACTCCTGTACGACTGAGATGTATTTTCAGTTTAGTGATCATTAAGTAGTAGTGACCAATATCATGTATATCAATTCCTTCTTTAGTTCTGATCGGATTCTGTCGACCAAGTTGCAATTCAGTCAGCACTAAGAAGGAATTGATATATGTGGCATTAGTCATTACTTAGTTATCAATCAATTGTAAATAGAATTAATTGTTATTGTATCTAGCATATCACATATAACGTATATCACTGTGAACAGAAAGTGTGCGTGTGTGTGGATGTGTGAGAGAAAGGAACTCAAGTAACGAAATCAATACTTTTAATTTAGTGTCGTACTAAGCTATTCTCTGAAGACGTTGGAAAGGTAGGAAACATTATGAAAAGGTCAATTACCATTTGATAAATATAGAGGGGATATTAATTATTTTTTGAATTCGATTGTTGATGGCTTCAAAGAGATAAACTATGAAATACAACAATCTCCACAAATGATTATTAATTGCTCATTAGTGATTAATTTTAAGAGGTAGTTCTCGCAGTTCCAATAAGAAGTTTTGACCAGCTGCATTCAGTCATATCGTCAGTGGAACAGTCACCCCATCAATCGCATTAGATGATAGTTGCACAATGTTATTAATCGATTGAAATTAGGAACGTAAATCACTGGATGTTAACTCACTGGTCTAAAAGTCAAGCGGTTGGCGTGAGGTCTAAATGTTTGGATTTCAATCTGTGGTGGGGTCATAGGTGAGATATGCTAATCGATGATGGACAAGCGGGTAAAAATAGTGAATTTTAGATGAAAACTGTCTTTAAAAATTTGAGATCAGGGCTATTGACTGTTATTATGTTTGTAAAAATAAGTAGAAATAGGCGAATAGGTAAAAAAATTGAAGTCAATAAACTTACATTTCCACCTCCTGGTTTATGTTTTGCATTTTGAAACGACCCAATTTTCGAAGAGATTGGTCTTGGTGGGCCTAAAAATCAACAGAGAAAATAAAAGATTGATGAACAGTGCTGTTGTAGTGATTTTCTGCTATTACCCGCTTACTTAATCTGTCCTAACCTCTAGTTAGATACGTTATCCTAATTATCTTTTTTGGTCCTATCACCTATAAGTTTGATCATACCAATTACTCATGTGTAACCCTGATCATAGTTTATACATTTGTGTATGTTAGTGCCTATGAGTGTGTATACTCACTTGTATCTATTTCATGGTTATAGATACTGAGTTACTTATAACTCACTGAGCTGGTAATTTTTGACGCTTCAGTGATTCATACGCATTTTTTCTTCATCTTTTGTCGTTCGTCCATACTATCGAACGTCTGAAATCTACGTCGTTATTAATGAGATTAGTCGAGGTAGGTAATATATTTATATTTCATTAACATCAATATTATACCGTGGGCCTACACCGCACAACAACCTGTGGGTCAATATAATCAAATATAATGTCAGTTAGTCATAAGGAACTTAAGAATCTGGCACACCACTTTAGAGTAGTAAAGTGAAATTATCAAAACAAATCTTACACAGTAGTGATTACTACATTATCATTCATGTTGGAAACTATTAGGCATGAAAAATGTAGTTCCAGATGTAAGAATTAAAGAATGAAATAATTTTGAAACTCAAAATCTGAGAGATAAACGAATACAGTGCACCAATCAAACATATTTAAACGATAGGTGTAAGTGACTGGGCAAGAAATGATTTTCATTTTCATGGAACGATACAAACCAATGATAAACTCAATTTTTTAAAGGAAAGGCATACTAATATGTAGATGATTAGAGATGTCAGCGAGACTGTAATTTATGAACAAACAATCAGGTATAAGATAATAGATCTCGGATTTTGGCGCGAAATTCACTCATCTATTTGGGTAAATAGAGTTTTGGCATTATAGCTGATGTCAGTTCGTGATGAAAAACCTCAACCTGATTTCTAACCTTAAACATCAACTGTAAATCATAATTCTAATTCCTCACACTGCTTTATTACTCTCATTTGGTCCTGGTTGTTAAGTGGACACTCTCAAGGTCAGTTTAGCGTCGCTCAAAGGTTGTTCATTAACTATAGTCTTACCGAGATGTCTGTGATTCCATTTAGACAAATAAACTTCTTTTCTCACTCTCTGTCTATTTTCATGAGTAACGGAGTTCATGTACAGAATGAGTGTGTATCAAATATCAACTCTCGGTCAAAGAGTGAACAGAATTTTGATTCAGAGTCATTTCATCCAACGTCTTGAGTCATTTGGTTAAGACAGACTAATTAGATAACAAGCATCTACCAGCCTAATACATGTTCCAACCACTTCAATCGATTAGAATTCACTATCTCATCAGTCGATTGGCTACTTTTGTTTTACCTAGTACGCTGCTTCTGCCTTGGTCAATTTAGTATACAATGCTACTTAGGCATTTATAATCATATACTATAATGCTAGGAACATTATTTATTTTTAATGGTTACGTTTCACACTGATTAATGAGAAGGAAATGATCAGCTGTGTAGTAACACTCTTCTTTTGATTGTCAGACGGATGATACATCGCCTACACTACAATTGATGCTATTTGGCAAAAATCAAGCAAGTCGGAATGTTTTGAAGTTGCATCAAATACCAACCTACTATGGATGATGAAACTTTCAAGATATATGAATATGACAGGTTGAACACAAATGCTTCAATGTTAATGTTATTAGGAAGATAATTTTTATCTCATTTAACAACAGTCAATATTGTAGTAGTATGCATTTGTAATCTGGTTCTGCAAGGGGATCAGTTCATATTTACTTGAATTTGTTAAGAAAACCATGATAGTATTCAGTTCCTGAAGTATATAGGTAGCTGCTTTGTTCTTGACTAAATTAAAGCTACAAACGTACTAATAGCCATATGCTTAATAGTGATTGAATGAGTCAACCTGACGTTCATCGGTCTACGATTCTGCGTTTTGAAATCAATTCAAATAGAAGTTGATGGTAGTACTCGTAAAATTAATCATTAACCTGACCAATCGATATATTTCAGTATTTCGCGAAGTTGACAGAACATCTAGATGCATCTTCAAAAGTCCAAACAAGAAGCTGTGATCCATGGAGTAAAACAGCTCTCAAATGTTAATATATACCAAGAATCACATATAGTGGTAAAATGAAAGGGTGATAGCTCAAGTTTCCAAACCACTTAGGCAAAACAAGATAGAAAATTAATAAAATCAATAATGAGAGAGTAGGGATAACGGTAGTAGTATTAATGATTGTGAAAGACTTAACATTGATGAATAGGTTTTGAAAAGAAGGGATGACTTAGAACAATAAAACATATGAAATAATATTAAAGCTTAAGATTTAGAGGAAGACAAAGTGTGAATACATTTATGCCATTGTAACTCATTTTGGTCTACGTTACACTATAATATCTTGAATGACTGGTAATAGTGATCGAATGATTTTAAACTCGCTCTGTTAGACCTGGAATTGTGGGCCATTTCCAAGACTACAAGTTCACCCTTTTGTTGATCACTTATACTACTTATAATAAGAATAACAATAATATAAGTAACGTTTTAGATCTAGAAGAAGACTATTGAACTGAAGAGCTAAACATGAACAAACAAAAATCGGTCCTAATATATACCTGGTATATGACTATCAGGAGGTATACCTCGATCTCACTGTTAAGTATATTCAGTTTTGATGGATTTTTGTTCTCTGAGCTGGATGGTTTGGTCGTGGAGCACAGAACAAGCTGTGAAACGCATATGGAGAAATCCGAACACTTTACTTCTATCTGAAGTTTGTGCTGATGATGTCGTTCAGAAGAACGATGAAAGCTACATGACCAAACCATCCAGCTCAGAGAACAAAATTCCATCAAAATCATCCACCTGACCTACAAATCTTCTCCACTATCTCAGTAATATTCAGTAGTTATTCAATAGTTAATATTGTTTATAGTAAACATATATTTATATGAAATAATTAACTTACCACTGCTAGAGAATACCTGAAAACCAAAACAAAATGATTGCTAAAATTATGCAATAATTTGTGAATATCATGAACATTGAAAAGACAATAATGATAATAACATCAAATATGCATTAAAGGTTTGGAATAAACTTGAATATCCAGTTCCATTGAATAGTAACACGATACAAAATTGTATCTAACATAGTCAATAATATGATATGTTATGTTGTTAATTGTTAGATGATTTGGTTGGACAATATGTACGAATATCTTAATTCTATAAAACGTCAGTCATAGTCTGAATATCTCAGAGCAAGCATTTTTAACACTTGACGATAAGTGATACAAGATCCAATCCTGAAGTCGAGCATCACTTCCTTGACAACTGTCAACTACAGGGAACTTAGTGATGGTAGAGAAGATTTGTAGATTAGATAGATGACTTTGGAGGAGTATAAAGAACAAAACTATATCAAAAATGGGCATTAGGCATGAAGTATGACTTCGTGCTAAATACCTTCCAAAAGAATTTATATCATGATATACCAAAACTTATACCGTTTAAAGCAATACGGACATGATTTGACACATTTCACCGAGGTGATAAGTATTTATTCAGTGATCGGAATACATTGCGTATCCACAAGTATGTTAGAAAATAACCAAGTAAGAAAATAGAACACATAGAGATAACTTTAGTGATAGATACCGGACGATAAAGTTTGAAATTCATTAAAATGACATTAATTTATTCATACTTTATATTCATCAAACCTTTAAAAAAAAATCATTATCTTATAATTCTATAATACCAAGTTAGTTTTCTGTTGTGATAGGCTGAGCTAATCAGAAATAACACGTGAATTTACTCTCACATGGTGCCCCTCAAGGCTAAGCACTGAGTGAAAGATGACAAATGACGCATGCTATTGGATGAGACTCGTTATGTACTTTATTTAAGTTTTGGCTAATAAGCTCAATGAACATATATATCAATGATTTGTGTACAATAATATTTAGTTGCCAAGTGCATCTTTCTAATCATTTTAGTCGTCTCACTGAGTAGATGAAGTATAGGAAACTCGTGTATCTGCAACTCATCGGGCAACCTAAAAATTTAACATTAAATGGTGACAATTCATCAGTCGGTCTCTATGCGGTAGCAAATGAAAATTTAAACAACATAGTTGAAATCCATTGAAATTAGATGACGAAGAAACTTACGATTCAAATCAATCTTACATCGTTATTCAATTGATTTGATGAAATCAATAATCGAGTTGTTATCTAACTCAATGAATGAAAGAATTCCATCTTGATCTTCAAGTAGATGTGACATTCCAACCCTGGTTCAACCAATATGAAAATATCTTTCGGGCGAAATCCTTACAATAGAATGATGATGATCCTTCGACAGTTTGTATACACCTCTGAGAACTGGGTAAGTTGATTTTATTATAAATTTCTATAAGGTCCTATACAGATTATACCCGACTTACTATTTTATCTTCAGTTGGCAATCAATATTTTACATTGCATCATAAATACTCGAAGAAATGGACATCAGAAGTTGATCATTTAAATGAATAAACTAGGCTTCGTTACATTTTATCAAAACAACTTTCTTCAATATTTCATTATTTTAGAAAGTGATATTTTATTTCAAACAATAGGACATGCGTTCGAACCCAATCGTCAGTTATGTGATCCGGCGAGTGACACTAGTTCACATACAAACAATGGAGTTCATGAACCTTAATTCGGCTACATTTCTCAAAAACTGATTTAACACCCAGACTAAACAATCAGTTAATGAGTTCAGTACGACCAAAAACAAGCATCATGATTAAATTAACTTAACAATCTTTTTAAGATACTGATGGCGACGATGATCAGAAAACCAATTATATCTTATTGACAAACTGAATCACACAGCATAGAACAAGATCAATCATATTTGCGTCACTAAAAATTTCAGGACAATGAAAGATGTGAGAAGCAGAAGAGGAGCTGACATAGATGGATCTGAAGAATCACTGGACAACTCGGGAAACAGCATTACAAAGGTTCAATACAGCCTTCCTTCGAGATACTAACAAACTCAACAAACTCAAGATAACTTTCAACAACAGTTTTCAAGCCTTACATGATCTACTGAAAAAAGGATAAACCACTTTGGAGGACAACCGTAAAGAGATCAATGAAGCACTATTTTCAACGTAACAGGAGATGCTGGGCCACAACAGGCATCATCATAAAAAATGAATCTCTGTCGAAACCCCGGATCCAAGATTCAAGAATGGAAGAACAAGAAGACAGGAATTAGCAACAGACAGCCGAACAACAACAGAGGAAGTCAAGGCACATACCAAATACACTGAAGCAAACAAGCAAGTGAAGAAGAGCATCAGAGCCGACAATCAGAAATACGACGAAGACCTAGCAACGATAGCGGAAGAAGCTGTAAGAGAAGAAAATATCAAACAACTATATGACACAATGAAGAAACTAGCAGGGAAATATAGTAAATCAGAGAGACCAGTCAAGGACAAAGAAGGCAAGACAATTACTGAGATTCTGGGACAGAGGAACAGATGGGTAGAATACTTCGGGGAACTGCTGAAAAGACCAACTCCAGTGAACCCACCGGAGATCGAGGCAGCACACACGGACCTTCCTATAGATGTCACTTCGCCAAAGATCGAAGAAATCAGCATGGCTATCAGACAAATCAAGAGTGAGAAATCAGCAGGATCTGACAGTATATCAGCCGAAGTACTGAAGTCAGACACCGAAGCAACTGCAGACATGCTTCACACTCTATTCAGGAAGATTTGGGAGGGGGAAACAAGTTCTGACAGCCTGGATGTTTCAGAAAGGAGATACGAGCACCACACTTCTATCAGTACTAGGAAAAATTTCAACAAAGTATTGCTCAACCGGATGAAAGATTCAGTAGACATCCAACTTCGAGATCAACAAACCGGATTCCGGTCATGCACATATCAAATCGCGACACTAAGAATCATTGTTGACCAATCAACTGGATGCAACTCGTCGCCATAATTCAACTTCCTTGACTATGAGGGAGCAGTTGACAGTGTGGATAAGAATTCATAATGGAACCATCTTCAACAGTATGGAGTTCCTGAGATCAACACCATCCGGAATTCATACGACGGACTACACTGCAAAGTCGTGTATGGAGGACAGTTCACAGAAGCATTCCAAGTTAGGGCCGGAGTCGGACAAGACTGCTTACTCTCCCTCTTCTTCTTTCTTCTGGTGGTTGGCTTGATTATGAAGGTCTCCACATCTGAGAGGAAGCACGGAATACAATGGACAGCTTGTATGCAACTAGAAGATTTTGATTTTGCAGATCACATGGCCTTTCGACCCCTTGCACACGAAAAAATCCAGGTCGAAACAACAATTTTAGTAGCAGTCTCTGCATCAGTAGGCTTAAACACACACATGCGAAAACCAAGAACGTGGAATAAAACACAGAGAACGTCAATCCAGTCACATCTGATAGAGAAACTGGAAGATTTGGCATATTTCACTTACGTGGGCAGAATCATCGATGAACAAGAAGGATCTGATGCAGAACTAAAGGCAAAGATTGACGAAGCAAGAACAACATTCCTACAGTTAAACAACATTTGGAACTCAAAACAACTGTTAACCAATATCAAAGTCACAATCTTTAATACGAATGTTAAGATAGTTAGTTCTATTGTACGGAGCCGAAACGTGGAAAACTACCACAACCATCATCAGAAATGTACAAGTACTTATAAACAATTGTTTACACAATATACTCAATGTCCGTTGGCCAGAACCCATCAAAAAAAGCCTATTGTAGGAGAGAACAAAGCAGCTTCCAGTTGAAGAGGAAATTAGGACGCTGGAGGTAGATAGGATCACGAAACTGCATCATGAGGCAAGTGCTAACCTGGAATCTTAAAGTGGAAGATCAAAGATCACATTGCGTCGGGAATTGGAAGCAAACATCAAAAGGATGAATAACAACTGAAAAGAACTGGAAAGGTTTGCCAGGGGAGGGTTGGATGGAGAATCCTTGTAGATGACCCATGCTTCGCCACGAGGAGTAATAGGCGTAAGTAAGCAAGTAAGTAATAAATCTTCACTGATACCAACTAAAATTGAGCACTCATTTATGACGGCAAAATATCCAGTACCGAATGAAATGATAGTATTAGTAATACTAAACTATTTGTGTATTTCTTATATGAATAAAACAGAAAAGAAAATTACCAGTCAGCAAAAATTTGAATATTCTACAAACTAGTAACAAGTCAGACAACATAAATAGGTAGCATAAAATAGATTAGACAATTGATATTACCCAACTCTTGAAACTTGAACAGTGTACGAAAGGCGAGAATTATACTAAACAATGTCAATTTTAGAGGTTAGGTTGAGTATGAAAACGGAAGACATTTGTAGAACTATGAACGACTTTAATAGTCCAGAAAATTGTGAAGAAGACACTTAAAGTGCCTATTAATCAATAATTCTTGAGTCCAGATAAGGAAATTATACTCAGAACAACACATATAAGCGAACAATTGTTTTCAATTAGATCGTCATCAGGCTTTACTCTAATATACATGAATATTTATACGAAAATGTTAAACCAATCAAGGCAATATGAGTCAATAATCACAATGAAATAGAATAAGTCACTACACATAAAATAGGTAAAAGTACAAGTTGATAGTACGAAGACAGGTGAACAGATAGTGGTAAGAATAATAAACTATAATAACAAAACTCTTATCAATAGTTAATCGTTGGAAATAGAAGGTCAAATAAACATGGGTAAATAGACTAGGAATAGTAATCACAAAACCTTAAAAATCATTACGTAATAAGATGTGTGTAAATAATTAGATAGTGAAGAATACAAAGAGGCGGATAATGACAAACAAATAATGGATGTGGAAATAAGGTTAACAATAACACAAATAGAATAAAATAAATAATGATAATAATAAAATTTAAAATAAAAATAAAAAAAAAAATAAAAAAAATAAAATAAAATAAAAAATTTTAAAAAAAAATGTTAGTTAAGTTATAACTGGCCATGGAAGGGATAGGGGAGTCACGTATTTCTTCTGTACACATAGATTGGGGTTATATGTACGAATTCCAATGGCTTCAGCTATATATAGGAGACGGGAACGGACTCCGTCGGGAAATGATGGAGGTATACGATAGATAACTCGAAATGATTTCGATTTCTCTACTGTATGACCGCTATCAATAAGATGTGCTAGTATAGAACTCCGAATAGTTTTTCTCTGACCCTTTATGTACGAAGTTGGTAAATGTTCACTCATTCGTTGGTTAAGTTGCCTGGTAGTACGCCCTATATAGCTATCTCCACAGGAGCAGCTGAATTTGTAAATGCACATGGAAGAGGCCAACTCAGGTAACTTATCCTTCGTTTGAGTAGACATCGCTGGTTGACAAGAGAAGGTCAACGCAAGATTGGCTGCGTAGAATGTCTTGGTGATTACTTTGGTTAACCTATATTTCAGAGTGTCACTAGCCACATCCCCGTTGAATTGGTTTCTTACGAACAGTCGAAATCTCCGACTTCTTTATTACATCATACATGTACTTCTTAATGAAAGCGCTGGGGTAGCCGATCTCGGTCAGTGAGTTGTTGAGAAATTCAAGCTCCTGACTTAAAGTGTCTACTGTACAGATCTTTTTTGCTCTGCTCGTGAGACATCTGACCAAATTTCTCTTGTACCCCAGCGCGTTCATCAAGAAATACATGCAGGATATAATAAAGAAGTCGGAGATTTCGACTGTTCGTAAGAAACCTTTATACATGAAAGTGCAATTCAACGGGGATGTGGCTAGTGACACTCTGAAATATAGGTTAACCAAAGTAATCACCAGGACATTCTACGTAGCCAATCTTGCGTTGACCTTCTCTTGTCAACCAGCGATGTCTACTCAAACGAAGGATAAGTTACCTGAGTTGGCCTCTTCCATGTGCATTTACAAATTCAGCTGCTCCTGTGGAGATAGCTATATAGGGCGTACTACCAGGCAACTTAACCAACGAATGAGTGAACATTTACCAACTTCGTACATAAAGGGTCAGAGAAAAACTATTCGGAGTTCTATACTAGCACATCTTATTGATAGCGGTCATACAGTAGAGAAATCGAAATCATTTCGAGTTATCTATCGTATACCTCCATCATTTCCCGACGGAGTCCGTTCCCGTCTCCTATATATAGCTGAAGCCATTGGAATTCGTACATATAACCCCAATCTATGTGTACAGAAGAAATACGTGACTCCCCTATCCCTTCCATGGCCAGTTATAACTTAACTAACATTTTTTTTTAAAATTTTTTATTTTATTTTATTTTTTTTATTTTTTTTTTTATTTTTATTTTAAATTTTATTATTATCATTATTTATTTTATTCTATTTGTGTTATTGTTAACCTTATTTCCACATCCATTATTTGTTTGTCATTATCCGCCTCTTTGTATTCTTCACTATCTAATTATTTACACACATCTTATTACGTAATGATTTTTAAGGTTTTGTGATTACTATTCCTAGTCTATTTACCCATGTTTATTTGACCTTCTATTTCCAACGATTAACTATTGATAAGAGTTTTGTTATTATAGTTTATTATTCTTACCACTATCTGTTCACCTGTCTTCGTACTATCAACTTGTACTTTTACCTATTTTATGTGTAGTGACTTATTCTATTTCATTGTGATTATTGACTCATATTGCCTTGATTGGTTTAACATTTTCGTATAAATATTCATGTATATTAGAGTAAAGCCTGATGACGATCTAATTGAAAACAATTGTTCGCTTATATGTGTTGTTCTAATTTTCACAATGGGAATCTTTAATATTCTAAATTATACTCAGACGTTATCTACATTTCTCTTGAACGTTTTCAAAAAGCCTTGAGTTTTTGAAGTATCCATCAACATTTTATTTGAGTGGATGAAGATCTAGATTCTAGAAATTTATTAGAAAAGTTATGGAGTCTATACAAGAAGAGGGGAGGTGATAACAATATTTTTTTTCTAAATGATCAAACTCACACTTGATGTATCCGATTCCGTATCCACTGATTTGTGAGGATCTACAATGTAAACGGAAAGAAAATCAGATTGAAACAATAATTTGGTTTATATATTAGTAATAACAAGATTCTTTGTTAAACAATGACTACAGTGATTCAACCTTGGATTGTCATACTCAGACAGTCAGTCAGTTAGCTGCAAAGTAGGAACAGACACATACAAGCATCGGTCCAAGTTGCCATACCTCATTACCACCACAAGATGAACACCAAACTAATAAAAGTAGTTAATTCAGTGGTGGTAATATATAAAAGATTGTGTATAAGGATATAGTACAGGAAGGAAGAATTAGTTGACAGAAAGAAAGATATAAAGCAATTTTCAGCTCACAGTTTAAGTTAAGACAAAGGATGTAGACACCTACTCCATTGTGATCGATTCTCAGCCATATATCAAACACAGTCTCCAACTATTGGGTATGATAGTCGCGCGAACATCAACCAAGTAGTCTGCATCTAACAACATGGCTCAAACTAGAACTTAGTCACTTCAAGCACTGATGCCACGTTTTTTTGGTTTGGCCACCTCTAACTTCCTTTCAACCATCCTCAACACTAGTCGACATTGCACGTCGTGTTAATCGGTGTTCAGATATACGCAACACAACACGTGGCCCAACCATCTCAGTCGATGAAGATTCACAATCTCACCAACTGATTGACCATCATTCCCTAATAATTTGCGTCTAACCTCACTATTACTTACCCAGTGATCCTAGGAGATATGAGCAATATTTCTAAAGCATCTGTTGTCAAATACTAATAGCTTACGAGTATTTTCTACTCTTAATGGTCACGTTTCGCAGCCGTAAAGCTCCTAGCTCCCATCAAATCTTGATAGTTAACATTTCGGACTGATTTTTGTTTAATAATCATTGAAAACTAGTAGGCACTGAACAGCTGTTTTTTTCTTGTGCGGAGCTCCTCAACAACGCTCGTACACGACCTCATCACCAGGGATCAAACCTAGGAGATTCAGTCTCGCATACGAACACTTAGCCACCACCTACTAGTAAAATATTTATTCTAATCAACGTACCAGAAAAATGTAAAAAATATCACAGTCATTGAATTAAATGATTCACAGGTAATCTGAGTTTAATTCGATACAGGACCATGCGCATTTTCTTAACACTAACAAGAATTCCCACTGACGGATAAAACAACTATTCCGTACTCTTAGTGACTTTTTTAAAATCTTTTTCAATAGTTGAGATCATCAGTCAATTGAAGCTAGAGCACCATAAAAACCTGGAGGCACTAGACGGCCGTTTCGTCCTATTGTAAGACTCCTCAGCAGTGCGCGAGAGCGCTTAACCTCTAGACCATTAAGCCGACATCCAACGGTATTAATGTCTAACTTCAAACAATTCACGAAATGGAGTGACACATCCACCAATATATTCAGTGAGTTACTCTCTCATAATAGGACAAAACGGCCATCCAGTGCTTCTGTATTTTCCATAGTGGTCTAGCTTCAAATGACTCCTGATCTCAACCATTGAAATTACTATAATATCCACAAATAAACCCTTCTGATATTTTATCTTTCTTTATTTCGTACACTGTGAAAAAAAGAAATTCCCATATGATCCAGTGACCTTGACGAAGTGATAAATTTGATTGACCAATAAGAGATGAGAGAAAGTTGATTTATTGATTATTTGTTAAGTAATTTACTGATTATTATTATGTCATCAGCTGTTATCTATTTTTAGTGAAGAAATAGAAACTTCATTTATGGTTCTTATCGTTTTATTTTTCCTATTTGGAGTCATTTAAACTATTCACAGAAGTACAGAAGAAAATGAATGTCAATAGGGAAGTATTTGATTGATCGTTTGAAATATGAAGAATAGTTGTGAAATTCCACAAATGAAAATTGTATGAGATGATTTCGGAAATGTTACAAGTCTTGTTTATTGAACGCTAGATTTGGTTTCTAAGCTTTTTTAGTAACGCCCAGGCTAGATTTACGCAGCGATTTAAACACGAGAGAAAAGGCGCAAAGTATGTAAGAAACACTTTACTCCGAAAGTCCGTTCATGTACAGAAAATCTAGGGTTTTTCTGGTATTTTAGATGTTCTTGGGTTTCCTGAAAATTCTGGAATGCTACAAAACATAGTAGCAGTATAGTAATCTTCCAATCAGAAACTCAACATAAGACTTTCCACTTTCTTGATGTTTCTGGCAAAACTTCTAGTCAACGCTGGTTGGATAAGATGCTTCTCAGCGTTTTCATCAGAGCCTTTCATGGCTTTTTTCGGGGAATTTTCTGGATCTCCGCAATAAAATGTTTATATATATACTAAATTAAAGGTAAAAATATACTTTTGGGGATGAGATAATCAGAATTGAGAATGACACTTCTGTCACTTCAGATTGTATATAATTTTCCAATTGATACTATTCATAAATCTTAACTCTAAACGCTGAATCCTGAAATGAAATTTAACTTGGTGACATTATATTTGATGAATGAAATAATCAAATTACACTCCTTAAAATTTTGAGTGCCATTCATTCACTCACATGATTGTAGGGTATTTGCACACCATATCTGGTATTATAGTGAACAAGAACATGAGTGAGGACAATCGAATGTATTCGACACAAAATTACAGAGCATCTCAATAAAATCTGAGGACCATATAGTAAGTAGTTAAATTGCAAAATATCAATCCATTGTCTCAAATTTGACTGTTCCTTTACAAATATCAGTCCATTATCTCAGATGTCATTGTTGATGCATTTTCATACCGATTGCATTCGTTTTACGTTCTTTCCTTATTGATCTGCTAAAATACATTCTATGCCTGACCACAGTTATATACTACTTATATAGATATAAGTGACCCACACCACAGTATCAGTACGTGATGAATACCTCGATCCTAAAACCTTTATTATAACCTTACATAAAATACCCTTAACTTAACTAGGATTAATGTGGAGTATTTTAAAAATTTGTCTGAGTCATTTTAGGGTTCGAGAATGTAAAAAATTTATATCCATTAGGACATAGGTCACTGATCGCAGTTATCGGTTTAATCCTAACCAGATAGTCATCGTCTAACGACAAGGCTCAGGACAAAAATCAATAACCTCTTGAAATGATGTCGCGTTTTGGTTTGGCAGCTTCCAGCTTTCTTCTAACCTACTTCTATACTAGTAACTATCGTAAAAACACAATTCATGATAGATCTTTTTAAACAATCTCAAACTATGATGGAGAAATAGATGGATGGTTTACCCTGTGACTTTCCAGTTTCTAGATGTTTCTGACAAGACTTCTAGTGAACACTGATTGGATAAGATGCTTCTCAGTGTTTTCAGAGCCTTTCCTGGATTTTTTTTTCGAGTAGTTTTTTGAATCTCTCCAACAGAAACAATTCACTATATAAAGTAATACAATTGCAGTAAATAAGTATTTCTGACATAATTAATTAATTAACCTTAACCATGTTGAGTTATTTACGATAAGTAAACGAAAAATACATAAGATTAGGATGTTTTTATCACGAATTGACATCAACTTTAATGCAAGAATGTTTAGTAGCGAT
This sequence comes from Schistosoma intercalatum, assembly GCA_944470365.2. Lineage (NCBI taxonomy): Eukaryota > Metazoa > Platyhelminthes > Trematoda > Strigeidida > Schistosomatidae > Schistosoma > Schistosoma intercalatum. The sequence goes on from OX103729.1 coordinate 1,847,786, forward strand.
AAGAATGAATGAATTTCAACAAGCATTATCTTAAATCTGTTTATTTAGTTCATTAGTTATGCTCCTATCACTTTATTTATAGATCTACGAAAGTTATGGTTAAGAATTAGTTATAAGGTGAAAGTACTTTCCAGTCATAAAACCACAACCTTGATTATGCGCTAAATCCCATAATTTACGCTCACATAAAGTGTACACAAGTGATACCTAAACTTCGTATATGCGATCTCTTAACGGATTAATGATTAAGAGGACTGATTATTGTGTTCTGGACCCAACGAACGTGGCTATATAAAGGACTAATAAGGATTTAGAGTTGACTCAAGGTTGGTAGTGCTGTTTGACATGTCATTCGTTTAGGAGAGAAAAATGGTCATAGAAGTCGGTGTTTAGATCGACAATTGTGTCAAGTGATATTTGACCGGTCATAGAACATTACAAGATTAAAGTTTATTTCAGGATTAGGTGTTAAGAGTTAAGATTTATGGATAGTGTCAACGTGCCAGTTATATACAATCTGAAGTGATAGAATTGTGAATATAATATGTTGAATAGTATCATTTTTATTTTTTGGGTTGCTAAAATTAATTTTCCTTGAACCTTTCAAGCACTATTGGTAGTATTATGAAAACCATTTTACTGTTTTTCATATGAAATATTTGAATTCAACAGAAAAACTTAAAATTCGTGTTCTCCATCCTGATTATCTCGTCCCTAAAATATACTTTTACTGCATTTATCTATTGCTCCATGACACCGTGTAATCTATGTGAGGTGGCAGTTGGAAGTAGCCAACAAGAAATCCTACTTGACTTGAGTTTCTTAACATAAAGCACTTGTGTCAGTAAGGTGCGTACGTAATCTTGAGGGAACTGATGTACTCTAGTGAATTCAATCTAATGTAATCCAACTGCACAGACGGGGGCATCACTACTGAGCTTTTTGAATCATGAATGAACTCATGTGGGACTGAAATGCACTTAGAATTCATTGATCACTGAGTAGTGACGAATTTCATGTATCTCAAGTACTCATTATATGATAATGGGATTTCATTGATCAAATTGCAAGATTACAAGTACACCTTGCTGATAAGTTTCAAAGAGCATAAAATCTAGGTTTAGTATTTCTTATTCACTATTTCCAACCACTACCTCAAGTCTCAACATAGTGCACACGAATTCGAGTCACTTACACTAGTGGTAAAATTATAACCTTATAGATAGAATTCGGTCAATGTTAAGATGGAATCGATATTGAGAACATTAGTCAGTAATCGGCGATCAATCAGAGTAGGTACACCGGTCTCGACAGAAGTAAGTGATATTTCATAAACTCAATAATGCGTCTCAGATTGCGAAACTAGGTTGGAATATCAGAGTGTGCATCAATTTTCTGAAGACTCCAGGTATATCTCGTTGACAGGTGTCTACTAGCATAAAATCTAGATCAAATAGGATTTTTTGTTAACTAACTCTAACTACCTAACACAAATCCATATTACTTGTACTTATGTCGTAACTGAAATACATTAAAAAGCGATTAAATAAACTACAGATAAATGAAACACAAACAAAAATAACTTACGTTCAGACATTGTTCGATCTTGTCTATTCCCTGGTTGTATTGTATTAATAGTACGTGGTCGGCTAACACGTTGATTACCAGAACCATTTGGTGATGATAATGTATTATACTTTGTTGGTAAAGATTTTTGTGGATAAGATGAATTTGATTGTAATGTCGCATGATCGGTTGAGATATTGTTTGAATATATCGAATTATGATTATTATTCGTATTCGTATTTGTATAATTGGTTGTAGTATTATTAGTGTTACAAGCATTACCATTTGACATGTGATTCTCATCATTTTGTTCATTTGGAGAATTATTTGGAGATGAATTATTATTATTGTTACTACTTTTATTATTATTATTATTATTTAATCTGTTAGCAATCGAATCATTCAAAGAGAACAATCGAGGAATTCCAGAAGGAGATTTAATTTTATTCAAAGTAAGATCTGCATCACTTAATGGACGATCTTTAGATGGTATAGATTGATTTTGTTGTTGTATATCTATTAAATTTGATGTAACTGCAACTTCTTGATGTGTTATTGGTAAAGATTGTTGATTTGAAATTGGAAATGATGACAATTGTCGTTTTGTTGTTGAATTTACATGTTGATAATTTAATGAAGTTTCTTGTACAGGTGATTGAGTTAACATTGTAGTTACATTTAATTGAAATCAGTTAGTTGAACACTTGAATTCGATTAGAAAAAAAAATGAATAAATTTATGGAAATAACGTAATTATAACAATATTATTTAAACACATAAACATTGGTACAAAAGAGGCACCAAACAGACATGCGTCACATAATCATTCGATTTGTGTGAGGGCTGGGATACTACCAGGGTGCCCAAACCGAAGCAGGAATAATAATGGGTTTAATTAACGCTTGAAATTTTGTTACAGTAGAAAATTTTGTAGCATCAGTTATATGATACTTAGAGGAATTTCTTTCGTAATAGTTGGAATCATGAATCGATTTAAGCGAGACCACCATTAAAAACCTGGAAGCACTGGACGTCCGTTTCATCCTAGTATGGGAATCCTTAGCAGTGCACATCCGTGACCAGTGGAGTTTAACCGTGTCTGTTGTGAGGTAGTAACTCACTGAAGACAATGACGGACGGTCGTGCAATATGATAGATTGGTTGAAGTTAGTTATGTCGGCTCCAATGGTCTAGAAGTTAAGCACTCGCGCATGAAACCGAAGGTCTAGATTTCGAGTCCTATGTACGGGATCGCGGAGGTGCAATACTGAGGAGTTCCATACTGGGACGAAATGGCATTCCAGTGCTTTTAGGTTTGTCATAGCGATATAGCTTAGATTGACTCATGAATTCAACTATTAAAACTATTACAATCTCCACACCTACCCCCATTCTATTCAGATCGTATTTATTTATAGAAATCTATTCTCAATTATCAAACATTTCTACTAGTTCAACTGTTACCCAGTATGATTTTCCACTCATCCATTCAAGTATTAAAATGTATAAATTGTAATCTATTCTTTTGTGGGTTTTTTTTTCTTAAAGAATAGGTAAAGAAAATATGTCAAAAACTGTAGGTGTTTCCTCTCATTGCGGTAAGTTACAAGCTTGTTTTTTTTCTAATAATAATGATACGTGGGTACATACAATTTAGCATTCATAATTAATTAGATGAAACTAAACCATAAAGGTTACATGGAATATTTGCACAATTTGAAGAGTAGATGGTCTAAATGTTTGAAAAGGCTACTGAAATTTAAAAAGCAAGTTAGTTTTTAGTTGAATTGATTAACGAATGAATGTGAGATTGATCAATATTTGTGCTCATGTGAATATTAAAAATGACACATATAAAGCTTGATTCCTTTTAAGATCTTGCTTGATTGAGCATAATTGAAAAGATGGGAAAAATGATGAAAAAGATGACTAATACTTTTTGGTTCCTAACACCATATCAGATGATTTAACAAGGTTACTTTCAGACTAAATGAATGAGGTACCATGTTTCTTTAGTTAACTAGTTACAGAATATCTCAGAAATGTATGACTTTCTTGGACACAGACTGTTCAGTTTTCCCTCATTGAGAGAAACATCTAACCAGTGCTTTCTAATTTTCACGAGTATATGCGCCACCTATGGCGAAGGCGAGATATCCGTCTATCAATAAAAGGACGAGTATACTGCGCGGCAGTCCGTTCTGTTTTAATTTACGGCAGCGAAACATGGCCATTAAGAGTAGAAGACACTCTTAAGCTACTAGTATTTGACCACAGATGCCTTAGAAATATTGCTGGCGTCTGCTGGGATCACTGGGTAAGTAATAGTGAGGTTAGACGCAGGGTATTAGGGAATGATGGTAAATCAGTTGATGAGGTTATGAATCTTCATCGACTGAGATGGTTGGGCTACGTGTTACGTATGCCTGAATACCGATTACCACGACGTGCAATGCTATCCGGTATTGGAGATGGTTGGAAGAAAGTTAGGGGCGGCCAAACCAAAACGTGGCATCAGTGCTTGAAGTCACTAACGTCTAGTCTGAGCCATGTTGGTAGATGCAGACTACTTGGTTGGGGTCCGCGTGACTATCGTAACCAATGGTTGGAGACTCTTGGTGACATGGCTCAGAATCGATCACAATGGCGTCGGTGTATACACTCCCTGTCTTCTCTTAAACTAAGAGATTAAAATCACTTCATATCTTTCTTTCTACGAACCAATTCTTTCTTCTTGTACTATATCTCTATATGCAGTCTTTCTCTTACATATTACTACCTTTGACCTAACCACTGCTATGAATCCGGTGTTCATCTTGTTGTGCTGATGCGGTATGGCAACCTGGACCGATGCACATATGTGCCTGGTCCTACGTTGTAGCTGACTGACTGACTGACTGATAAAATATTTTGTCCAGGGATTTATCAAGTTTGAAAATAGCTTCTGGTGTGAAATAACATCAGTCAGAGAACCAATGAAAGTTTTAAACTTTGTATTGTCATATATAGTTAGTACTGTACACCTGTGAAATCATATACACCGGGTTGACCACACTGAAATTAACGGCTTTTAGTTTGCTAGTTTAAAGACATCATGCTTTTGGTTAGGTTTAAAGCTTTCCGATTTAAAAATATACATAGACTTAGGTGTGTGCTGATAAGAAGTCCTATACTAGGACGAAACAGCTACCTATTAGTTTCCAAATATATCCAGATGGTCTATTTGTGACGAGTAAACATTAATTCACATGGATCTTCAAGAAATACTTAAGTAATGATTTAACTCCTTGAATAAACCAGTTTCAATGAAGACATATACAGAAAGTGCTGATCTGAATATCTGATAGTCGCGCAATATCGTGAATTGGTTGAATTGAAACTTGAACATCACTGGATATCGGCCCACTGGTCTGAATGTTAGGCTTTAGCCCGCGAGACTTAAGGTCTTGGGCTCGAACCCCCCTGCGAAATCATGGATGCGCACTGCTGAGGACTTCCATATCGGGACGAAACGGCCATCTAGTGCTCCTAGGTTTTCAATGGTGGTCTAACATTCATCAATTCATGATCTCAATTATCTGGTTATACTTTGAGTTAGGAAATCAATCCAAACAAGTTTATCCAGCCAACGGAAGGATATATGTGTGTCAGCGTAAACACAACTATGGGTTACCCTACTTCTGTTACCATACACTTAGTATTTAATCTATTTATTTCACGCTCTGTACTGCATATAGCAGTGCATGAAGTCAGTGGCTGTTGAATTGAGCCATGATAGTAAGTGTAGACTACCTCGTTAGGGTTTACAAGATAATCGTAACCAATCGTTAGGGATTTTGGGTGATATGGTTCAAAACCTGCTGCAATGACGTAAACGCGCTCACCACTTGTCTTCTTTTAGAACATTTGAAAATAATTCATAAAATAGATGCGTATAAACAGCCTCAAGCAGTCATCTGTCGGTTTTTGTAATTATATATCCAGGCGGTCAAGATCAACACTTAAAATGATTTCTTTTTCAGCGACCAAAAGAAGCATGCTTTAACAGTGTTAATAAACGGGAAGTAGATAACATCTCATATATCACTATCACCCCTTAAGATACCTTTATTCAATCTACATCTTCTAGTGGATCTTAAGTTCAAAAATTATCTTAAAATTCATTCCTTCTTCTATAATCATATTGTCCATGCCTAGTTTTTTCTAATATCACTAATACAGTTCCAACTTCCCCTATTATGAGATTTGTCTTTATAAGTTGATCTTGTTGGATTGATATAATGGGGCAACTTGAACCGATGTACACATACTCCAGATTCCAAATAACCTATAACTAACTATATATCTCGAGTCAGTAATCAATCAATGATTTAACAGGTTCGATCTAAATTGTATGATCTATTAAGGTGTAGATGATTTTATAGTCATTCATTTTATAGTTAATTCAGTGGTGGTAATATATAAAAGATTGTGTATAAGGATATAGTACAGGAAGAAAGAATTAGTTGACAGAAAGAAAGATATAAAGCAATTTTCAGCTCACAGTTTAAGTTAAGACAAAGGATGTAGACACCTACTCCATTGTGATCGATTCTGAGCCAAATATCAAACACAGTCTCCAACTATTGGGTATGATAGTCACGCGAACATCAACCAAGTAGTCTGCATCTAACAACATGAATCAGACTAGAACTTATTGACTTTAAGCAATGATGCCACATTTTGTTTTGGCCACCCCTAACTTCTTTCCAACCATCCTCAACACTAGTCAACATTGCGCGTCGTGTTAATCGGTGTTCAGATATACGCAACACAACACGTGGCCCAATCATCTCAGTCGATGAAGATTTACAACGTCATCAACTGATTGACCATCATTCCCTAATACTCTACGTCTAATCTCACTATTAATTACCCAGTGATCCCAGCAGAATAGAGTAATATTTCTAAAGCATCTGTTGTCAAATACTAATAGCTTACAAATATCTTCTACTCATAATAGCCAAGTTAAACAGAACAAACTACCGCACAATATACTCATCCTTAATTGATTGATTAATATCTCGCTTTTGTCATAACTACTGACGTAAGTTGGTAAAAGCCAAATGAGCTTTTTGTTCAGAGAGTAAGAGAGAGAAAGAGAGAGAAAAATAACACTGTACACTTTTACTAAAATCACTCAAAATCAATATTACCGACCGTTTCTTAAAACTGTTATTTGACCTATAAAGAAAAGAACCAAAGATAAGAAAATTTTTCGGTCAACTAATTAATTTTTCATGCATGAAAAATAGATATATCAAGAAAGTAAGAAAGAAAGAAAGAAAGAAAGAATGAATGAATGAATGAATGAATGAATGAAAACGTTAATATTCTCCTTTATTATTTTTTTAAATTATCAATTTTCTTTTCATCTAATTTACATAAAAACATTTTACTCACCAGAAGAAAAAAAAGAAAAAAAAAGAAAAAAAGAAGGAGAAGTGAATAAAAAAAGAAAGAACAAAATGTAGTTTTGTATCGTGTAAATTTACACGTTGATTATTCTAGTGAATTGAAAATGAATTCTAAGTTATTCGGTCACTATTAATTCGATATATGTTGATCTATGTATGTATGTAGAATTTTCTAACACCTTAGACTTTAGTAATACTACTTATAGTAGTAATGAAAGTAGTAGTAGTAGTGGTAGTGGTAGTAATAGTAGTAAGCGTGAAGTAAAACGAATAATAATACCTCATATACTATGACTTTGTTGATATATTAAAAAGGAACTATGCATTTATATTATGTATATAGATAGTTATCGAGGTCTTGATAGTGTCACGCATATGTCTAGACGCCTCAGTTTAATTCTGTCGTGTTGATGTTTATGTTATATATATATATATATATAGAAGTTAAAAGAATAAAATGCATTTAAACATTTTAATTATTCTCTTACTTGTACAATGAATGAATGAAAAACAGTAATTTATTTTCAAAAGTTGAGATTATGAGTCATTTGAATCTAAACCGTCATGGAAAACCTTGAAGCATTGGACGGCCATTTCGCCCTATTGTGAGATAGTAGACATTGGTGGATGTGTCACTCAATTTCGTGGGTTGGTTGAAGTTAGACATGAACACCATTGGATGTACGCTCAATGGTCTAGTGGTTAAGAGCTCGCATGAGAGACCGATAGGTCCTAGGTTCGAATCTTGCGAGATGGGATCTTAGATGCACACTACTGAGGAGTCCCATTATGGGGCGAAACAGCCATCCAGTGCTCCCAGGTTTTCCATGGTGGTCTACCTTCAAATGACTCATGATTTCGACTATTGGAATTTCTAAGCTTCTATTTGATCCATAAATCGTTGTCATTTATCTTATTATTCTAGATTGAACATGAAATAATTATTCCCTTATCAATCTGGTCTTGTAGGACTTATGGCAAGAGTACATTCACATTGTAACCTTCTAAATCCATTGGTATACACAATCAGATATTTCAAGTACATTGTTGTATGAGTTCTGAGTCCTGACTGAGTTAAATCCATCAGAGAATTGATCTGCTTCATCTTCTGATTACTCACTAGATTAGGAGCTCGAACACCAATTAGTGTTAACATTTTAATTTTTTGCCCATTTGTCGATTTGTGGATTGATATATAAATCACCTATCCTAGTGACAATATAGGCGAACTAATCGATAATCAAACTAAAGAGAGATTATACAACTCTTTAGCTGTCATTACGATCCAATCCATTTGGCTGACATAAATAACATTAGTGAAAATGAGGTTATGATGTATCAAAAAGTTAAGTCATTTGAGCCTATGATAAACCTGTTCGTAAACAATGAACATAGAACAGGAGGTTAAGTAGCTGACTATGTAGAGAAATAAGTCAGTCATTCTCTACGTGAGATCTGGTTGCGAGTATGCATCGATCACTTCAAGTTACCTCATCTCGAATCGGTAAGACGAGAGAAAATTATAACAACACAAGTAAAATTTACAAGGATCTAAGCATGAACAATATGATACATACAGAACAATTTCTATCTCAGAAGGAATAGCTAACACCACCAAACACGAATTATGTGTGTACTGTTGGTCTCAATCAGGAAGTCTCCTCATCTCGATATGGCTTAGACTAACAGTCCCTTTCGATTGATGATACATACTACTTACATCTGTCGACATCAGTAGTACACACAACAATGTCACGTCTTCAGTAACTCAACACTCGTTTTTTCTAACCTACACTTTTGGAAGTCAACATTGGTCATCCAGGTAGGTGATGATTAGATATACAAGAAATATTATCTAACTACCTCAGCTAGTCAAAGTTCGTAGCCTCAATAATGAACTTGTTCATTCTACTTATTACACCAGACCTAATGACAGAACTACGCACTGAATTGTTTCACAAAACACAATCAATCTTCAAAAAACACCTTTGATCAAATATTTTGCACTTGTGCTTGTCTTCAAATTTCATAACCTGCTTAAACTGTCTTACCATATATTGACTTATGTTACAGGCTATGAGCTACATATTTTGGAGATATAAGGAGCAGTGATACATTTTGGACTAAACAAATATGATAATACCGATCAATCAATGAGAATCTTGTCCTCTTTACAAATTTGTTCTAGTTTTAGATAATTCTATCCTCCCAGGTTTTCAATGGTGGTCTAACTAAGGTCAGTTAATGATTTAAAATGTGAAATATGATTCCTAATATTTAACCATATATCACATATGCTTCCAGGTTTTCCATGGTGGTCTAGCCTCAATTGGCTCATGATCTCAAATATTAAAATGACTAGAATATCCACATAACCCCTTCTGATATATCATATTACTTATTTAATGCAGACATTTATGCGACTTTTCATCACATATTAACTCATTAATTTACTAAATGTTCTGCTGTCACATTTTATGGATTTTTTTATCAATTGAATGTAAGATTTTATTAAATGGAATTACAGTTCCCCCAGGTTTTTCTGCTTACCAAAGCCTTGATCACTTCTCTCTGCTCAGTTACACGAACTCCTCCACCCCACTGTAATTTCAACTTGATTTGTGTGAATGATGAGAAACATGCACGAAATTTGTAAACTTTCCAGTTAATGTAATCAATTTACTTCTCTGAACTATAAGTTGTATCTTGATAAAAACGTTTATATCTACTGGGGCTTCTGCCTGTCTTAAAGCATTTCCATAACAAGGAACGATTGAGCTATTTCATTACAGACGATTCTGTTACAAGATCGATAATGACAATTGCCATGCAACATATTAACACTTAGCCACTAAAATAGTTGATGAGATGCATGAGAAACTTGATACTCAACTGGAATCAAATAGAACAACATGGAATTGTACAACTCGGTATATTTAATAACGAAAGCATAGTCTTATAGGATACAGAAAATTAGTGAACTACGTGTTACGTGTATGCTGCTTCATTAATTATCCCCTACCTCAGGAGAGCAATGCTGACAGAAGTGGAAGTAGACTGGAAGAAAATTAAGGGTAGTGATGTGAATAAAAAAGTAAAGAGGCCTTGATGATCAACGGAAGCTATTTTTGAGGACATTATTTTCATTCAAAGTTTGTTAAGTACTGACATTTATTTCTGTCCCTAGGTTATGCCATGGGCCATAAGCCTTCATTTGATTCATGATTCACTTACATATTCTCTGCTGTTTCAAAGGTATTGTAATTCAAACATAATCAAATGTACTCCATTTTTTCTACCCTAACGCTTAGTTTGGACATAATCGAATTTTCTAATTGTTTAATGCGTTGTGGTCGTGTTAGCTATTTGTTTGTTCATGTTTCTTTTTACATTAATCTAAATCAGGAATTCCAGTTAACCCATGTTCTCTCTCAGTTGCCAACTAATCAGGTGATAGTATAATTTTCAACTTATGTCCTTATTTGCATTACTCAACTGTAAAATGAACAGAGAAATGCTCGAAAATAGTACATATTACACTTTTACTGAAAAGAAAAGTAAGAGTGATTAACCTGATACACGTAAACTACTAGTTCTATGTTTCGATTTGAACACAAACACTAAAATGTTAGTCAGTCAGAAACAACGTAGAACTTCGTGCGTACGTATATCAGTTCGAGTTCCCATACCATGTTAGCGCACAGAAGTTTCATTACTTCATCAATTGATATACCATCCCTATCTAGTACCCGTTTCCTAACAACTGCATTGCTTACTCGGTCGTCACAAGATATACGAGCAATGCTTCGAAGACACCTATGATCAAATACTAGTAACCTACGAATATCCTCTACTCTTACTGGCTATTTTTCACAGTCATAAATTAGGGCGGAATAAACTGCTGATCAGTAAACTTGTCCTTTGATTGATAGATGGATATCTCGCCTTCACCATAAATAACGCAAGTTGGCAAAAGTTAGTCGAACCTTCTATATCCGTGCTGAGATTTCATCATACACCAGACCACGCTCAACTACTTCACTTCCTATCATGAGTTCAAATGCTAGCCAATGGAACCCAATCCTAAAGCATCCCATACATACATACATTATTGCTTACAATAGTCAGCAGATTCTGTATTGTTTGTCAGCATCTTCACCAATATAGAACTATATTATCAATCTTAGATGACAAATGATAAATAAGATAAACTTCACAACTTGGATTCAATTCTTGTAACATTATCGATTTTTGAAAATGAAAAAACAAAAAAAAAAAAAACAACGTATCATTTACCATAAAATAAACAAATTAAGTCTTAAACTATACTTAGTTAATTGATAAAAATCTATTGAAATGAATAAAGATATTAAGAAATAGATTGTAGAAATGACATAGTTACATGTTTACACTTAGAAACACGATTTATACATGTATCCAACTTATATATATTTGTATTCAACTTAACATGATTCAGTCAATTATTATTATGATTATTACTGGCGTGAATTCTGTAATTCTTATTTTCAGAATAAATAAATTATTATTGTTCTAAATATCAACTTAATTTAATACTTAACACTGTTGTTATATACAATCACAAATTTTTTTTCTTCTTTTTAGTTTTCAATTAGATAAACAAATAATTTCTATAAACAATAGTAAAAATGAACGTTTATTATATAGGATTATATAGAAATGATTAAATAGTATGAATAATATCTATACAATAAACAATATGAAACTTATTTAATCTCTAATACTCTCTATATCTGTTTCTCACTCACTCACTCACTCACTCACTCACTCACTCACTCACTCACTCACTCACTCACTCACTCACTCACTCACTCACTCACTCACTCACTCACTCACTCACTCACTCACTCACTCACTCACTCACTCACTCACTCACTCACTCACTCACTCACTCACTCACTCACTCACTCACTCACTCACTCACTCACTCACTCACTCACTCACTCACTCACTCACTCACTCACTCACTCACTCACTCACTCACTCACTCACTCACTCACTCACTCACTCACTCACTCACTCACTCACTCACTCACTCACTCACTCACTCACTCACTCACTCACTCACTCACTCACTCACTCACTCACTCACTCACTCACTCACTCACTCACTCACTCACTCACTCACTCACTCACTCACTCACTCACTCACTCACTCACTCACTCACTCACTCACTCACTCACTCACTCACTCACTCACTCACTCACTCACTCACTCACTCACTCACTCACTCACTCACTCACTCACTCACTCACTCACTCACTCACTCACTCACTCACTCACTCACTCACTCACTCACTCACTCACTCACTCACTCACTCACTCACTCACTCACTCACTCACTCACTCACTCACTCACTCACTCACTCACTCACTCACTCACTCACTCACTCACTCACTCACTCACTCACTCACTCACTCACTCACTCACTCACTCACTCACTCACTCACTCACTCACTCACGTTCTCTCTCACACACACTTGTTTAATTTTTAATACTAGATTGATAAATAACAGGTTTACAATTTCAATTTTATTAAAAGTTAACTTTTATTTGTTTTAAATAAACTTAATTGAAGGATTAACAATTTTTAATTAAATTAATTAATTAATCAGTTAATTAATTTAGTCACAGATTTTATTTTATTTATTTTTGTTGAAAGAAAGTTGTAAATTTTCTTGAATAAATCAATCAAACCATCAATAAATGAAAGAAAGAATGAATGAAGATAATTACTTTATTATAAAAGAAAAGGATAATATAAAGATAATAATAAAGATGAATAGAAGTATTAGATTCTTTTATCAAATAGATGAATGGTAGTTAACAGTCGAATCTATCATATGGGTTGGAAGAATGTTAAGGATGGCGAAACCAAAATTTGGCATCAGTTATTGAAGTCACTAACTTCAAGTGTGAGCCATGTTGTTAGATGCAGACTACTTGGTTGGTGTCCGCGTAACTATCGTACTCAATGGTTGCAGGCTCTGGGTGATACAGATCAGAATCAATCACAATTTGTTAAACAAATAGCAGTTCGAAATGTTAACTTTCAAGATTCGATTGGAGCTAGGAGCTTTACGGCTGCGAAACGTGGCCATTAAGAGTAGAAGATACTCGTAAGCTATTAGTATTTGACAACAAATTCTTTTGAAATATTGCTGGCATCTGCTGGGATCACCGAGTAACTAATAGTGAAGTTAGACGTAGGGTATTAGGAAATGATGGTCAATCAGTTGATGACGTTGTAAATCTTCATCGACTGAGATGGTTGAGACACGTTCTGCGTATGTCTGAACACCGATTAACACGACGCGCAATGTTGACTAGTATTGAAGATGGTTGGAAAGAAGTTAGGGGTGGCCAAAACAAAATGTGGCATCATTGCTTAAAGTCAATAAGTTCTAGTCTGATTCATGTTGTTAGATGCAGACTACTTGGTTGATGTTCGCGTGACTATCATACCCAATAGTTGGAGACTGTGGGTGATACAGATGAGAATCGATCTTATGGGCGTAGGTGTATACATTCTTTGTCTTCCCTTAAACTGTGAGCTGAAAAATGCTTTATATCTTTCTTTCTTTCTGTACTGTGTCCTTATATGCAATCTTTCTTTTATATACTACCACCATTGAATTAACTACTTCTATAAATGTGGTGTTCATCTTGTTGTGATAATGAGGTATTGCAACTTGGACCGATGCTTGTATGTACCTGGTTCTACGTTGTAACTGACTGACTGTCAGAAGGCTTAACTTGTGTCTCAGTGTTAATTTGAACCCAAAAATGCGTATAAAACTATTAAAGACAAGCTTTTGTGTTTAGTAGGTAGCTACAATCGTATCACATTGCCATAACCTAAAATGAATTAGAATTTATGACCAGACCAGAAAGAAGGTGTTCGGTTAAGCAACTTTCAAAAAACTTGCACTAAGGAAAATTGTCAAAAATTTCAGTCATTTCATTTTTTCCTTTCAAATGGAACAGGATAAATATGGGAGTATAGTATAGAGATGCGAGATTGAGAAAAAAAGCCTAGGTGGATTTGTTACCATTTTTAGACAAACAAAAAATGGAAAGATAGACGACGGCTAGCAGTGGATTCATAAAAAACACCTGTAGTACGACAAGGCAGTGATTAGGACTTCCTTGCTAATGGTTGCATGTACGTGGACATGTGAGAGCATTTCGAGAGGGAGAGCGAACTCTCCACACATTCAGTCATACCAGGGAATTTAAAGGCATAGAGATACGGAAATATATTTTATCAGTATGTGTGTGCATGTGTGTACATTTGGATAACTGAAAAATATTAGTAACTAAGTCAACTGATAAATTTCACATTGAATGTCTCTATTTTAACGACAAATAAAATGGATAAGTAAATGACTCATTTTATTTTTATTTCTTTTCAACACTATCAATGAAGAGATTTCAATTCTTCTTCTTTCTTTCTACCATAGAAATAATGATTCATTAATTCATTATCAAGAATGTTGTCTTGTTCTTTTTCATTTTATTGAAAAAAAAGAAGAAAAGAAGAAAAGAAAAGAAAAGAGAAGAGAAGAGAAGAAAAATGTGTAAAACTATTTATTTTGTCATAATGACATTTTACATATTGTAATATATAGTAGGTACTATATTGAATGAATCACTTCACCAACGAAAAGAAAAGAATATTTAGTAGTACATGTATTATTACTATTATTAGCATTAGTAATTGTAATGTACTCAGAATATTTCTTTCTTTTTTGTATAATTTACTTTCATAGAAATCAATTGTAAATGATGACAATTGACCGGTAAGTCAATGAATTTCAGTGATAAAGTACAGTTAGTTATGAATAAGTTATGTAGGAATATGAAGAATATAATGAGTTGTTAACTATATGAAACAAATGTCAATGATTCCTATTTGTAACCGCCCTAACCACATTCTGATCATCATCGAGCATCTACTGATGTCTAGTTCAAAGAGGTCAATTCCTGTATTCAAATTTAAAAAAAACCGTGATCAGTGTAATTCAATTGTGTTGTATGTGAAGAAGGAACCGACAGAAAATAATGAAAGACAGTCAATACCAGCTCAGTGGAAAATAAGCAAACTGTTACTGTAAAAGGATAGTACAGTTGCAGAAATGTAAATCCACTCTACTAATAACGTACAAATTAAAATAAAACAGCTGACCAGTGCTTCCAAGTATTAAAATGATCTTCTAAATTACATCAACTCACAATTTCAATAGAATAATTTCATTACTCTTCATATTACTAGTATAAAGTTTGTAAGGCAGATAAAAATGTCACATTACTATTAATGAGAATAAGGTTAAGCGTTCGCGCGCGAGACTGAAGGCCCTGGGTTCGAATCCCACGAGTGAGATCGTGGATGCACACTAATGAGGATTCCCACATTAGGACGAAACGGCCATCCAGTGCTTCCAGCTTTTTTAATGGTGGTTTAACGTTAATCAGTTCATGATCTCGATCAATAATTTAGTAATCTCCAAAACAACCTTATATTGATAAATATAATTAACATAGTGTGAGAGGAATTGTCATAGAATTACAAATTAGATCAAACAATTGGATGAAGATTACCTAAGACATACATTATATAGATTAAGTAAGGTTTAGTAAAGTTGGATAATGAGTGTCAACTAAATGCTTCATGTGTTTAGAGCATTAGAAACAATAATAGTAATAACACAGTAAAGGCATATGAATATCAAAACACAACATTTACTGAAAGACAATTATCTTCATCACATCCAGATTATCAATGTTTTAATAAACATCAGAGATTTTCTAAAATATTTTTTTTGGAAATCATTTCCATATCTATAACTCCAATGCTACTACTATTACTACATATAGTTTGATCGTGGTGTTATGTAATATTTTGTTTATAAGATTTATACAACTCTCTTGGTCTCTGGAAAATTCCCATTATATTAAAAACACAATGCGTTGAAGGCACTCAACGAATTCCTGAAGTATAACGCAAAGTTCACAGAGACGAAATTCTCTTGGTATTGATTCCAATGAAGTCACATTAACTGAACTGCAATGTTAGAGTAATATGAATTCATTCGAATTCATGAATTCACAACACCATCAACCTGAAATGATATTGATTAATTGAAGTTGATTCAAATTTTTCTGAATATAAACTCAGAGGAAAACTGTCTGAAGTATCAACAGTGTTATCTTGTAGGATACTGTACTGATAGACCATTTAATCTATAAGGTTCGTCATACGAACTACTCTTAGTTAGATAACCATTGGGGACCAGGAAGCACTAAATGGCTGTTTGAGTCGTAGTAAGCAACTCGATAACAGTGTGTGTCCATGACCCTAATAATAATACGTTTTATGTAAATCATTTCAAGATATTTACTGGTATTTTTGTTTTATATAGTGAATATGTAAGGATTCATGCTAGACTCAAAAACTGACAGAGTGGTAGATGAGCACTACTGAAGTTTTAAATAATTAAACACAAAGCTATGTATTTCATACTTCGCCGTTTCCAAAGTTATACCTGTGGTGTAAAGTATCCATAAATTTAAGAAATTCAGTGAATTTTACCTAATTTAAATACTCTCATGTGTTGGTAAATTGTTGTCATGGCATTGATATCAGTTAAAAGATTCATCGCAATCCAGGAAGTGTGTATCAAATTAGTATTTCACTGATAAAATGAGTGATAATCACGTGACAACGTAAATGAACTAGATCGTTATGATATCCTATGACCCATCAAATATCACGTGATAAAATTGCTGATCAAATTATCAACCTCTATGACCTCGTTGTTTTGTCTAACTAATGACACGTCAACACAACGCGACCAGCCTTGAGTCAACTTAGTTGCAAATATTGAAAAGATACACACGAAATAGAACTAGTTTATGATTAGAGCTTTGATTTATTTATTTTATCCACGACCCTGCCCCACGGGGTTCGAATGCAGGACCTAGCAGTCCCGCGTGCGAGCGCTTATCCCCGCGATGCCGGGTCGTGGGTGCGCACTGTTGAGGAGTCTCACAATAGGAAGAAACGGCCGTCCAGTGCTTCCAGGTTTTCCATGGTTGTCTAGCTTCAATTGATTCATGATTCCAACCAATGAAATTTCTAAAAAATCTCTACAAAACCCATTCTAATAATGATCCTATAATTATTAAAACCCTCTAATACAAATGATCAGATCTCTAAATTCGAACCCCGCTCCTCCTATTTTAGACTTTTGTTATGTCCCGATAAGCATAATGAATGGTAACTTTTGGGATCAATTTATGGATCAATACTATACGTACATTTTTATCGTATAATTGTTAAATAACCAAGCTATATATATTCCTGACCCTCTTATTATGAGCTTTATTTTGACCCATGAATTATTATTATACGATTTACCATTCTTGAATTATGCCCTGTCCATTAATTACTACCTCCCCATTCACAGCCACATTTGGCTAATTCTTGTATAAACGTTGTTTCCTATTTTATTGGTACGATGTGGTCTGTCTGGTTGGTATATAAACCGAGTATGCTTGAAATAAATGCTTCATATCGCAAAGGCTGAGATTTGTGTTCTGGACTAAACTGGCTGGACTAGGCTGGAAGCAGGACCAATAAGTACTCTAGACTGCTCATGCGGGTTTACGCGTCATTGGTCCGAACGATAGGTCACTGCTCTCTAGTTGGCGGTGTCGTTACGTTATACATTAGCAGGGCGCGGGGGTCACACGTTATAACAACTTTAGGTAAAACTGTCTATTATTTATTGATGAAGAATAAAGTAAAAGATACATACAAAGAACAATAATAAACACAAACCATCAACTGAAAAATAAGCCATCAAAAGGAAGAAAAAGACAAGCAAACAATCAAAGTATATTTGAAATGAAGAACATAATATTGAATATAATGACAGTATAGAATTTCTTGAAATGTCAGGATCTAGTTAATGACCATAGTTATTTATAGATTCATTACACGGTGATAAAGTGAGAATGTATACTAATAAGTTTTTCAATGAATATCATTAATAGTAAGAGTGTTAACAATTAGACAGTAGTAAATGAATAGAAAAGATAGAAACTTTTCTATTATTTACATTACTTTAGAAATGATCGATTAAGTAAAGATTTGTGAAAGACAGGTAGATTGAGTCTTTGTCTATTAAGTACAAGTTTATGTCAAGTACATCAATTGTGTTGTTTGTGTGTTAATGCAGAACGGTTAAGTAAAATGAAGTAGATGAATCGAAGCTCGAACTTGCGATTTATTCATTATGAGCCAGTTGATTTGACTTAGAATATGCCGATGGCATAGTTCTATTTGGTGAAGACGCTGACAAAGTCCAGAGTCTTTTGACCAATCTAGGCAACAATGCAAGCATGTTCGAGATGCCAATTTCCCCCTCGAAATGCAAAATGTTGCTTCAGGATTGGGTTTCTTCGACGACCGAACTAATGATGGGGAGTGAAGTATTTGAGTGTGTCGACCGCTTCACTTATCTTGGAAGTCTCACGAGCCCTTGTATTGTGGTGTATGACGAAATCTCAGCACGGATATAGAAGGCTCGACTAGCTTTTGCCAACATGCGTCATTTATGGCGTAGGCGAGATATCCGTCTACCAACGAAAGGAAGGGTTTACTGTGCAGCAGTTTGTTCTGTCCTACTTTATGGCAGTGAAACGTGGCCGATAAGAGTAGAGGATATTCGTGAATTACTAGTATTCGATTATCGGTGTCTTCGAAGCATTAATCGTATATCCTGGGACCACTGAGTAAGTAATGCAGTTGTTAGGAAACGGGTACTAGGTAAAGATGGCAAATCAATTGATGAAGTAGTGAGACTTCATCAGTTGAAATGGCTGTGACATGTGTTACGTATGCCCAACCACCGACTGCCACGATGTGCGATGTTTTCTGGTGTAGGGGTAGGTTGGAAGAAAGTTAGGGGCGGCCATACCAAAACGTGGCACAAATCCATGAAGTCGCTGACAAGTGGACTGAGACATGTTTGTAGGTGTAGACTACATGGTTGGGTATCCACGAGATGATAGCAACCGATGGTTAGAGACCATGAATGACATGGCTCAAAATGGTTGGCAATGGTTCAGGTTCATCCACTCTGTGTTCTCTAAAATTCTAATCTTCTCAATTCTTCATGTCCATTTCTTTTTTCTCTTTCCAAATTTATTTCACTGGATTATACTCCTTGAATAACACTTTCAAACCCTAATGCTTCCGATTGCTGCTTATACTCATAAAACCTCTACCACTACGGGATTTAAATCGACAAATGTATTTGTGTGCTAATGTGGAATGACGACTCGAACTGATGTACGTGTGTACGAAGTTCTACGTTGTTACTGACTGATAATTGATTTAACCAGTAGACTACAATCTGTTAAGAGATCGGGCTAATGAAGATGCTGTGGTACTTTATTTTAACACTTACGAATAAAGGTTTGTTTATTCTAATTATGATATGTGGACATAATTTAAACTTTGGTAAGATTCAAATAATCATAATGATCCGAGTAATTAGATATTTCGATCTTAGATTTCATTTCATTATGCTTATCTTTTCCAACATTGCAATATGTTGTAAGACAGAATGCATTGAACATATGGAATTCAAAACAACTGTCAATCAATATCAAAGTCAGAATTTTCAATACGAACGTCAAGAAAGTTCTATTGTATGGAGCTGAAACTCGGAGAACTAATACAATCATCATCAAGAAGGTACAAGTATTTATGAATAGTTGTCTACGCAAGATTCAGCAACAACCTACTATGGGAGAGAACAAACGAGATCCCAGCGGAGGAAGAAATCAGGAAGAAGTGCTGGAAGTGGATAGGACATACATTGAGGAAAGCACCGAACTGCGCCACAAGGCAAGTCCTCACTCGGAACCCTCAAGGTCAATGCAGAAGAGACCAGAGAACACCAAAGAACACATTACTTTGGGAAATAGAGACAGACATGAGAAAAACGAACAAAAATTGGATAGAACTGGAAAGGAGGTCCAGGACAAAGTGGGTTAGAGAATGCTGGTCGGTGACCTATGCTCCATTGGGAGTAAAAGGCACAAGTAAGTAACTGATACTGTTACTACGCTTACTGTGATGTGCGCTACTTTGACTGATAGATATAAGTAGTATGTAGCAAGAATGGGAAATGGAATGCTTAGCCAGTAAATGATTGAAATAAAGAGAAAAGGAAGAAGAACAGGAAGAAATCGAAAAAAGAAACAGAATTGAAAGCCAGTCACTAGTGAGTATATGCTGATTAGCATCAGAAGGGGTTTTTGTGAATATTACAGTAGTTTCAGTAGTTGAGATCATGAGTCAATTGAAGTTAGACAACCATGGAATACATGGAAATACTGAATGGCCGTTTCGTCCTATTGTATGACTCCTCAACATTGCGCATCCACGTTCCCGCCTTGTGAGACCCGAACCCAGTACCTGTCGGTCTCGTGCACGAGCACTTAACCTCTAGACCACTGAGCTGGCCGGTATTCAGTGGTGTTAATGTTCAACTTCAACCAATTCACGAAATTAATGATAGTTATCAAAAGATCAACATAGGAAATGAAATGAAAAAGAACAACCAGCAAATGAAATCGAAGAACAAAATGCAACGGATACTTCAAGTTATAAAACTTTAATACTTTATGTTTTTTTAAAATGAGAACAGTCAAATTATGCCAGTAATAAGGATCAAGACTTTTCTATTGAAGAGTAACCACCTCAACTTCAGTAATGAGTCATTCCAAGCTTCTAGGACGTGATGTGTTAATTATGTACATAACTAACCAATCAAATCGTTGCTAAGCTCCTACTACCACGTTAATCCGGTTTGATGTGTCTGTAGACAATCCCTATTGCATTTGACCTGTCAATTGAAGGACATTATTATTACTATGACTCAACTTTTATTGATTTCGATAAAACACTCAATATTGATCGGCATAAAGCCCAATTTTTTTGGTTCTGACTAATTAATTAATCTACATAGACTCTGGGGACGCCAACAACCCATTTACATTTCTAGTAGAATATCTGTAGGACAAATTAAAGCTTACAGCGTGGTCTGCTTGATATGATCAACAATATGAATATATTATTTAGATAACTACATATCCATTAGCTTAAGTTGCACCCCGCGAGGTTCGAAACTCAGGACCCAGGACATTATCATTAGTAAATATAACCTATAAACAGAATCACACCTTTTTCCATTTGTGTAAAATATCACTACAACACTTCATAAGTGAATAACTTATTCATTTTTTTCTAACGGAAATGTTGTTTTCACTTAAATAATTAAGGACAATAGAAGAAATTGCAATTTCGTTGTGACTTAACACAAACTAAAGGTAGTTGGAATTTTGGTAAGACTATAAATTTATGAACAACCTTTGAGTAATGTTAAAGTGACCATGAGAGTATCCACTTAATAACTAGGACCAAATGAAGGTTATAAATATAATATAATATAATATAATATAATATAATATAATATAATATAATATAATATAATATAATATAATATAATATAATATAATATAATATAATATGATATCCACAAAATCCCCTCTCATACTGATACCTTAACGCCTATCGGTCTCTGAGATCTTTCCAACCTAGTAACCGATCCCAAAGCACAAATTAGAAACAGATTAGTTCTTCGTTGTATTCAATCCAAACATGACTCACAACTCATAAAACAATAATGCCTGATCACACAACAAAACAAATTGGAAATTACACTACGTACACAACTTAGTTTCAGTCATACAAAACCAGAGTAATAAAGAGAATAATTGATGAATGATAAATGTAGAATAATAAAACATATGATAAAGATTATTTGGATTAAACAAAGGCTTAAAAATGTGAGAGTAAAACACTGTGACAGTATTATCGTCTGAATATGTGAATCCTCTGAATTGTTAGGTTGCAAAGTTATACTTTCTCACTATTCCTCCAAACTATGTTACAGGATAAAATGAATGAATGAATGAGAACGGTAAACTTTGGAAGTCCATATTACATAACCCAAATGCCCTGGTACGGCCGAGAGTGGGGGAAGTCCGCTCTCCCTCTCGAAATGCTCTCACATGGCCACGCGTATATAACCTCTGCCAGGGAAGTCCTACTCACTGCTTTCTCGTGGCGGGGGTGTTATTTACAAAAATGAGAGGACAAAAAGCGAATGTCCGGGGCTTTAACCGGACCCCAAACTGATGGTGCACATGGGCTCCAGTATCCTGCGGGAACAAATGGCGTATGAACCAATCGTTGGTCACCGGCTACCATGGGAATGCATCTCCTTACGATGCTCCACTGCCTCGTGGGTCAGACCTCTAGGTCAAAGGCTCGGGTAGTGGCCTCCTAAGAAAACCACCTGCTTCGGTTTGGGCACCCGAGCAGTATCACAGCCCTCGCACATATCGAATAAGATTTGTGTGGCGCATATGTATTTGGTGCCTTCTTGTACCAACATATATGTGTTAAAATAAATAAATAAATAATAATAATTATATAACTAACGTGTATTAATTAAACACTCAGTTCATATGAATCCATTTGATTTATGAATTACTGTTATACATTTTGGTGAGACTATAATTTATGGACGACATTTGAGCGACTCTAGATTGACCTTGAGAGTGTACATCTAATAAATAGGACTAAATGAGGATTATAAACCAGTGTGACGAATCACAATTCTGATTTACATTTGATGGTTAAGGTTAGAAATTAGATTGAGGGTTTTCATCACGAATTGACATCAGCTATAATGACAAAACTTTATTTATCCAAATGAATGAATGGATTGGTTCATCCATAAATCATAATCTCGCCGGAATTTTACATTCCAATATATTTGTCAATATGATTTAATGAAGTAGAAATTAGTGACAGAGTTAAAGTATTACTATTTGACGATAATATATTTTAATAGTTGAATTCATGAGTCAATCGAAGTTAGACATCCATGGAATACCTGGAAGCAATGGACGGTCGTTCCGTTCTAGTATAAGACTCCTCAGAATTGCACATTCCGCCCCGCAGGATTCGAGTCTAGGACTTATCTGTCTCGCGTGCGAACACTCAACCTCTAGACCACTGAGTCAGCATCTAATAGTGTTCATGTCTAACTTCAACCAATTCAGTTCAGTGCTTTCAAGCATTCTATGATGGTCTAGCTTCAATTAACTCATTAAATTCAACTATTAAATTATTAAAATCTCCACAAAACTCTCTTCTGATGATAACATATTTCTTTTCTTATTCTGAACAGATAAATAAAAAAGTAGAGCTAAAATAAACACCATTATGTTTAAATATAGTAAAGTACACTGTTTGTTGGAAACATAACAACTGTGTCATTAGTGATGGGTCTAATGGGTAAACTTTGTCAAATATAGTTAACCTGTTCAAAAGTGAGAATAAAGATCGAACTATATTATAAAATTTATTGAATTACTTTATAGCTGATTGTCCCCCAATGTCCTGGCACGGCTGAGAGTGTGGAGAGTAAGCTCACCCTCTCGAAATGCTCTCAATTGGTTACATGTATACAACCACTGCATAAGAAGTCCTACTCACTGACTTATTGTATCATGGGTGTTGTTTACGAAATTGAGAGGACAAAAAGCGAATATCCAGCGCTATATCATAAAATCAATTGATTGATCGAAAGGTTTGAATGATGTTACGGATAACTTTCAAGTATTGATTACCTTAACTAATGGATAAACAATCTGTGAAATTCAAGAATTTGTCAACAATACTAATGATATTTCAACATATATCATAGATTTGTGAAACTTATTAGTTTCTCAAAAGTTTATTGTTGATATCGTTCATTTTTAATAAAACTGATTAGTTGGTAGAAAGATATGAAGCGATTTTAATCTCATAATTTAAGGGAAGACAAAGAATGTATACACCTAAGCCATTGTGATCGATTCTGAACCATATATCAAGCACAGTCTCTAATCATTGGGTACGATAGTCACGCGAACACAAACCAAGTAGTCTGCGTCTACCAACATGACTCAGACTAGAACTTAGTGATGCCACGATTTTTTTGGTTTGGCCACCTCTAACTTTCTTCTAACCATCCCCAACTCTAGTCAACATTGCTCATCGTGTTAATCAGTGTTCAAGCATACGCAATACGTGGTCCAACCATCTCAGTCAATAAAGATTCACAACCTCATCAACTGTTGACCATCATTCCATAATACTCTGCGCCTAACCTCACTATTACTTATCCAGTGATCTCATCAGATATCTGTAGTTAAATACTAGCAGCTTACGAATATTTTCTACTCTTAATAGCCACGTTTCACAGCCATAAATTAAAACAAAAAGATTATAACAAGCAAAATAAATCACAATAATTGATATCATGAGTCAATTGAAGATAGACTATCATGGAAAACCCGTTAGCACTGTATGTCTATTTCATCTTATTGTGGAACTTTTCAGCAATGGTCTACCTTCAATTGATTCACAGTCTTACCTATTAAAATGACTATAATATCTGAAAACCCCCTTTCTGATACTAAATCAATTACATTAAAAAATAGAAATCAGTACTCACCTATATATTGTTTGTATGAATATGACATAAAACAAAAAAATAATAAAATGTCTTTATTAAAATTTCCAAATAATTCCAACAATGAATTGATGATGATGATAATGATGATAACGATGATGATGAGGACAAAAATAGTCAATATGGCATGATTATTCCCATCATTAATACCATTAATAATAATGTCCGTCGTGAAATAATGAATTTGTCAATCCGTATTATTTATCCTGATTTTATTTTATTTTATTAGTTTTTTTTTTCAAAAAAAATTCGGGAAAATCGACCATTTAGTATTTAAAATCAATAACATGATAAATCATTCCAGTCAGATGATTGGTTGTTTTGAAGGCCATTTCAAGGATGTGGGCGGTCCAGTTATTATATATATATATGTATGATAAAATGTAGATGATAGACACATAAATACATAAACACATTACTGCTTCAAATGAGATAGAGAACATGTCAATATTATTTGTCCTAATAATTGTGAAACCTCAAATAGAAGATAAAGTTAACATCAATCCAATCATAATTGATGAAGAAATGTTGGAAGAGATAGAGTATTTCATGGATGTAGGCGATAGTATTATCGATGAACAATGACGATCTGATATAAATGTGTAAAGGTGAGAATTGACAAAACAAGATTAACATTTCTACAGTTGAAGAATATATATTGAGAACTGTTAATCAATGTCAAAGTTATAATCTTCAATACGAATGTCAAGATAGTTAGTTGAAACTTGGAGACCTACTACAATCATCATCATCATCATAAAAGTACAAGTATTAATAAACAATTATCTACTCAAGATACTCAATATCTGTTGATCGGACAACATTAACAACAGCCTTTTGTAAAAGTGAACAAATCAACTTCTATCAGAAGAGGAAATTAAGAAAAGAAGTTGGAAGTGAATAGGATATAGATTGTGGAAATCATCAAACTGCATCACGAAACAAGCGTTCACTTGGAATCTTGAAAGAAAATGGAAAAGAGGAAGGTCAAAGAACACACTATGTTGAGAATCGAAAACAGATATCAATAGGATGAATAACAACTGGAAAGTATTGTTCAGAACAGAATTGGATAGAGAATGTTGATGAGCAACCTATACTCCTCCATGAGAGATAACAAGAGTAAGTAAGTAAGGCTAATTCTGAAGGTGATGAGGTGATCTTCTTAAATTCATGTTATTTGTTTACAGTCGATATGCAATGACTTAGTTTTTCTCTTTCACTGGATAAGTTAACTGATATAAGAATTATTTCGTAAATTACAAAATGTAATTTAAATTTAATTTATCGCACAACTATGATCTGACAATTTCACTTCTGTAACTTAAAAAAATATTACACTGACTAGTTGTTCTGTTCTAATTCATGAACTTCTTTGGATTACAAATCCATGTTCATGTCAAAACTCAGGTAGTTTTATGTTTAACGCTCCGAGATCCAGACGTCCTGGTATCAAATTTTGATTACTTCTCGAGAACACGTCATATTCATCCTGTATAATCGGTTATTCCTACATCACTTTGGACATGTCTGCTAAGTTGAAATAAAAGAAACCATCTTGTAGTTAGTACAAAGATTATTCAACTAAATAAGTGTTTCTTAACTAAAGACTAAACTATTTTTAACATTTATGCAATACAATCTAAGTACATTAATTTCGAGTAACTTACTTTGCTGTACTATGTCCTTATTTGCAATCATTTTATATATTACCATCACTGAATTAACTAGTTCTATGAATCTGTTGTTCATCTTGTTGTGGTGATGAGGTATGGCAACTTGGACCGATGCTTGTATGTGCCTGGTCCTACGTTGTGGTTGACTGACTAACTTTGCTGTAAAATTTTATGTACCTTCATTCTATTGTCTAACTAAAAGCTTATTCCATTTCCATTAGTTAAACTAAGCAATATACCCTCAACCATGTTTACCTCTTTATCAGTAATAAACGTAAACTAACTATTTGATACACTTGGTGTTGTTTTACTTTGTGGAGGCCTGTTATTTAATCGTCATTTAGATCGAACGATGTCGTCAAAAGGGCTCTCCACTCTATTGACCCGAGATCTGACTCCAAGAAGATCGTAATGAATGTTTGTTATCGCCTATTCTCGTACATAATCATCGACTTAAATCGCGTTAGTCAATAACGGAATTGAATAAGTCGAATAACGAGAATAGACTTATGAATACGTATGTTTTGTATATAAAGCGAATGGAATAGAGAGAAGAGAAACGACGCAGAGTGGAGATGGCTGGTAAACTGTGATGAGTAATGGGATAAGAAATGTATACACACCTACGCGCTCATATAAAAACAGTCAAGATTGCTTAAGGGAATAATTAACAAGGTCAGAATGTGACTCAAGTAGAATGAATAGAATGGGCTGTCCGAAAGCTAGAATAAGGTATATGGGCTTGACGTAATAACCGACACTACAACTTGTATCTTCCAATTGTTATCTCGGACTGAAATTGATCAGTCTCTTGTAGATATATGTACAACCTGTGCGGATTGCCTCGATGTAGCCATAAGTCACAAACTTTTTAAGCAAACATGAGTTGGAGTCCCAGAGTGAACATCAACTCTGGCATGCAGGTACATCCAGCTGACGAGTCTTTAATAGGACAAGACGCGCGAAAAACTGGATTCGACTGCTAACCACTGTCCATCTTTGTTTAATAACTATTCGGTATTTTCATCACATTGAATGTAGGTTTTTGTTTTAGCTTGAATACTGACACTAGCTTATGATTTAGTAGAACATCAAATGTGCTTACCCCAGTAAAAATGATGAGGCTACATAAAAATGTTAAACTTGTTAAGTGAAAATACTTTCATCATAAATATGATGATGTGAGACACTAATTAATATCACGTATTACATGTCTCGATCAGAATTTAGGTTATCTATTAGGTCACCTGAACTGCCAGTAGGATCGGTGTCCCAAGCGTTGGTTGACACATCAACCTATGATCTCAACTATCAAAATTACTATTATATCCACAAAACCCTTTCTGATAATAATTATCATATACACACCAGTGACTGTCTCCAAGAGTTATTTCCTGGGGTTCTAGTGCGAAGCCGTGACCAATGGAGTTCAACCGGGTCTGTTGTGTGATAGTATCTCATTGACGACAATGGTGGACGGTGGCGCTCAAGTTCGTGGATTATTTGAAGTTAGACATTAACACCGTTGAATACCGGCTCAGTGGTCTATAAGTTAAGAGTTCGCGCGCGAGATTGATGGATCCTGGGTTCGAATCTCGCCGGGTAGGATCGTAGATGCGCCCTGCTGAGAAGTACCACAGTCGGACGAGACGCCGTTCAGTGCTTCCAGGTTTTCCATGGTGGTCTAGCTTCAACTGACTCATGATCTCAACTATTAAATTACCATAATATCCACAAAATCCCCTCTCATACCAATACCTTAACGCCTATTGGTCTCTGAGATCTTTCCAACCTAGTAACCGATCCCAAGGCACAAATTAGAAACAGATTAGTTCTTCGTTGTATTCAATCCAAACATGACTCACAACTCATAAAACAATAATGCCTGATCACACAACAAAACAAATTGGAAATTACACTACGTACACAACTTAGTTTCAGTCATACAAAACCAGAGTAATAAAGAGAATAATTGATGAATGATAAATGTAGAACAATAAAACATATGATAAAGATTATTTGGATTAAACAAAGGCTTAAAAATGTGAGAGTAAAACACTGTGACAGTATTATCGTCTGAATATGTGAATCCTCTGAATTGTTAGGTTGCAAAGTTATACTTTCTCATTATTCCTCCAAACTATGTTACAGGATAAAATGAATGAATGAATGAAAACGGTAAATCTATAAACAATTTCTAGTCATTTCATTCAAAGTCTTTAACGATTGATTACGATAGGCACATGGACTCCAACCAAGTATTTTACACCTGTTTGCATCAATGACTGACCTTAGTTAGACAATCATTACAAACCAGGAAGCAGTTGAGAGCTATTTCATTCCAGCACAGGATTCCTCTGTGGTGGTCATCAACGACTACTCCGATAATCGGTCCTACTGTAGTGTGTGCTACTGTTAGTGATAGATATAAGTAGTATGTATCATCAATCGAATGTGAAATACTTGGAAGTAGAAGGTTAAGCAGATCGAAGGTGGGAGGATGAGAACAGTGATGTCTGACATTTTTCAAATGAAAAATTTTCTGTATGATTCTCAGATTTTACAAATCCATGAAGTCACTGAAAACTGGACTGAGCCATGTTGGTAGATCTACACCTACTACCTGGTTGGGATCCACGAGATGATAGCAATCGATGGTTAGAGAGCATGAAGGACATGGCTCAAAAACGTTGGCAATGGTGCAGGTTCATCCACTCTTTGTGTTCTCCAAATTTCTAATCTCAATTCCTCATGTCCCTTTCTTTTTTCTCTTTCCAAATTTATTCCACTGGATTATACTCTTTAAATAACATCTCCAAACCCTAATCTTCCCGATTACTGCTTATACTCATACTACCTCTACCACTACGGGATTTAAATCGACAAATGTATTTGTGTGCTAATGTGGTATGGCGACTTGAAATGATTTACGTACGTACATACAATGTTCTACGTTGTTGCTGACTGACTGTCGTTCACTACATTAGATTCTTTATGTTTCATACTAAGGTCTAGTGCTTTCTTGTTTACAATGGTTATTTAAAGGAAAAGAAGTTAGTGAATCTACCAAATTCAATGTCCCTTCACTGAAGAAACAAAACTCATGGTACATTACCATTAATGATTATTTTCAAAAGATAATTCCCGTGTTTTATATAGAGAAAAGGAACTTATGACCTGTGTAGTTCAACTACACATTAGATTGGCATTAATTTTTTTAGATTGTATTATAAAATAATCATAAAACCAATTAGATAGATTCATACAAAGAATAACCGCAAAATGTAATGTAACTATACATTCACATATATATATGGAGAAACAGGTCAGAAATGATTTCATGTGTAGTTAGGTAATAAACTATTTCGCTTTTTTTTGCCTTCATAAGGACCTACATTAATCAAATTGAATTAAACATCATAGTAATTATGTATGTATTAAGTAAAATACAAGTCTCTGTCATACACGGTAGTAACAAGCGATTGAAACAACCGGATAATTTATGTTGTATTAGATGAATCAGTGTATTATTTCTTTGTTTCTTTCTTTCTTTAATAACATTTTTATGAGAAAATAAAACAAGCCTTTAATGTTACTTTACAATTTCATTAATGAACTATGAATATTTATGTTATATTGAATAATTCTGTACTAGAATCGCTACATTGACGTGGTGGTTGAGCTTGCCTATTATGATGAATCAATCGAGTTGTACTGGCTGTAACAATCGTTCTTCAAGGTTTTATCATGCTAGACGGGTCGGTTGAAGAACGCTAAGACTAGAAGCAGCAAACCCAAGGTCTGAAAGCAAAGTCATTCTACTGACTGTACAGAGGTATGACAACAGTAAGGTGTTTCCTTTAGACAACTAGCATAAGAACGATGCTGCCTTCCCACAAGGATGGGTGAGGTTAGGAAAGGTTGACCCTAGAAATGCACACCTCACCCCACAGATTTCCGTCTCCGGCGGTAAGGTCTCAACGGGTGAGAAGCTAACACGAAAATCACTCACAAAAGGTCGTGTGTGACCGACCTCAAGCAGTTGTACCTTGGTCACTGCGTTCACGCTCTCAGGTCATTAAGACTGTGGTGTGAGCTACTTATATAAGTAGTATATAACGTTAAAAGAACGTAATGTCCGGCAGCAGAAGATGGCGAAGATCAAGAAAGGAAGAGCAAGAGCACAATGGAATTGTAAGAAAACGCATGTACAATGGAATGGGAGACAATGGATTAGTGTTTGCAACGGGAACAGTACAGTTTGATATGATGGAATGATATTTTGCAAATTGACGATTGACTTTATGGTATTCACATTTTATTAAGATAGTCTGTAATTTTTGTGATAAATACAGTCGATTGTCCCCACCCGTGTTCTTGTTCACTACAAGACCACCTCTAAATAAATTTCGTTTTCAGGTACCTCCAGAAGAACCAAGAAGTGATGATCGCTCTTATACCTTTAACAACACTCAAGATCACTGTATTCCTATTCAGCCTCCCTCATCAATTTCTATAATTCCTCAATTCTTTACGAGTATCTTTCCTGTTATGGTTGCAAAAAATTGATAAGACTATAATTTATGAACGACTATTGAGTGACGCTAAAAAGACTTTTAGAATGTCTATCTACAAATTACGGCTAAATGAGGGTTATGAACCAGCGCGAGTAATTAGGATTAGGATTTACAGTTAGGAATTAGGTTTAATGTTTTTATCACGAATTAACATCAGCTTTAATACCAAAACTCTATTTAGCTAAATGAATAAATGAGTTTC
Source organism: Schistosoma intercalatum (assembly GCA_944470365.2). Taxonomy (NCBI): domain Eukaryota; kingdom Metazoa; phylum Platyhelminthes; class Trematoda; order Strigeidida; family Schistosomatidae; genus Schistosoma; species Schistosoma intercalatum. The sequence goes on from OX103729.1 coordinate 1,878,970, forward strand.
GCGCTAAAATTCATGATCTACCATCGTAAACCTGATTGGTTCGTCTATAAATTGTAGTAGACTCGCTACAACACTCAGCGAAACACTTATTTCACAGTTGAATTTTATCATATTTGTGACACTAACAGGGGTGAAACTAAAGTATTTAAAATGGTTTATTAGATACTTCCATTTTGTTCTAGTGGTCTTCTATATAAGCCAGATTATACGAGGATTCGAGCTAACAATATTATGAAGAATGTTTCAGGGAATTGTAACGGGATTTCCATTGGCTATAAATGATAACATTTCAAGGCATTGATAAAGATGATCATAAAGTTTCAGATTGAGAAGTCGTGATGAATAAACAGATTTCAGTCTTATACATCTATCTTTTGCGCCATTATATATCACTGGGACTTCAAGAATTCATTTTGAAGTAACTATCTGTTGATTGTACGATTATAAATTGAATGAAACGTTTTGCGGAGATTGGTTTAATTTCTATACGAGATTCATCATAACTTGTCATCGGTTCAATCGTCGATGAGGGTTGTGGGTAAATACTCTTCAGTTTTCTCAAACTAGGAAGAAACAACTATCCGGTGCTTTCACTTTCCTAACAATATTCTAGCTAAGATAGTATTTATAGATTAAACCAATCTACCCAAAACCCTCTCAACGAATCTTATTAATTCTTCTTATCCTTTGTTTATTTCCTTAGCAACCCCCCTCCATTTTGTATCTCTTCTTCCCTACTTACATATTGGAAATGATTATTCGTATACTTCTTATCATCTAATTTTAATAAGTTAATTTTCCCAGGTTTTTGATATGCTTCAAATGCTGAAATATTAATTGCAACTGTTCATTAGTTCTTTCACTAACTGCACATCTGTTGTCTTACTATCCATTTAGTACATTTTACATATATACTGACTTACAAATCTCCTTGATTAGTTTAACATACTTGTTGGTGATGTCTGTACCTAAGAAATCACTTAGTAAATGTCTTGTTTCTGTAACTTTATTTTGGAGATTTCAATGTCTCGTTTTCGCATCAAGAAAGCCTATTGTTACCTTCAGATTGTATTTCCCCCCTTGGAAGAACCTTAAATTTCATTAGTTCGTTTCCTTTCTTAACAAGCTGTTTTTTTGGAACTTTGTATACTGTATATATACGCTTGAGTTGTGTGTTTGGTTCATACGTGCTTCCAACTGCTTGTAGAATATAATCTTCCCTCGTCTGAATCTTCCATTCTCCTTCTAGTTGGCAGAGCTGGGGCTCAGTGAATAGTTTAGCTTGTCTTGACGTTGCGTCACTGATCCTTCGTTCCGTTCTCCGACTTTAGGTAATTTCGTAATCTCTTCAAATACAATAATACTCTTCAAATATTTACATATTAATATAACCATATATTAAATTCTGATGAATATGTAGTTTGAAACAATATTGTCCACTCAGGTATGAATACAGTTAATGTAATAGCTTAGTGGCCTTTAACTGTACAGTTCCTTGGTAAGAAATGTCCTGAGTGTTCAATAAGAATCCAAGTATGGTACGAGTTTATAATTTCCATTTGCTGATTTTCATTGCAGTAACTGATCAATCTCTGTTATTATATGTTCGTCCTGAGAGTATACACCCGATGTACCGTCTCATTATAAGTTATAATATATTTACTATTTAGTTAGGCATTGGATCCAGGATGTGCATTTCATCTTGTTTGGGACTTGTTGAGTGTATGTATCTGTATCTCGGTATTGATATTCAAACTGAAACGCGAAATCAGTAGCTATTACTTCAAATGATAACACATTACCAAAAACGCTACAGATTTCAGATAGCCATTAACTTATTCAAGACTGTTCGGAAGAATTAATAAACTCTGACAAACTACCATGTTAAACAATCAGATTGTAACATATAAAATGGTTATGTTCTATTACTGTTTAAGTCACTTGTAATTCCTTAACACAATAGATTCTGTGAAATTCAATGTTCAAGTTGAGCATCAATGTCTCATGAAGATGTAAATGAATCCACGTAAACCAAGTGTTCCGAGGACATGATAACAAAAATGGAATTACTTATTGTAAGTTACCATATGCATAGAACTGTTATGACCTGTGATTTGTTAATTTATTATATGATAAGATCGCCAATTAAAACACCGACTTATTGATCAGATCAATGACGTATAAACTAATACGATCAGACTAGAGTCAACTTTGAGTCCTGACTGATCCTTCCTCCTAGCCTTGCCTGTTTGAATCCAGAACAAAGCTTCTACTGTATGAACCATTTATTTCAGAGATATGCAGTTTATATACAAGCAGATCATACCGTAAAATACAAAATAACAATTAGAGAAGATGAAGTCAAAAGTCGCTATGAGTGTGTGAGACTGTAACTAATAAATTGAGAGTAAATTAAAAATAGTAAATTGTATAATAGTTGGCAATAAGTCCAATGAAAGCTTGTAATAAAGGGAACATGAATATAGTGTAGTGAACGAGAACACCAGTGGGGACAATCGAATGTAAGTGACCACAAATTACAGAACATCTTAGTAAAATCTGAAAAACATTAAAGTGCATACTTCCTTATCAAGATGTCAATCAATCATCTCAGAATTCATTGTTTCCTCCTTTCCACACGAATCATCCCCTGTCCTCCTCTTCTTTCCTCTTCGATCTTATTAAACCTAGGTCATCAGACATTCCACTTTTGATTCATGATACATACTACTTATATCTTTCGGCATCAGTAGTACATATCACAATAGTTACTTAATAGTTATCCAATAAGAATATATATAATAAGAGTCCATAAATAACTCCTAATAGTTACTATTCATCTATTCTTCGTTAATTGGTGAATGATTGAAGCATTATTCGCCGGTTAGTATCAACATTTAACTTAGAACGAATCTAACTACTAAAAGTTAGTCATTTTTTGATTACACACTATCAATCTGTATCTGTAAAGTGTATTAATCTTCGAGAAAACTACTTAATTAAACTTCTTTCTATTATATATATATATATATATATATATATATATATATATATATATATATATATATATATATATATAAAGATGTATAGTGGCTGGCAGTGGAATCCAATTTGGCGCGTGTTTCATCTCAATTAAGACTCGTCAGCTGGATGTACCTGCATCTCAGAGTTGGTGTTTACTCTGTGACTCGAACCCAGTACCTTTCGTTTCAAATGCCATCGCGTTATTTACTCAGTAGTTCTGGTTAGGTAATGAGGTGAAGTTTAAATTCACTTGGTATTGTTTACTTTCACCTTCCCATTGGTTTTTAGTACTGCAATTGATTAGTCTCTTATTTGCATATGTGCACACTATGCGTATCGCCTTGATATTACCTTACATCCAGCTGACAATTCCAAAATAAGACGGAACGCGTGTCCTGGACTCCACTGCTGGCTACCATCCATCTTTGCGTATAGTGCTTGTGATTTATTTATTTAAACACATAAACATTGGTACAAGGAGACACCGATTAGATATATCCCATTTAAATCATTCGAGTTGTGTGAGGGCTGGGATACTGTACGGGTGCCCGGACCGAAACAGGTGTTTTTCCTAGGGGGTCGCACCCTGAACCTTCGACCCAAAGGTCTGATCTACAAGGCAGTGAAGTAATGTGAAGAGATGCAGTCCCATGGTAGACGGTGACGAGCAATAGATTCATACTCCATTTGTTCCTTCAGGATACTAGTGTTCATGTGCACCATTGGTTTGGAATGACGTTCTTCCAACTTCTGTAGTTGGATCCTCCATATCCACCAACCTGGTTAAGGCTCTGGATATTCTCTTTTTTTCCTCTCAATTTTGTTAACAACACCCGTGACGCGAGAAAGCAATGAGTAAGACTTCCTTGTCAGTGGTTGTATTCACTTGGTCATCTGAGAGCATTTTGAGAGGCAGATCTGACTCTCGTCACTCTCGGCCGTACCAGGGTATTTGGAGGGCTTGTTACTTAAGACAATATCGAAGCAATCCTCACAGGATGAATATATGCCAACAAATGACTGATCAATTGTAGACCTAAGCAACAACGGGAAGATACATGCAAGCAATACAAAATAAAGTTAAAGACAGTTTTAATAATAATAATTACTATTATTATCCGATCTATGCAACAGATAACTACTGGTAGTAACAAATCTATTGAATCATTGAATAAAATTCTTAGATCCATTAAAACAAACCCTAACTGATTGACATAAATATACATGTTACCATATACGCGCGTGTGTGTATGTATGTACATATGTGTGTAAGTGTAAAGATTTATCAAAGTGTATTTCAAATCTGAAACCATGGGGAATATAATAAAACTTTTATTATGATTTTATGAGATAGATGTATGTACATAATCTCGTATGGTCATACCTTTTCCTTTTCTTCTTCTGCTTCATATTTTGCATATGAAATGAGAAACTTATGTTGTAATAAATTGTTTAATGGATAAAGAAATGATCAACCTGAAATTGAATAAGGTCAGCTGTAATTTATGAATTATTTAACAATGAAAATATTGTGTTTTCATAATAAATATAAAGACTATTGTTCACTTGGTGTGTTACACAAGCGAGTGGCTATCAGGATTCAGAAGCTAAGTTGATAATGTGATGGTGTTTGAAGCGAATAGTACTGAGTTTGAGTCCCGGTGTGAACATCAATTCTGAAATGCAGATATATTCAACTGATGAGTCCGAAAATAGGACGAAACGCGCGTCAAACTTGGTTCCACTGCTAGCTACTATTCATCTTTGCTTATAAAACTGTCTTTAAATGTTTTGTTTAGTTTATTGATTTCTTTTTTTAGGTTTAATAAATTACGATATATATGAATGAATGATATATATGAAAGCACTGCATGACCATTTCATCCTAGTATGGGACTCCTTAGCGGTGCCCATCCATGACCCAGCCTTGCAAGATTCGAACCCAGGACCTCTCAGTCTCACCCACGAGCGCTTAACCTCTAGACCACTGAGCCGGCACCAAATGGTGTTAGTGTCTAACTTAAACAAATCCACGAAATGGAATGACACATCCAGCATTGTCCTGGGTTCGAATGTCGAGAGGCGGGATCATGGATGAGCACTGCTGAGGAGTCCCAAAATAGGACAAAATGGCCGTCCAGTGCTCTCATTTTTAGCTTCATTTGAACTATAATATCCACAAAACCCCTCTTTGATTATAATTATGATATGTTTATATATATATTATATATATATCTGAGTGAATCGATACAACATAAGTTGATCATAAATAATGATTATTTCCCTCTTCCACACAGCACCTTCATAACGCCACTCATGTGAACTCCAGTTAAAAATTGATGAGGTTAGATGAAATCTAGATTATATTTACTTCATATAAATTCTATTGAAAAATTACATTGATTTAACATAGAATAGTAATTGTGTTTAGGCTACATATACTTCATACATGTTAATAGTATACAATAGACAAGCAAATTAAAGATACAATAATTGCTAATACACTTATGGATGAGACTATAATTTATGGACGACATTTGAGTGACGCTAAGAGTGACCTTAAGAATGTACACTTAATAAATAGGATCAAATGAGGGTTATAAAACAATTTGAAGAATAAGGATTGTGATTTATAGTTGATGGTTAAGGTTAGAAATTAGATTTACGGTTTTCATCACGAACTGACATCAGTTATAATGTCAAGAGTCTATTTAACCAAATGGATGAATTGATTTCGCGCCAAATTCTAAGATCTTTTATTGTAAATCTGATTGGTTCGCCCATAAATTATAATCTCGCCATATATATTACTTATTAAAGTTACAAGAAGAAATACAGGGAATGGATAGACATACGTACCATAGTAGATGTATATATTAAAATTATTCAGGGTTATACCTGAATAGTTGTCAAGGGAGAATATATGTGTTACGAAATAACGCAGAAATGTTTATAACAGGGAAACAATCTTTTTACCAATGTTTAATAAAAGTCTAATATCCGGTATTTTCATTCATTTTTCCATTCATTTAGTAGGTTAGTAATGTCTATTGTTTATTATCATGGTGATTGATTGGATCATGAAGATGTCAACATTTGTGGGGAAGCATGAGGTACAGTGGACAGCTAGGATGCAGCTGGACGATCTACACTTTGCAGATGATCTAGCTCTTCTATCTCACACGCAACAATAAATTCAGGAGAAAACGACCAGTGTAACAGCATCCTCGGCAGCAGTCGGTTTCAACATACACAAAGTGAAAAACAAGATTTTTCGATACAACACAACATGAACCAATCGAATCACATTTGATGGAGAGGCTGTGAAAGATGTAAAAGCATTTACATATCTAGACAGCACCATTGATCACCACAGTGGATCTCATACAGATATGAAAATGCGGATCGGCAAAGCAAGAACACCATATTTACAACTGAAAAAAATCTGGAACTCAAAACAACTATCACCCAACACCAAGATCAGGATTTTTAATACAAATGTCAAGAAAGTTCTACTGTATGAGGCGGAAACTTGGACAACAACCAAAGCCAACATCCAGAAGATACAAGTGTTCATTAACAATTGTCTACACAAAATACTTCGGATCTGTTGATCAGATACTATCAGCAACAATCTACTATGGCAGAGGACAAACCAGATTGTAGCGGAGGAAGAAATCAGGAAGAATCGTTAGAAGTGGATAGAACACATATTGAAGAAAGCACACAACTGCGTCACAAGACAAACTCTCACATGATATCCTCATGGTCAAAGGAGAAAAGGAATACCAAAGAACACACTACTTTGAGAAATGGAGATAGACATGAGAAGAATAAACAAGAATTGGATAGAACTAGAAAGGAAGGTCGAGGACAGAGTGGGTTGTAGAATGCTGTTGAATGGTCTATGTTCCATTGGGAGTAACAGGCGCAAGTAAGTAAGTAATGTACATTAGAGCATAAATTTTACTGTGGATTTCATTACAGTCATCTAAACTTATCTACTTATGTCTTCTATGAATAAGACATAGTAACACATAAAAGATTGTAGAATGAAGAATGTGAAAATTATAGCCTAAAATGAAATCCTTAATGATAATTACACTTCAACATATAGTATTTATTCACTAAATGAATGAAAAATTTATTATATATTGTATACATATTGAATACTGTGATACAGATACACCACAAATGTACGCATACAAATCTTCTTCCAGAGAATAAATGTAAACAACTAAGGGAAAATAGGGAAATGATTAATCTATCCAACAATTAGTACAAAGTCTCTACACCATATCTTATGATCATATCTGAGTCACAAGAATTTCTAATGGCAACACATGATCTGTGTCTAAAAAAGGGATATTTCTTTAGGATAATGACTATTATTATTATTATTATTATTACTACTACTACTACTACTACTACTACTACTACTACTACTACTACTACTACCTTACTTACTTACTTACTTACGCCTGTTACTCCTCGCTAAGGAGCATAGGCCGCTCACCAGCATTCTCCATCCAAGCTTGTCCTGGGCAATCCTTTCTAGCTCCGTCCTGTTGTAATTTATCCTTTTCATATCTGCTTCTATTATCCGACGCAATGTGTTCTTTGGCCTTCCTCTTTTTCGCTTCCCTTTAGGATTCCAAGTTAGGGCTTGCCTCGTGATGCAGGGTAAAGGAGGAGGGTTGGGCATGAGGTTAGCTTTCCCATCCCGTAGAAAACTAACTCGCTAAAAAAACACTAACCAGAAAAAATAATTTAAACCATTTGAACTCTGCCCTGGGAGTTAGAAAGTCTTCATTTAGAAGAATTATGACGCTTCATGGTGAAAGCGGAGTTCCTTCGGAAGCCACGAGGCCGATACCCCTTCTAACAACCAGAGCAAAAATTTTTATAGGTACTACTACTTTAACTAACTAAACATTCAAGTAGGAACAATCATTTCAAGTTCTATTTGTTATTCAATCTAACAATAGAATAAATTATAGGCAAGATTATAATTTATGAACGAAACAATGAAATTAAAGATGGGAAGATTTGAATTCAGTCATCTAGTAATGAAAACCTTTACTTTAACTTTTAACCTTAAATCTTGATCTTCATTCTTCAAATTAATTTATAATCTTCTTTTGATCGTAGTAAGTAAGTGAGATACCGTAAGGTCACTTTAGTGTTTCTAAAAAAGTCATCCATAAATGATAATCTCACCACTTAAAATGTGGATACTTCATTTAGTTATATCTTACCAATATGAATTCTTTCTATTCTTTTCAATGACTTAACATAATGTTAGGATGGATTTATCCGCAACGTTTCCATGTAAACCTAATGTATCGCTCAGTGTAATAACAGTCATGTCTGCGTTCATGTAATCATAGAACTTGTCATTTTACAATGTATTTTTTATTAAATAACCAGACAGTTAAAGTCCCATGCGGCATCAACACCTATTTTAGCAAAAAAAAAGAAACTAACTTAGGTTCCCCATATCTGAAAAAAATACTCAAAGGAAAACAGAATAACAGTTTATAATATAAGACTAGCCAGCTTGCCTGAAGAAATACATCAACTTGAGTAGCAGCAGCAAAAACCCAGGAAAAAATGCTGAATCTGAGAAAATTTGCACCAACATTTAGAATATTACAATAACTGCGGCATTTTAGTACACTGAAACATTAAATTATGCAGCTACACAAAAGAAATAGCTGGAAAAAAAACACAGAACGAGGAAAGCCGATTGCCATTGCTTACAAAGATGGTGGATGTAATAATTCCCGCCTCATTCTGATTGGTCGCTAAGCAGGTAGCCACGTTTACGAGATCGAGTTTCGTTTAATTGCAGCCTAATGTTACCGTAGTTACCGCGATCTTTTGCTCACATTCTACTTATAAAATATTAAGTAGTTTGAGACTTCTTTTAGATATTTCTCGTCCTTATGCGTGTTATCGAGAGACATCAACTTATTAAAATCAACTTTTTGGATTCATTTAATACATTTTTACACATATGCTTGATTGTATATATTCACATGAGATTAATGAATGGTACAACAGGGTTGGAAGTAGTCAATAAAAAGTAAACGTATACAAAAGGTTACTTCATAGTTGTTATCAGTTTAGAATCATCACACAGTTGTAGTGACTCACATTTATCACGAGAACACGACTGGTTTAATAAAAACAATATTATTATAACCAACTGTACCAGTGTTTGTTTTAATGTGCTTTTGTTTGACTGTGCTAATGACAGCTATATTGTGCTTCCATTCTTATTCTTACACTTTGATTGTGACTTCGTGCGAATTCGGTTACGTTCTGTAACCAAGCTTGTATCGTGGCACGATCTCGGTATCCATTCGATATCACGAGATCGCCAGCAAATATATCTCGACTTGGTCCATTAACTGCCTTCTGATTTTTGGCTTCTCGATGATTTTATGGATTTCATTGGTTACGTTCAACCTTCGCCTTCTGATTTACTTGGCTCGTGTTTCTTGGTAGCGGTGTTCATAGTTAATCTCAACTGGACACCACGCTACACAGTTACATCAAGTAGGTCACTTCCTAGATTTTTAAGCATGCCTTACTAATTGGGTTAGAATCCTTAAATCAGAAAAGAACATTAAGAACGTTTCTTATTCACAAGTTTCGTACAATGAACTCACGCAATGAAAAGATTTCAACTTTCTCAATATACCATTTATAGTGTTGATAGATAACTCCAATGACTTTCGTGTAATGCTTTTAAGTGTGACTGGATTTGAATGAAATTCATTCCTTTCTTACCATTCAATACATTCAAAGGTTTATTATTTATGCCCATAACCAAACAATAGATCAAACGTATTTTTCGTTAAACGCCCCATATTGTGACTCAGTTTGACCTAGATGCTGTTTGTCTCAAATCTGACTACTACTAATCAATCAATATTTTGGTATTTTTCTTTATAACCATGGCTAGTACTTATAAATCATTCATGCTATTGCAAATCTCATTATCGTAGGGTGTGTGTTTTTATCCTTCTTTTTCCAAACAACTAACATTATTCGCCACTTACGTATCAGATCTAATAACTTAAGTCTTAATATTATATGAGGTACGTTAATTCAGATGTCACTAAGGCTGTCATGTTAATATGACTGATACCCTTATAGACTCAACGAAACTATGCTAAGTTCATGAATTAAACATCTTTTTGTAATGGTTCAGTGGAATAAGACTGAATCATACGCGATATGTTTTTGTTATACGGAGCAAACTCCAGCCAAGAAAAATGGTTACTATGATCGTTGAATTGTTTATCACAACTCGTCAATACTAACAATGATCAGGGTAGATAAATTAAGAAATCACATTGGGTAAACAAATATAACATTTTGCTTGACTATTTCTATGTTGTTCCTTCTTTCTATTCAAATCTATACATAACTATGACTGATGAAACCTAGTTAGCTATATAGGTTATACTAAAAAGCTGGCTATCAATTTGTAATGAACCAGGCTAGAAAGCCATTGAATTTGGTAGTTCCCATGTAAGCTAAGCAGCTATATCGTTCTGTTAACCTCTGTTGTACTTTGATACTCGTAGTTGAGCGACAGGAATAATTTCATTATTATCGATTATTGTCTAACATTTGTTGAACTTTAAACCAGCATCCAAAATAAAACATAGGGATGAAGATGAAATGACCGACAACTAGACTGAAAATTCAAAATGCAGTAATGATATATGTGGAGTGAAAGCTCATCAAACACTGATCGTATGGAACCGACAAAAATACGTTATTATACATCTATTTCTACTTAAATCGAAACAAATGTTAACCATACTGTTTTCAACTAACCATTGAAGTTTATATGTGGATAACAATAATGATGTCCTCTAATTTATTATTCCATAAATGTGATGTTTGAATGAACTAATGACTCCTTTGTACTTGTTAAATGCTTGATTTCGAATTCTAAATACAGTACATTCGTTTGTTGTTATCTAGTACTTCTTGATCCATTTGCGGGATTCTTAGATTATACTATAATTCAAATACTCCTGTAGCGGTAAATAAATCCCCAAAATAAATAGCTCTGTAAGTTTTTGACATTGGATGCTGACCAGATTAGTTTTAGTGGACTCATCTAGCTGAAGGCGCTCGGTCATGCATCCGCACCACATCACCTGTGCGAACGCCGTGCTCAACATCTACTACAATCGCTAGCCAGACTAGATCAGACAATTCCGATATATTGGCAATCGTCAAATACAACTTCTGATCTCCTCGATTCTGTCTCTTGATTTCTCTTGGTGGGTACGAGTTATATTGAAAGGTGTTACTGGTAAAAGCGTTGTCGAACCTGTGCCATCTTCACTCCTAATTATTGGCGTCGCGATGGAGCCTGTGTTGAAACGGTTGGATATGCATTCAGATTTTGGTGCTTTTGAGGATTACTTTGAAAGGTTCGAAATCTGAGCTGTTACCAAGAAAGATATTGAGAATGTTAATATTGTGGTACATTTCCTCACTTCCATCGTTTTATATTTGGTCGTTGCAATTGTTGTGCCGGAAAAAGCCATTGATTACTTATACTAGGAACGAGGGACATCTGCAATTCCCACGATGCGAAAGTAAGAACAGAATGACTGGTATGAGTGATGATTTATTAGCCCCAAGCACGACAACGAACGATGATCAAAATAGTCTAAAATACACTCATTTATATATTGTTTGTACACCCATTTTGACTAATAATTAGGATGAAATCACATGTACGAAGAATACTTAGAGTTATGACAGATTACAGACTGAGTATAGTTCATGTCAATGGAATACAAGAATATCGTATATTATACTGAAGAAAATATTATACGACAAAAGAAAACAATTACTACAGTGAATGATCCTCATATTGAATTAGAAGGGAAGTAATGTTCAACAAAACTCATAATGAGTAAATCAATCAAAAATTGATTTTCCATTCCATCATATCAAATCGGAAGTGAAACTTACTCCTTATTAGAAACTCTACCTTCACCAGAAAAGCATATTTCGCTTCCTTATGCAACTCTCAAGGGACTAATGCTAGACTATGTTAAGTATACAATTTTTGAATGTGGTCAAGGAGGAAGATATCGTAAAATGATTCATGAGGACATTAAAAATTCCACTACATTTCGTCATCTCAACCCAGTGCATACTCAAAATTATGCAGATAATTTATTGAAGAGTTGCGATACACATTACAAGATGGGCATAAGTTCGGTCAATGTTTGTCATGTGGCAGCTGTAAGACCAATTTGAATGTTTTTTGTGTTGGTGAGAATCCCTTCATGAATATACTTACACTTTGTTCCTATTGATCCCCTTAGTTGTACATTGTTGTCTTTTGATTACATTTGAATTGTTAATACTTGTATTTTTATTATAGTTTTTGTTTTTCTCACGCATTCACTAAGTTTGTGTTTCTTACCGAACTGCATCTGTGTTGTTTTACTTGACACTTGTTCTTGGCGGTAGCCATATTGATTTGCTCCTCCTTTTGTGTGTTCTATCCAGTCAGGATAGAATAACGTTCATTTGTTGTGACTGGTAATTTTGCCTCATCTTTCATCAACTCCTTTATTTATTGTAATTTAGATTTTATTGATTGAACAAATATTGGTTGAATAGCCGGGTAGTAATATTTGTCTAGGCAACGATTTACATTTAAAGTCATGATGAATTATAGAACCGCTATTTACCCGATTACTTGTTTTGATTTTGACGGGCAAGGGCGCGTGTCTAACGTACCTGGACGGCTATTCATCTATCCAAACCGTAGTTTGGATTCTACACCAGCTTCCACTCTTTTAATTCATGTAAATTTCGTAATTCTAAGTGCTTTAAATATGGTGGTATTGGACCTATTCAGTCAGTTGTTAATACTGATGTTGATATAGCTGCAACTAATAGTAAGTCGTGTAATTCAGGTTCCATTAAGTCGAGTATTTATAGTTGTGATTTATCCTTACCAACGATTTCAAAAGACAGTGTAGAGTCATTATGCTGTTTGAATGAAAGGATGATTCCTTTGTACTTGTTAAATGCTTGATTTCGAATTCTAAATATAGTACATTCGTTAGTGCTTACCTAGTACCTTTTGATCCGATTACGTTATTTCTGGGATTCTTAGTTCATACTATAATTCAAATATTCATAATTATTACAGAAAGATAGGTCGAATGATCAATTGACTTTCTGATCTGACTGAGATTGCGTGATGATTACACTCAAAGTTCGATCAGTTGATGTACAGCCCATAGTAAACAGATGTCAAACTATTAAATACCTATATACAAAAATATGGCTAGATCGATTTACCAAGATTGCATACTAATATTCACATGTGTTAAGTTTTATTCCATAGAAACACTAATTAAGATCCTAAAAACTAGGTTGCACTACATTCAGCTTTCAAAGTAGCTATTTTAATTTACGAAAGAATTAATTCTTTCCAAGTACAAATAAGATTTGTCGAGCAAAATAGAAAGATACATAAATGGATACATGAACATTTACATACTTGTTTACATAGACCTCAAAAAATCATCATTGTAAATAAAGCTAATTTCAGTGGTTGCAACAACCTTGTAATGAGCTTGTATAAACTAATAAAGTTCTTTGAACTCGGTTCTTGTTGTTTCAGTACGATTCCAAGTATGTGGTACTCTTCGATTGTTGGTGTTCTAGACACTCAAATATACTAATTCTAGTCAGTGTGGCAGTATATTTATATATCTTGTAGTTTGAGGGGCATTTTTGCTCTGAAGGGACGATCTCGAGCGGATTCTCATGGAGAGCACAGGTATTTTCTAAAGGGACTTACAATTATGAAGGAATAGGCTGTAGATAACGCGTTAAAACTTGACCTGTCGAAATGTGATGTCATAAACTTTCTGCTTCATTTGACATAAAACACTTGTGCCGTCTATGGAAATCCGCTCGAGATTGTCTCTTCAGAGCGCAATCTCAGGTTCGCAGCTTCGGAGAGCTTAGTCACCAACTCAAATTACATGGGGGATGCCGTCAAGTCGAACGCGACTCTCTACTTTATGCACAATCAGTCCACAGTTGTTCCTAACACTGTTTCATACCTACTGACAGCCACACGTTGAAGTTCACAATATTGTTGCGCTTCCTCTTCTCGAGTGAGATATAAATCTCTCAGACCAAGTACAGAGGCGGAAAACCAAGTGTGTGATAATCCTAGGACGTAACTGTTACACGAACAGACTTCGACCCCTGGAACTATTCGCGTTGAGCCATAGGTGAACATGATGTGACTTGATGGTGGCAGAAAACAAATTTTAAGTAAGCTAATCCACCCTAACACGAGCACATTACCAGAACATAATTACTACGCTCCTCAAGGCTACCCTGAGGAGATTGTACATCAAAGAGCGAACACCCAGGTAGGCTCAAGAGTTGTCCTCACTTGGAATGCTCACTCAGCCAAAATGACTACAGCCTCATCAGTGGATATATTTAAGTGGAGACTCGACAAACTCCTACCCATTCATGGATTACCGTTCCCCTTACAAGCCAGCTATGTCTGATGCATGTCTCACAAATCCTCAAAATAAATAGTTCTGAAGTTTTCGACAATGATGCTGACCTCAATACTTTTACTAGACATACCTAGCCGAAAGTGCACGGTCAGGCATCTGTACTGTAGCTGTAAAACAATCCCGAAAATAAATAGCTCTGCAAGTCTTAGCTATTGGATGCTGACCACATTAGTTACAATGGACTCACCTAGCTGAAGGCGCTCGGTCATGCATCTGCACCAGATCACGAGTGAAGACGCCGTGCTCAACAACCCCTGCAATCGCTAGCCAGATTATATCAGACGTTCCTCGATTTATTGATAGTCTATCAAATATATCTTTGAACCTCCTCGCTTTTTTCTTTTGATCTCACTTGTTGGGTACGATTCATATTAGGTGTTACTGGTTAAAGCGTTGTCAAATTCCGAATACCTATTTCATCTTCAGTATCAAACCGCGACTGGGTACGACGTGCTACGCATCCTTCGCAACTGTCGGTCAGCTTAGACTGAACGCCTGCCGATACATCGATGGTCCTCCAAATATGTCTTTGAACCACTTTGTTTCTGACTTCTGATTTGACTGGGTTAGTACACTCGGATTATAAATGTGTTATTAGTGAAGGCGTTGTCAAAATCCAAATACCTGTTACATCTTTACCACAGTTATCATCAGTGGATATCGGTAACTTCTTCCTATTTCTGTGAACAAAATAGCCGTATCTTCCCTCATTCTCTCGATTCCGCCTTCCTTCATATTACCAGTTAAGCAAATCATTTAATGAATCTCAAAATAATCATTTTGTCTTAGTACTCGTATCATCGCTTTATTATTTCCACATGGCGATCAAGCGGCCTTCTACCTGGTACTCTGATAACCAATGATATAAGAAAACACCCTTCAAACTACAGGATATACAAATATATTGCCACACTGATTAGAATTGATACATTTGAGTGCCTAGAACACCACCAATCAAAGAGTGCCGAATATCTGGAATCGTACTGAAACAACAAGAACTGAGTGCAAAGAACTTTATCGGCTTACATAAAGTTGTAACAAAGGTGTTGAAAAATCGCAAGATACTATTATTCTTGTCGTTTTAAAATGTTAAAATTGAAGGACAAGATTGGTGTAAGGTTGGCGGGAATATGTGCAATTCAGTTTTGTTCATGGGTAACTAATTGCCTATAGTTTTGTTTCAAATAGTTTTCTTGATATAATGCTTGTATAACTGATGACTGTTGTTAATTGATTTCGTTAATGGCCCTAAGTGCATTTTGTGCGCTTGCCTTGTCAGTGACGTACCTTTCCTATTGTTCTTTCACAACCCTCATTCTACTCCGCATAATGCTCTAGTACGTGGAATGCCTTCAGGCTAACGCGAACCTCTACAAATTCAAAATAAGAAGAAGTGACATTTACGGGTCACGAATAAGTATCTGAGCAGCCTCGTGTGTTAAACTATAATTTTTGGTCGAACTTTGAACAACGCTTAAGTGATATTAAGAGTGTACATCTACTAACTAGGACTAAATGAGGGTTATAAAGCCGTGTGATAAATTAGAGTTATGAGTCGCAGTTGATGGTTATGGTAGTGAATTATGAGCGATTTATTTAACTGACTGTATGGGTAATTATTATAATGGAATGAGAAGTGAGAGTACAACCCCAATCTCCTTATTTTGGGGATATTGTTATCGAAATTTTTTTAAGGGTTTTGTGCCGTTTCCCCGAAATTTCCCCAAACTTCGGGGAAAACTATCATATTTCTTACGACTTTGGGGAAAACCCAAGTTCCCCAGAACGGAAAGATTGGGATGAAAACTAACAATAAAGGAAGGGAAGGCTAGACTCTAATTTATAGACGACCTTTAAACAAATTTTAAGTGGCCCTGAGAATGTTAGCCAATCAGCGAACAGTAAGTATAGAGTAAAAATATGTTATACAAAACCAAGGAAATAAAGTGGATACACTTCTTATACGTGGTTTAAAAACTTGTCAAGGTTAGAAAGAGGTTCAGAGGTTCTAAAATCGTAATGCATGAAGTAGAGGAAATCATCCGTACGGCTACAGAATAGTCGGAATCTGGAACCATGATAAAGTCTCAAAAACTCTTTCAACCTCAACCACATAGCTTCAATATTGTTTATATGCACTCCGGTTGTTGAGTGCACTATATGCTACTTGTGGATAACGACACGATGTACATAATCAAGCCTATGTAGGAGTCTGTAAGCTCTCCAAACTTCCGTATATATTGTAGTATCTGGCTGCAGCCAGTGTTACTGGTTATTTTATTATTCAGTTCGCGATAATTATCATAATTTGCCTTAGTAAGGAATTATATATAGAGTTTTCATCACAAACTGACATCAGCTTTAATGCCAGAAATCTATTTAGCCAAATAGATGAAATTAGTTTGTTTATAAAGATCAGTAGACGTTAATGTTGAGATAAAATTAAGTAAAATAATTTAATATTGAGCAGTCAGGATGCATCGCGAGGAATTACAGCAGTAAGATTGGTAATTACAAGTCTTCTCTCACAATTGTGAAACTTCGTTGATAAGTTTTTCTTCAGGGTTTGTATCAGTAAGTGCAATAGTGGGCTTAAGGTAAGGATTAGGTTGACATGAGCTGCTGAGTATGCATCTACTCACATCTTGAAATCCTCAATTTTGTTGTACTTTTTTTATTTCTATTTGATCATATAAATAGTGGTACAAAAGGGCACCAAATACATATGCGCCACACAAGTCACTTGATTTATGTGTGGGCTATGATACTGTCCGGGTGCCTAAAGCAAAGCAAGCAGTTTTCTTAGGGGACCACACTCCGAGCCTTTGACTGAAAGGTCTCACCCACAAGGAAGTGGAGCAACGTAAACAGATGCAGTCCCATGGTAACTGGTGACCAACAGTAGGTTCATACTCCATTTGTCCCCTCAGGATACTGGATCCCATATACACCTTTGGTTTGGAAAGGGGGTTTTTCAACTCCCCTAGGTGGACCCCCCATATGCACCAACCCGGTTAAATTGCCCGATATTCGGTCTTCGTAAACAGCACCTGTGGCGCGGGAATGCATTGAGTAGGACTTCCTTGTCAGTGGTTGAATGCACATGGCCGTGTGAGAGCATTTCGAGAGGGAGATCTGACTCTTCCCACCGTTGGCCGTATCAGGGTATGTGGGGGCCCAGTTACACACTTAAAATGTATGTAAATTTTTCGCAACAAATGCGGAAGCGTTCAACATAATGAGATAGGATCAATTAGAAAACTCTGTCAAGGTAAACTTATCATCTGAATCTATTCTCCCTAGCTTATAAACGAATAAAAAGCCATCTAACCATGGTTTGTATCATACTGAGTAGCTCATGTCACCTCACCCCCCACTTTAACCCTACTATTATACTCCACGAGATAATCTAATGAATCATTCATCTGAGAGTGAATGCACAGGTTTGATCGCATTTCTTTCACTCTCATTATCTTTTCTAAAACGGTCTCGTCCAACGTGGTCATAGCCAATTCAGTACATATTTTATGAAAGAGGATGAAAAATCACGTACAAAAGCTTGGATTATCGTTTCACCAAGATTCGACTAAGTACAAATAGGTCGAATTGTAGAAACCTTTTGTCTCATGTTTGATTGTTCGTTGTTCTCAATATTCCTAATGAAGATCAATAAATAAACCAACTCTGAAAAATTCTTTTGAAAATGTATTGTCCAAATTAATTCACCTCATAATTTTAATTTTCAAAAACTATTTTGCAGATTTTGTATACTATGTCTATATTTTTACGGATTAAACGTCCAAATACTGATTGTCCTAGTCAAATCTGTGAAGCACAAAATCTTATAAAACGTCCTAAAGCTGACTTACAATCAATTCAATTTAAATATATCGGTAGTCAAACTTCAAATTGTTCATTAATTGGCAAGATCGACAAAGTATATACTTCCTCCGAAAAGTTATGTAAGATTATATGTAACACTTCAGATGCTACTGTTGTCGGAGAAAATCAAACAGTCAAGTGTCAGGTGAGTACCCTACATCTTTTTTTGTGCATGTCAGTGAAAAATAATGTAACCCATCTCACCAAATGCAGGTTTATGTGTACTTGACTGTGAACCAAATTTATTTTGTTTGAAGATTGGTGGTAATACTCAGCTATCCAAACCGAATTAAACGAAATAGGGTTCATAACTATAGTGGTTGATAGATGAACACATTAGCCATATTATGCCATCGTTTCTTGTGCACATATTATTTCTTATTGGACATTATCAGTTCCTTATAGTTAGCTATGTGCTTCGCAACGTATTAACATCATGTTATGGTAGTAATTAGTTTTACTGTTAGATTAATACAACTCAAACTGATTTACTTCGTAATTAAGTCTTAGAAATGTATTTAAGGTAATCCTGTGAAATCTGCTCTCGCATTTCCAGTAACTAAATAGTATTATGCTCTTAGCAGGACTTAAATGTCATAAAACTACAACTAACCAAGTATTCAATGTTATTTATTTCCAGTATAGTTCGTAATGAATGTTATTGCCGTCAGTTATCCGACTGTAGATAGTAGTTCGAATATTGTGATGAACCAGTCAAGCTATATTGACCAGAACACTTTTTCATTTAGATCCTGCCATGCTCGGAATCCAGGTCGCTTGGATAGTGGTAAGAATGAAATCGGCAAACTAAAAGTCTGAGCTCGAAGTCTCACTGTTGGCTATAAGGTATCTCCCTTAAGCAACCAGGGTCATCCACAGCTAATTTGCTTTTCTACATCAAAACGGAACGGCCACAATAGATTAATCCTCGAAGCAGATCGTTTCACTTTGTCACATATTTCCGTTGCCCATGGTAAGGTCTTAAAGTGTGGGGCTAACTCATCGTAATAAACTTACGCGTCTGTTTGATCTCAAGGAGTTGCTATTTGAGCTCTACGGTCCCATTCTCAGGCTATTAAGATAACAAATAACTCAGTTCCTTCTTCAGCTACTCCAAACGAAGTATTCTTGCACAATATGGGCGTCCGGTAGGTGGTAACCGTCATCATATTTCCAGCTTCAACCCTCAAATAATAAATAGTAGAGTCATGGTTTAGAGTATATGTGTATATATGTACTTGGTGGGATAAATGACACTATAGCTTTAATTTAGTGTCAAATTATCCACATCCTCTACCTTGTTCTTAGGTTGACTCACAAAATTTTTTGGATGCAGATTGTTGTTTTTGAACTGTCAAAATAGTATTGGTTTGTAAAATTCAATATCATCCATAGTATTCTCATACAATGCTGGTACGCCTCATAGTCTAACGAATAAATAAATCCGAATATACTAGTTTCATTGTATCCTTGATACACCTGTGCACTATGTAAATATTTTGCAACTTTGACTTCAATAAAGTGAATAAAACTACCTTTGTCTTCTTGTTGCGTACTGCTCTAATTAAACTAAAAAGTTCAGTTTATTAGTGTTAACTTTGTTAATGATGACTTTGATAGAATTTAAGTGAATCAATTATACATCAGTTACAATAATTAGAATTTATAAACTGAGTAATTGCCACACAACGTAAATTATGGATAATGTTCACATTGAATAATTTCATGTAACGGAATTTCACCCAAATCAATATTGATTCCTTTCTTCATATTACTATTAATATTTTATTATTTGAACACAGATATTGATATAAGGAGGCACCAAATATATATGCGCCACACAAATCTCATTTGATTTGTGCTAGGGCTGTGATACTGCCTGGGCGCCCAAACCGAAGCAGGTGGTTTTCTTAGGGGATCACACTCAGAGCCTTCGACCTAAAGGTCTGATCCACAAGGCAGTGGACATTGTACATCCTTTAACAATCCCTGAATTTCTTTTTGTTCTAGGATAAGTCTTATGTGTTTGAGATCTGTTTCAACTTTGTTTTATGTTTTATGATCATCTCTGTCAAAATTATATCCTTTTTATTATCACAGGAATTATCTATAGTTTGTAATTTATAAAGAAAAATAGTTTTTTCGAATTGACTAAAAGGTTAGTGTGAAATGGTTCCGTGAACATTATGAACAATCGATTTTCAGTTTAGTTACAGTTTAATTTGTTTATGTTTGGTTTTATCTTGGAAAAGTGTACGTTAAATCTTGAATTGTACATGCGATTTGACTATAGTGTTGTGTTTCTACTGTTTGTCCGGTAAATACGCGAACTGAGGTCATAAAAAACCTAATGTAGGCAATATCAATGGATTCTCTTCACTTATTTTTATAATACACTTCATTTCCATTATTCAAACATCTCTCAGGCTCTTTATTTGTCACAAAGATCACTAACTTCTAGTCTGAGCCATGTTGGTAGATGCAGACTACTTGGTTGGGGTCTGCGTGACTATCGTAACCAATGGTTGGAGACTGTGGGTGACATGACTCAGAATCGACCATAATGGCGTAGGTGTATACACTCTCTGTCTTCCCTTTAACTACGAGATTAAAATACCTTCATATCTTTCTTTCTATGAACTAATTCTTTCTTCCTGTATTATATCGTTATATGCAATCTTTTACTGCTGTTGCAGTAACTATTATGAATTTGGTGTTCATCTTTTTGTATTAGTGAGGTATGGCAACTTGGCCGGATGCATATATTGGCTTGGTCTTACATTGTAGCTGACTGACTGATTTGATAGCCCAGTTCGCTTGTTTATTGGAAATTTTATGGGTGTATGAAAAAGTTCTTTATGTCTTTTAATTGTTGTTAAAGGTTCGTTTAATTATGTATACCATCTTCGCATGTTGTGACAAAACTTCAACTAATGCAGCATTTTCTATTTTAATGTATTAAACATAGTTTGTTGAGTTGATTCACTGAAGAATGTTCTAAGATCCAATGTTTGTTTAAACAATCCCATGAGAATCGACCAAAAATGACACTTTTAAATGGCTGATTTGCGGTTCTGAAACCTCATCCTCAACAAAAAAGGTTTCCTTATTTCTTTTTCGTTCCATTGATTATGAGATGGATCAACAAGTTAGAGTAGATGTACGTATTTCTGTTTTGAATGTTTTGTGTTAATGTGTCCGAGTTTTACAAAGCCGAGTTTACTTCATTTTTAAATTAGTGGTGTTGTGATATAATTCTCTCTTATTACACAACCCGGTTATTTCTATTAGACAATATGTCTAACTGTGCGATAATGCCCAAGCCATGCAATCCGCACTTAGTCAGTTGGCAATCGGTGTCCGTAGGTATGGTATGTGCTTTGCACCTTCGAAGCGCAAAGTACTTCTACAAGACTGGCAGGATTCCAATCCTGTACTCACCCTGGATGGTGAGCAGATAGAAGTAGTCGAGAAGTTCGTGTATCTGGGTAGCTGTATAAGTGCTGGTGGTGGCGTGAGTGATGAGATCAATGCACGTATAGTGAAAGCCAGAGCGGCTTATGCTAATCTGGGCCATCTATGGCGTCTTTGTGATGTTAGTCTGGCCGTAAAAGGTCGGATCTACAACGCGTTGGTGAGAGCAGTTTTGCTCTATGCTTGTGAAACCTGGCCTCTCCGAGTTGAGGACGTTAGACGACTTTCTGTGTTCGATCATCGCTGTCTCCGAAGGATTGCTGACATCCAGTGGCAACACCACGTTAGTAATGCAGAGGTTCGGCATCGTGTGTTCGGGCACAGAGATGATAATTCAATTGGTGTCACCATCTTGAAACACCGACTTCGGTGGCTTGAACATGTTCTCCGAATGTCGCCCCAGAGAATTCCACGTCGTGCATTATTTGCCGACTCTGGGACTGGTTGGAAAAAGCGGAGAGGTGGTCAGTGCATGACATGGTGTCGTGGCATGAAAGAAAGCTGCAAAGGACTGGCTTGTGTTGGTCCTTCACGACTCTCTGGCTGGGGTCCGAGAGTTGGTGCAACACAGTGGCTAGAGACGTTATCAGATATGGCTCAGAATAGAAGTCAGTGGCGATCCTGTTGTAACCTTCTTTTACTTTCTTCATAAAAAGTGGTTGTATCTTCCTTAACTGAATGATTTGTTCTGATTGTACCTTTTTGTTTCCCCCATTATTATTATTACGCTACCTTACCTTATTCTGTTCGTTATTGTCCTTTTTCTTTACGCTCCTCACCTTTTTTCCTTCTGCTCTTCAAATTCCCATTGTTTTGTGTGGTGCCCTATTGTACCAGTACTTATGTGTTCAAATAAATAAATAAATATTCTTATTATTCAGTATTCTTGAATGCCAATTCACTCGACAAGTCCCCAAATCAGAACACAGTTGAACAGGAAAGAGATCTTATTCCAAATAATAAGGTTAGTTGGAAGTAAGAAGCACTATAGGAGAAACGTTAGTATATTGATAGTTTTCTTATATGAGAAGATTCTAATGTGTTCTTCAAGTATCGACTAGCGTTGATTGGATAAGAATTAGTTAATCAGCGTGCACCAATGCAATTGTGCATGAAACATGCATATTTAAATCCAATCTATGTCCTGTTAACATGTTGTTTTTTACACTTCGAGCTAAATAACTGGCTTTAAAATAAATTACACATTCTGTAGTTTGTATATGTTTTAGAAATAATTATACTTTGATACCTCAGTAATCAGATAAACAAGTTAACTGGTGTTCTGCACAGGAACTTGTGTGTTTGAGGTTATCTACACTCTTGTCAGTCTTCATTCACTGTGTTGTATCCAGTACTTACATTCATTTCTGCCGTTTAGGTAGTGAATGAGTGTTGTATATTCGAGTGTAATT
Organism: Schistosoma intercalatum; assembly: GCA_944470365.2. Taxonomy (NCBI): domain Eukaryota; kingdom Metazoa; phylum Platyhelminthes; class Trematoda; order Strigeidida; family Schistosomatidae; genus Schistosoma; species Schistosoma intercalatum. The sequence goes on from OX103729.1 coordinate 1,902,374, forward strand.
ATCATCTAAAAAATCTCATTCTCAGCGTTTACTTTTATTATGAATGTATTTTCCATATGGTGTCGGGTTGCGCTACACTGAACACAACAGATAAGTGTATGGATAACTCCAGCCTCTTGAATGAAAATTGCACATCGACGTCCAGCTTTCACTCCATTAAATAAATGAGAAAAATGAAGTGATCAGATAGGTTGTATACAACATTGAGATGTTGTAGATAACCTTAACCAAACTGTACGACAGTTGACGTTTGTTTTAACAGTAAAATAATGACTGAATTAGATTACATAGTCAGTAAATACATGTAGAGTAAGTGTAATCATACTATTCTGTATTCTATTGAGGTCAAGCTTGATCATATATTTCTTCATATACATATATATGACCAACGTTCATCTTACTTTACTAAGCATGTACTAACTTGTTACAACGTTGTGTTCTATAGACACTAGTTTTAAAATGTGATTCCTATAGAAGTCAACTTTTTTTTGTTTATAAAATTATTGCACAAATATCAGATTAATGTGTTCTTTAATGATTCTTGTTTAGGATTAGATATCTTTGAAAGCTTCATTATTGTAATTCTCATTTTCATTCTGATTGTTAAACATTCATTCTCAACTGATGGGATTATTATTCTTCAGTTGTAAGGATTTGAATCTTTCCATTATTGTTGTTGAAGTATGGAATTGATCAGTCCCTTTTGGCATATGTACGTCATATATAGATTGTCTTGGTATTGTCATCGATCACAGGCAATCTTTTAAGAAGAGATGAACTCAGTAGCTAAGTAAATGACGACTTGGTATTTAAATCGAAAGATACTGGTTCTAGGTCCCAGAGCGAGCATCAACACTGGGGTTCAGGTACATCCAGCTAGTGACGAGTCCAAAATAAAATGAAACGCATGTCTTTAATTCCATTGCTATTCACTATCCATCTCTGCTTAGAAACATATGTTATCTATAGATTTGACGTCGATATACTGGATAAGTATAAATAATTTGATGTGAGTGCTTGAACGAATAGATACCGAATTCGAACCCAGGTTTAGACAGTTGGGTAAGATCAATGGCCGCCCCCCTCATAAATGTTGTTCTTTAGAAATCCTGTACGTGAATACATTGTGAATCAATTACATCGAAATGCAAAATGTTGCTTCTGGATTGGGTTACATCGACACCCGAACTAGTGATAGGGAGTGAAGTAGTTGAGTGTGTCGACCGCTTCACTTATCTTGGAAGTCTCATCAGCCCTTGTGGTTTAGTGTGTGACGAAATCTCAGCACGGATACAGAAGGCTCGACTAGCTTTTGCCAACTTGGGTCATTTATGGCGTAGGCGAGATATCCGTCTATCAACCAAAGGATGTGTTTACTGCGCAGCAGTTCGTTCCGTCCTACTTTATGGCAGTGAAACATGGCCGGTAAGAGTAGAGGATATCCGTAGGCTACTGGTATTTGATCATAGGTGTCTTCGAAACATTGCTCGTATATCATGGGACCATCGAGTAAGTAACACAGTTGTTAGGAAACGGGTACTAGGTAAGGATGGCAAATCAATTGATGAAGTAGTGAAACTTCATCAGTTGAGATGGCTGGGACACGTGTTACGTATGCCCAACGACCGACTGCCTCGATGTGCTATGTTCAGTGGTATAGGAGTAGGTTGGAAGAAAGCTAGGGGCGGCCAAACCAAAACATGGCACAAGTCCATGAAGTCACTGACAAGTGAACTGAGCCATGTTGGTAGGTGTAGACTACCTGGTTGGGGACCGCGAGATGATAGCAACCGATAATTAGAAACCTTGAATGACATGGCTCAAAATCGTTTGCAATGGCGCAGGTGCATCCACTCTTTGTGTTCTCCGAAATTCTAATGTTCTGAATTCTCCATGTCCCCTTTCTGTCTCTTTCCAAATTTATTTCACTGAATTATACTCTTTAAATAACATCTCCAAACCCTAATCTTCCCGATCACTGCTTACACTCTTGCTACCTCTACCACTACGGGATTTGGATCGACAAGTGCATCTCTGTGCTAATGTGGTGTGGCAACTCGAACTGATGTACGTACGTACGAAGTTCTACGTTGTTACTGACTGATTACATAAATAAAGGACAATTATCATAGCAGGATATGGGTAACGCATAGAAAGTATGTATAATTATTTTCATTTTGATAGTTAGTACTATGGCTTTAGGTTGTTAGTAGCTCAGGAGAATCAAGAAAGTAAATGAATTCACGTTATCCTGTTATGAAATTTGTTCTTTCTTTATTCAAGTTAATAAATGAGAAAAATTACATTAAATCTGTTTCTTTTAATGCTTCGACGTCTAAGCAAAAGAACACAATCCTGTTATATTTTTTCTTGTTGCTCCAATAATGAGGTCGGACGTGGTAATCAAATTGGTAAACATTGTAAATCCACTTCAATAGAATAATTTACTCATCATTTATAGTTTTCATTCCACTGGAAGTTTAAACAAAATCTCTAGTTAAATTGAAGTCATTTATTCTGATAACATTTCCGACTAAACATAATGGCTACAAGGCGTTCAAAATTCCAAATACTGAATGTACAGGTTCAAACCCCACTTCACGTACTTCGACTCATACAATCGTATAGTATACTAATGCAACGAATCTTCAAATAGAGAGAACTATCATACTCATTGCCTTATCGCGGCGACGGTGTTGTTTACGAAATTGAGAGAACGAAAAGCGAATGTCCGGCAAATTAACCGGGTTGGTGGACACGGAGAGTCCACCTAGGGGAGTTGGAAAACTTTCATTCCCAACCAATGGTACACATGGGCTCCATTATTCTGAAGGAACAAATGGCGTATGAACCAATCGTTGGTCACCGATTACCATAGGACTGCATCTGAAGTTGCTTCACTACCTTGTGGATTAGACATTTAGGTCGAAGGCTCCGTGTGTGGTACCTTAGCCCTTACACAAATTGAATGATTTACAAAGTTAAATTATTATATCAAATCCCTTTTTTTCTTAAAAATTTTCTTCTGTTTAATAGATCAAAGTGAATAATCTAAAACGTCCTGCTATTACTGCGGAAATTTTCAATGATTTCAATAATCTTAATATTGATTCATCCAAAGTATCTATTGGTCCAAATCCTCCAAAAATTTTCAAAATTATTGAATTAACCCCTGAATCAACTAATGAATCAAATGTATTACCAAAATTAACTGAAACGAATCATTCAAATAATGATATACATCAAACGAATTTCATTTATGATATATACAAAATGATATCACCATCCTCATCATCATTATCGGATCCAAAATGTTTATCATTGGAACAAACAATATGGTGTACAAATGATCAATTAATTAGAAATGCTGATAATTATATACATGATGAATATAGTTGGGGATTCAATGAAGATTCTTATGATTATACTAATGTTGATGATGATGAAGATGATTCAAATAGTGAATCAAATTGGCGTAATGATTATCCTGATGAACAAGACAGTAGTAGTAATAGTTCATCTAATCATTCAAATTCACCATATTCTTCATCGAATAGTAGTTGCAATAATGAAGATTCAGATTATTATTATTAACTTTTTTTCTTGCTGTATGCATTTTTTTTATACTAAAAATACATTTGTATAAAGTTGTCTACTCCTTTTGTGGTGTGCGCTACTTATAATACACATAAGTAGTATATAACGATAATCAGCAGTAGATTGGATTTCGAAGAGGAAAGAATGGGAACGGAAAGCAATTGGCATAAAAATGCAGGAACAATGAAACCTTAGACGATGGATTGATATATTGTAAAATAAACAGTCAGGTTTGAGACAATGGAGTGATATTTCGTAAATTAACTATTTACTGTATTGTTCTCAAATTTAAGTGAGATATTCTGTAATTTCCTGTTCAAATACATTCGATTGTCTCCACTCATTTTCTTGTTCACTACATTTGGTGTTGAGAGAGAGAAATGATGTTTGTTCTGCGGACGCCGTTGCAGGCCTTGAGCTGAGGTACCGGCTGGGGCAGGTGGCGTCGAGTGGAGTGTTCTCGCGGGGCGGCGTTGGCTGTGGCGGGTGCTGTCGACGGAGAGGAGCGGTGGGACGTGCGGCTGCTGGGCGGAAATCGGATGTAGGTAGCTCAGCAGGTCGGTGGAGCACGGGTGTGAAGCGTCCCAGGTGGATATCGGATGTTGGTGCCCAGGCAGATCGACGGAGTTATGGACGTCAGTGTGCCGCAGACTCGACATTTTTACGGAGAGCTTGACGCAGACTTCAAAAAAGAGGAAAGTGGCATGGCGAGCAGAACCACCACAAGAATGACTGCTTTAAAGAGGGAACGAGTGTGGTGCACTACTTATATACACGTAAGTAGTATATAACTAGTCAGGAACAGGATGTATTTCAATAGATCATCGAGAAGGAAAGATCGGGAACGTAAAGCATTAGGTACTAAAATTCAGGAACAATGAAATCTGAGACGATGGACTGATATTTGCAAAAGGAACAGTCAAGTTTGAGACAATCGATTGATGTTTTTCAAGTTACTTTTTTACTGTATTGTTTTCAGATTTAAGTGAGATATTCTGTAATTTCGTGTTCAAATACATTCGATTGTCCCCACTCGTTTTCTTGTTCACTACACTATACTTTCTTCAATTATAATTACTATTGTATTTTGTGTGACATTGGCATACTGCCTAAATGTGTAGGTCAGAGCAGGTAGTTTTGTTATAGAATCACTTTCTGAACGTTTTATACCTGTAGGTTTAATCCACGTAATCGTTAAGTGACGTTAGGAGATGCAATCTTGTGGTAATCAGTGACAAAAATAAGTTCGTACCCGATCATATGTATATCTGATCTATTGCTTGTGTATTTTGAGACCACCGAGTAAACGATACCGAGCTGGGGCATCGGATGCTATATAAAGATTGGGAATCGGTTGATAAGGTAGTGGAATCATTAATTGAAGTGGTTGATACATGTGTTATGTATGTCCAGTCACCGTCCATCTCGACGGGTGATGTCCGGTGTAGGAGTAAGTTGGCAAAATGTTAGGAATAGCGAATACATGGCACCAGCCCATAAAGTCACTGATAGTTGAACTGAAACGTGTTAACAGGCTATATACTACGTGATTGAGGTCTGCATGATTATCGTAACTAGTGGTGAAATTGCTCAGAATCATCGTCAACTGCACAGGTGCATTCACTCTTTGTCTTCCTTTGAAGCATGAGTCCCGAAATCTAATGCCTTTTTAATACCTAATCTTTTCTACTGATACTGTTACCATACCTTCTGTTCTTGAATTTGTTTCTTAAATTTTTTTTATCTCACTGTGCTAATGTTGTTTGGCAACTTAAACCGACGCACGTATGTGTCACGTTCTACGTTGTGTATAACTAAATAACACCCATAAAGACCATGTGTAACCGAGCTTCACCAGTGTCTTGAATCTTGCAGTCACTTCTGGGTCATCAAGACCACACCTATTCAACATTTCTTTCCAGGTACTTCAGGAAGAAATATCACTTAACTTAAATCATTGTTTTGAGTAGTTCATGTGTATGTTACGTGTTCTTATTCGATTCACAATACTGATTAGTATAGAAGTAGGTTTGAAAACTGTTACAAGTTAGCAGATGAAGATATCATCAATTCACGATGTCATTGTTTACTGATCTAAACCTTATCGATGGTTACAAAATTCTTGTTAATAATTTGTGGTTTAGAATATTAAGTGATATGTCCTGATACATTTGCTTTCCTAATTTTTCATTCTTTGATGTAAATTGTTCTTTTTTGGACTGTACTTCTCATGCGTAGATTTCTGCAACCTTAGTGCATTTTAATAGTTGAATTCATGAGTCGATTGAAGCTAGACCACCATGAAAAACTTAGAAGCACTGGACGACCGTTTTATCCCAGTATGGAACTCTTCAGCAGAGCACATCCACGATCCCGCCTCGCGAGACTCGAACCCAGGACCGATTGGTCTAGAGCACGAACGCTTAACTTCTAGACCACTGAACCGGCATCCAACGGTGTTAATGTCTAACTTCAACCAATCCACGAAATTGAGCCACCGTCCACCATTGTCATCAGTAAGTTACTAACTCACAACAGACCTGGTTGAACTCCATTGGTCACGGCTTCTCAGTAAAACTTAGTGATGTGAAAAAAACAACAATTTCCCCATAAAAATATTTTTCTATGGAAATGTCGTTTTACAATGAAGAAAAATAGTAATCATATTGTGGAATACTTTTATAAGACCAAATAATTGTATTTGAGTCTATGCAACCGATTAGCTGATTAAATAGCCAATTTAACTTGAGGCATTTCAGCAATGATTGCACGAAGTGCTGATAAACCATAAAATGATACACAAAGTCTACCGATTTCATTTAAACTCTCTGTTCCACCATCGACAGTTTTAGCAGCTGTAACTAGAAATTAGAAAAAAATATACACAAAGAAAGTGAAGGGAAGAAATTACATTTATAAATGATATTTATTACAGACTGAACTCGGTTAGGGTACCATTAAAAACTAGGGAATACTGGCGAGCTACTCTTTTTCTGGTACTGAACAATGCGTATCAAGAATACTTCAGCAGTGAGATATTTTCGACTTAATACGAGATAGAAGCTTAACCTTCAGTAAGTATACACCGGTCTCCATGTTCAAGCTTCATTCATTTTAGAATTATAGCTGAATCATCATTAGCCTCTCACTGTCTCGCTTTGATATGTTTGTCCAGTAAACCGATATTTCACAACTTCAATACATTGAATGACACTAATTCTATGTTCACACTCCCTAACTCATTAACGAGAGTGGAAAGTCCAGTTTCATAATTCACATGTGCGTACTTTGTTTAGTGAAAACGCCACTCAATATTCATAGGCATGAAAGAGAGACAAATATATAGACACATACATACTATCATACACTCACGCTTAATGTCATACAGAATGATTAATAATGTACGTGTGTAACACTTAGTAGCTAAAATTTTGTTCCACATAAGTTACGTTAAGGGATTGCACATACTCAACCGTTAAACACCACAAATAACATACTAACACTACAATGTAATTATTTATTTCAACACGTAAAGATTGGCACAAGGCGGCACATAAATCGCTCGATGTATATGAAGGCTGGGGTACTGTTCAAGTGCCCAAACAATAGCAAGTGATTTTCTTAACGGGACCACATCCACAACATTTGACCTTTAGGTCTAATCCATAAGACAGCGGAGCAACGTCAAGACCCATAGTAGCCAGTAATCAACAATAGGTTCCTTCAGGATTCTGGAGTCCATGTGCACCATTAGTATGGAATGAGGGATTTTTAACTGACCTGACATGGACTCTCCGTGTCCACCAACTCCGTTTAGGCCCCTTCTTGACATTCGCTTTTCGTTGTGTCAGTTTCGTAAATAAGACCCGTGGTGCGAGAATACAGTGAGTAGGACTTCGCTGGTAGTGGTTGTATACACATGTCCATGTGAGAGTATTTGTAGATGGAGATCTGACTCTTCTCACTCTCGGCCGCACCAGGGCTCTTAGGGGCCTACAGTGTCAAATCATCAATGATCATGCAATAATATTACTTGAAGATACTCTATTTTACAGACGGACATCAGTTATAGATCTAGTAAAAAGCAAACAGAATTGACTAGTTATTTTGTCCTAAGTCATTCATCATTACTGAACAATACTTGTTCATCATATACAAAAGAAGTATAATATTGAAAAGTTTTCTTACTTGGAATAAATACATGATCTATATCACAATTATCTTGTATTATTTGTCTAATATTAATCATAGCATAACCAATTTCTTCACATTCAGCTGATTGTGTTGTTGATGTAGATGGTTCACTAACAATAATAAATATTAAATTACCATTGTTTGGATCTTCTGGTAATAAATAACTTGCTAAATATTGTCTACGTTCATAATTCTTTGTAAAATCAACTGGAAATGCTATAATGTAGAAAAAAAAGTGGAGAAAATGATGAGTTAGTCAGATTATATGGTATGGTTGTGAACCCCGGTCCCCTAACCCACCGCCTACTCTCGGTAGATAGATATGAAAAATTTATTTACTTCAGAGATAGCCTTTTGTTTTCACAATGATCTTAGCAAAAATCAAAGCCTGGAAACTATCCTATCACACTTAGCCAAGTACCAACAATATACAACCTAAGATAATATGTATTGTTTCGAATTGTACACATTAAGTGTGTAGCACGCTAATATTCTTACTCTTATTTAGTTCACATCTCATTCAGAGTTCTAGTTGTGTAGTATTAGGATTATCAGTATTCAATAAAAGTGAAATATCCATCAGCAACAGCTTACTTTAGGAGAGAACAAACCAGATTCCAAATGAAAAGGAAATTAGGAAAAGAGAATGGAATTGGATAGGATATACATTACGGGAATCATCAAACTGCATCGCGAAGCAAACGCTAACTTGGAATATTGAAGGGAAGCTGAAAAGAGGAAGGTCGAAGAACACATTACGTCGTGAAATAGAACTCGATATGAAAAGGATGAATAAAAACTGTAAAAGAATTGCTCAGGACAGGGTTGAATGAAGAGCTCGGGTGGGTGGCCTATTCTCCTCCACTAGGAGTAACAGGCATAAGTAAGTAATCTAAACATTTTAATCATTCTTCCGTTCATTTCATGTGTCAATGTTGAATATAGAAATGTGATTTTCACTAAGGACTTTCACTTAAACTAAATCTATCTACATATGTCTTCTGTGAACACTACTTTAATGTATACCATATTATCATATATCATCGTATATGCTACAATATAACTAGTGACTTGACATAATTCAATTTAAAATGGTTTAGATGCAAGTAATTTCGGTTGACACAATGCCCATCCTGGATTACACTGTTAGTCATATTTCATTTGTTCTTTATCGAATGACCAGATAAAAGCTCAACAAAAGATGTCTATATTTCAGAACAATCTACACTGAACTGATCAAGATTACTCGTCCTCTATGGAACATTTTACACAGTCGAAATCACGAGTTGATGTAAGCTAGAACATTATTAAAAAATTGGAAGCACCAGACTATCATTTCTTCCCAGTATACAACTCTTCAATAGTACAGGACTCGGGCCCATAATCTTCGGCCTCGTTCGCAAACGCTTAACATCTAGAACACTGAACCAACGTCCAACGATTTGAATGTCTAAATCCAATTAATCCATGATCTTGAGCAACCCATCATTTATTACCTGTGGTGGATAACTGTTTCACAAGCGATACGGCTTGCATTCGACTAGTCATGATTTCTCACTAAAAATTCAAAAGTTACATCTTCAAGCTAGTCACCGTGGATTCATACAACTGAAGAGTGTCGTACTAGGACGAAACATTCGTTCAGTGCTTCCACGTTTTCAACAGTCATCTTATTTATTTTAACACATAGATATTGGTACAAGGAGGCAACAAATACATATGAGCCACACACATCTCATTTTATAGGTATGAGGGCTGTGATAGTGTCCAAAGCGAAGCAGGTGGTTTTCTTAGGGGACCACACCCGGAGCCCTCGACATGAAGGTCTGATCCACAAGGCAGTGGAGCATCGTAAGGAGATACAGTCCCATAGTAGCCGGTCACTAACGATTGGTTCATACGCCATTTGTTCCTTCAGGATACTGGAGCCCATATGCACCATTGGTTTGGAATGAAAGTTTTCCATCTCTTCTAGGTGGACTCTCCTTGTCCACCAACCCGGTTAATTTGCCGAACATTCGCTTTTCGTCCTGTCAATTTCGTAAACAACAACCCCGTCACGAGTAGGCAGTGAGTGGGACTTCCCTGGCAGAGTCTATATACGCGTGCCCATGTGAAAGCATTTGGAGAGGGAGAGCGGACTCTCCCCACTCTCGACCATACCAGGGCATTTATGGGCTATAGTGATCTAGCTTAGATCAATTCATGATTTTAACTATGAAAACACATTAATCTCTACAAATCCTTGAATAGTTTACAAAGTTTGTTCAACTTACTTTTACTATAATAGAAATTTGCTTTTAATATATTTTTATTATTATCTATCCATTCAATTAATGGATAAGAACCAGTTTCAAATGGTTCTTTATAACCAAGAAATGAATATTCAATAAATAATTGATTCGGTAATGATGAATTCATTTTGGATAGTTTAGATAAATCTGTTAATTGTAATCCATGTAATTCAATTTTCACATGATTATCATCATCATTAGTAGAGATGGATTGAATAGTTGGTGATAGTTTTGAATTTGAGACATTGTTATTATTGGTAGTTTTCTGTGAAGAAACATCCAAGTTGATCAATTTCTTTTGATCATGTGACTCAGTTATTCTTGTTCTAGGATGTGGAGTTGGAACTAATTTCAACAAAGAAACAAAATTAATTGGTGAATTCCAATGGATATTCTTTTTTTACATGATTTAAAAACTTTTTAAGGTTTGATAAAGGTTCAGATACTCTGAAATCATAATGCATACGATATAGAAACTTGTCCATATGACCCCATAATAGTCGTCCTCTAGAGCCATGGTACGGTCTTAAAAATTCCTTTAATCTCGACCACATATCTTCAATGTTGTTAGTATGAACGCCAGTAGTAGAGTCAATAAAATGGCGTTTATGCACTAGCACGTGATGAACATAACCAAGTCTATGAAGTCATCTATACGCACTCCAATCATCTGTATATACCGTAGTGCCCTGCTGTACGTATTCCTTTATAATTGGTATTATTGTGCTTGCTTGACGGTTTCTCACCCTCTGAAAATTCCCCTTTTGCGTTGAGCGATCATAAATTCCAAGTACCTGTTAAGGATATTTACGGAAGTGCTACTTACCCAATCTTCCTTGATACTACGTCCCCTGTTGTATTCTCGCTTTCGCACTATTGTTTCATCTATTTCCACAATACTTCCAACTCCTCCGAATGATTCGTGTAGACGTGTCATTTTAAATGAACATATGTCGCGAAAATACTCATACCATTGGACGGCTGAAGTTTCAATAACATCTGCAAACGCCGCAGCCAGTGTTACTGGTTTCTTTATTATCCAATTTGCAAATATTATCATGAATTGCCTCAGTTTCAGTCGCGATCGAGCGAAGAAAGTCCCCGTTCGAGCAGACGTTTTTCTCCAATATAAAGAACAACAAAATACAGTCTCTTCGCGATATTCTGCAAACCGTACTGCAGTCATTTGATTTACGCAGTACAGGAACTTCTTAGTAGTCTCATCTCTTGTACCTGCTCTATAATCACCTCTTCTCTAAAATCCGCTGTAAACGGATCGTATGTGAGCATCAGGTGTTGAACTTGGTGCCGTGACCTTGAAATCCCTCAAACGCTTCTGATTAGCCCTTCCATAAATTAGAGTCTCGCCGGAGGCATCAAATAGATATGCGCCACATAGATCATTCGATTTGTGTGAGGGCTAGGATACTGTCCGGCTGCCCAAACAATAGCAAGTGATTTTCTTAGGGGACCACACCCACGACCTTTGACCTTTAGGTCTAATTCATAAGACAGCGGAGCAATGTCACGAGATGCAGTCCCATAGTAGCCAGTAACCAACAATAGGTTCATATGCCATTTGTTCCTTCAGGATTCTGGAGTCCATGAGCACCATTAGTATGGAATGAGGGTCCTTTAACTCATCTAACATGGACTCTCCGTGTCCACCAACTCAGTTCACGTCCCTGCTTGACATTCGCTTTTCGTCGAGTCAGTTTCTTAAATAACACCCGTGGTGCGAGAATACAGTGAGTAGGACTTCGTAGGTAGTGGTTGTATAACTTATCCATGTGAGAGCATTTGTAGATGAAGATCTGACTCTCCCTACTGTCGGTCATACAAGGGTATTTGGATCTACAGTGACTTAAGAGAAATATTCCGAACGGTGAGGTTATCAGTTATGGACGACCTTTAAGCGACGCTAAAGTAACCTTGAGAATCTCCATCTACTTACTAGGGTTAAATGATGATTATAGGTCAGTGTGAGGAATTAGAATTTACAGTTGGACGTTAGGGTTAGGAACTAGATTTAGTCTTTTCATCACGAGCTGACATAAACTAAAATGCCAAATGAGTGGATGAATTTCGTGCCAAAATCCAAGATCTGCCGAATTAAATCGGATTGGTTCGTTATGAAATTATAGTCTTGACGATTTTAGTTATTTGACTGTACTACTCATGAGTAACTATTTTCACTGTATATGATTTGTGATTAGGAAATCTTGGCAGAATTAAATGAAATCGTTTATTTCACATTATTATTATTATTGTTATGTCTGCTGACATAAGTAGTATGTAACACCAATCAAAAATGGAATACCTGGCAGCAGAAGGTTGAAAAGATCTCACTGAAAAGAACAGGAATGTAAATAGAGAGTAATCGTAATATCGATGAAAGAACGAAGAAGTTTGAGACAACTGATGGAGGATTTGTAAATGACGTACTTAATGTATGATTCCCCCTACCTGATTGTACACAGCTCTTCAAGCTTATGCATTACAGCCAAACTGAATCGGTAACACGGACCAGTCTTCTAGCAACATTTTGCATTTATGTAGGGAGAAATCCACCCAAAACATGTCTACTATGTTAAGGCGATTAAAATATTTAAAAGTTTTGTCAGTCTTCATGAAACAGAACTTTCTCATATTCACTTGGTATTGTTTACTTGTATCTTCCCGTTGTTATTTAGGGCTGCAATTGATCAGTCACTTATTAGCATACATGCATCCTGTGTGGACTACCTCGATACTGTCTTAAGTCACAAGCTATTTAAGCAAAGATGTGTTCGAGTCCCGGAGTGAAAATTACTCCTGAGATGCAGGTTCATCCAATTGATGAGTTCGAAATAGGTCGAAACGCGCGTCAAACTGTATTACACTGCTAGCCACCATCCATCTTTGCTACAAAACCTTGTGAATTCAGGTATTGCCGAAGCAATCCACACAGGATACACATATGCCAACAAGAAACTGGTCAGTTGCAGTTCTATATAGAAATGGGAAGATACAAGTAAAACAACACCAAGTGGATTTAAACTTCACTCCACTGCACAAGCAGGTGCCTATCAGGACTCAGTAGCTTAATGGATAACGCAATGGCTTGCAATTGACCAGTCTCTTATTTGCATATAGGCATACTGTGCGTATTGCCCTGATATTGCCTATAGTCACAAGCTCTATAAGCAAAGATGAATGATGTCTAGCAGTGGAATGCAGGATACGTGTTTTTTCCTACTTGAAACTCGTCAGCTGAATGTTTCTGCATCTCAAAGTTGATATTCACTCTGGAAGTTGAACCCAGTACCATTTGCTTCAAATGCCATCGTGTTATCCACTTAGCTGCTGAACCCTGATAGCCACCTGTTTGTGGCGCATCCTGGATTCCACTGCTAGCCACTATCCATCTTTGCTTATAGAACTTTATCATCTGCATATTCTACGTCAGTATTACAGTAACTCCTTAAAAGTCAGATTGAGAAAGTATTCTTTCTAAACGTATGCTTACACCTAACTGAAATCGAATGAGAGCCAGATGAAAATCCTGTCAATTAAAATGAAAGTTTGTTATAAGCTTCAATTCATTCAAACAATACTCTTATAATCAATTACAATATAAAGTGATTACATCATTGTCATTATTCTTACCAATTAGTTTCTCCTCGGAATTCTCTAATTGAATTTGTATCGAAGGTGATAATATTTTATCGGTTCTTGTATTGATCTTTGAATGATCATGTGAATGAATTGAGACCTAATATAGATTAGAAGAAAAAAACTGCACTAGAGTCACTCAATGTGACATTTAACCGAAAAAGACTGTCTGTTTGTAACTGATTAAATGATAAATACCTATTTATCTATTGTATAGTTTGGTCAGTAGTATCAAATGGTACTTGTATTACAAGGAGAAGTTACAAATAAAGTGAGCGGTTAACGAAAATTCATTATCGATCAGTTTTATTAGTTGAATACTATTGATAGTTGTTTTGATGAATCTTCCAAATTAGATGACGAAATTCAAACAATCCTAGAAATTTTGCGACCATCTTCTATTGTACTGAGGTAGATACCTGTCTCTACTTGATATGAATTAGCTTTATTGATCATGGCTTCTCACTAAAACTGGGTCATTGGTTCGAATCCCGCAAGCAAGATCGTGGATGCTCACTGTTGAGGAGTCCTACAATACAACGAAACGGTCATCCAGCGCTTTCAGGTTTTCCATGATGTTCTGTCTTCAATTGACTCATGATCTCAGCTATTAGTATTAGAAAGGTTGTTGGAGAACCCTTCCATGGTGTGGGCAATCGGTAAGTGATAGCCGCCCTCATACCTCTAACAGCACTCAAGACCACTGTCTTCCCTTCTTTCTACGAACTAATTCTTTCTTCCTGTACTATATGCTTGTATGCAATCTTTCTTTTATATATTACCACCACAGAATTAACTACTTTTATGAATCCGGTGTCCATCTTGTTGTGTTAATGAGGTATGGCAACTTGGACCGATGCATATATGTGCCTGGTCTTACGTTGTAGCTGACTGACTGACTGACTGATTTTAATCATTTCTCAGATTTTTTACAGTTATTTGTTGTCATCTTCCGGGAAATGGTAAGTCAGTAACTAGGGGGACGGGGGATGGATACTCAATATTATAATTTTTTTTCAAAACATTTTTGAATTGTAATCACAAAAACAATGATGGTTACAATGGATAGTTACAATGAATGAATAAATCCTTTTAATACAATTCACATAACTGATTCATAATTAAAGGATCAATGAATAATTCTAAGAAATACCTTTTTATCAGAATGTGTTTTGCGGAGATTTTTAGAAATTTTCACAGATTGAAGTCATGAGTCAGTTGAAGCTAGACCACCATTGAAAACCTGGAAGCCGGTAGGTCCTGAGTTCGAGCCCCGGGTAGTGCGGGGTCGTGGATGCGCACTGCTGAGGAGTCCCATACTAGGACGAAACGGCCGTCCAGTGCTTCCAGGTTTTCAATGGTGGTCTAGCTTCAACTGACTCATGAGTTCAATCTGTGAAAATACCTTTTTGGATGAAAATTGAATTGTACGTTAAATTCGACACAGACCAGTGTCAAGGAACTAGGGAGCATTGGACAACTATTTCTCCATAGAATAGGATTTCTTAGCTTATGATCCCACAGATGATTAATCCTATGGCTTTCAGGTATCACAATGAATCACTAAGTCATTGTTTAATTATACAGTTTGATCTTTGATATAGAGTGACAATCAGCTTCTAGAGAGAAGATTATTGGTGTGAACTATTGAGTAGTCCCATACCAAAACGAAATAATTATACGATAATCTCTGGTTTTCAATGATACTCTAACAGAGATAAATCTGTCATCAAATCAAATCTAAAAGTTATATCAATCCCCATAAAACGCTAGATGAATAAACTGGTTAAAACATGTGATGTTCCTCACCTGGTTATCTGATTTATTGACAGTTATTTCAGGGATTTTAACAATGGCTTGATCTAGATCAAGTTTATCCTGATTTTGTTTAGCTGACCTATGTGATAGATTATCAGAAGAATGTAGTTTATCGTTAGGTCTTGTAGACGAAACATCAGATGATGATTTTGATTGTAAGTAAGTTTCTTTAGAAGATTCATATTGAGTTATGTAGGGTTTCTATGACAAATGAGTAGAATTTAGATAAACAACTTTATGTTAGGAATAGATAGCCAGACGTAATTCAAATGCAAATAACTGAATGCTATTGGTTCAGAAATGGCTTAATTTTCAAAGGAAATTAATATATACTAGTGACTGAAAATCTAACTTGATTTTCCGTAGGAGATAGATATACATTTGTGAAATGGGTAAAACTATACTATACTGACGGTCTTGAACGATTAACTGCAGTTAAGCTAACCGTTGAGTGAATTTAAAACGCTATTACAGATACACTTCGTGTTGTTTTACTTGTATCTTCTCATTGTTATCAAGGACTGCAATTAATTAGTCTCGGTAGTTAAGTGGATAACGCGATGGTGTTTGAAGCGAACGGTACTGGGTTCGAGTCTCACAGTGAGCATCAACTCTGCTATGAAGGTACATCCAGCTGACGAGACCCGAATGAGACGAAGCGTACGAAAAACTGAGTTTCACTGCTAACCACTCTCCATCTTTTCTTAAAATGTTATTACAGATAGCCTGTTGAAACTCATGACTGGATGGTTATTTTTTATGTGGAATGAACTGTTAAGGTCAATATTTGAGGATTAAGTGTATTGGGTTTAGATGTTAGGGTTAAGGAGTTTTAGGTTAATAGTATTAAGGTTAGGATCAAGGGTTTATGAGTATTATGATTAAGAATTAGGTTGATCACTGGGTGGTGAATGAGCGATGCCATGTGTCTCAAGTCCTTCTTAGTGCAGATCGAATGCAATATGGCCACTATTCTAGGTGACTTGACTCGATCGAAACGTAGTTCCAGGGTTTCCTGTTGACTACCTCTAACCACCATCTTATCTCAACATAGTGCACGCAATGTCGAGTCATCTAGACTGTTGGTCACATTGCAACTTGGTCGATAGCATTCGATCTGCACTCAAAAGGAACTGACACACATGACATTGATTATCCACCACCCAGTGATCAATCAATTGTGATGACATCTCAGTCCTACAGGAGGTTAGTTGTGGTCCGGATAACTCAGTGGTAACGTCTTTGACTGTGAAGCTGCGTGACACGTGATCGGATCCATCAGGGAGCACCAGTTTCTTCGAGATTACAAGTACACATTACTGATGAATGCCAAATAGCACAAAACTCGGGTTCAGGGTTTCCTGTTGACTACCTCCAACCACGATCTTATTAGGAATTAGGGCTAAGAGCTCGAATTGAGGAATTTTACGGTTAGAGTTAGTTTTTTTTTAAAATATGCTTGACTTCAAATAGGGGTATAGCCTGATTTCAAAACAATGATCTTAAGTTTAAATTATTGATTCTGACATTGAAGCTGAATCCTGATTGACTGTTTTTGATTGGTTTGTCACAGCGTTATCTTTTAAATGCTATTAAGGTCGTCAATATCGCATAGTTTTATTTATGAATGACTTATGAATATGTCTTCGATTCATTGAATGAATAAGAGCTGATCACTTTCCATTCTGTTACTGAACTAAGTAGTATAATCATACATTTAGGAAGTGTGTACATCAGTATTAAACTTGGACAAAATTTACAATTGATTAATCAGTAAGTAATGATCAACGACATTTATGTTAAGTTTTTATTCAAGCTAATCGAATCTTCTCGATCAACAAACACTGTATCCACTAGTCTAAGTTACTCGACATCAATGTGAACAGTGTTTAGATGTATAATGGTGGTCAATAGGAAACCTAGATCATGACGTTTGTCGCTACTCCATGACTAATCACCTGTAAATATATCTTAGTCCTACAGGAGGTTTGTCATGGTCTGAATAGTTCACTGACAATGTCTGTGACTGTGAAGCTGGTTGACACACGATAAAATCCACCAAGGAGTATCGGTTCTCCTAAAAATACAAATACATCTTATTGACATGTGCTAATTAGCATGAAACTTAGTTCAATCAGGGTTTCCTGTTGTTTTCTACCTTCAACTGTAGCGAACAAGCACACGAGTGGAGACAATCGAATGTATTTGAACATGAAATTACAGAATATCTCACTAAAACCTGAGAATCATACAGTAAATACTTAATTTGAAAAATATCAATCGATTGTCTCAAACTTGACTGTTCCTTTTGCAAATACCAGTCCATCGTCTCAGATTTCGTTGTTCCTGCATTTTCATATCAAATGCTTTCCGTCCCCCATCTTTCCTTCTCCATCTTCTATTGAAACACATTTTATTCCCGACTATCGTTATATACTACTCATGTGGATTAGTGGCCTTGGGGGCTTTTACAGATGTGAGGGCGGTTATCACTTCCCGGTTTCCCACACTGTGTAAGGGTTCTTCTGGAGGTACCTGAAAACGAAATTTAATTAGATGTGGTCTTAATGACCTGAGGGCGTGACCGCAGTGACAAAGAGACAAATGCTTGAGGTTAGTCTTACACGGCCTTTTGTGAGAAATTTCCGTGTTAACCCCATACTTATTGAAGCCTTACCGCCGGAGACGGATTTCCTTGGAATAAGGCAAGATGTGTATTTTTAGGGTAGACCTTTTCTAACCTCACTCCTCTTTGTGAGGAAGCAGCGTCGCTGTTATGCTGGTTGTCTGAAGGAAAATTTTTACTGCCATCATACCTCTATACAGTCAGCAGTACGAATTCGTCTTCGGACCTTGAATTTGTTGCTTTCAGTCTAACCGTTCTTCAACCGACCTGTCTGGCATGGTAGGACCTTGAGGAACGATTGTTCTAGCCAGTATAGCTCGATTGCTTCATCACAATAGGCAAGACCGACCATCACATCAAGGTAGCAACAACGGTCGTGCCTATGTGGATATAAGTAGCTCACACCACACAATCACCAGCTTGTATAAACAAAATATGACTAGATACTGCCTATCAAGAGTAAGCTTAAAAGACAATTATTTCATATATACGTTTTCTGAATTAAACAGATTACCTCTGCAGCCTGTTTCACTGGTTCCATTTCTAGATCTTTGGATTCTTCCATGTTTGGTTGGTTATATACCACAGTTTTAGGACTGTTGGTAGTAGTATTATTAGTAGTATAAGGTCGTTGCCAATACATTTTTAAATATAATAAACCACAATTAGGTAGATTTTTATCGATTTGATTGAATTTCCCCAATCGATTAAATTGTTGTTGTTGTTGTTTATTTGTGAATACAGTTAATGGGAATATTTCAAATACACCATCAATTTTTTGATTTTTATTAATTAAATCAATTAAAGGAATGATAGCTAAACCAATACAACTTGTTTCAGGTGAAGGATCTGCATTATCCACAATGTAAATGTTTAAATTCTCTGTTCTTAAATAACTGAAAATCAATGAAATTACAATAAAGGAAATGAGATTGTAATCAATAATTCTTTTTTACTGGGATTATTTATTGAAAATACTGCTGGTTGCCCAAATGGAAGCAGGTGGTTTTCTTAGGGGACCACACTCGGAGCCTTTTACCTAAAAGTCTAATACACAAGGTAGTGGAGCAACGTTAGAAGATGCGATCCAATATGTTCATAAGTCACCATTGGTGTGGAATGAGTGTTTTCCAACTCCACCAGGTGAATCCTCCGTGTCCACCAACTCGCTTAAAGTGCCGAATATTCGCTTTTCATCCGCTCAATTTCGTAAATAACACCGGTAGTGAGAGAATGCAGTGAGTAGGACTTCCCTGTCAGTGGTTGAATGCATGTGGCCATGTGAGAGCATTTAGAGAGAGAAAGCAGCCTCTCCTCACTCGGCTGTACCTAGGCATTTGGGGTCCTACGGTGTCAAATCATGCGATAACATTATTTAACGATACCAGAAGGGTTAGGAGAAAAAAGAACCAACAGGTACGCTAGGTTACTCATACCATTCGAAGGTCATTCGTTTGGCACAGAACTTAAATTGAATAAGTCGTATTTCGATTGGTGAATAAATCACATGATAATTAGCCAGGCTTTACAGTCACAACACATGGATTGGATATATTTTATCCTTTTTTAATTAGACTACTTATATCTTAGATAGTAGATTCATGAATTAGTAATGAATTCATTCGATAGCCTACATCTGTATCATAGCTCAGAAATCCACTTTATTTATAATACAGTTAGCTTACATGGTACAAAGTGAATACGTACACATTTACTAACATAAGGTTAACATATTCAACTTGATGAAGAAAAGTCATCAGTATAGGGTTGTGGAGATTATTAAGTTATTGATTGAAATCTTGAACCGATTGATGTTAGACTACAATCCCTCTCGTGGGATCGTGGATATACACTGCTGAGGAGCCTGACAATAGGACGAAACGGATGTCCAGTGCTTCCAGGCTTTCAATGGTAGCCTAAAATTAATCGGTTCAAGATGTCAACCAAACAGAAAAATTGAACAAACAAACTTACTTATCAAGTTTATCATTCATTTCTAATTGAATAGTACGACAATCATTAAATATTGGTGTTATATTCTCTTTCATTATCATGGAAGCATATTCTGATTGATTATAAAATTGATATACAAAATAAATAGATGGTAAATAATCTATATAATTCTTAGTCAAGTTGGTAATTTTCACAATTTCAATAGTAAGTATATTCTGTAATGGATCTATTGGAAGTAGGTCTTGTTGAATAGATGACATAGATTTAGGCAATTGTTGAAATCTTTCTTTGTAAAGTCTGAAATTAACAAAGAAATAAAAAGGATGATTGTTTTCTGATATCTAAATTCTAAATAAACATTTTATGGTGTTAAATTATACAGTGTTGTGTACTACTGATGTCGACAGATATAAGTAGTATGTATATTACCAATAGAAAGTGAAATATCTGACGGCAGAAGGTTAATAAGATTGAAGAAAAGAGAGCGAGAACAGAGGATGATTGGTAAGGAAACGAATGAAACCTGAGACAATTGATTGACATTTTGTCAATGAATTATATACTGAGATGCAAGTACATCCAGCTGAGTCCCAAATAGAACGAAATGCGCGTCAAACTGGATTCCACTGATAGCCGCTATCCATCTTTGCTTATAATGCTTGTCATGTAAGGTAATATCGCCTGTTTCGACATCCCGTTTTAATTATAGTCTAAATAGATATATATATCAGAGAGGGTTTTATGGAGATTGTAGTGATTTAATAGTTTAGATCATGGGTCAATTAAAGCTAGACCACCATGGAAAACCTGGGAGCACTGATAGGACTGATAGGTACTGGGTTCGAATCTCACGGGGTGGGATTGTGGACGCCTATTGCTGAGGAGTCCCATACTAGAAGTATATATATTTTTGGTGACGTAACAACTCCTCATAGTTACAAGTTAGTTGTTATCTTATGATATTAAGTGCTAAAGAGGAGAATAAGTATCTGTGACCAATTGATGTTGTTCAATGGAAACTATATTTATTGTAGTACCACCAAGTCATACTATGTGCTTATTAATTTGATTACCAATTAGGTAATGTAGTCTGAAATAGAAGTTTACTCTATAGACATTTAGGTGAGAATATCTGTTATTTGATATAATGAATGTAGAAATACCATTATGCCGAAATAGTGTAGCCAATAACTTCGAAAGATTTAAATCAACACAAGTTGATTATTGCCTTAGATACTTAAACGATAGATATAGATTGAATGGGATATTGACAAGAAAATACAAGGAAACTTTATCGAAACTTAAAAGTTATAGTGTAGTTCAAATGAATACAAAGGACTATCTAAACAAGATAAAGGTTTAAAGATGGATAATAGCTAACAGTAAAATCAAAGACTCGCGTTTCGTTTTATTTGAGACTCGTCAGCCGGATGTACTTGCAACTCATGTTTCATATTCACTCTGGGAATCGAACCAAGTACCGTTTACTTCAAACGTCATCCTGTTATCCACTTAGCTAATGAGTCCTGATAACCGCTTGCTTGTGCCGAGGGATGAAGTTTCAATTCGTTTTGTATTATTTATTTAAATCCTCCTACCAACGTTTAGGAGAGTAAATGATCAGGTTTTTGTTGGCATATGTACATACTGTACGCACTGCCTCGGCAAACCACAGGAATAAACATCAGAAACGAGTAGTGAAGAATGGCATGAGAGACTCATTGCAGCAGCTTGAACAACACGATTTTATTTCGGAAAAAAGTATTCAAAATGTTGAAACCTACACGAATGATAACACAAAGGCTAATATGTTCTGCTATAAATAGATTTAAAAAATAACGCTTACTCCTCCGACCTCTTTAAAATATTATTGATTCAGTCTATCATATCTAAATAGTTACTGCAAATTCTTCAAGAAATCCTTAAGTGTAGTGTCAAGGACTCCTAAAAAATGTGTTCATGATGTAAAACCATATCGGTCAAAAATACATTCATGGTGTTATTAGATGTCGGTCAGTCGGTTAGTCAGCTACAACGTAGGACCAGGCACATATATGCATCGGTTCAAGTTGCCATACCGCATTAGCACAATAAGGTGAACACCGAATTCATAGAAGTAGTCACTTCAGTGGTGGTAATATATAATAGAAAGGTTGTGTATAAGGACATAATACAGGCAGGAAGAATTAGTTCGTAAAAATATTTGAAGCGATTTTAATCTCATGGTTTACAGCAAGACAAATAGTGTGTACACCGACGCCATTGTGATCGATTCTGAGCCATGTCACCTGCAGTCTCCAACCAATGGTTACGATAGTCACGCGGACTTCAACCAAGTAATCTACATCTACCGACATGGCTCAGACTAGAAATTAGTGACTTCAATGACTGATGCCACATTTTGGTTTGGTCGCCCCTAACTTTCTTTCAATCATCCCCAAAACTAATCAGCATTTCATTAGATGTATCGTCTTTATTCATCAAGTTGCACTACAGGAAATTGTGGATTTTATTTCCAATGAACTGACAGACAAGCCCAAAGAGGCCTTAATTCTTGTATCTGCAATAAAAGAGTTAATAATTAGATGACTTTCATTTAAATTTGTTATATAATAAGTAACTCATAGACTTGTAGTATGGTGTCGAGTCGAGGTTGACTATGAACACCACTACAGGCGAACGCGTACCAAATAAATCAGAAGACAAAGATTGAACGTAACCAGATTTATTCGCTGGAGATCTCGTGGTATCGAAAAGATACCGAGATCGTGCCAAAGGAGTACAAGTGGAATCAGCGGGCAAGAGTACGAACGTACGAGGTCACAATCCCCGAAAGAGTAATGGAGGAGGAATATGGCTGTCTTTAGCGCAGTTAAACGAACGAGCACAGTAAATACAATCACTGGTACAATTGGTTATAATAATAAGTGTTTCAATTAAATCAATCGCGTTCTCTTGGTAAAAGTAGGTCACTACCGACTTTTTGCTTTGAATATATATGAATAGAAACAATAGATTTGATTCTTTGATAAAGTAATCATCTATTTATAAGTAAGATCAATAATCAAGATGTAAGAACTATCTCCAGATGAACTCATGGAAGCTCTGAAATAGCCAAAGCATTTCACCCAATCATCTTTTAAAAGAACATTCCAAAAACTCGATGTGTAGCTTTCCTATTTGACACATGCTAAAACTCACTATACGCAGATTGGATGACTGAATGATGATTTCATTTTGACTAAAAAACACTATAAATATCTTAGAGTTTTGTACCTTCTCACTTGTCTTCTTTTATTCTCACTTGCTACATGGAGAGATCTAGTGTTCGAGTTCTAAAGTCGTGTGTGGTCTAGCAAGAATCTAAGCTCTAGATATAAGATTCATCCCAAATCAAAGCAAAATGACATTTATATATTTCAATTATATGACTTACTTAATAGAATCTGACATTGGTGCAGATAATCGTATCCAATAATCTAATGTTCCTACTTTAATATTCTCATTTACTTTATTCATCTCTTTACTATTCATTGAATTATCTGGAGTAGAGATAAGGAATAAATCTAATTGACCATGCCGACGTATAACACTACCAGGACCAGGTAATTCTATAATGTCGTCTAAAATTGAATAGAATGAAGGGAAAAATCATTATTGTCAGTAACTAGTTGTTAGAATGTAACATTGTAGTGAATGAGAACACAAGTAGGGAACAACCAAAACTGCGGAATTACTTATTCAAATCTGAGAATCATACAGTAAATACTTCATTGAAAAAGTGTCAGTCAATCATCTTAAACTTCATTGTTTCTTCACTTCCACTCATTCTATTCTCTTCAATCTTCTTAACCTTCTGTCTTCAAGCATTTCACTTTCGATTGATGGTATATACTACTTATATTTATCGACATCTTACTTACGCCTGTTAACCCCAGTAGGTCATAGGCTGCCATCCAGCATTCTCCAACTCACCCTGTCCTGAGCCTTCCTTTCTAGTTCTATCCAATTGTTGCTTATTTTTTGCATGTCTTTCTCCATTTCTTAAAGTAACGTGTTCTTTGATCTTCCTCTTCTCCTTTGGCCGCCAGGATTCCAAGTGAAAGTTTGCCTTGTGAAGCAGTTGGGTGCTTTCCGCAATGTGTATCCTATCCACTTCCAGCGCTTCTTCCTGATTTCTTCGTCCGCTAGGATTTGGTTTGTTCCCTCCCACAGTAGGTTGTTGCTGACAGTGTCTTCGATCTTCTTAATCTTCTGCAACTAGATATTTCAGTTTCGATTGATGATACACATACTGCTTATACCTGTCGACCTATATCAGTAGGATACACCATATCATTTGTAAATATTGCAGAGTTTCCACTATTCTGGCATATATCTACTATGGTAATTACCTTATACAATATAAAAGACAATTTCAGTAGTTGTAATAACCAAGAAAAAAGAACAAGACCTTTTTGAATTCAATTCATTCAGTAATTGATTTAATGTTACAAACTGAAAATGAACAGTTTCTTTTTCACTGTTTAGATTATTTGATGAATTTCTCCGACATATTTCATTAAATTTTGAACTTAATATCGGAACATAGAAATTGTTGCCCTCAAATGCCCTGCTGCGACCGAGGTTGGAGAGAGTCAGCTCTCGCTCTCCAAATGCTCTCGTCTGACCACACTTACACAGTCACTGTGAGGGATGTCCTACTTAGTGCCTTCCCGCCATGGTGTGTCGTTGATGAATTTGAGAGGATGAAACGTGAATGTTCGGCGCATTAACCGGGTTAATGGACATGGGAGATGCACTCAGGGGAGTTGAAAAACCCTGATTGAAGAGTTCAAACACACATTTATCATTATACATAGTAAGCATTTTGCAGACATGAATGCATTGACGTGTTGTTGTTTTCTCCGTAGTGTAGTATGTATGTCCACTCTTCCTCTCGAAATGCTTTCACATGGCCACACGTATACAGTCAGTGACAAGGAAGTGCTACTCAGTGCTTCTTGTGGCGGCGGTCATCTTTAAGAAATCGAGAAAACGAAAATCGAATATCAGGCATTTTAACCAGGTCGATGGATATGAAGCATACCCCTAGAGAAGTTGGAAAACCCTGGTTCCACACCAATGATGCATATGAACTCTATGATTCTGAAGGAACAAGCAGCGTATAAACTTAATGTTAGTCACCGGCTACCATGGGACAGCGTCTCTCAACTTTGATCCATTACCTTGTGGATTTGACCCATAAGTTGAAGGCTCAGCGGGTGGCCCCTTTGGAAAACCATTTGCTTCGTTCTGGTCATGCGAGCAGTATCACAGCTCATACACAAATCAAGTGACTTGTGTGGCGTACATGCATTTGTCGCCCCTTTGTACCAATATTTATATGTTCAAATAAATGAAATAGTAAGTAAATAGAGTTCGTTATTCTATTTCATTCGTTTCTCAATGAAATGCATTTATAATTCACTAGAATACTTATCGTTTGATTAGTTACAAGATAACAATTAATGATGATCTATTTCTAATTATATATATACAAGGTGGCGTACTTGAATAACTGGATTACCTGTTCCTGCCATATAGATATTCCAACAAGTTATCTGTTTTCTTGTTTGTTCCTTCTAATACAACATAATGTTCATTAGTCTCATAACCTATTCAGATGCAGTTATGAAACATTTACGACATTTCGCTGTTCGACTTACAAAGAAGTACAATCACAGATATCGTGATTGCTAGCAATATACATCGAAAATGAATGTACATTATTTAGATGTTGATTGAATGGACTACTAACATCTGACTGGAGATCATTCAATAGTTATCGTCAGGATCGACTAAGAATTAAAAAACGGAAAATTATTAAAATACATTTTTCTGAGAATTCTATGTTAGACCACTGTTCGAAACCTGTGAGCACTGGAAGGCCGTTCCGTCCTATTGTGGGACTCCTCATCAGTGCGCATACACGATTCCGCCCGCTGGATTCCAACGCAGGGCTTTCAGTTTCACGCGCGAACGCTTAACCTACTTGACCGCTAAGCCAGGATCCAGTGGTATTAGTGTCTAACATCAATCAAACCATGGAATCGCGCTACCATCTTCCATTATACTGAGGTAGATACCTGTCTCTACCCCACAGGGATTAGCCCCACTGGTCACGGCTTCTCAATAGGACTTCGAGAATTTTCTCACTAAGCTAGTCACTAGTAAGCCCATGTTAATTATCAGTATAGAGGTTGTGGAGATTATCATGAATATCAGTTAAACCTAGCCTATAATGATAGGCTTTATAAAGAGTATTACCTGCTTGAATAATGATCTTACAATAACTGGAAATATTAACTGGAATGACATAAAGTATCAGTAGTAACGATGGCGATTGATAATTCCTTTCACTGATTGATGATAAACGTGGAAATTCAAATGAAAACCATTTTACGTCATGTTCTATTGGGAAATCTATTTTTAATGGTTGAATTCACGAGTCCCTAGACTACCACTGAGAACCTGAAATTACGAGATGACGGTTTCACCTTAGTATGGGGCTCAGAAGTTTACAACCACGACACCATGCGATGAACTCGAGTCCATGACCTTCGGTCACGTGAGCGGACGTCTAACCTCTAGACCATTGAGCTGGTATCCAGCAGTCCTAATGTCTAACTTCAACCAATCCATGATATCGCACGGCCGTTCACCATTGTCTTCAGTGAGTCACTTCCTCACAACAGACACGGTTGAACTCCACTGGTCACAGCTTCGTACTAGAACTCTAAGAAATACATTTTGAAGCCAATCACTATTAAGCACATGATGATCACTATCGGAATGACAATTTGTAGAAATTGTAATCATTTATTAGTTGAATTTACGCGTCGATCTAAGCCAGAACACCACTGGGAACCTGGAAGCATCCACAATTCCCCACATGGAACTCAAACCCAAGATCTTCGATCGCGCACTCTAGACCAATGAGCCAGCATCCAACGGTCGTCCATTCATGATATCAGTCTAAATATATCATCATTTTTATGATTAGAGATCCACTCAACGCTCGATTGTATTAGAAATTATTTAGTATAGCCTTCATACGTCCATTTTTATTCATCAACATAGATGATCTACCGTCATCATGACTTAGAAACATCTTTGTAGTCGTCGCAATCATCATTGATGTGTTTGGTGTACTTGATGAGATTTGCTGTCTTTGAAATATTGTCTTTAAAAAGAGGTCTGAAAATTTAATGAAGACGTTTCCTTAGTGTAATAACAAATCTTGGTTACTTATCACATTGATGAATAGATTTCGTAAACAGTTATTTTTCAAGATATGAATTAATTTTATAGTTGAATTCACGAGTCAATTGAAGCTAGATCACCATGGAAAACATGGAAGTACTGGATAAACATTTTGTCTTAGTATTGGATACCTCAGCAGTGCGCATCCACGATCTCGCCCCATGAGATTCAAACCCAGGACTTATAGGTCTAACGTGCGAACGCTTAACCTATAGACCATTGAGCCGGCATCCAACGGTGTTAATTTTCAATGCTTCCAGATGATCTAGCTTCAATTGATTGATGAATTCAACTATCTTCACAAAACCTCTCTCTGAATATGAATAAATAAGGGATTTATTTTACCTTTTCCAGTGAATAATTGTGAAAAATTAAGTTTTCCAATAGCGATAGTACGATAATTGGAATTGATAACTTGATGCATTTCTACAGTGCATGGTTCCTGGAATAAAGAATAAAGATGTTTTAAAGGTGACTAAATTGAATTATGAGCACACTTCTGTGAGATAGTTTGGTGATATACACATGAAGAGTTTATTGACTTCCTTTAAGCTAAAATTTTTAATTCATTATACATGAAGTGGCGTCGTCCTTCAGTGCACATATAGTGTACAAGAATACCAGTAGGGACAATCAAATATGACTGTTACTTCGTTTCTACAACAATCACTTTCTGTTCTCGTTCTCTTTTCTTTGATTTTCTCAACCTTTTGCCATCAGGTATTCCACATTCGATTGATGATACATACTACTTATATCTGTCAATATCAGTAGTACACATCACAAAAATACCTCAATCCTACAGAAGGTTAGTAAAAGTCTGGATAGATCACTGGGAACTTTACAGACATCTAAACTAGGTGACATGGATTTGTATCTACCAAGTATGATTTGTACCCTCAAAACCGTAGATATGCTTTATCAATGGTGTCAACTAGCACAAAACGTAGTATCGTAAAACATCTAGTTGTCAATAATCAGTAGTTACATCACAATGAAAAAGATAACTCTCGACGACTACAAACTGCTGGAAAATATATGCGCAAAAATCGGATGTATACTGTATAATATATACAGTCTCTATTGTAAATTATATGTCGCTTCTTACTTCTAAATGAGTAAACATTACAATTAAACTTCTGTATTATAAAAATATATATGGATAGTAACTGTTGGGATCTGTTTATGGATTAATACTATGAATATTCCTGTTCCTCCTATTATAAGCTTGATTTTTACCTATAGACCATTGTCATACAATTTACCGTTCTTGCGTTCTTCCCCAGTCTATTCATTACAGTCTATCACATTCACAACCGCTTTTGGCTAGATTTCATGGTATGATGTGGTCTGTTTGGTTTGTATATGAATCTAGTATATTTGAAATACATGATTCATATTGTAGTGGCTAAGGTTAGCGTTCTAGTCTCAACCATCAGACAGGGCTTGGTAGAAAGAAGGACCAATGAGTAACCTAGACTCCTCGTACGGGTTTTACGCGTCATTGGGCCGGTTGATAAATCACTGTTCTCTAATTGACGGTATAATTACATTTATACATGAATAGGGCTAAATCTTGTATGAATATTGTAGTGCAGTGTGATTTGTTTGGTTTGTATATAAACCCAGTATGTTTGAAATACACGGTTCATATCGCGTTGGCTGAGATGGATGTTATGGTCTTAACAAGTAAGGCTAGACAGGAAGAAGGACAGATGAAGATTCTATACTACTCGTATGAGTTTATGCATTATTGCACCGGTCAATAAATCACTGTTCTCTT
Organism: Schistosoma intercalatum; assembly: GCA_944470365.2. NCBI lineage: Eukaryota > Metazoa > Platyhelminthes > Trematoda > Strigeidida > Schistosomatidae > Schistosoma > Schistosoma intercalatum. The sequence goes on from OX103729.1 coordinate 1,931,598, forward strand.
ATTGGCGGTATCATTACGTCGTATATTGATAGGGGTACAAAGCAACAAGTTATACCACTGATAAATTTCACCGTATAAAAAATCGATACAATACACATTTATGAAAAATGTACTGTATCTAACGAAAATTAAAAAAAAGAACATAATCATAATAATAATCACTCTCCCCCTCTACATCCCCTTCCCCCCCTCCGCCAAAAAGAAAGTTAATCAATCTTTCTTTCTCTATTTTACCTTAATTAAATAATTCATGAATGTATCATTCACTTCTATAGGATATTGTATTGTCATATTGAAATCAATTGAATCCTGTACAAGTAAAATGGATGTTGCTTGTGTTTCATAATCATAAAAATCCCATGTTAAAAATAATTGAATGAATTCTTCATTCTTATGATTATTATCATGATTCATATTAGATGATATTGTTGGATAATATTTCGATAGTAACGATGGTAACAAATATAATTGACCTATATGTAACTATGAGAAAAGAGTAAAAACAACAAACAAATAGAAAGTGTAATCTTTAAATTGAATCATTTATTTGATCATTATGTAATAGAATTGAGTAGAATGTTAGATTCGAGTTTGATTGATTGAAATAGATGATTGTTAAAGTTAATCGGGTCTGTTGTAAGATAGTAAATCACTGAAGACAATGATGGATGTGTCAGTTCAGTGGTAGAGTTGTTAAGCGTTCATGTGTGAGACTGATAGGTCTGGGGTTCGAATCTCGCAGTGTGGGATCGTGGACGCGCATAGCTGAGGTGTCTCATAGTAGAAAGAAATGACTGTCCAGTGCTTCCAAGTTTTCCATGGTGGTTTTGCTTCAATTAATTTAGGATCTCATCTATTGAAATTACTATAATATTCACAAAACCCCTTCTGATACTAATCAACATATGCTCACTAGTGACTATCGACAAAACCTAGAAGTACTGGATGGCCGTTCCGTCTTATTGTGAAACTCTTCACCAGTGCACATCCATAATCCCGCCTCACGGGAATCGAACCCAGGACCTATTGGCCTCGCATGTGAACGCCTAACCTTTGGAATACTGAACCGTCATCCAACGGTGTTAATGTATAACTTCAATCGATCCACGAGATTGAGCCACCATCCACTATTGTCTTCAGTGAGTTACTGTTTCGCAACAGACATGGTTTCTCACTAAAACTCCAGGAAAAAAGTCTTGGAGACAGTCACTAGTGAGCATATGATGATTATAATCAGAGAGAGGTTTTGTGGTTCCAAGTTTCCCATAGTGGCGACTGAGACGAGTACCTTACGATGAGATTAGAATGTAGTTACACAATATTGTGGATTGATTTAAGTTAAAAATATGAACTACTGTATAGTAATTCAGTGGTCTGAAGGTTATGTGGTCTCAGCAAAACCTGGAGAGTCTGGGTTCAATTCTCGGTTATGAGGTTGTGTATGTACAATAATGAGGAGTATTTGCTTAACTAAGATCAATTAGTAATGTAAACTGTGAAATTCATAAATCTCCATATTATCTACTCAGTCAGTCAGTTAGTCAGCTACAACGTAGGACCAGGTATATATATGCATCAGTCCAAGTTGCACCTACTATAGTAACGTAAATAGGAATTGAAGATCAGTAAGCTTTCTCACTGACTCTCATATTTAAAATGAATTATGAAATGCCTAGACTAGAGTTTAAATGAGAGAAACTTGTTTTTTGAATATATAGAGAAGGTTGATCATTTCCAGTGACTGGGTCATCTTCAAATCAAAGATTTAAAACTCATTTTAAGACAAGTGACTTGTTTCAATTGTTTCTCGTACAAATGTGATGTTTAGTTGACTTTTAAGTATTTCCTAATCATTTCAGTTACATACCAGGTTGGACTCAAGTACTAGGGTTGTCTATATCAGTATCTAATAGGAAGTACCATACAACGTAACACTTTCTTATTGAAATCATGGGTAATGTTAGTATAGTGTGAATCCCCTATTTTGACATTTAGTAAAAAGAATGAAGACATTTTATGATCTATTCGTTTTTATCATGGAAACTTCTAGTCTAAAACATATACTCAAAGATATATCATAACGTGCCCTCAAATTCCCTGGTACGGCCGAGAGTGGGGAGAGTCAACTCGCCCTCTCCAAATGCTCTCACATAGCCGCACGTATACAGCCACTGAAAAGAAAGTCCTACTCATTGCCTGCTCGCACTACCGGTGTTGTTTATGAAATTGAGAGGACGAAAAGCAAATGTCCGACACTTTAACCGACATAGTGGATATGGAGGATTCACCTAGGGGAGTTGGAAAACCCCCATTTCAAACTAATGGTGCACATGGGATCCAGGATCCTGAGGGAACAAATGGCGTATAAACCAATCGTTAGTGACCGGTTACCATGGTACTGCGTCTCCTGACGTTGCTCCACTACCTTGCGGATTAGACATTTAGGTCGAAGGTTCCCAAGTAAAACAACTGCTTTAGTTTTGGTACCCAGGCATTATCACAGCCCTCACATAAACCGAATGGTTTATGTGGCGCATATCTGTTTGGTGTTTACGTGTTTAAATAAATAAATAAATAATAGACATCCACTTTTACATACCTCAATTAAGCTTTCTCCTGGTTTTAAAGCATCTTCTGTTGTTAGCTTGTCATTCGAAAGTTGATCATTCTGTTAGATCGCAAAATGAACATTAAAAATGTAATGTAAATAAGATTTACACATAGTTATGTTTAGAATTATCACCCCCATGCACACACACATTTAAATAACTTATATACAATAAATGAATTACAGAGAGATGAATGTGTCGATGCCGATTCAATGGTCTAGAGTCTAAGTGTTCGCGCGCGAAACCGAAGGCCTTGAGTCCGAATCCCGAGAGTGGGGTCGCGGATGCGAACTGCTAAGAAGTCCCACAAAAACCTCTTCTGATACAATAATTATGTTCAGCACAACAATCATAATTCAATCATAGCAGTTACTGGAGTGTATACTATGTTAATCCGTCTAAATAAATAATTGCTGATATCATGTCTTGGTTTCGAAAATAGTAACCTTAGATTTTAGTCCAAAAGTGGATACCACTGAAGATGGATGATATAAAGCAAAACAAATTTCCACTTATCACTGGCTATCAATAGTTCGTAAGCTATTATCAGTCTGTGACTGAAGAAATTGTCCAAAGGGAACAAATTAACCATACATAATGTTTTCAATAAGAATGTGAACTGAGCTGCTTACAGTTAGAACGGAATAGAGACCAAGATTGGGTTTTAATTTGGTGAAATGTTCCGTTTAAAATGACTTGCTTTTAACTCAGTATGATGATTATTCACTTCACTAAAGAACGGTTTCAGGATTTTTAATAAAATCAAGAAACAATCTAAGTTAAATCACTAATGGAGAATAGGAAACACTGGATAGTCGTTTCTTCCTAGTATGGGACTCCTCAAGAGTATACACTCACGTTCCTGCGTGCGGAAATCAAATCCAGAACTTTTGATCTAGCGTGCTAACGCTCAATCTTTGAACCATTGAGCCGATAAGAAATTTCCGGAGTTCTAGTGAGAAGCCATGACCTGTGGTCGAAAAGATCTTGGATTGAATGAGGATAGACATTAACATCGATGGATCTAGGAGCAGTAGTCTATTGTTTGGAAGTTCGATCATGATACCGAAAGCCCTAAGTTTGGTTCCCGCGTGTGTGATCGTGGTTGCACACTTTTGGGTAATTTCATATTGAGACGAAAAGACTGTTTAGTGATTCCAGGTTTTGAATGGTAGTGTAAGTTAGATCAACTTATAACTTCAGTGAAATCCAACAATCTACACAACCTCATATTGAGGATTCGTGATTATCAGAGGAAGTTAGGCAAATTTTCAGAGAACATTTTTTAGATGGTAAGAGAGATAATACAGTGAACAAACTTAAATTCCTTACCACTTTAGTAAACCAGTGTTCTGGAACAAACCACACCATTATAATGTTACAGGTACAGAGTGAAGAAAGGCAGAAAACGTGAGTAATGAGTTTATGAGTCTGAAACAGTTGGTCTAATGAACTCATAAAAAACTCTGATAAATGGCCACTTTCTTCTTCCTCAATTCGTATGAATCTCAGATTATCACTGTTTCTAAGTTTATTTCCAAAGTTTTAGCAATCACCCTGCTATTTATGGATGATGTTCCGTTAGGATTTCTGGCCACTTTTTTATCTTTGTTCCAGATGACTGTTAATGAACCGAGTTTAAGAATATCGTTTGTACAAACGGACAAAGTAAAACACTTGAGCATAAGAAAATCTCTCCATTTTCATTGGAAGAAGAATCATCCTCACCGGTATTCAATTGATGATTCTGTAGGTACGACATTTAGTTTAACTTTTCAGAACATTTAAGGTTGTTTTAAAAACATTTGCAAAACCTAAGACTGGAATCGTGTATGGCGAGATTAGAATTTATGGACGAACCAATTACGTATAGGATAAGAGGTCTCGGATTTCGGAAAGAGATTCACTAATCTATTTGGGTAAATAGAGTTTTGGCATTATAGCTGATGTTAGTTCGTGATGAAAACCCTAAATCTAATTTCTAACCTTAATCACCAATTGTAAATCGTAATTCTAATTCCTCATACACTGGTTTATAACCCTCGTTTTGTCTTACATATTAGGTAAACACTTTTAAGGTCAGTCTGGCGTTGCTCAATGGTCGTCCATAAATTATAGTCTCACTATCGTGTATCACCATAAATGGGAAATATTCCAATCATGGTAAAATCATAATCCTAATTTCTAACGATCTTCTCATCTTATTAGGTTAGTGGGTCATCTCAAGGTCATCTTGAACTCTTTCAACGTTCTTCCACAAATTATAGTCTCAAAACGTTTTCAAATCAAAACTGATTATCTCTTCTCACAATCTGAAGGTCACTAATACTATCAACGTAAAGCTGATCTGTCATTAATGAACTAAAATAATTTACTGGTCTTACTCAGTAAGCACAAAAAAGTAAAAATTCATAACATTTATGATTATGAGCAAAGATGGATAGTGGATAGCAGTGGAATCCAGTTTGATGCGCGTCTTATCCTCTCCGAGACTGGTCAGCTGGATGTACCTGCATCTGAGTTGATGTACAATGAGGGACTCGAACCCAGTACCATTCACTTCAAGCTCCACTGCATTAACCACTCGACTAATGAGTCCTGATAGCCACCTGCTTGTGTGATGGAGTAAAGTTTAATTCACTTGACATTGTTTGTTTTTATCTTCCCATTGACGTTTAGGACTGTAAATGATCAACCTCTTATTGGAATATATGCATCCTATGCGAAAGGTACTAAGTTCGAGTCCCCTAGTGGACATCAACTTTGAGATGCAGGTAGATCTTGCTGACGAGTCTCAAATAAGACAAAACGTGCACCCTAGATTCTACTTCTAGTCACTATCCATCTTTGCTTACACTGCTTATGACTTTAGGCAATATTTAGGCAATCCTCACAAGATGTAATAAGTGACTGGTCTGTTGCAATCCTTAACATCGATAGAAAGATTCAAGCAAACAATAACAGGTGAATTTAAGTTTTTGATTAAGATCATGAACCGATTGATGTTAGACTACTATTGGAAACCTGGAAGCACTGGAAGGCCGTTTCGTCCTATTGTGGGACTTTTCAGCAGTGCGCATCCACGATCTCGCTCCAACCCAGGGTCCTCAGTCTCGGTTCGTGATCTCAATCAAAAGCCTAATAATCTCCACAACCCCTATACTGATAAGTAAATTTAAACTTTACCCCATTGCTCAAGCAAGTGGCTATCAGGACTCAGTAGCTAAGTAGATAACGTGATAGCGTTTGAAGCGAACGGTACTAGGTTCGAGTCCCGAAATGAACATCAACTCTAGGATGTCGATACATCCAGCTGATGAGTCTCAAATGGGACGAAACACTATTCATGGATTTCATTGCTATCCACTATTCATCCTTCCTTACATAGCTTGTGACTTAAAGCAATATCGAGTCAATCCTCACAGTATTCACATATGCCAATGAATAACTGATCAATAGCAATCCTAAAGATCAATCGAAAGATTCAAGCAAACGATAACAAGTCAATCTAAACTTCACCTCATCGTACAAGAACGTGTCTATCAGGACTCAGTAGCTAAGTAGATAACGTGATAGAGTTTGAAGCGAACAGTACTGGGTTCGAGTCCCAGAATCATCTCAGTGCTAATGTGATATAACAACTCGAATTGATGTACGTATGTACGAAGTTCTACGTTGTTATTGACTGACTGACTGACGAGTCTCAGAATGAACATCACCTCTAGGATGCCGATACATCCATCTGATGAGTCTCAAATAGAACGAAACGCTAATCATCTAAGACAATATCGAGTCAATGCTCATAAGATTCACAGACTGATCCATTTGTAATTGTATAAACCATCAATAGGAACAAAATGATACTTACCTTGTATTTATTCAATGTACCATAAGTTAAATCACGTAATTGATTTTCTAATTGTTTTATTCGATTCGAACGTATCTCTAATAATTTTCTATGTTCCATTAAACGTTGTTCTGATTCTAATTTTAATTCATTTAACTGATCAGTTAATTGTTTAATTTCAATTTGATAATCTTTATTAATTTTATATTGAACACTTAATAATTTACGTGTTTTCTCTAATTCATTAATTGTATCCGCATGTAATACTTCCGCTTCATTAAGTTGTTTCAATGGATCTAAAAAGAAAAGATTGTCCAATATAACAAAAGATGTAACAATTGAATCATAATTGATGGGAGAAGATTTGAATGATGTAAACATCTGTTGAGTCGGCATTCCAAGAACTGCCTCCAGAGGCTCTAAAGGAACCGAAGAGTCCTAGCCAATGAAAGCATGATGGAGCTTTCTAGGATGTCAACGTGGCGTGCTACTATTGGTCAGTAGCATAATATGTCTTTTAGCGGATTGACCAAAATATGATGTTGATTTTATAAATGTTAACATTTATAGATACCCGTGTTTTTCTGTACAAAAATGAATCTTTGGATTAAAGTGTTTTTCGCTTATTTTGCGCTATTTCTATCGAGTTCAGTTCGCTGCGTAGTTCTAGCTTGGGGGTTACCAGAATAACTTAGGAACCGAATAAAGTGTTCAAATTAACAGGACTTATCAAAATCTTTAGATATCTGAGCGGTATGATTGATGAACACAGCGGATCTGATATAAATGTGAAGATGTGGATCGGTAAAGCAAGAGCAGTATATTTATAATTGAATAATATCTGGAATTCAAAATAACAAAACTCAACCAACATCAAAGTCAGCATTTTCAATACAAATGTTATGTGAACAGGGAAACAAGAAGCCCTGACAAACTACGAAAGCTATTTCTTTTCGGGACGTTATTCCATTTTATTCAAAGCTTGTAAAACACTGACATTTATTTTTGTCTCTAATCTATTCGTTTATGTTGATGCTTACTCAAAACAGCCGGAGATCCTTCCTATAAATCAAATCACTTCGCAAGAGACTATTATGGAGTTACGGCAGTCATTCTCCCGCTTTGGAGTCCCAGATATCCTTATGTCAGATAACGGCACTCAGTTTTCTTCTCCCATCTTCTCAGATTTCTGCAACAGATTTGGAGTCAAACGTGTTCGTTCACCTCCATATCATCTACAATCGAATGGTCAAGCCGAAAGGTTTGTGGATACCTTCAAAAGAGCTCTACTGAAGGCAAAAGGGGAGGGAAAGATAAAGGAAATTCTTAATGATTTTCTATTGGTCTACAGAACAACTCCAAACCCATCAGCACCAAATCAAATGTCTCCAGCAGAAATTATGTTTGGTAGAAAAGTTAAAACTGTTCTCGATGCTATAAAGTCAGAGCAAAATGGAATAGGAAGAAGAAACCGAAAGATGGAAATCCAATTTGATCGCCATCATGGGGCGAGACGTAGAATCTTCCAAAATAATCCAAAAGCATACGTTCGTGGTTTCTGATACTCACCTCCTCAATGGACAAGTGGGCGCATACTTAAGAGACGAGGAAATGTAATGTATGTGATGGAAGTTGAAGGTCGAAAGTGGACACGTCATGTTAACCACATACTGGAAAATTTTGGAACTTCACATAAAACTGAGAAACTGGGCTCAATGTGGAAAATGTTTTTGGACAGTTTCGATGTAAAAAGTTCAGCGACTCAGAAAACTGTACAACCTAAACAAAATCCTATTGAGAGATCATTACGGAAACGTAGAAGACCAGACATTCTGCAAGTGGACTTAAAGAGAAGAGCAAATGTTTCTGACGGAAAATATCAATCGTCATATCTTAGCTATTACTTGTACCTAGTAGCTAACCATTTTTCTTTTTTCTATTTATTTCAGTTTACCAAATCGGTCACGCTATACAAGGATCACAACGTCAACCAGTTTCACTTATTTATGCACTCAGTTGAATGGCAGTTATAACTATTTTTGTCAATTATCAGTATGGGGGTTGTGAAGATTGTTATGTTTTTTGATTGAGATCATGAACTAATTGATGTTAGACCACCGTTGGAAACCTGGAAGCACTGGACGGCCGTTTCGTCCTAGTATGGAACTCCTCAGAAGTGCGCATCCACGATCCCGCTCCCCGCGAGATTGTCAAGGTAGAAGATGCTGTGAACAGGGAAACAAGAAGCCCTGACAAAATACGAAAGTTATTTTTCGGGACGTTTTTTTGATTTTATGCAAAGCTTGTAAAACACTAACATTTCTTTTTGTCCTTAATCTATTGTACAGAACATAAACTTTCGTTCGATATATGATTCATTCCCATACCCTTTTTTGTTTCGAAGCTATTGTAATTTAAACATATTATTTTGCACCCTATTTCCTACGCTAATTCCCGGCTTTGGACACAACTGTATTGTTCCCAATTATCTTATGTTGTGGTCGGGTTATTCACTTATTTATTCATGTATCTTTCTTTACCCTGATCTGAAATCGGTAATAGATCGAGTAGTGTTCCAGTTGTCTTGTGTTCTATCACTCGCGTGCTTGTCAGCCAATCAGGTGACAGGGTAGTTTTCTTCTTTCTACCCCACTTCGAACTCACGCGTACTAGCCTCAAGGTTAGATCGGTCAGCTTATCGCGCCAAGATATTAATCTGAATGAGATAAATATCCTCAGCATCAAAAGTGGGTAGACAGCCCAAAGACATAACAAAATGTCAAGACAGTTCTACTGTCTACTCGGGCAGAAACTTGAAGAACTATGAATGCCACCATCCAGAAAATACAAGTGTTTATTAACAATTTTCTACGCAAAATATTTCAGATCCGTTGACCAGACATTATCAGCAACAACCAGCTGTGGGAAAGAACGAATCAGATCCCAGTGGAGGAAGAAATGCTGGAAGTGGATAGGACATACATTGAGGAAAGCGCCGAACTGTGTCACAAGACAAGCCCTCACATGGAATCCTTATGTTCAAAGGAGAAAAAGAATATGAAAGAATACATTGCTGAGAGAAATGGAGACAGACATGTGAAGAATGAACAAGAATTCGATGGAAGTAGAAAAGAAGGCCGAGGACAGAGTGGGTTTGAGAATGCTGGTCGGCGGCCTACCCTGCATTGGGAGTCACAGGCGTAAGTAAGTAAGCAAGCTAAAGTTAAGGTCAATCATGTTATCTATTTCAACTGTGTTTGATAATTGAAGGTTAGAATTAACTATCAATTGAATGTATAATGATGCCTAGATTATTTTAATCGAAAGAATAATGTCTTTAGTTCACAAAAAACATTAAAAAAACTTCTACCTGAAGTTTGTGTTGATGATGTCGTTCAGAAGAACGATGAAAAGCTCCACAACCAAATCATTCAGCTCAGAGAACAAAACTTCATCGAAATAAGCATCATAATAGTGATTACGTCACATGCTACTACGTTCATATGTGTACGAATACAATTGCCTATGGGGTAGCAATTGATATTTATATGTTAATTAGATCGAATTTTGTTGTGAATAGATTCTTCCTATAAAAAGAAGATCTATGCTAATTGGTTAGATCTAATGTTTATTACATAACACTTCAACTGTAACTCTATGAACAATTGGAAGGAAGGTAAAAGAAATCTTATAAGGATAATGTATTGGTGAAGACCCTAGACGAACTAACTTCAGTCATTCAGCTACAACGTAGGACCAGCCACATATATACATCGTTCCAGGTTGCCATACCGCATTAGCACAGAAAGATGAACACCGGATTCATAGGAGTGGTTAGGTCAAAGGTGGTAATATATAGGAGAAAGATTGCATATAAGGATATAGTATAGGAAGAAAGAATTAGTTAATAGAATGAAAGATATGAAGTGATTTTAATCTCTTAGTTTAAAAGAAGACAGGGAGTGTATACACCTACGCCATTGTGATCGATTCTGAGCCATGTCACCAAGAGTCTCCAACCATCGGTTACGAAAGTCACGCGAACCCCAACCAAGTAGTCTGCACCTACGAATTAACTTACGCCTGTTACTCCTCATAGAAGAGCATCGGCCTCTCGCCAGGATTCTCCGCTTGAAGCTCCTCTAGGGCTACTGCCGTTCCCAAGCCCGGGTAAAAGAGGACAACAGGTATGGAGGTTGGCAACCACATCCGATAGAAAACAACCTTGCTAAAAAACAATGCTAACCAGAAAATTTCTAACAGTTATTTCAATAGTCTATAATTGTCATTTGAACAACTCTCCTAAGTGGTAATTGAAATGGTATTCCTTACAGTTTTCTTAACAGTTCACTAATATCCACATATTAGAACTATTATCAATAAACTTACCTTTGTTTTGATCCAATAAATTCGGTAATAGATCATCATTGACTGATTGAGATTTCGATTTACGCTCTCGTAAGATCATAATGGCATCTTCTAATTCTTCAACAGTGAATCCAGTAATCTACATGAAAATTAATTAAAGAGAAACAAAATATTCATTGTTTCAGGTTGTGTGCGTATTGTCTCAATATTGCCTTAATTCAAAAGCATTCTAAGCAAAGATGAATAGACGCTAGTAGTGGAATCCAAGGTGAGCGTTTCATCCTTTGCTTATAATGTTTGTGAATTAAGGCAATATCGAGGCAATAGCCACAGTATGCACATATGCCAACAAGAGACTGATCAATTGCGGTCGTAAACATCAATGGGAAGGTTTAAACAAATAATACAAAATGAATTTAAACTTCATCCTATTGCACAAGCTAGTGGCTAACAGGACTTTGTAGCTAAGTGGATAATGCAATCGTGTTTGAAGTGAACAGTACTGGGTTCGAGTCCCAGGGTGAACATGAACTCTAAGATGCAGATACATCTAGATGAAGAATCTCGAATAGGACAAAACGCTCGTCAAACTGGATTCGACTATTAGCCACTATCTATCTTTGCACTTAAATAACTGTTGAAAATCCTGCGTTTTTTAGCGAGTTAGTTCTCTACGGGATGGAGTCGCTAGCTCCATGCTCAATCCTTCTCCTTTATTCAAGCTTGAGCCCGGCAGTAGCCACCGAAGAGACTCCAGGCGGAGTTCTGCACGATAACAGGAGATGAATTGCAAAATAAATTGTAATGTACATTCTAAACTTTGAACTAGTAAACTCTTTTAAATATTACCATTAAAAACTTGAGGAAAAACGAACGTAATCATATTTATTCAAACGGATTTGTGAAGATTGTAGTCATTTTGATAGTTGAATTCTTTGAAAGTAATGAATAACCATTTCGTCCAAGTATGGTATTCATCATGATTCATGAATTCAACTATTAAAAATGACTAAAATCTCTACAACTTCTCACTCTAATAATAATCATATGCTCATTAGTGAATAACTTCAGAGATAGATTTTTTAGAGTTCTAAGAAGAAGTTATGACCAATGGAAGTCAATCCGTGCACATGATTGTGAATTGATTGAAACTACACATTAACATCGTTGGCTACTGGTTCAAGGATCTAGTGGTTAAACATTCTCATATGAGATCAAAGAATCTAGGTTCAGATCCAGAGTAACGGATCATGGATGTGTATTACTGAAGAATCTCGTACTACGATGAAACAGATGTCTAGTGTGTTGTGTTGTCTAGCTTAGATCAAATCATAGATTGAACTATGCATAAAATTCATTTATATTCAAAGTAACTATCTCTACTTGTGCAAACATTTGTGTTGTTGTTTTTGTTCCTGTTAATTGTTCAGTTGAATTGTTTTGTTTCATTGGAATACTTTCTAATTGATTTGATTGTTGTTTATTTAGTATAATTTCTTCTTCAATGGATTGTTTCCTTGTGTTGTTGTTGTTGTTGAGGGCGGTGGTGGTGTTGTTGTTGTTGTTGTTCAGTTTGATTTAATTGTTGTTGTAAATTATGTACCATCATTTCTAAATGATCAATTTGTCCACGTAATTTCTGTTCTTTCATTGTCCAATTTTGTTCAGGTTTAATAGAAAATGCACTAAAATTGAAGAAGTAAAAGACAATCGTCAAATTGTATAACAAAAATAAAGACACTATTTCTACAATGAAAGAACATATGGAACTCAAAGTAACCATCTTTTAACTAATATTAAAATTAGAATGGACTCCGTAGACGTCCAACTTCGTGACCAACAGACTGGATTCCGTAAGGATAGATCGTATAAAGACCAAATCGAAACTCTACGGATTATTGTGGAACAATCAATTGAATGGATTTCATTACTTTATATCAACTTCATTGACTATGAGAAATCATTTGATAGCGTGGACAGAACAACACTATGGAAGCTTCTTCGACACTACGGTATGCCTCAGAAGATAGTCAATATTATACAGAATTCCTATGATGGATAAAACTGCAAAATCCTGCATGGAGGACAGTTGACAAACTCGTTCGAAGTAAAGACCGGTGTCAGGAAAGGTTGCTTACTCTCACCCTTTCTCTTTCTCCTGGTGATCGACTAGATCATGAAGACGTCAACATCTGAACGGAAACACGGGATACAGTGGACTTCTGGGATGCAACTGGACGATCTAGACTTCGCAGATGATCTGGCTCTTCTATCACACACACATCAACAAATGCAGGAGAAGCCAACCAGTATAGCAGCAGCCTCATCAGCAGTAGGTTTCAATGTACACAAAGGGAAAAGTAAGATTCTCCGATACAACACAGCATGCACTAATGCAAGCACACTTGACAGAGAAGATTTGGAAGATGTAAAAACCTTTACATATTTGGGCAGTATCATTGATGAACAGGGTGGATCTGATGCAGATGTGAAGGCAAGGATCAGCAAAGCAAAAGCAGCGTATTTACAACTGAAGAACATCTGGAACTCAAGACAAATGGCAAGCAACACCAAGGTCAGAATTTTCAATACAAATGTCGAGACAGTTCTACTGTATGGGGAGGAAACTTGAAGAACTATGAATGCCACCATCCAGAAAATACAAGTGTTTATTAACAATTGTCTACGCAAAATACTTCGCATCTGTTGGCCGGACACTATCAGCGATAACCTACTATGGGAGAGAACAAACCAGATCCCAGCGGAGGAAGAAATCAGGAAGAAGTGCTGGAAGTAGATAGAACACACATTGAGGAAAGCACCTAACTGCATCACAAGACAAGCCCTCACATGGAATCCTGAATGGCAAAGGAAAAGAGGAAGACCAAAGAACACATTACGCCGGGAAATGGAGATAGACATGAGAAGAATGAACAAGAGTTGGATGGAACTAGAAAAGAAGGCATAGGACAGAGTGTGTTTGAGAATGCTGGTCGGCGGCCTATGCTCCAATTGGGGTAACAGGCGTAAGTAAGTAAAGTAAGTAAAACTTGAATCTTCAATACGAATATTAAGACAGTTAGTTTTAATGTAACGTGGAGAACTATTCTAACCATCATCAAAGAAGGTACAAGTATTTATAAATAATTATCTATTCAAGATACTCAATGTTTGATGATCGGATATCATTATCAGAAGCTAACTTCTGTGAGAAAGAATAAACTAACTTCCAGTTGAAGAGGAAATTAGGAAGAAAACGTTAGAGGTTGATAGGACATACATTGAAGAAATCACCAAACTGTATCATGAGACAGTCAACAACTTGGAATCCTGAAAGGAAACGGAAAAGAGGAAGGTCAAAGAACACACTACGCAGACATGAGAAAGATGAATAGCAACTGAAAAGAACTGGAAAGAATTGTTTAGGACAGAGTTGAATGTGGAATGCTGGTGATTGACCTATGCTCCTCGATGAGTTGTAAAAGGCGTAAGTAAGTTTAGATAGTCACTGAAAGATATGTAAATCTTAAGATTGACATGTTTGTATATAATTAAAATGTTTAGGGGTAACATAAAACATCTTTCCAATATTTCCCTATTTCTCAATGTTGATTGTCACTTTTTCAAAACCTCTTTGAAATGAACTATTGTCCTAAGAAATGGAATCAGTTCGCTATAGACGATTTGTATATTTATGTTTCTGCCACTTCTTTTAGTTAGATAAAGCGATTTAAATGTTGATAATATTTATACTAGTATAGGGGTTGTGGAGATTATTAAGTTTTTGATTGAGATCTTGAACCAATTGATGTAAGACCATCACAATTGAAAACCTGGAAACACTGGACGGCCGTTTCGTCCTATTGTGGGACTCCTCAGCAGTGCGCATCCACGATCCCGCGAGCGGGATTCGAACCCAGGGCCTTCGGTCTCGCGCGCGAACGCTTAACACATATATCTTTAGTAGATGAAGTTAGTATTGATTAATGAACCATTGATAAGAAATGAAGTCATTGATAGCTATTTGATCTTACATCCGGACCCCCCCCCCAAAAGTTCATACTCAAAACCGGTTCTTAAAATAGAACCTAACACAATATCACTGAATTACTGGTCAGTCAGACCTATACCTAAATTAATTAATAGTTGTTTTGATTGTCAGAAGAGCTACCAACCTCGTAACTTCCGAAGGAACTTGGCTTTCAACATGAGGTGTTATAACTCTTCTAAATGAAGACCTTCTAACTCCCAAGGAAGAGTTTAAATAGGCTGAATTACTTTTTTCTGATTAGTCTTTATTTAGCAAACTAGTTTTTTACGGGATGGGGTCACTAATCTTACGTCAAACCCTCCTCCTTTATCCTGGATTGGGACCGGCAGTAGCCTCAGAGGGTCTCCATGCGGAGTTCATTACGACCTACATTATGTAATGATCATCTAGTTGACCGTTTTTTTTGTTTCCCACTCGTCAACTTAGTTAAGACATTTTAGTATTTAACATTGTAAAAGAAAGTGATCACTTCGGTCAGCTTAGTAAATATTTAATAATTATCATTATATCCTCACTAAAGACTAGCTTCAAGAGGTATTTCCTGGAGTTCTAGTGAGAAACTATGAACTGTGAAGTTCAACTATGTCCGTTGCGAAGAAGTAACTCACTGAAGACAATAGTGGACGGTGATGTGATTTCGTGGATTGATTGAATTTAGACATTAACACCGTTAAATGTCGGTTCAGTGTTCTAGAGGTTAAGTGTTCGTGCACGAGACTGATAGATCCTGGGTTTGAACCCCATGTGTGGGATCCTGGATATGAACTACTGAGGAGTCCCATACTAGAACGAAATGGTCGTCCATTACTTCCAGGTTTTCTATAGTGATCTATCTTAGATCGACTCATCAATTCAACAATCAAATTAAGTATTATAATGATGTATAAATCATGATAGAACATAAAAACAAGTACCAATAGAAATGTTTAGAATTACATTGAATGTGCAAGACTAACAATTATAAATCGAACACAAACACACACACACACACACACAGAGAGAAAGAGGAAGACATCTGAAGTGCATTTGTGGTTTAGTTGATTGAATCATTGAACATGGTGTATGACAACATACAAAGTTCTTTGACAACAATAAACTTAATAAAAATTTACATGTTCTCCGATCTATTCATAAAATAAAAAGTTTAAAAAAGAAATTCTTAGATATTCTCTCATGAATTCAATTGATGTAGTCTATTATTCAGTTATATTTTGTTTTGTATACGAAGACTATGAATAATTTTAATCCTTACAATTGATGAATCACTGGGTGATGCATGAGCAATATCATGTATGTCAGGTCCTTCTTAATGTATATCGAATCTTATTGACCAAATCATCTAGACTAGTGGCCACAACGTCTCTGATTGTGAAGCTGGATGACACGGGATCCAAACCGTCAAGAAGCATCAATCCTCTCAAGATTACAGCTTATACCTTGCTGACAAGTGTCAAGTAGTACGAAACCTAGGTCTAGGGTTTCCTATGAACTAACTCCAACCACCATCTTATAATTCTAGTCTAATTATCTAACATCTGAGCATAGTTTACATGATGTTTAGTTAATTAAACTAGTGGTTATATTATAACTTGATCGACAAAATTCGATCACTATTAAGGATCAGATATTGATGACACTAGTGATTGGGAGAAAATTAAAAGTTGAATCGGGATCATGGATTCGCACTGACGAGGAATCCTATATTAGAACGAAATGGCCATCTAGTGTTTACAGGTTTTCCATGATGGTCTAGTTTAAATAGACTTATGATACCAACTGTTAAAAATTACTAAAAATTACTGACCGGATCTGAAGACTGAAGACAATGGTGGACGGTGGCATAATTTCGTGGATTGGTTGAAATTAGACATTAACACTGTTGGATGCCGATCAGCTCAGTGGTTTGGAGGTTAAGCATTCGCGCATGAGACCGATAGGTCCTGGGTTCGAATCCCGCATGCAAGGTCGTGGGTGCGCATTGCTGAGAAGTCTCACACTAGAACGAAATGGACGTCCAGTGCTCCCCGGTTTTCTATGGCGGTCTAGCTCTAATTCACTTATGAATTCCTCTATCAAATTGCTATAATATCCACAAAACGATTTTCTGATTAATAAATAATTGACGAATGATATGAAAAAAAAAAGGAAAATAGTAGACATTCTGGTCGAAGATGATGAAATATTCGTATTCCACATTGAAAAATCTTCGATCATAGGTGTAGTTATTCTTTGTTTGGATTGTAATCTCTAATAGGGTCATGACTGCGTAGTACCAAACATTTCCATAGTAGGATGAAACAGGTATCCATAGCTTTTTTCTACTCTTAGTTTACTATTACCAACAGTATGACAAGTATTTCCGGCTGCACTGTCTTAAATCTAATTAGATCTAATAATCTTAAGGAAGTTACGAGCAACAGCTTTAAGTTAATTTGTAGTAACTTATGTCTTTCAAAGACCGTATCTCTGCTCTATAAGTACTATCGCTGACAGCGGAATCTAGGATGCAGATTTCATTCGATTTAGGACTTGTCACTTCAGTATGATTGAATACCAATGTTTTCTTTTCAATCGAGGAAATCCGCTTAAGCTGAATATGTGCGAATAGGAATTGATCGATTCTGATTCTTGATATTAACAAAGGTGAAATGCAAACTTTCATTGATAACCTCATACTGTTGTTCTGAACAAGAACAAAAGTGGAAGCAACTACTACTACTACATACTACTATCTGTTGACATAAAGAGTCTAACTAGTCGACTAAATCATACTGATTTCCTCGTAATCTCACAATTATCGTTCAAAATACATTTTCTAAAATTCTAAGGAGAAGCCTAAATCAGTGGAGTTTAACCATTTCTTGAGTAAGAAAGATATACACTACATTCATTGGCAGCACGTTGCACAATATCAAGCATTTATAGAAATCTGATATGTACAGCATTAGAAGCTAGCTTAATGGTTTGAAGGTTATGCACTCAGACCGAAGGTCCTGGATTCAATTTTACATGGTGAGGTTGTAGATCCACACTTACGGAGAACCTCACAGTCTTAATTAGATCGAATTGTGATTTAAGCTAGGAAGAGGCTTAGTTAAATAAAGTTTAACTGAGACCGTCAGCCGATCAATGCTAAACCACCACCACCACTAAATTGATCGATTCATGATTTCAATGAAACTTCAACAATCTTCACAATCGTATACTGATAAATAAAATTTACTTTGCTATAAGTTTTTCATTTGATTCTTTAAGTGCTTGATTTTCACGTTTTGCATCATCAAATGCATACTGAAGCTACAAATGAGAAAAAAGAAACAAATGAATATTTGAAAAAGTTTTTGTGGATATCATAGTAATTTCAATAGTTGAGATCATGATTCAATTGAAGCTGGACCACAATGGAAAACTTGAAAGCACTGGACTGTCGTTCCGTCCTATTGTGAGACTCCTCGGCGGTGCACATCCACGATCCCACATCGTGAGATTCGAACCCAGGACCTATTGATCTCGCGCGCGAAGGCTTCACCTCTAGACCACTGAGCCGATCAGCATCAAACGGTGTTAAGTGTGATTTCAACTAATCCATTAAATTGAGCTACATATCCACAATGGTGGTCTAGCCTCAATTGACTTATGATCTCAACTATTGAAATGAATATTTATCAAGATTCTCTTGTAGATGAACATTTAAAAGAACAATCAAATAATATGGTTGCCAAGGTGATTATGTAATTATTAAACGTTTTTTAATTATGCTAAAATCTTACTAGCAATGGTGACCAACAAAGAATGGTTCTTTGGTTTAGCTTTTCTTATCACCCTTACTTTCTTTTTCCAATTGATTGGCATTACTTTGTGTTCGCTTAATTTACTGTACTTCAATCAATGCAGGTTTAAAAACTATTTACTTGTTGTGTTTCTGTCACTCAAAATTGTACGCCAATAGTTGTATTCTTGGTAAATATGATGATACTTAGACATCATTGGTCACTTTACACATCTGACATTTCAGTGACTCAATGTACTTGTTTTCCATTCCTGTTGTGATTCACGTTTGATTACGCCAGTAGATGATGTATGCACGTCTACAAATCTACAAAAGATATTCATTTCTTCCATTCCTTGATCTAATTCATTATAATTACTGAATACTTAATGTATTCTTAGTTAGGTTTAGGTATAAGGATTAGTATTATTACTATCATTACATCAATGTACCTAGTCACATCAAACTAGATTCAAATAGAAAATCACTGAACGAAATGTTTATCGTCCTAGTATGACAACTGATTGGTGAGACCTTTGAACAATGCTACAGTGACCGTGAGAGTATCCACCTAGTAACCAGTACCAAATAAAGGTTATAAACCATTGTAAGGAATTAGAATTATGATTTACAGTTGATGGTTAAGGTAAAGAATTGGATTGAAGGTTTTTCATCATGAACTGACATCAGCTATAATGCCAAAACTTTATTCAGCCAAATCAATGAGTGAATTTCGCACCAAAATCTAACACCTGTTATCTTAAATCTGATTGGTTTAGTCCATACATTATAATCTCACTCAAAATCATATCTCCAAATCTGATTGGTTGTTCAACATCACTTGTATATATATGTTCGTTCTGATTGGTCAATTAAATATCTAAGCGCAATATTCAAATTCAGGAATAGATAAATAAATAAATAAATATTTACTTCTAAAATTTTCAATTGTTGTTTTGATGCTAAATTATTATCAGATTGTAAATGAAATAATTTTTGTTCTAATTGACTTGATTCACGTGTTAAACGTTCAATTTCATTAATTAATTGATGATTTGTTGATTTTAATATATTATAATTGGATTCTGATTCTTTAATACGTGATTCTAAATTATTAATGATTAATTGTTTTTCACGTAATTCTCTTTGTGTACGAATTAAATCAAGATTTTCTTGTAAAGCAATTCTAAAGTTTAAAGATTGAAAGAAAAAATCAACATACAGGATTATCAGAATGGGTTTTGTGGAGATTTTAGAAATTTCACTGGTTGAAATCATGAGCCAGACTACCATGGAAAACTTGGAAGCACTGGATGACCGTTTCGTCCTAGTATGGGACTTCCTAGCAGTGCGCATCCACGATCCCGCTCACCGTGAGGTTCGAACCCAGGACCTACCAGTCTCACGCCAGGCGCTTAACCAACTAGACCACTGAGCCGGTCGGCATCCAACGGTGTTAATGTCTAACTTCAACCAATCCACGAAGTTGCGCCAGCGTCCACCATTGTCTTCGGTGAGTTCCTGTCTCACAACAGACCCGGTTGAACTCCACTGGTAATGGCTTCCCACTAGAATTCCAGGAGTATCTCTTGAAGTCAGTCACTAGTGAGCAGGTGATTATTATCAGAATGGGTTTTGTGAAGATTTTTAGCACAATGGATTAAACTGATTGAAAGAAATTAATAGATATTAGTATCGAACTCAAAGTGAGTTAATCTATATTGAAGAGAATCAGTAAGAACCAGGCGATATTGGACAGCCTCTTGTTTCGTCTGTGTTTAAGATTCCTTAACATTCCATACTCAAGATCCTGCAAGGGATAGATTTCAAGATTTTTGGATTATTGGGATTGTAGAAATTATTAAGTTTTTGATTGAGATCATGAACCGATTGATGTCAGACCACCACTGAAAACCTGGAAGCACTGGACGGCCGTCTCGTTCTGTTGTGGGACTCCTCAGCAGTGCGCATCCACGATCCCGCTCGCTGGACTCAAACCCAGGGCTTTCGGTCTCGCGTGCGAACCCGATACGAGCTTCGTGAACGAATTCTTGGAGTTCTGGTAGAAACCAGTGAAGTTAATCCATGTCGGATAGAGACAGGTATCTACCTCAGCACAATGGAAGATGGTCGTTTTATTTCTTGGATTAGTTGAAGTTAGACATTAACACCGCTGAATACCGGCTCAGTAACCTAAAGGTTGTGTGCTCGCCCGCGAGACTAAAGGCCTTGGTCTCAAATCCCGCAAGGTGAGATCATGGATGCACAACCTTTACGAGTCCCAGAAAAGAGCAAGACAGCCGTCCCATCGTTTCATGATCTCAATCAATAACAAAATTGAATGACAAACATTCTTTCTTGTCTTCTTAGAAGAACAAAATGGGTACTTCTTTCCTTTATAAAATCACCTTTGTTTTGATGTGACTTGTTCACCAAGTGTAAATAAATCGTTTGTATGAATTTTCTCTTTCATTTGTAATTCTTGTTTTAATTGATTAATTAATTCATCACGTTCTTTTAATTGTTCAGATAATTTTTGTATAGTTTTTTCACTAAATTATAAAAACAAAAAAAACATTTGTAGAGATCATTAGATTTTTATTATTTGTATTATGATGTGTACTACTGATGTCGATAGATATATAAGTAGTATGTGTAGCATCAATCGAAAATGAAGTGTCTGGAGGCAGAATGTTGAGAAGATTGAAGGAAAAAGAATGACAATAGAGAATGATTAGTGTGGAAACCAAGAAGCAATGACGTCTGAGACGATTGGGCCCGTCAACTGAATGTGCTTGCATCCCAGAGTCAATGCTCACTATAGGACTCAAACCTAGTATCTTTGCTACCAAGATACCCGTTCTCTAGCTTGTCCAATGGAATAAATTTTATGATCAAAATTCAGTCCTTAACATTAACAATGATATTAGTTGAAGCTTTTTGTATGGGTACTCATATTGTGGTATGTGCTACTTATATCGACAGATATAAGTAGTATGTGTATCATCAGTACAAAGTGATATGTCTGGTGGTAGAACGTTAAGAAGATCGAACGAAAGAGAACGAGAACAAAGAATGAATAATGCTGAAACGAAGAGACAATGAATTCTGAGACGATTGATTGACATTTTGCAAATGAAGTATTTACTATATGAATGTCAGATTTTACTAAGAGATCCAGTAATATTGTGTTCAAATGCATTCGATTGTCCCCACTGGTGTTCTCGTTCACTACATTACCACTAAATGAGTTTATTAGGATAGCTATTGAAACTGAAGAATCACTGGAAAACTGTTTCGTTGTAGCATGAAATCAATTAGCAATGTAAATCACTGGATATGGATTGAGTGATTTAAAGGTTAAGCACTGATTTAAAGATCTGGAGTTCTCATTTTTAACCTGTTGTATGGCCCTTATTGGGCACTTGTGAAGAGTTCTGTTGTAGGTTGAAACAAATGTTCATCATTTATTTATTTGAACACATAAACTGTGGTACATACAGGCACCAACTATATATGCGCCACCTAAATCATTCGATTTGTGTGAGGTTTGGAATATTGTCCGGGTGCGCAGGCCGATGGTTTTCTTAGGAGGCCACACCTCGAGCCTTTGATCCATAGGTCTAATACACAAGGCAGAGGAGCAACGTCGGTAGATGTAGTCCCATGGTAGCTCGTGGCCGATAATCGGTACATATGCCATTTGTTCCTTCGGAATCGTGGGGCCCGTGTGCACCGTTAGTTTGGAATGAGGGTTTCCGAACTCCCCTAGTTGGATCCTCCGTGTCAACCAAACCGGTTAAAGTTCCGAACATTCACTTTTTGTCCTCGTAATTTTTCTAATTAACACCTCAGTGGTGAGGAGTCAGTGAGTAGAACTTCTCAGGTAGTGGCTGTATGCACGTAACCATGTGAGAGCGTTTGGAAAGGGAGAGCAGACTCTATCCTCTCTCAGCCGTACCAAAGCATTTGGGGGTAATGAAACACACATACAGTCCTTCGTAGTTTTTAATCAACTTTTAATGTAAACTAATTAAATTAAAAATTCCTAACAACAGCATTACTTACTCGGTGGTCTCAGGATATACGAGCAATCTTCGGACCACCGAGTAAGTAATGTAGTTGCTAGAAAACGGGTACCAGGTAGGTATGGCGAATCAATTGGCGAGGTAGTGAAACTCCATCAGTTGAGATACCTGGGACACGTGTTACGTATGCCCAACCACCGTCTACCCAGACGTGAGATGTCTTGTGATGTAGGAGAATGTTGGAAGAAAGCTAGGGGCGTTATGCCTTTTACTTCTCTGACTAATTACTTGATTGGCAAGAGAAGAATGAGGGAGAGGTTTATTGATCTACCGAATATATGTATCAATAGTCGCTTATACTGATACATTTCTACCGCTTAGAAAACCAATCCATGCATTTATCATTTAGAAAAAATCTGATTGTCACTAAGTGACCAAAACATGGCACAAATCCATGAAGTCACTAACACGTGGACTGAACCATGTTGGTAGGTCTACACCTGCTACCTGGTTGAGATCAGCGAGATGATGGCAACCGATGGTTAGAGACCCTGAATGATATGGCTCAAAATCGTTTGAAATGGTGCAGGTGCATCCACTCTTTGTGTTCTCCCGAATTCTAATCTTTTGAATTCTCCATGTCCCCTTTCTGTCTCTTTCCAAAATTATTTCACTATATTATACTCCTTGATAACATCTTCAAACACTAATCTTTCCGATTACTGCTTATACTCTTACCGCCTCTACCACTTTGGGATTTGAATAGACAAATGCATCTCTGTGTTAATGTGGTATGGCAACTTGAACTGATGTACGTACGTAGTTACGAAGTTCTACGTTGTTACTGACTGACTGAATGTAAAGTAAACAAAATGTGAATATTTCAAACAATGATGATTTTTCACTGATAATAAAACATCAGGGTGTTAACCAATAGATTATTGATTTTTACAATAGTTACCTTTTATAAACCGATTTGTAACTATGTCAAATAAACATACAGACTGGGGTTGTAAAACTTCACTATTTTATAGAATTTGAAGTACTTTTATCTTACTCTTTTCATGATGTTTTTCAAGATGATTGTTTTTGGTATTATGGAGTTCTCTACGGTAGACGGTTTCCTTGAACTGTTTTCATCATCATACTGAATAATATCTCTAGGACTTACTTCATGTAAACGTGTACATTGTATTTATTGTAAAAGCTTTGAATTAGTTCTTCATGATGTGACTGATTGTCTTCACAGCTTTCGCTGATTTCCATTGCCTCTGTATTTAATTTATCTGTCTTGTTCCATTGACATCCAAAACATGTAGTTGGTTAACATCTTCGTATAGTTTGATAGCTCAGATCTATGTCAATATATTTACTGACTTTAAATGGATCCAGAAGCCATGCTTCTAGAAATTCCTTAGCCAGAAACTTTCCAGAATCATGGCTTCTGGATTCATTTGATGTCAGTAAATGAATTGATATAGATCTGATGAAAGACGACTATCTTCTGAATCACTAGACTTAAACAACTGTGATTTTATTTGTTATTGTAATTTAAGATGATCATGAAGACACAGAAACTGGATCATGTACGAAAGATGAAATGATTAAACTTAGGAGCGTCTTGACTTCTGAGGATCATCAACGATATTTCGAAATAATGAACAGGAAGTTGAGACAAGTGTACTCCTATAAATAAAGAATATTCTAATGGAGTTTTGTTCTCTGAACTGAATGACTTAGTCGTGGAGCTTTCATCGTTTTTCTGAATGAATTCTACCTAAAGTTCGAGCTGATGATGTTGTTCAGAAGAACGATGCAAAGATCCATGACCAAACTATCCAGTTCAGAGAACAAAACTAAATCAAGATCATCCATCTGAGCTACAAATCTTCTAAACCATCTCAAAATCATATGAGCATAGTACGCTTCTCGTTGTTTAAAAGAATATTGTAAAGAATATATATGAGAATGACCGGGAACACATTGATGTAAATGAATCAGGAATATGTAACTTATTCATATTGACTTGAAAGACCTAATAATAAATGATAAAAGAACTAGTCTGAAATTTTCAGAAAGGGGTTTTGTGAAGATTTCAATATTTTAATAATAAAATCCATGAGTCAATTAAAACTAAACCACCATAGAAAATCGTTAGGTCCTACGTTCGAATCTCGCGGGGCGGGTTCGTAGATGAATACTGCTGAACAGTCCTAAACTAGAACGTAACGGTTGTTTAGTGCTTCCAGGTTTTCCAAATGGTGATCTAACTCTAATTGACTCATGAATTCAACTATTGTCTATGTGTAATCTATAACTTACAATGCAGAATTTTGAAAACGTAATGTTTGTATAACATTAGAATTATTCATAGATTTTTCACCAACTAACGAATTACGACCTGTTGTTTGAATAGTTGCAGAACTTGCTTTTCTAGCTGAAAGAGGCTAATAAACAACAACAAAGAAACGGTTTTACCAAGTCGATTATCTTAAGCAATGGTTGATATGACATATAAGTTACTTACAATGACAAAAATTCATCCACACTTCGTTATCTTCTACGGTTGTCTATGCAAAATACTTCTGATCCGTTGGCCAGACACTATCAGCAATAGTCTACTATGGGAGAGAACAAACCAGATTCCAGAGGAGAAATAAATCAGGAAGAAGTGCTGGAAGTGGATAGGACACACATTGAGGAAGGCACCCAACTGTGTCAAAAGACAAGCCCTCACTCGGAACCCTCAAGGTCAAAGGAGAAGAGACTAGAGAACACCAAAGAACACTACTTTGAGAAATGGAGACAGACATGTGAAGAATGAACAAAAATTGGATGGAACTAGAAAAGAAGGTCCATGATAGAGTAAGTTGGAGAATGCTGGTTGACGGCCTATGCTCCATTGGGAATAAAAGGCGCAAGTAAGTAACTGAGACTGTTACTATGCTTACTGTAATCTGCGCTACTTAGACTGATAGATATAAGTAGTATGTAGCGA
This sequence comes from Schistosoma intercalatum, assembly GCA_944470365.2. NCBI lineage: Eukaryota > Metazoa > Platyhelminthes > Trematoda > Strigeidida > Schistosomatidae > Schistosoma > Schistosoma intercalatum. The sequence goes on from OX103729.1 coordinate 1,957,268, forward strand.
GAATTGAAAATGGAATGCTTAGCCAGTAAACGACTGAAATAAAGCGAAAAGGAGGAAGAACAGGAAGAAATCGAAAAAAACAGAATTGAAAGCCAGTCTCTAGTGAGTATATGCTGATTAGTATCATAAGGGGTTGTCGTTGATATTACAGTAATTTCATTAGTTGAGGTCATTAGTCACTTGAAGATAGACCACGATGGAGAACCTGCATGCACTGGACGGCCGTTTCGTCCTACTGTGTGACTCCTCAACAGTGCGCATCCACAATCCCGCCTCGATAGATTCGAACCCAGGGCCTATCGGTCTGAGACATTAACACCATAGGATGCTGGTCGCCTCAATGGTCTAGAGGTTAAGAGTTCACACGCAAGACCACTATTGAAATTACTACTCATGTATCTGTTTTAATAATTTCATCTCGTAACATTGATGTAGTTTACGACAACCTAAATCATGTACTCAGATCCCATGTTCTATATTGCTTTTAACTGATTGGTTGATTGTTTTAGTTGGACAGTTTGTGAGTGCTATTTTAAGTTAACTGATAACAATGAAAAAAACTGGTGGAGTTCAATCACGTTGTAAATGATGTTGCCACTAGTCGATGAGAATAGATGGTTTTGATCTAGCAATCGAAATGAACTGCAGTTGAAATATATGTACAAATGGATTTCAATTAAGCAGTCTGACGATAACGTTTTCATCTTGTAACCTGAACATCTTGTGTCCAGTCCTCTGGTCGAAATATCGGGAAGCCCATACTGAGGAGTTTCTAACTAAACTAAAACAGCTGTAAAATACATCCTAGTTTTTCACTGATTTTCTGGCTATTTTCATTCCCCGATAAAGTATCTTCAAAGATGAGTCCCAGGGAATTCCAGGAACTTCCAGCTTAAATTACATGATAACAAGTAACTCGGGAAAACTAAAGGAGTAGAGAAGATAAAAACCCTTTAACTTTAAAACTTTGTGTTTATGTAGACTAAAAGTATGTCCTGATTTAAAGTATGATCCATATGCAAAGATGGATAGTGGCCAGCAGTGAAATGCTGGACGTGTGTTCCGTCGTATTTGGGACTGATCAATTGCAGTCTTAAATAACAATGATAAGATACAAGTAAACAACTTCAGTTGAATTTAAACTCCATCCCACTGCACAAGCAAGTGTCTATTGTGACACAGTAGCCAAGTGGATGACGCGATGACGTTTGAAGTAAACGGTACTAGGTTCGAGTCACAGAGTGAACATTAACTCTGAGATTCAGGTATATCCAGTTGACCAGTCCCAAATAAGACGAAATGCGTGTACGGGATTCCACTACTAGCCAAGATACATTTTTGCTAATAATGCTTGTGACTTATGAGGGCGTGTACTTATCATTGTAAAGTAAACGGAAACTAACTGTTACCTATTCATTTATTGATAAACACTTACTGCGCTACCAATTCTTTGCTTTTGAACGTTTAACTGATTTTGTACTAATGCTAACTGTAGAAAAAAAAGGAGAAACTTTAGGTTAAAATTATGAAATGACGGATCAAAATGACATTCTTCATTAAAATAAATTTATTGAATATTCAGTAGAGATAGATAATGGCAAGCGATAGAAACCATGGAACATAATTCGTCTTATTCGAGACATATCAGCTACATATACCTGCATAACAAAGTTGATGTTCACCAGGAATTCGAACCCGGTACCGTTAACTTCAAATATGAAGGCGATATGAGGGTAATACGCACAGAATTTGTATATGCCAAAAGAGACTGATCAACTGCAGTGCTAAACATCGATAAAAGGATCCAAATAATCAAATTATATGAATTTTTAGGTATGATCAACCATGATGGAGAAGATTTGTAGCTCAGGTGGATGATTTTGATGGAGAAATTCGAATACTTTACTTCTACCTAAAGTTTGCTTTGATGATGTTGTCCAGAAGAACGATGAAAGTTCCACGACCAAATCATCCACCTCAGAGAACAAAACTCTCAAAAATGATAAAGTATCAGTTACAACGGGACAAATTGAATACGGTTGGAATAATAGCCTCAATATAGTAAGACATGTATATTGGACCAAACTATGAGGCTCTTGTGAAGCATTTTGGTGGCGTCCATAAAAATGTATTGCATCATTTAGATATATTGAAACTCGGTTAATGGAACTTGATTAGCACCATAAGTTAGATAACCTCAATCAATGTTACCATTTCGATCTTAAAGTAGACCAGCCACAGCCTAAAAAGCTTATAGATAATTTATCTGACTGTAATAGTGAACAACTCAAATATGAATCCTGAACAGAGTATTTACCACTTTAAAATATTCAGATAATCCATTGTTGATGATCTTTAAACTAATACGAAACTTAGATTCAAGCATTCCTAAACCTACAGTTATTCACACGTTTTTCAGTGTTCACCAAATGCGACTTTCCAAACACCTTGGATCGTTTTTCCTACATTTAGTATGGAACAGTACTATATTAAAGCGTAATTTTTATCATAACTGTCTGATATTAATCTGTTCAGTGGAGCGCAGCATAATATAACGGATATAAAATAAAACCTTCAATGAGAATCCCACTCTGATATACACCTTTCACTAACTAGATGAATGGTGAACTGACCAATACTTTTATCTACGTCACACTTTGTGACAATTCCCTTCAACTCTGTTAACATTAGAGACAAAATCAGTTATTGTCTCAAAGTCGATCTATTTTTATTTGAAAAGGATTGACAAACAACTTATTAATATTCTGTTATATCCTAACGAAGATTAAGTTATGAGTAACTTCAGAGAACTATTAGTGGACCAATATCACTTATATAGTCCTACTGTATAACTATTCAGTAATTAGATTGTGTATAACTATATTTCTCTTAGTATAAGCTTTATTTTGACCTGTAATCTATTATTATACAATTTACCGTTCTTGAGTTACAGCAAGTTTGTCAATTACAATCTCCCACATTTACAGTCACTTTTTGGCTTGATCTTGTATAAATGTTATTTCCTATTTTGTGGTGTGATGTAGTCTGCTTGGCTGGTGTATACACCAAGTATGTTTGAAATACATAATTCATATAATGGAAGCTATTATTGGCGTTCCGGACTCAAATGGAAGGTTTAAGAGGACAAAGGAACCAACAAGGACACTATACTGCTCATACCAGTCGAGCTTCATTGGTTTAGCACAATGCTTAGATTGTATAAGTCATATTTCGATTGGCGAATAAGTTATGTGACAAACATTTGGACTTAAAGTCTTAACAGATTCATTGTAATTGTTAAAAGTACAATATTATAACGTACTTTTCGTGTCAACGTGGCATTTTTTCTTTCTAACACTTCAATTTGTTCTTGAAAATCTTCTTTCCATACAGTTCCAGGATCAGAATCTTTCTTATCATTGGCTAAACGTAGAATTTTAGTTGCCATTCTGTCAACAACAACAACAAAAAGACAAAATAAATAAAGGAGAAAATAGATTGATTTTCATTTAATGTTGATTTTATTTACTTTTTGATACGATCCTCTTGTTTACATGCATGTTTTTTTAATGTTAAATAATCATCATACAATCGTAAATATTGATCTTCTAATTTTTCTTTGGACCATGAACTAATAGCGTTTTTATTTTCCATTTTGACAATTGTTCGTTGGCTTTTAGTTTTGACTATAATTCATCAATTTATCAGATCTATGAGTAAGTATTAAAGAAACGGAATAGACATATGAATTCATTATGACGTATGTAGTAGTTCATCATAAATAAATTTAATAGTCAGGAGAAAGTCATCAACGATTAGATCCCCGATAAATTGTAAAACGCGGTTAAAAAGTAGTCGCATTTAAATTTAAAACAGCTACCCAATGCTCCATAATGTTTACTAGTCGCCTGGCTAAGGTTAGTTGGCGATGCAAACTAATAAAATTAAATAAAGTAAATAAAAGACAACCCAAAGAAAGTGGGCAAATGATGCATTAAATGTGTGATATTCATGTTTTACCAGGCCACTGTGTAGTTTCACATTGAAAAATAAATTGTTTTCCTTTACTTAGGTTCTCGTTTACTACAACACATTTTGAGTTAGTTGCCCATATCTTTCTTCAAGCATACTCCTACACCAGCAAGCATCACTGGTTTAGGAATGTCGTAGGTAGATGTACGTAACAAAGATCCTAATTACATCAATCGATGAATATTGACCAGCCTATTTGCCATTTTCACCTGCAATCCTATATCTAGTATCTTCACTACTAACTCAACAGTTCCACGAGGCGCCGACAATGTTTCAGAGACACCTATGACCAAAACGTTGTAGCCCACTCATATCTGCCAGTTGTATGTCCTTATTTTATGGACGTAGAGTCGCAAAGAGAGAAATGATAAGCGACATACATGTTGAGATATTTGTTTGGTCCGATACTATATATCAGCTAGACACAAACAAGCTCCATTTATGACAAATGTTAAGATGAGAATTACTACTGAAACCTGTATTACGTATTTGGGACTAGTTGTCGAAATTCAACATTCTTGCTGCTTACTAGAGCACATCTTAAACTGAGTGAATAGGTGTTAACTAAAATATACACAATCTAAGATGAAAAAGGAATAATAAATTGAGAGATAATTTTAGGAATTTTCTAAAGCCAAACGCAGACATGCATTTTTATTCACAAGTGACTTAAATAACATTGATTTTCACAGACTCACACTTACTCTCTCAGAGTTTTTTGGACTTGATTTGTGCTTTTTGCTCTATACTATCTTATATATGCCACTTTGAAATTACTTTGATACAATCAATGTTTTCAGAATTACTCAGTTGTGTTAGCTGTGATTGTTTTCAAGATAGTAATTGACGAATTTTGGAAGCTACTAATTTGAGTGACATCTTGAAGTGGTATTCTCTACTAGTTAACTCGGTTTTAAATACAGAACAGTGCTGAACGTAACGTATTCAGTGTAGGAACTTTGAGTAGAGAGCAAAACGTTGATCATCTTGGAGATAAACATATTTTTGTCTACAAAGAGAAGCTTTATTGCTTTTACGTGCAACTTCCCATTAATCGGGAGCTTCGTATCGAAAAGTAACTTCTTTAAGACTTAGAGGTGATGGGATACTAGTTACCTAACCAGGTGCAGCAACATTGATAAAACAGGTGTAGCTTAAAAAGCAGTTTGAAAATTTTCTTTTCCCACGAATCCTGAATTTAGAATATCGTTGGTGTATATATATTAACAAAACAGATATCTGGTTTAAGAATTCATTTTTTCGCAAGAATATTCACAAACGACTCAGTAAAGACGATCTTGACGTCTAAATATACAATACCACACAAAAATGTTTTTAACAGAGTAAATACTATAGTTTTGAACTATATACTTAACCATATACGTATATATATAAGTCCTTATAGCATGTGTACATCTTTTTTTAATGAACCAAAGCATTTGCTTAATCGTACGATTAAGCAAATGCTTTGGTTCATTTAAAAAGATATATATATGCTATCAGGACTTAACACCTCAAACTATGAAAAACCGTGATTATAGTATTATTATATTTTAAATGATATGTAAGAAAATCAGCTTTAGATTTTGCATTAAAGTACTGAATGTTTATTTTAAATAGCTGGGTCATAAGATCCCGAAGATTTAAACAGCAAAATGTCAAAAAATATGATGGATAGAGAATAAATATTTCCATCAATCAAGAAATGTTCATTAGGATAACGATAATCAGACAAAATAGTCTAAATGACTCCAAACCAAAAGTTACACTAGAAACAGTTCTACATGATCAACATATTATAACAAAATCTATGTAGGCAGAGCATAACATTTATTATAAAGATTTGTTAACTATATAAATCAATTGCACGAAAATAAAGTGTAAATTAGTTCAAACCAACTTGTTCAGCTGGCTCATCGATCAAATCCTGCATTTTATCTGAAAGCACTTACTGAAGGGTGGTCTATCACATTGAAAACTGTTCGAGGAAAGGGATAACAACCTGAACCATTAAAAGCGGATGGAGATAGAGTCAAAGTAACTGCTTTTAAGTTATGTGTCTTTAACAGTTATAGATTACTAACACCCTATCTCTAGAACACAGATAATGACAGTAAGTTAGCATGAGGTATTGTGTTCAGTCCTTGACGAGGTAACTAATATCACCCTTCAAGACTCCGGTTAAGTCGCACAAATCACATAGAATAAGATTGCAAGGTGACTATACTTGATATTGGTTTGTGGGGTTAGTGAAATGTCACTGGGCTCCAGCTAAATCATCCCAAGTTGGGTCACTGAATGTCGAGTTGTTCGCCAATTAACTTTAACGCCGAGACCAAATAATGCTCGTCAATTGATTGAACGTTATGGATTGGTCCATGTCCCGATGGTCTCAGTTTGTTTTTTGTGCCTAATCTTAATAATCTAGTACTATAATGTCCGTTGTGCTATACAGCCATCAGACCAACCATAGTACCTGGATACAACGAAAGGGTAATTTACGTCATATACCAACTACAAGATGTGACTTCAACGTTTTCTGGTTTTTCGTATCTTTCCCGACCAAATTCAGGAAGCTTTTGATCAATCGAAAAAGTTAATAGCACGTTAGTGATTTACAGGGATGTTGATTTCACTCGATTGTAAAAGTTTTAAGTAAACCCAAATAAGTTTAGAGGGTGTATACAGCACACGTTTTTGGTATTAGGTAATCATTTGTCTTCTGATGAACGTACTTTATTCTAGGCCAGATACCTTTATTGTTTTCACGAATTCCTCGTGAAATATTGCAAATAGTATTGATTTTGTAGGACGTACTTGAGAACAATTGAAAGTAATAATACCCTTAGGGAATATAAAAAGAAATACTGTTTTTTCACTCGAAGGGAAGCTGAATGGGACCGCTAAAAAATGAGTAAAATCTTCCGATTGAGAACTATTTTAGTTGTTGCTTTGTATCAAAGCATCCAGAAATAATCTACTTTGCGATCTTCATGGTTGAATGTTAGACACCTAGGCCGTCATCCTCAGTAAATTACGCAACATTGGGATACATCAAATAAGAATTTCTAGATCAACTAACCGAAAGGTAATTGTATTAAAATATTTCGACATTATAAAAGGTTTCATATAACTATGAAAATTAGGAACAGCCCTCTGAGTAATGTTGGTGGTTGAAGTAATGCAAGATTACTAGTGGAAGAAAGAGCTTCTAAGTTTCAAAGCTTACAGAATTGATGGAAAAACTTCATGAGTTCATGATAAATCTGCCATTCGGCTTAGTCGTGTTTAATTACCTTCCCTTTCTAGGTCTACCGTGCACTCTTCTATAAAGTTTACATTGTTTAATGAATTTACTATATGTGCCACTAGACGTTACTTCGATCAACCACATACCTTTAGTTGGAGGTTTATACTATAGTTTCGCGATTAGAAGTCTCCTACCATAACGGTATTCTGTAGTGACAGTGAAGAAACACCAAAAACAATAAGAACGCAACTCTTTACAAAAACCTGAAAGTTTCACGTTCGGGCAATAAAATACGGATCAGAATAACATGCAAGAAGTTTAGATCAGGAACGTTATCAAAAATCCTTGCGTATCACTTTCGTCTTTATGTTCAGTACGTTATTTTACCAAACGTGTTTATATGTCACAGAAAAGCTTACAGGTGAGATAGGGTAATATCAGATAGATAATGGGATGAATCGAAATAACATCATACAGAATGAACAGTCACATCATAGTTAGTCAACAATTTGGTATTTGGCTCGTATTTAGCATAAATAAATGCACTAAAAACGGCGATAGACCTAAACTCCATGAACTATTTTGACTCTCTTAAATGTCAGTTATTGGGGATTTACGAGTGGCCTCTATCTAACTCAAACATAGTAAGTTCGAGTGTCATGAAATTACTTTTTCAGTGTCTTATTACATTAAAATTTCAATTTTTTTCGATGCGCGCAATGTATCCCGCCAGTGTCGGATAATCTAGTACATCGATTGAGCGTTAATTATCCTACAAAATATTCCAATGTAAGTATTGCCACCTATTTACTACATCGAAAGTCGAGAATCCCACCAAACAATTTCTCTAAACTCTGAGAACCAGTTATGTGACGTACACATTATAGAGTATAACTGAATATCTATACTGTGAGCTTATGACACAGGATCAAGTGGTGGGCAGAAGGAAAATTTTCTTCTATTAAAGATACTCGTAAGTAGATAACGCAGAACATTTTCGGACATCGATTTTAGTGAAAGTAGGGACACAACCGTTCTTCAAAACTTTAGATATAGGGAGCATGACATCAGATGACTGACGTACAAAAGACTTGTTTAAGTCATAAGCATTCGGCTTATTATCGCTCCTAGTATAACTGTCACCTGTAAGTCCTTTAAACAGTTTCCACGCACTTAAGTTTCACAAGATAGGAGGTTCTGAGTAGACATAGAATCCAGACATCGAATCTCTAGGTTTATTAGACCATTTAGCACACGAAATTCAATATATTTTTTCCTAGTAAATTCTTCCTTTTATCCTCCGTAATCGATTTAGTTGTAGAAATGTAACTCAATCAGAACTTAGAATAATGGTTTCAGTGGACAGCAAATATCAAGACAGGATTTCAATAACAAATAATATCGATAATACAAAATACCCTAACAGTACAGATGACTCACTAAACACTCTAAAGTATGTATCGTACAAAGTGACGTAATATGAAAGACATGCTGTTAAATACAACCGTTAAGTGCCTTAAATAAGCAATGATACTACCTACAAGATGATGTGGAAACTTCTGTCTGACAGAACCAACTCAATTATCAGGAGCAACCGATATCATACATAAAAAAACATAAAAAGAATGGCAAATACTAACCAAAAGTAACAAAATATTAAGAAACACGGAGTACGTTTTCACAAACCCCAAATAAAGGTCGGTATACAAAGCAAGGACTAAAATTCAGCAAACAGAAACGTTATTGAAGAGCATATCTCGAATGGGTGCCCACAGCGTCTATTTTGCGTTAAATTAGTGCGAATTATCTCACTCCTAGTGTCTGATCTTAAGATGACAGTTAAAAATATTTAAAAACATGCGTGCCCATTGGAAAACCAGCAACTCAGAATCTCAAGCATCTAAGCTTCATTTAGGCGGGGATATAACTGATAAATGAGAACCGCTAATGATGATGTACACTCAGTGGTTGTGCATACAAACCAACACTGTAAATTCAAAAGTACAGCACTGGTAGATCATTGTAAAACATGCTTACTTTAAAAGTTTATGAGATGTCAGAGCATAAGTATCCGCACTAAGTACGGTTGACTAACTCCTAAGTAAAGGCTACCAGTGATATCGAGAGAACTTGAACGTGTTGCGTAGCAGACCATATTAACAATGGACACGACTTAGCATTAGTCCGAATAACCCAAATACAGTTTCTGGTTTTAGTTATTACTTTGTATTCGGTTCCAATAACCTATAGACCATCAAATAACTTCTTACACATGAATCCGCACAAAAATTTATAGTCATAACAATACCAAAATAGAAGCCGGATGCACTAGTTAATGATGAACCATAACAATGTGATTAGAACGCAAGACGTCTAACTATTTTGTGTTCCAACACGTAGCTACACTCTACTGAATTTCTACAAAACAGAACTCGTCCTTTGTTTGAAATAAATCTTTCTTTTAAATAATCATAAGCGAATAAAAGTGATCATTTCGGAGAACACTGTTAGAATTGAAGAATCAATAATAAAGATACTTCTATGTATTAAATGATGAACTAAAATTGTAAGAGAAATATGAATACGTTTTTTTCTTCTTTAAATGCTAGAATTACATAGTTGTAGTAGTAAAGCATTCATGAAGATAACGAAAACTAACAGGGGGAAAAGAAAACATGGATATAATGGGAAGATAATCAGCAAGCCATAAATGCACAAAAATTATCACAACAACAACAACAACAAGTGTAAGGAACAAAAAGGAGATTCTGTTAAATATATAATGAAGAAAAAAGGTTATATAAGAGATATAAGTATATGTATATATTTAATGAGATAATAGTATTCTTTCTGAGAATTCTCTACTTCAGATGATCCATAGAAATTCACTACAATTCGAAAACAAATAGAACGATGTGAGATTAATAAAAAAAACATTCAATTGAAAATCATATACCATTTATATGTAGAATGGACATTTGATTCTATCATGGGGTATGTAGTTGTAACACCTAACATATTTTCCTTTAATTGTTGAATTCATGTGTTGATTAAAGTTACACTACCATGGAAAATCTGGAAGCACTGGACGGATGTTACGTCCCAATATGGGATTTCTCAGCAATGCGCATCCATGGTGATCTAGCTTTAATCAACTTATGAATTCAACTATTAAACCACTACAATCTCGACAAACCCCCATCCTGATTTTCCTTTAGTTTTCTTCATGGTTTAGGACAGGTAGCGAATTCGTTAGTATTGTGAAATGGACGCTATAAGAAAGAGATACTTGTGTGTTATGATGTTTGAAGGGTAGACACAAGTAAAGATTGTAAAATGAGGAAACACTAATCCCAGATTTGTCATCTATTACTAAAGTATACAGGTACAAAGCAACGCGGTGATTAAATGTGATTTTCATAGTGCTAATACAGATAATTAATTGGTTTGAACGATAATAATGAAATTAATACCTGTGATAATGTCATAAACTCTGAATAATCAATTAATGGTGTATAGTCTAAGGTTGAACTCGTCCTGCCCCCAAATGCCCTGATACGGAAGCGGGCGAGGAGAGTCCGCTCTCCCTCACTCTCCAAATGCTCTCACAGTCACTGAATGGGAAGTCCTACTCACTGTTTTCTCGCACTACGGGTGTTTTTTACGAAACTGAAAAGACGAAAAGCGAATGTTCAACGCTTTACCCGGTTGGTAGATATGGAGGATTCACCTAAGGGAGCTGGAAAACCCTGATTCCAATTCAATGGTGCACATAGGCTCCATGGTCCTGAGGAAACAAATGGCGTATGAACCGGTCGTTGGTAACCGGCTTCCATGGGACTGCATCTCCTGACGTTGCTCTACTTCCTTGTGGATCAGACCTTTGGGTCGAATGCTCCGGATGTGGTCCCCTAAGAAAACCACCCATTTCGGTTTGGGCATCCGGGTAGTATCCCAGCCCTCACATAAACCGAATGATTTGTGTGGCCCATATGTATTTGGTGCCCCTTTGTACTAATGCTTATGGGTTTAAATAAATGAATGAATTCGTCTTAAGGCCAAATACATGAAAAACCCTGATATCTATCGAATAAAATTCATTATATAATAGGACAATTAACCTTAAGCAAATGTAAAACTCGACTACATTAGTATTACCATTAATAATGAAAACGGACTTAAATGCTTTCATCTCATAGAACTTATAAAAAAAATCTGGTGTATTAAACTTGATTGAAAATAAACAAGTTAGCTTTTTTATGTTGTTGTATCACCTGAGTGTAATCGGTGCAACTACAGACACAATAATGAAATTAATGTCTATTTTATGTATAGGTATGACAGTTATCAAACAATGAATCAAGCAATTTATATTATGGTCTAACGTTAGAAGTGAACAGTTTTTATTATGGATCTCGGTAGTATGTATGAACACATCGGATGTAGCTTCTCAGCTACTTAAAGTTTCAGGTAAACACAATAATATGAGTAATTAAACTAAAAATTCAGATGAAAATAACAGTATTTATCAAAGGCGTCCTCAGATCATTTTCATGAGATGTTACTGCTCATATCAATGAATAGTTTCACATTATTCAATAGTTATAGAAAGTGAATAAAGAAGTGTCAGTGACAAGGTTTCTGTCTAAGAAGCCAAGATTGACGTGACTGTGATGGTAGGAATGATGTGAGTCAACTGTATTAATAATGGAAACTGGGGAATCCAGGCATGGGGATTATGTAGAAAGGTAAGAAGAACTCCCTATGACAAGTAGGCTTCAGGACAGGACAAGTGGAGAAAAGACCACATGATAGACATCTTTAGAGAACTTATGGAGTGCGAAGAGAAACACGTCAATGCTTACATAAATATGTTTAATGGGCTTTTGTCAACATTCAATTTTGCGTTAGAGACTACTGTAACCAGCCACAGTTAGCGAGGCTATCATCATCAGGCAACAAGGGAGTGAAACGGATGAATAAGAAATTGTGAAGATCAACTGTATGGCTAAGTGACCTAGGTTACACAGACAAGACAGATTAAGGTATAGTGTAAATATCAAGATCGAAATATGATGATGCGGTTGGTGGCAAAGGTTTTGCAGTCGGATAAGCGGACTCTTAATTGTTGTGCTGAGAAGCTAACGAAAAGATAAGGTAGGAAGGGTGAATATGGGTACTACAGTAATTCCTACTGTCTCCTTGTACATCAGGAAGTGTGAGAAGCAGCACTAAGTGCTTCAATGTTGACGTGGCTCACTTTTGTCCTTAAAAACCCAGAAGTGTAAAGGAAGATAGCGTACTGATGCTAAATTTACGTTTAGTCGCTTCAAAATCTCGATTGCGGTTGTTGTCACTTGACATATTGTCAAGTGCTGATGAAATAAAACGTCAGTAAACTGTCAAACGTTCTTATTATACGTTACAGCAATTACACGAAAACATCGGATTTTCTCTAAAGGCATTATTTTATTTAATATTGCCGAAGTGGAATGAGATTACAAATAACTATTACTTACTTACTTACTTAAGTAAGGAACAACAAACAAAATTATGGTCGAACAGAAAAAGAATTTCGAAGCAACCAAATAAAGATCAAGTGCCAGTACTGTTGAGTCGGTTTTCGGAGAACTTCAACGGAGCCTCCAGAGGCCCAAAAGGAGCCGAAGAGTCCTAGCCAATCAGAGCACGGTGGAGCACTCTAGAATTCCGACGTGGCGTGCTACTGTTGGTCAGTAGCATAATATGTCGTTAACGGGTTGGTCGAAATATGACGTTGATTTAACAAAGGCTAACATCTATAAATACCCATGTTTTCTGTACAAGAACGAACCTTGGAGTAAAGTGTTTCTTTCATACCTTGCGTCCTCTTTCTGGGGTTCAGGTCGCTGTATAGTTCTAGCGCGTGGGTTATCAGCATAGCTTAGGAACGAATATAGCGTCCAACTCAGCAAGACTTAACAAGTACACTAACTTTTTTTAAAATTTGCTCATTACAAAACATATATTCTCTATGTGTATTGAAATGAATTGGAATAATCCTTCTCATAGGAATACAACACTAGGAAACTGTTTGTCATACTAGTTTCGGACTCATCAATACCTGCTTGTATCATAGCAACTAAGGTAAACTTCAAACTGCATAGTCGTTCCATAATTTTAACCTATCTATTTCAAACCAAACAAAGGACTATCCGATAGTGCTGGTGAATAGCTGCACTCGATCTCAGACATGATTAAATTTGATCAGTCGCCTGTCCATATTATGATCAAAATCAACATAGAAGTCAATAGTCATTGAAAATATGTTGATTCTCTGGGTGGGATATTTAAGAAGATATTTAGATTGAAGGTAGTTTTCGTCGTAGACATCAATCCTTGATATCTTTAACTTTCCATAGAGTAACTATGAGACAGAAAATTATCATTCAGTTAAATAGCTGGTATAACTTAGTTCGAATTTGAAGAACCGAGGGCAAATGATACGAGTACAAAAATTTGAAGCTATATTTCTCACTACGGGACTATAGGATTTCATGGTACGGCCACCATATGTCGAAGAGTTGGCATGCACAGCTGAGGACTTTGAATTAAGCCGAAACATTTGTTCAGATGTATTTGATGTCGAAAAGCAGTTAGCATCAGTCCATGACGTAAGTGATACAGGTAGATAAGCCAAGTAGATTAATAACATATTGTTTAAGTTGATATATGAATAATCCTGAATTACTTCGAGAAAAGTATGTGTATATGTTCAAAAAACTAGAGATTATAAGAAACATAATGATTGAGGTCAAAATCAACAATAAAAAAACAGAGACAGTTAATGCAGAGAATCTAAGATGGTCTTTTATTAAACGAAACTATGAAGAATAATTACTATATAAGATGTTCTTACCGTTGGTTTCTCACTTTCAGCCAGTGGTTTCTTCTGTGAAACAGTAAGAACAGACAAAAAGCAGTAAGGTATAGACATAATCCGGTATATATATATATATATATATATATATAATACCTTGAAAACGTACCTTCAAATTAGTAGAGCCCCAGGTTTGCTGACCCCCTAAACTTGAAGCCAAATTCGACAAGGTGCTGTCTAATGCATCAAGTGGATTCTTGTTTTGTGATGCGGACATAACAACAGCAGGACGTATTGGAACAGTTGAAGGAACAGGTTTTAAACCTTTTATAACAGTAAACAGAGATATGTTTTGTGCTTAGTAACAATAACGTATTGAGTTAAAATAAGAGGAAATATTTGGAAAGTGAAAAAAATGAGCAAAAATCTAACTAAATCAGCAATTTTCCACGAATATAGTGCCAATTTAAATATCATACAACGTGCAGTAGACAACTGTTTTGTCCCAGCACACAACTCCTTACAGAAGTGACGCGCGCCTACGATCTTGCAAACGAATAAATCTAAATTAGTCAAGACTTGTCGCGAATATATTTTCATCGAGACACTCATCTAGGTTCTATGTTATGTATGATTGAGTAGGAATGTGTAGATAGCTATCATAGTATTGAAGGTTAATATTTTCCAATACATTTTTTATGGCGATTCATTGTTTGAGCTGGATAGTTAATACACCACTAGAAGCATTCATTGTAATAAAAATTTCAAGTACAGCTTATTGACAAATACCAAAACAAAAACTAGGTCGAGAAGGATCACTTGTAGAATACCTTGAAGTAGCTTTCATTCAGACATAGTACATGCGATATCGAATAATTTGAGATCCAGTTATATATCAATTTAGCCCCCAAAGGAAGAGGGTGGGGAGAGTCCACTTTTCCTCTCCAAATGCTCTCAATTGACCACGCTTATACAGTCACTGCATAGGAAGTCCTACTCACTGCCTTCTCGCGGCATTACTGTTATATACGAAATCGAGAAGACGAAAAGCAAATATCCAGCGCTTTACCGGGTTGGTGGACGCGGTGGGTTGACCTAGGTGAGTTGGAAAACCCTCACTCCAAACCAATGATGCACGTGAACTCCGGGACCCTGAGACAACAACTAACGTATGAGCTTATTGTTGATCACCGGCTACTATGGAACTACATCTCCTAACGTTGCTCCACTGCCTTATGGCTCGGGGTGTGGTCCCCTAAGAAAACCACTTGTACACGGACAGTATCTCAGCCCTCACACAAATCGAATGATTTATGTTGCGCCTACCTGTTTGGTGCCTCCTTAAACCAATGTTTATGTTTAAATGAATAAATAAGTTGTAAACCGCCCCTGGTTGTTATTTATAATCACATTTATTTCTGTTTTTAACCAAGATAAAAACAAGCTGACATTACTGTATTACCATCATTTAAATCCACTGGTTGATTTCATTTAGTTATGGCTAATACTGTAAGGAAACTTGGGTTAATAAGCATTTGCTTCAGGCTTTAAAATTGATCATGACGGGTTGGTAGGTTAGTGGTTAGCAAATAATAGATTTTAGAAAAGATGAAAATTCGTTAATCAACAGGGTTTGTGTGTACGTGTATGAGTTTAAAATGTATCTATTCAATCGAATGATTAACATATTACACTGTTGCATAACTGTGAACAATCAATGATACGAAACGTTTTGAAAGTATATCCTCGAACTGTGTAATTTCAATTTTATAGTTAGAAAAAACAATCTGGCTTCAAGAGGTATTTCCTAGAGTTCTAGTGAGAAGCAATCACCAGTGGAGTTCAACCGAATCTGTTGTGAGTTGGTAACTCACCAAAGACAATGGTGGACGATGGCGCAATTATATATTAACACCGTTGGATGCCAGCTCAGTGGTTTAAAAGTTAAGCGTTCACGCACAAGACCGCTAGGTCATGGGTTACGAATCTTACGAGGCGGGATCATGGATACGCATTGCTGAGGTGTCCCATACTAGGACGAAACAGTCGTTCAGTGCTTCAAGGTTTTCCATGGTGGTCTAGCTTCAATTGACTCATGAATTCAACTATAAAATCTAATAACATCCATGTATGTCATTAAAACACTTAATGATAAAGATGTAAACCTTCTTAATAGATTCAATAATTTTCTTGATGTTATCCAAGAAAACATATTCAATCTAGGTTAGATCATAAATCCCTGTTGAGTCTATCTACTTTTTTAATCGAACAAAAGGAAACTTTAAAATAGTAGACAATAATCACTACAGGAACAAATATAGGCAAGCATTAACTACAGCTTAACTGAACAAATAATAGTGATGTTAATCCATACAAACCTGGAGGCAGTGAATTATTAAACGATGTAGGGGGATTATTTACTGGTATCTTTGTAGTAGTAGTAGTAGTAGTAGTAGTAGCACCACTGACGGAATCTTTCTCCAAAAGAGGATCTAATGCCAATAAGTCGTCAAAAACTTCAAATAGAAAAAAAATTACACGGAACAGTTATAAAATGAAGTCATGGTATTAAGATCGTTGAAATCTTCAACGTTAAAAAAGAACTTAATAACGAAGTATACACAGTTTCTTTTACTCTCATTTTTTTGTATGACAGCTTGTAATTAAGAGAATGTAGTTACTAAGTACACATATGTGATATTTGATATTCATCTAGATTGTCAGTACAAAGTATAGTGATATTATTCGATTATATATAATGAAATAGTCAGTAGTCAGCGCTAAGTCACATGGAACCTAATGTACATGTATACATCAATTCATACTGTTACATCATATCAATACAGTAAGACAAAACTGTTAATACATATCTTACATAAGGTATAAACAGTGTGATTCGAGAAAGAATGAATTTCTGGGATAAAAATGTATAAGATCATTTGAAATATTAGAGTCGAATAGATCTAGATCATTAAATAATCTTAGAACGTGTTACACAACGTCTCCTTCAACTATAAGTCATGAAGGTTAAGGTGTTAGTCAGTCAGTCATACGCAACTTAGAATCATCGATTTAAGTTGCCATATCACACAACGAGGTGAACTTATTTCAAGATAGATCCTAGACTAAATAGTAACAATATCAATAATATCAAGAAAGACAAAGTATAGAAGAAAAATGGTTTTAAAATAATTTCAGGACTCCAGTTCTAAAAGAAGATAAAGAGCGAATGTGTTTGTCTGGGATATTTTGGACGATTCTGAATCATTTCATCCAAAGTCTCTAATAATTGGTTACGATAATCATGTGAATCACGATCATCGAGATAGGTGGCCTGGTTAATGCATATATGACATGCATACATCAATCACCTCAGTATATGAAGATTTATTACTTCATTAATCGAATTCTTTTATTTATCTAGTACTCTATACCCTAGTCTCAGAACTTCTCACTAAAGAAAGTCACAATGAAACAAAAATATTATGATTTCCATAAAAGTTCTTCTATATGTACATATATTTCTGTGTGGGTGCGGTATGAGTGTTGTTTACGACATGTAGAGGACGCAAAGTAAATGTCCAGCGATTTAACCGCGTTGGTGGATGAGGAGTCTATACTTTGGGGGGTTGGAAAACCTCCACTTCAAAACAATGGTGAACGTGGACTACGGGGTCCCGAGGGAACAAATAGCGTATGAACTTATTGTTCATTACCGGCTACCAGATTTTGGAATTTTGTTCTTTGAGGTGGGTGGTTTGGTCATGGAGCCTTCATCGTTCTTCTGAACGATATCGTCAGCACAAACTTCAGATAGAAGTGAAGCGTTCGAATTTCTCCATATATGGTTCACAACTTGTCCTGTAGACCTCAATGTTGATTGCTTCTTGTTGACCTTAAACCTGTCATTGTTCATTTTTTTGTTTTGGTTGTATCTCTTATTGGTCCTATGTTTGTGCATACTTTTCCTGATTGGTTGATAAGTTGGGTCGATTTCAATGTGCTTGTTGATTGCTGATTGACCTAAGTGCCAAGCTTCTGAAAATTCTCTGGTGCTTTTAGAATTTCCTCTATGCAAGATTTCCACATTTTTCCAGTCAAATGAGTGTCCGCAGTTGTCCACATGCATTGATGTAAGCGAGGATATGTCATGGCGTTTGACTGCTAACTGATGTTTATGCCGGCGAAGATGAAGAGGGTGTCCGCTTTGTCCGATGTAGTGTTCTTCGTAGTTGGCACAATTTATTATGTAGACGATGTTTGATTTTTCGTCTTTTGTCATTTTGTCCTTTGGTTTGCATAGGATTGATTGTAGTGATTTTGTCGGTTTGTACGTAACACCTATTCTGAAGGTTTTCAGCAGTCTCGTTGCAATTTCTGATACATCTTTTATGTATGGTAGGGTGATACTTTTGTTGATTTATGTGCTTGACTTGGTTTCTGATAATGGGTGCGGCTGGTATTTTTTGATGAAGTTGATTGGGTAGCCGTTCTTTTGGAAGACAGTCTTCAGGTATTTCTCTTCATTTTTTCGTGCTGCCAGTGTGTTGTATTGTGTCCTTGCCCTCTTGAATAGTTTGTAAGCAGTTGATTTTGTGAGCTCTTGGGTTGTTGCTATAGTAGTTGAGAATTTGATCTGTATGTGTCGGTTTCCTATACACTTGAGTTTCCAGTTTCCCTGTGTCGATGACATCAAGTTCATAACGGAACAGGAGTCAAACAACAAACTACCATTCTTGGATGAATTAATCACCTGGAGATTAAAATCCTAAACCGAGTTAGTGGGTACTTAGGGTTCAACCCAGCGAAATCGGGGGACACTGATTCCAAAACGATGATGTACATAGGCTAAAGGATTCTCAGGGAAAGAACGAATGGCGTAAGTACTCATTCCGGTGACCGGCTAAAATGGAACTGAATCATGTAATGTTGTTGTACTGCTTTGTGTATTAGGGTTTTAGGTCAAAGGTCCGGGGAGTAGTCAACTAAGCAAACTACCCTTCATACCTGAAGCAGGACCTGTTGTATTGGTAGTAGTAGCAGTAGTATTGATAGCTGAAGGCTTTGATTCAGACTCCTTTCCAACAGACTCAGTTTGAGCTGAGAAAGGTATAGGTTCAATATTGGTTTGTGGAATAGAATCATTAGTGGACCATAAGTCAAGACCAAGTAAATCATCGATTGCTGAATGTTGATTGCTACCATGCATTGGTTCAACATGAGCTATAGAGAAGAGAAATGGAGCATAAAAAGACACATTACATAATTAATAAGCCAATTCTTAAAAGCAGTATACTCAATAAAGCATAAAATTATTATTATACTATGATCGACTACCAGATAAGTTCGATCCATTGGTAAAATCATAAGTTCTCAAAGAACAATACAAAGAATAAATACATTTCTAGCTCATTCGAACTGACTTTTGAATTGCATTACCTCCAATCATTTATCATGACTATCTATCTCTAAGATTTGTAATTACTTGCCTATCTACCTACGTAAGAACACGCTGGCTAATAAAACTATCAACGATTTTGTGGATTAATATCATGTAGTGGGTTTGACAACACTTGGCTTTCTCTAAACCTACTCTTCCTCCAACCTAAGTGAAGAGATAAAGAGTGAGTGCATCTGCGCCATATCACGTTTTCAACTATTGATCAAACTTATCGTGCTGAACCCAACCAGGTTGTCTGGATATATCAACATGGTTCACATCAACAGTTACTAACTTCATATACCGATGGCACTTCAAAGTTTGGGTGGCCCTAGATTTCTCCCAACAAACTACTACGCCACTCATGAATAAACACTGAGGTAGCCAGTGGAGAGAGCTTAGGTGAAAACGTCTCTACCATCTCCGTCGATGAAGATTCACTACCCTATCAACCGATTTGGCATCCTTACATAGTATTAGGATCAAACCCGTTACTCTTTAGACATTAATCCTTTCAACAGTGAACATCATTTCAACTACTCAGTAAACATAAGTAAGGATATGATATTAGAAGAGACAGTAAAAGAGACAGAAAGTGCTGCGCTAATAAATAACTGTAGACAATTATTAAAACTAATCAAGTAAACAGGTGTTAAAAATGCAGTTGTCAGTGAGATTATATTGGAAGATGTAACTGTTGTCCACTCTCAGTTCAGGATATTAACCATATGAGAACATTTTAAGTAACGATTCAACAAGCTTTCAGCTGCCCTTCAGTTACTAACTATCTCAATATCATATAACCCAATTACCCTGTATTACCACGGGAGGTCTCTGGTGTAGAAGTAGGTTGAGGGAAAGCTAAGAGCGGCTAAACTATAAACTGGCATCAGTCTATGAAGTCATTAACAATTGGGCTGGCCAATGTTAAGACGTTCATACTATCTGGTTAGGGTACGAGTGACTGTCACAACCAATAGTTAGAGATTTTGAATGACAAGATGCAGAATCGCCCATGATAGCGTAAGTGCAAACGTTTCTTACATTCCCTTAGTCCCTGAAATCTTTCTACACCTTTTTTTTCTTCTCCTATACCATATATCTAATACATAACTTGCACATCGTCCATCAGTTGTTGCTTACGTGCTTCATGATTCTTGTAATTCCGTTGTCATTACAATTACTTTCTGTTTTCTTCAATTGAATCTTACCAATCTTCTACTGGCATACATGCCACCTCCGATTGATGCTACATAATACTTATATCTATCAACATAAGAAGCACACACCACACTACTACTACTAACATCGTTACTACTTCTATTGCTCAAGGATTTGTCTTGAAATAATTCTGTTTCGCTGTGCTAATATGGTACGGCAACTTGAACCAACGCATATGTGTCGGGTTCTACTCTATCATATCACTGATAATACATATATATGTATATACATTTATTGGACAAATAATTATCAGAAATTTAAACTAACCTTCTGATGATTTATTTGACCATACATTAGTATCAGTATCAGTTACCGGTTCAACTGGTTCTTCATCACCAGCAAAAGGACTAGCACATACAGATGCAGAATCAGTCTGTGCATTCACTTCTACATTAAGACCTTGAAGCAGTTGACAAAACAAACACGGAATAGTTTATGAATGTAGAAGATATGATAGAACAAAGATATTTTGATATGATCTTGGTTAGTAAGAATCAATTTCAAACAATCATACATAAATACATTGGGTTATTGATAAATCAGTGACCAACTTTGCTAACTGAACGGGTTAGAAATGAGAAATAATATACAATAACAGAATCAAAGCCTAGTACAATTCAACAGTATGACTTCTCACTCGATTATATATATAACTCCAACGGCAGCTCTTCTGGGGTAACTATAGGCCGGACTACCTGCTTTTATTTTCGATTCTAAGACTGTCTTAATCTGAGGCTTGTGTTATTTTTGATCGCTGCTGATTGCTTTCGTTATCAAACGTAAATGCATTGTGTGCGCTTGCTGTGTTGCCGACTTGCCTTCTCTTGTGTTCTCCTATTTCCTAACCCTCTTCCTCGCTCACAATGCTCTACATTCTTCCCTAGTATGCAAAGTACCTTCTGGCTAGATGCGAACTGTGACATTGGTCCCAATATCGAATAAAAGAGGATTGGCCGTGACGTCACATCAGTACATAGATGAATAATTTATTATGCAGAAAATTAGGGTTAAGAATTAGAATTACACTCGAAGAATAATCTGGAACTAATCATACCGTAGTAGACGCGACACACAAAGATGTTTGTAAGTAGTGTATAGCTGAACATGACGTCGAAGTTGCAACAATTATTAAGACTTCCAGGGCATCAAAAGCACGGCATCGATAGAACATTTGGAGACCAGATGAGAAGACAGTATAGATGACAGAAAACACCGAAAGATGTGAATGGAAGATTGTAGACTATGAATATGTATTATGTAGCTTTTCATAATAAACATACATTTCTACTGCTTATTGTCGCATTTTACATTGGTTATGTAGAAAGTTCTCTGATTTCAAGTCATTACAACGATTGAACAAGAATTAAAACAAATCATTCAAATCAATTTACCTAATGATGATGAATTATGTTTTGTCTTATTGATACCATCAGTATTGTCATCATCAATTGCTTCACTATCGCTTGCACTGATCGATGGCTGTTTCGGTGTAGTTTTCTCATATTGACGGTTAGGTGATGGGGGTGGACGAGCTGGTGATGGTGATCGTGAACGTGTCGGTGGCACTGATACAGTTCGATGTTCCGATCTGTGTAATGATTTTTTTAAAAAACACAGTTTTAATATGATATGAAAAAGTAAAAAGTTCACTTAAGTATTAAGGAACGGACTTGAGTTAAAACCCACTACAATATCTCCATCTAGTTATGCTGATCGCACTAGGCTGTAGGTGAATTATTCGGAAGGTATCTTTGACCGAGAATTCGCGTTGATATACTGGTCTACATGCTACGAATTACTGTGTATCGTGATAGATGAAAATCCGATCCTCAGCTAGGCGTGACTACAAAATATCCTGCAGCTCCAAAAATGCCCTTAAGATGTCATCCACACACAAGCTGAGCAATCGTCCGTTCAAAGTTTCGTGTCGATGACCGCGTACATAGATTCCTTGAACGTGTAGAATAAAATAGTCAATGCTTTGGGTTATGATACATACTTCTAAGCCAGAACACAGTCTAGTACAAACCAGCTGTGTGCCAGACAGAAAATTAGTGAATGGGAAATCAGACTACAGTATCCCAACAGTGTAAAACGTTTGGATTAGAAACAATAAATAGGCAGATTTCATATAAATAATATACGAGTCAGAGTGAACAAGCACACAACAACCACTCTGTGATTTCCGTTGCCAGATCAAGAAACCTGGAAGTAAAGAGAACAACAATAAGACCAGATGACATGCTAGATAGATGAAGTGGTGGCTTATCAGTTATTCAACCAATGAGGTTGCAACTTCTAATCCCGTTCCACCTAATTCAGTTTGAGTGACCTGCTAGTACTATTAGCCTTTGCGTAAATAGTGTGGGTAAAAGTCGAATAAATAAACCAGTGCTTAGTAGGTGAATCGCATCATCCAATCACTCCCCTAGGTTGACTCTCCGTGTCCACCAACCCGGTTAAAGCGACGGAGATTCGCTTTTCGTCATTGCAATTTCGTAAACACCACACCCGCTGCGAGGCATTGAGTAGGACTTCCTTGTTAGTGACTGTATACGCGTGTCCATGTGAGAGCATTTCGAGAGGGAGAGCTAACTCTCCCCACCCTCGGCTGTACCAGGACATTTAGGGGGGTAGCACTACACGACACGGGAAATTATTTTACAATAATGATGCATAAAGATTATATTTAATATGATAGCATTCACCTGCCCAATTGTGTATGAACTGGAACTTTAACTGCACCTTGTTGAGTTGAACGTTTTACAGCTTCGGAACTCTTGACAAGTGTTTCATTTAAGTGACCTTTAGCAGTTGCAATTATCTCCTCTTGTAAAGCGGAAGGTAATCCATCTGAAATATAAAATTCTTGTGGAGATTATAGAATTTTCAGGGTTTTTTTTTCAAGTAAAAAACTGATCTTCGTTAAACAATTTTTGGAAACTTGGAAGAACTGGACATCCCATTTTGTTCCAGTATAGTACAAGCTACTAAGTTGTATGAACGCCAATTTCACACACAAACACACACTACTACCAGTCAGAAGTATGCAACACAGAACCTGTAATGGGTATACACCGATTCAAATTGCCATATCCCATTAGTACAGCGAGATTAAATTGTCAAGGCGAATCCCAGAATAACAGAGGTAGTCAGTCACTCAGTCAGCTACAACGTAGGACCAGGCATATATAGGCATCAGTCCAAGTTGCTATACCGCATTATCACAACAAGATGAACAACGTGTTCATAAAAGTAGTTAAGTCAATGGTAGTAATATATAAAAGATTGTGTATAAGGATATAGTACAGGAAGAAAGATTTAGTACGTAGAAAAGAAGATATGAAGCAATTTTCATCTCACAGTTTAACGAAAGACAAAGAGTACATACACCTACGCCATTGTGATCGATTCTGAGCCATGACACCAAGAGTCTCCAACCAATGGTTACGATAGTCTCGCGGACCACAAACAATTAGTCTGCATCTACCAACATGGCTCAGATCAGAACTTAGTGACTTCAAGCACTGATGCCACGTTTTGGTTTGGCCGCCCCTAACTTCTTCCAACCATCCCCAACACCAGTTGGCATTGCACGTCGTGGTAGTCGGTGTTCAGGCATACGCAACACAACACGTGACCCAACTATCTCAGTCGATGAAGATTTGCAACCTCATCAACTGATATACCATCACTCCTTAATACCCTGCGCTTCTAGCCTCACTAATACTTACCCGTTGATTCCAGCAGGTGCCAGCAATAGTTCTAAGGTATCTGTGATCAAATACTTGTAGCTTACGAGTATCTTCGACTCTTCATGGCCATGTTTCGCAACCTTAAAGTAGAACGGAACGAATTGCTGCACAATATACTCGTCATTTTATTAATAGACGGATATCTCGCCTTCGCCATAGGTAACGTAAGTTGGCAAAAACCAAATGAGCTTTCCGAATCCGTGCTGAGATTTCGTCAGACACCAACACATTTGGGCTGATCAGACTTCCAAGATAAGCGAAGTTGTCAACGCGTTCGACTACTTCACTCCCTATCCTTGGTTCAGGTGTTGACGCAGACCAGAGGTAGTAACAGTACTAGTGATAATAAACGTTCAAGAAACAATTCGAGAGGAAAAGATGGACTAGTGAAATAAAAAGGATCTATAAGGTAATTTAGAGACTTAAGTTTTAGAAGACAAACAGTGAGTGAAATCGCACCGCCACGAATGGTTTTGAACTACGTCACCCTAGATCTCTAACTATTGGCTGCGCTGATCACGAGATCACTAACTAGTTAGACTGCATTTGCTTATATGGCGAGAAAGTAGTGAGTAGGACTTCCCAGGCAGTGGATGTATATGTGTGACCATGTGAGAGAATTTGGAGGGGGAGAACAGACTCTCCCACCCTCGGCCGTACCAGGGCATTGGGGGCGAAAACCATTGAGCACACTGGACAGCCGTCTCATTCTATTATTAGACCCTTCAGCAGGAGTGTACACGCAAATCCGTCAGTGGTTGAAACCAGATATTTCAGTTCTCGCGTCGGACGCCTAATCATTGACTAGTCTTTGTGCCATATGACAAATCGATTAAAGCTGAAATTATACGATTAAACGACAGTCCAGTTTAGATAGTTAAGCGCCCACCAATGAACCTAAAGGTTTTCGGTGCGATCCTTGGTGGGGTCGTGGGTGTGCACTGATGAGGAGTACTATGCTAGAACAAAACGGCTGTTCAGGACACTTTGATTCTTAATAGTACCCCGGCTGAGATCAATCTACGATTATCACAACCCATGGATAATAGTATTGCCCAAAGGAACTTATTAACGGAAGGTCGGATGTATTAACCACTAAGCCACCTCCGTTAATATGAAGTAGGTTGGTGCTTGTTTCAACACTATAGGGAAAGAACTAAGTTAAAGAGGTGTCAGGATTAATTTCATTGGTGCGTGCAGGACATAGGATCAGCTGATAAAGACATTGGTTGTTGGACTAAACCATCTAGGTAGATGCAGACTAATTAGTTGTTATCCTCATGATTATTGTAACCAATGGATTTAGCCCTGACAATTTTATCTCGCTGTGCTAGTGGAGTATGGCTACTTGAACCGATGTAAACATGTTGCAGATTTAACAGTGCATTTGACTGACTCACTGAACACACGACTGTAGTGGAAGATGATTACATTATTTTATCAAAAATTTGACAGATAAAATCACACACAATAATTTAAAATATACCGTGCCGGATGCGAAGCCTGAATTTCCCCAGTTAACTCCTATGAGAGACTGTAACATGCGAGCAGTGTTGATGTTGACTTCCAAAGATTATAACGAAAATAACCATCATAACTACACTCTGGTTTCCAGGTAACACAATAAAAAATTGATTCTTGATAAAAATTACCTTCTAAAAACGATTGTGTTCAAGTGTACTCCATAAATTTTTTATTGATTAAATAACTTATCCAAACTGACCTTCATCATTTAAGACCAAAGTTGGATATGATGCAACAGTCGGTTCAGTTGTATCATCGTTCAATTGTTCAGATTGATCCAGAATATTAGAATCATGTGTTTTGTTTATTGATTCAGCAGCGTCATTGTAATCTCTGTTTCGATTAGGTAGATTATGGCTAGAAATCTTGTTAGCTTCAGTGGAGATTACGGTTTGACTTGGAATAGGTACAGGGAGTGTTGGCTTTTTTGGTACATTTGGTTTGGTTGAAGTATGAGTCTCTTCATCTTCATCATCTGATCTAGAAAACAAAACATATTCGCCATCGAGGATAAATTCTCGAGAATTTCCAAAAGTTATATATGCATATATATGGGATAGTTTACCGTAAAATTTATAGGTTACTGGCATCTGATCATAGATGTCTTCGAATCGCTGCCTAAGTATGTTCAGACTACTATGGGCAACGACGAATTTTGGTGTAGTGCATCATCCAAGTGTAAGTTAATTTTACAAGACTAGCAAAACCCTGAACTTGCGCTCACTCCTGGTAGTGAGAAGTTAGAAGTCAAAAAGTTCGTGTATTTAGGTAGCTGTATGTAAGTGCTGACAACTGAAGTAGTTAGGACGTGTAGTAAGTATGGCCAACTACTGCCTGCCTCGACAAGTGATGTTGGCTCGTATAGGAGTAGGATGAAAGAAACCGAGAGGCAACAGAAACAAGACATGGTATCAGTTCATAAAGTTATTGAATGGAAGACTAACATGTGTTGACCTTGGTTAAAATCAACACGATATCGTAATCTGTGTGTTTTAGAAGCTTTGAGACACAAAACTTCACAATTATATAGTGAGGTTCTACCCATGCACTATCTATTTGCTCATGCTGAATTAGGGTTTAAACCCCGTGACTAATGGAAATTTGAATGCATAAAAGGCATGAGACATGACTTAAAACAATAAGATCATTCTTTGAAAATAGGAAAAACAACGTACCCCTTTTTACTTTCCAAAATTTGTAAGTGTTGCTCCATGGCTTGAATAACTTTCTCTGGGACCTGAATGAGTGGAATCAATAAAATCAAGTATTGTGAAGATAGGAAATAACAAAGCAAATAGACAATAAATAGATATTGACTAGTTAGCAGTTTTTTAAGTATTGACTTTATAAAGAGAGCTAGAAAAATATCCAGAAACACTGTTCAACTGTTTCGAACTATGACAGAACTCTCCTTCAGAAATGCGCATCTACGATTTCAGGTCACGAAGTTACATTCTTGGTGGAATAGTCGATAGACACTACTGAATAGTTCCACACTAGAAAGGAACAGTAGTTCAATACTTCCTGGTTTATAATCACTTATCATGAGTATCTTCGAAGCATTGCTTATATATCCTGGGACCACCGAGTAAGTAATGCAGTTGTTAGGAAGCAGGTACTAGGTAGGAATGGCAAATCAGTTGATGAAGTAGTGAAACTTCATCAGGTGAGATGGTTGGGACATGTGTTATGTATGCCCAACCACCGACTACACCGACGTGCGATGTTTTATGGTGTAGGAGAAGGTTGGAAGAAAGCTAGGGGCGGCCAGACCAAAACATGGCACAAATCGATTAAGTCACTGACAAGTGGACTGAGTCATATTGGTAGGTGTAGACTACCTGGCTGGGATCCGCGAGACGATAGTAACCGATAATCAGAAACCTTGAATGACATGACCCAAAATCGTTTGCTATGGCACAGGTGCATCTACTCTTTGTGTTCTCCCAAATTTTAATACTCTGAATTCTTCATATCCCTTATTTATTTTCTTTCCAAATTTATTTCACTGGATTATACTCCTTGAATAACATCTTCAAACCCTAATCTTTCCGACTACTGCTTATACTTTTACTACCTCTACCACTATGGGATTTGAATCGACAATTGTATCTGTGTGCTAATGTGGTATGGCAACTCGAACTGATGTACGTACGTACGAAGTTCTACGTTGTTGCCGACTGACCGACTGATTTAGGCATTCACTGGAATTCCCAATCCTGTTAAAATGAGGCGATAAAAATAATTGATTTTCCGGAGAGGACATTAATTTGAAGCTTCTATGCCCCATATCGCATAGCCGATATACATAATCAAAAACACTGTACAATAATTTTAAAAATGTAACTTCGATAATACATACTTGTCGATTATAAATTGGTATCAAACCTTCATGGATTTCATTTATAATTTATTTCTGATATTCGAGTATTTAAATTACTGAGCTACGTACTTAACCGAACTCAAAGATATGTTAGGGCTATTAATATTATTTAGCCAGAGTAGGTAACATCCCGGCATTAACTCTCTAGCTGAGCCTTCTCCCAGTCAAACGATGCAATGTATAAATTATTCACGATTAGTCACTAAGATTGTGAAAGATACCAGAGTGTCAGATTCCACTTTATGTGAGTAATTTGAGTTACCAAAGAAAAACAATAATTACACATCTGTACGTTTAGACATTATTATCAAGTTGAAACTTACCGGTTGTAGACCTAGACTATCCTTATCGCCAATTCCCAAACTCTATAAACACAAGAAAATTAACACGATGATATTCGAAAATTATGTATTGAAAAAAGGGTTATAGAACTATTCGGGAAACGACATGATATAAATAGCTGTAGCGCTTTAGCAACACAGTGTAATTACTAATATAGCGATGAATATATATGTAGTCGTTTAAGTTCAACCACCTTCCATTTGTGTGACCTAACAAATTGCCCAAAAGAACTTAATTACTTTTCAACAAAGGGATTAGATCGTATCAATAGTGATTTTTTTGGAATTTTAATAATCCAGCTAAGTGAAGTTGTGAACTACTCCTGTTGTGTTCTTGAATGAACACTTAGCCAGTTGGATTGAGTACTAGTGCATTATAGCGAGGAAACGCTAGTGATAAATGTATATAAATAATTCAGGGGATTCTATTACAACCTTACAAGACCCCAATTATTAATCTGTACCATGTACCATCAACCAGACTACTCGTACATGTTATCAAGGTGATCCGTTATATCTTAGACATTAAGCACACTATATATGGATTTCCGTTAATACATGCAAAACTGAGTTCAATATGACTTGAAATCTACAAAAAAAGACAACATAAGACCAAATTACGAATGTTCATATAATGATGTCCAATAAAAAACAGAACTCGTTATTACATTTAAGGAAAAAGGTGTAGTTGGAAAGGCTTTTAAGGGGAATCTAAAATTGAATAGTGGGTAAGTACTTACAATAAATGATACATACCTCAGCAAGTGCAAGGAATTCAGTAAGCTTCGATAATAAACCTGGAAAAGCATGATATAGGTCCAGGCCAAGACGACATTGTCTTCGTTTCAAAGTAAAGTATTTCTCTATACATCAATAAATCAATAAATATAAGTATGAGGTTGTGGAGATTGAATTTCATTGAAATTGTGAACTGAACAATGTTAAATGATCATTGAAAACCTAGAAGCATTGGACGGCTATTACATCCAGGTGTGGAAATCTTCAGCAATGAGCATCCAGCAGTCCACACGCGGGAATCGAACCCAGGACCCTCATTATTTCTCTAGACCACTGAACGGGCATCCAACAATGTTAATGCCTCACTTCGACTAATAAACGATACTTCATGAGAGATTGGAGGTCCTAGGTAAGATTCCTGTGTGCGGAGTCGAGTATGAGCATTAATGAAGAGCCCTATAATAGGACAAAATGACTGCATAATGCTACCAAGTTTTTAATGGTGATCTAACATTGATTAATTCATGATTTCAATAAGCAACAATTAGCATAAAATCTGGGTTGATCAAGTGTTTTTATGGCTGCCTTCAATCTCCTAGAGCAAGCAATACTCCACCTGAGGTTGTTCAAACAGAAATACATAGTTCGAACATAGGATACAAACTAGTTAACTGTTAGGTAATGCTTGCATATGAATAGATTGTGACATAAAACTATCAGTACAATTATGTACAAAAAGTAGTTATTATTATTTATTTATTTTAACACATAAAAATCGGTACAATGAGGCACCAAATACATATGCGCCAAACAAATCTCATTCGATGAGTGAGGGCCGTGATACTGCTCGGGTGCCCAAACCGAAGCAGGTGGTTTTCTAACGGGGCCACTACCCGAGCCTTCGACCTGAACGTCTGATCCACAAGGCAGTAGAGCATCGTAAGGAGATCCAGTCACATGGAAGCGGGTGACCAACAATAGGTTCATACGCCATTTGTTCCCGCAGGATACTGGAGCCCATGTGTACCATTGGTTTGGAATCCGGTTAAAGCGCCGGACATTCGCTTTTCGTCCTCTCATTTTCGTAAACAACACCTGTGGTGCGAGGCAGTGAGTAGGACTTCCCTGGCAGACGCTATATACGCGTGACCATGTGAGAGCATTTCAATAGGGAGAGCGGACTCTCCCCATCCTCGGTCGTACCAGGGCATTTGGGGGCACAAAAAGTAGTTACAATTACATTGTTATTACCTTATGGTTTGAATTTACAATTATAGGGTACACAAACATATATGTACTAAGCCAGTGATGTATAAGAAATGACATTATTTTAAAATAGTCTACAGAATGCGACCAATAAATACAGCACGAATACAGAGTTGCACATTGTTAGAGATGTCCAATTCCCAAATACAACTACTTATAGTGAAGGAAGTTAATATCGATTTGAGATCAATGTTAAGTCAAATTTCAAAATATTTGCGTTTATAAATTTTAGTCATTGTAACCGACTAACTCAAATGTACTTTTAAATATGTTCAGGTCATGATCGACGAAGCCTTTATTACGAAACTGAACTTTTCACTCAAGTTAATAGAGCAGAGAAGTAGTTACGTTCATTGTATTGATGTCAAGAAATACAGGCTTAATGAAAGAACATATCACACACACTTTAAAACACAGTTAGGAAACAAGATAATTTCTAAGCTTTAACTAATTGTTATATGGGCAGATCAATTCATCATTGTTACAACAAGGATAGATGACTTGATTGCACACTACTTGTGAGATTTAGCTTTGAACCTTTTTCAACTTATTCGCTAACTTGTTAGAGGATATTGTGTTTTCTGCGAGATTCTGCATTTTGACTAATTTGGCTGGTGATATTATTATACATCACCTACAGAATGTTTAACTATTGATAAAGAGTATCTTATTTGGTTGCAATCAACCAATGACATTCGGAGAAGGCATGAAGTTCATAAATGAGGTTGCTTTACAAGCATAAGTTTCAAGTGTTACGATTAGGATGTTAGCATTTCAACAATCTACATACTTTATAATTTCATCGTTCATTAGAAATATTTTATTTACAAATGCGCCATAATAACTAGGTGACACTTAATCGGTTGATTTTAAGATCAACCTTAGGATCACCCAAGTTCTATAGGATTCAGATTCAAGTAGAGAGGAATCATAAAAAAGGTACAAAAGAATGAACACTACCATAATATTACAAACAAATACGTCAATTTCAGAAACATCGATACGACCATTCACAAAATTACGTTAGCGTTGTTATAGAATCTCAGTCTCATGACAACTCCGAGAACTGACTTTTCAAATTTGACACTAATTAACATATGGTTGTTATTGGTGTGAGGAGTTTGTCCAGACTATTGAATTTTGAAGTTCAGATCAAGGACTAACTTGAACCAGACAACCATTGTAAGTTGGGGAACCGTAATCACCTGTCGCTTCCTAGCATAGGACAGGATCATTCCGGACTAAGGACTGACTCTACTACCCTACATGTGGGGTCGTGAGTAAACATTGCTGAAGGGTCTTTTACAATGATGAAACAGTCGTGTTAATGTTCTCGGATTTAAAACAGTTTTCTAGCTAAAATCAATTTGCGATGCAAACTATATGAGAAAGAAAGTCAACAACTACACCAAGCTGATGTTGAATAACTTACCTATCAAATTAATCATACCCTCATTATATGAGGCAAATAGACGAATCAGATCTTTATACAACAATAGGAAAGCAGCGTTAATAATTGCATTGTTCAAGTCTTTTTCCAGAGCCTATAAAAATATAAAATAACTAACATTCAATAATTAGCTAAAACTCATACAAAACTATGCGTTTTTTTTTTCAAAAATACGTGTAACACGATAAGTACTTGATTCAATTTAGTTCACTGTACTGACTGGTTACATTAGAAGATAAACCAATTAACAATTAGTTGATTCAGCTGGTACACAATAAAATAAATCACGAATAGTTATACTTAGAGTAGGAAAGGTTTGAATAGTGTATGATAAATCTTAGCATAACAATTCAGTTTATAAAGAATGACGATTAGGTAGGGAGATAACGCTGTATTCAGATGATGAAGGATAAATTTGGATGTTAGTCAGTTATGTGCAACTTGGAATCTGACATAGTCGTGTTAGTTTAGGTTGAAACACTATACTAGAACGACGAGATAACATTTTCTCACGACAAATCACAGAGTAGAATTAGTAACACTTTCAATGGATAGTGGAAAAGACTGGGTGTAACAAAAGATAAACAAAAGGCATAGGCAGATTTTGGAGTTCAGTCTCTAGCCATTAGCTATGATGGCTGTATGGACCACGACCAAATAGTCTACACATACCTAAATAACTGGGTCCAACTGCCAATAACTTCATAGACTGACGTCATATCATTGTTTGGGTGCCCTAAGCTTCATTACAATCCGCTCTTATACCAAAAAAACAACGCTCGCCAAAGTACGCGGTGTTTGGGCAGACGTGATACATGTCCCATCCAACTCAGTTGAAGATTCACTATCTTTATCTAGTATCATATGCTTAACTTCATCATTGCTTACTGGTCACAAAATACACGCGCAATGCTTCGAAGACAACTTTGGTCGAATACTATCAATATACATTTCCTATATGTCCTCAATGTCTATGATTCGCACTAACAAAGTCGAGTTGATCGAACTGTTGCACAGTAAACTGTTCCTTTGGTTGGTAGACGGACAACTCGCCTTTGTTACAGGTGACGCAACTAGGCGAAAGTCACCCAAACCTTCTCAATCCATAAATTTGGATGAATATAATTTTTGGTTGTTAAAGTAATCAATAGAGTGCTAATTGTAATGATGCACAATACGATCGACTATTCAAGAGATGGAATTGTTATTACAAAAGTCACCGGATATCCAGACAGGGAAATACGTCTGGATATTTTCAAAAATGAATGAACAAAATAAAAATGACAGAATCAATATTCTTATCCACAAAACTTACATCAAATTCTAATAGAGTTAATATTTGAGATTGCATCACAGGAAGAGCTTTCAATAACTGAATAAAAAAAGACAAATCATCAAACACTAAAATGATTGTAGAATTAACCACTAAGTAAATAAACCAGTGTAGTTCAATGATGTCGAGTGAGAGAAAGTTACTCACTGAAAACAATAAAGGACGATCGTGTAATATCGTGGATTGATTGAAGTATGACCTGTACACCATTGGATCCAAACTCAGTGGTATAAGGGTTAAGCATTCGTGTGTGAGATTGAAGGCCGTGAGTTTGAATACCGATTAGAGAGTCGTGGATGTGCACTGCTGATGGGTCTCATACTAGGACGAAACGACCATCTGATCCCTCCAGGGTTCAATTGGTTTTCTAACTTAGATCGGTTCGCAATATCAATGAAATTCAACAATCTCCACAAGCCTATAGTGAAAATTGAAATAATGAGTGAGTTGTGTGATCAGTTGTTCGGTATGCCCTTATGCCTAAAAATTAATTTTGTTACGATGAAGAGAATATGGGATAAAAACCTCTTTTATAACACAAATCCATTTTCAAATTACAAAAGTCCCTAGAGCATTTGGAAACAAAAATATTTGAGTGAACACTTGCTTTCAATAACACATTGATTCACAGATTTTAAGAAAGTTTAGAAGGTAATGTTACCTAATGAATATTTTTTCACAGGTAGTTGAACTGATTCGGAGTAAATTTATGTAAGAACACAACAGACATTATGTTGGATCCATACAGGCAAGTTTCTTCCATCCATATCCAACACTAGTCAGCTTTGCGCGTTCTGGTAATCAGTTTTCAGGCATATATAACACGTGTCCTAACCATCTCAGTCAATGAAAATTCACAACTTCATCAACTGATATATCATCATTCCCTAATACCCTGTGTCTACCATCACTAATACTTACCCGGTGATCCCAGCAATACTAATAAGGCATCTGTGATCAAATTCTAGTAGCTTACAAGTATCTTCTACTTTTAATGGACACGTCTCACAGCCGTAAAGTAGAACAGAACAACCTGCCGAGTAGTACACTCGTCCCTTAAATGAAAGACAGTAACCTAGGCTTCGCCATAGGTGACCCGAGTTGGCAAAAGTCAAATGAGCTTTATGAATCCACGCCTAATCAGTCAGTCAGTAACAACGTAGAACTTCGTACGTACGTACATCAGTTCGAGTTGCCATACCACATTAGCACACAGATACAATTGTCGATTCAAATCCCATAGTGGTAGAGGTAGTAAAAGTATAAGCAGTAGTCGGAAAGATTAGGGTTTGAAGATGTTATTCAAGGAGTATAATCCAGTGAAATAAATTTGGAAAGAAAATAAATAAGGGACATGAAGAATTCAGAGTATTAAAATTTGGGAGAACACAAAGAGTAGATGCACCTGTGCCATAGCAAACGATTTTGGGTCATGTCATTCAAGGTTTCTAATTATCGGTTGCTATCGTCTCGCGGATACCAACCAGGTAGTCTACACCTACCAATATGACTCAGTCCACTTGTCAGTGACTTAATCGATTTGTGTCATGTTTTGGTCTGGCCGCCCCTAGCTTTCTTCCAATCTATTCCTATACCACTGAACACCGCACGTCGAGGCAGTCGGTGGTTGGGCATACGTAACACATGTCCCAGCCATCTCAACTGATGAAGTTTCACTACGTCATCAACTGATTTTCCATGCTTACCTAGTACTCGCTTCCTAACAACTGCATTACTTACTCGATGGTCCCAGGATATACGAGCAATATTTCGAAGACACCTATGATCAAATACTAGTAACCTACGGATATCCTCTACTCTTACCGGCCATGTTTCACTGCCATAAAGTAGGACGGAACGAACTGCTGTGCAATAAATACGTCCTTTGGTTGATAGACGGATATCTCGCCTACGCCGTAAATGACGCAAGTTGGCAAAAGCTAGTCAAGCTTTCTGTATCCATGCTGAGATTTCGTCACACATCAGACCAAAAGAGCTGATGAGACTACCAAGATAAGTGGAGCGGTCGACACGCTCAACTACTTCACTCCCTATCATTAGTTCAGGTGTCGATGCAACTCAATCCTGAAGCAACAGATCGCATTTCGAGGGGGAGAATCGCATGCCGAACATGCTTGCATTGTTGCTTAGAGTGGCCAGAAGACTGTATTTTGTCAGCGTCTTCACCAAATAGAACTATGTCATCGGCATATTCCAAGTCAACAAGTGAATCTTCCGGTAGAAGTTCAACTCCTGGAAATTTAGATGAGGAAAGTGTTGTCTCTAAAAGTACGTCAATGACAAAGGTAAACAAGAATGGAGAGAGTGGGCAGCCCTGAAGAACACCACCACGCCTAATTAAGACTCGTGAACTGAAAACACGAGAAAATCAGACTGGCTTCAGATCTAGTCGTGGTTGTATCGACATATTCGGTATTAGTCAGGTTTTAGAACACAGGCATGCTTATCGGTGTCCGACAATGATATTTCTTGATCTAAAAGCAGCATTTGACCTTGTACACCGAGAGGTTCTGTGGCAGTGAAGGGTGTACATCAGGAGTACATAAACCTTGTGAAGGCTCATTACTCGAACACTACTAGTCCAGTCAGAGCTTATGGTGAACTGTCATTTGATTTTGCAACCTCAAGTAGTGTCCGTCAAGGCTGTCCATTATCTCCATTTTTGTTTAACTTCATCATAGACCTACTTCTGGAAATAACGCTCTCGTCGACTGGATTTTCGGGCATTGATCTCCTATCAGGAGGTCCACCTATCGGCTTAGGATACGCAGATGATATAGTCCCGTTTAGTGAAGACGCTGATAAAATGCAGAGTCTCTTCGTAGCACTGAGCGACGATGCCAGAATTTTTGGGATGCGTTTCTCCTCTGTTAAATGCAAGTGGTTGCTCCGGGACTGGTCTGCGTCAACACCTGAATTAAGATTAGTGTGTTTAATAGTCGAATGATTACACTAGGATCTTGTATGAGTTTCGGATACACAGCACATATCAACCGTAGGAGATTCTATAGTTCTAGCCAAGGAGGTCTTCTGGCGGATTTTACATAGGCTCGAATGTGTAATCTGGAGCGAGGTTTCATTTGACCTGGGATAGTGTTTAGCGCACTAGAGTCTTTGGCTATGGTGACACTTCAGGCCGAAGCAAAAAATGGGTTTTGGCGTTGAAAGTCGATGTGGGAGGAATAATAGGAATTAAAGAGAGAGATTAATTATGAATACAGTCATTTTTAGTGCTCTTAGAGGTATGAAAGAGGTTATCAGTTCCCGGTTGCCCATACCGTGGAAGGGTTCTTCTGGAGGTACCTGTAAACGAAATTGGATTAGAGGTGGTCTTAGTGACTTGAGTGCGTGACCGCAGTGCCCAAGGGACAACTGCTTGAGGTTAGTCACACACGATCCCATGCCATTTAGTTTCACGGTTGCAGACGTGACTATTGAACTATTCGAGTTACTACAAACTTCCTGAGACTGAGACACATTTACAATCGGTTGATCGGTGAGTAATGACCAATGTGTATGTAAAGTTCTCAACGATGGTCGAAACCTATTGCAATATGGTTGCACTTTTCTAAAATATTTTCCTGATAAAACTTTAACAGTGGTAAAAACACTATACTCAGAATTTTCTGACTAGTCAAGAGAACACAAAAGCTTACAAAACTTTGCCAGCAGTAACAGTACTATGTATAAATCTTATGCAAAAAAAAAATCAATCACTTGAGATCTTAAGTAGAATCTCGAATTTTGAAATTCGTAACACAGCAGTGTTTTTCACAGCAATAGACTTGTTTATGATTTGTCTCATAATCTAGTTGAATAAAAATTTTGCTGAGTCAGTTTTTTTTCTATTTCTCTTCGAATTCTCATTGTTTTGTGCGGCGCATATATATTGGCGCTCTCTTGTACCAATATTCATGTGTTCAAATAAATAAATAAATATTAAGAGTAGTTCATTAACTAGATGGCAAAGTTTGACGGCTGATGAGTGTCGACTGGCTGAATCTAAGAGCGTTGATTACATAATGCATATCTGATATACAAGTAAGTAAATTAGTATGGCTTCTTTATCTATTAAGGTAGGTTGTTATCCCCTTACATTATATTTTCTGTTGAGTCGTTACTTAATTTTATGCTAAGGGTGTTTTGGATCCTAAGCACTTGGAGTTACATAATTTTGGCAATCCAAACCTAAGTACGTCGAGCGAGTTCTTAACCTGAGACATGATGGCTGAAAGTCAAGTGGATTAAAGACTGAGCCATCTTAGTGTTTTAAATCATTACAGATGTTTTTTATCATGGAACTTTATACTTATAACTAGGAGTTTATGATGTGATCTCATCTTAACACAAGACATTTTGAAATTGACATAGGCCTTAAATATGAAATAACATGACTGATCAATAAGTGAAATGAAGCTGAAAGTGGCATAACGGAAAAAATATTCACACCAAACAGTAAAGGCTAATCTGAACTAGGGAAATAACTCCTCATACAAGTTCCTGATGTATCTCAACTAAAAACCATGTCTTTAAAAACACAACAAAGTATTGGCTACAAATAGTGATAAAACTCATTACCCACAACATAAATGTCGCACAACACAGGTTACCTTATCAACTGGCATTGTTCGTAAAACACCATCATCACGCCTAATAAAAACAGAGCCATGTGACCATAAAAGCATGTTTAAAGTCAAAAAACAGAATAGTTAAAGAGAAAGCCCGGATAGGTAAAAAACGTTCAGGTTTTCGGGCCCCGTTAACAACATGAAAATCAGTATAATTAGAGAAAAGTAACAGGAAAATCACAAAACTGAAAGCAACAATACTAACAGTAATGTGAATCTAAAAGCGGGGGTTTGAAGATAAGAACCAACAAAACCTCATCGTAATTGCAATTGATGGTTTGGTCTAATAAACACTTTTTCATTACCAAAGGACACATCAACTGTATAAATATTGTCTATGAAAGCAGCTAAAATTACTATTACAGATGACTTAAGGAGACTCTTCACATGTGGAAATGCCAGACTGTTAGACATACTACTTAGCTTGGTTACAACTATTGCAACCAGTCAGCTTGAAATCTTAACATGGCCAGGATTTTAACTTTACTATTGACGACACAGAACGAAATAGTCTTAATATAAATGTGCTTTAATTTATGAAAAGCCTTAATCGTTCTAGGAGCAATAGCCGAGCAAAGAGCAAATGGGACAGCGGAAATTAAACAAAGAGTAAACTTAGGTTAGCTCTTTGTATAGACTATTATCGGAGGATATAAAACCATCGACAAACATAATGACAATAATCTCAAGTCCCTACAAAAATGAGCAACTAAAAATGTCAACATAAATATAACTCAAGTTTTCTCAAGATACTCTAAACAACTGAACTTGAAAAGAACTTAAGAATAACTTTGACAACGAAATATAACTGACAATACTAGTTGACTAAAAACAAATTTAAAGTTAAAAAATAACCTACCCTCGTTTCACTTTGCAAAAGTCGAAAGCCATAGCTCTGTAAGAAGCAACTTTTTCACTCAAGTATTTTGAATACTTGCGAATGAATATGGACATTTCATAAGCTAAAAAGATTTGCCATCATTATTAAAAACGCATACACTGAGAGCTTGTTTTATCATTAAAATGTGGAAGGTCAATTGGACAGTTATTGGAGGCAAGATAATGTGAAAATTTCTATGATGAAACAGTGGGACCTTATAATTTGTTACCTCATTCCCAAAATTCATAAGGTTGTGAGTAGTTATGAGAGCTTTAAAGACAATCACCCATGATTTTTCTTGTGTCCTTTCCACAAGAAGCCCAGCAAGTAGTGGGATAGAGACATTAGGTTCATTACTGCAGTTTACTAGGTCTATTTAAACTATTATTTCTTAAACTAAACCATACAATCAATGTGCTTTTTCTTCGGAGCACCAATTTCCTCTGTGGTTGCTTTCGCTACGACTTTCCCGAGACCAGAACCTGCCAAACTGTACTTTGCTTGCGTGACTCTATCCATCAAGCTCTGACCTGTCCCACTCCCCGCTAACTGCTTAACAACCTTGCTCGCAGCTTTTGCAGACATCACAACTGTCGATGAGAAAGTTGATTCTCCCCCTTAAAAAATCCCCGATATGGAGGTCAGTGTTCAATAGTTTCAAATCTGAGACTATAGAATAAAAGGAGCATTTTCTCATCTGGCTTCTGCATATACGAGAAATACACAACCAGGTAGATACAGAATGGTTTGAAAAGACGTTTGGAAACGAATGGGACACTTGTTTAAATGAATGGTTCGAATGGTTACAGACGCAATGGAAGAAGCTTTTGCTTAACGGGCTTCTGTATGTAGTAGCAGTAGATCATCGATGCCTTCAGGCAAGAACCTAGGTATACTCAATGAGAAAAGAGAAAAAAAGAATTAGTGAATTATATCGCTATACTGTCTCTAATCCTTATAATGTGTCAAAATTTCGCTTATAGGACTTCTGTGAAGTCATTTTAACCAAATCAGCTAGCAGTGAATTCCAACATTTAACTACTTTTAAGGTGTAGAAAATTGGCGTACAGTTCATTCTGCTGTGTAGCGTTTCCTGTTTCTGGGTGTTACTCCCAAGGTTTTTGTTAGGACTAAGCTGAGGTATATGTTAAAGGAGAGGTCCAGAAGTGTTTAAGATGCTATAAGTCATTAACAGAGAAAATAATAAAGGAGAGAAAAATTGGTTAACCATAGTAAGATATTATCCTTAGTTCTTAAGAATAGGTCAAGCTCCCTCATAAAGGACTCTTAGGGAGTCGCTTGAACTAGCAAAGCCGGCAGTAAATTGCAGCATTTGACAACTCTTAAGGAGTAGAAGTTGTGTCTACATTCCGTTCTGCTGTGTTGTATCTCTAGTTTCTGGGTGTTAACCCTAAGTTTTGTGTTGGAGCTAAACTTATGTTTGAGGAGATATCTAGAAGCGTTAAGGATACCATATGCCATTAGTAGGTCACGTCTAAGACGCCTATACTCTAATGTGTTATATCCTAGTGAAGATTACATTACGAGTAACTTCTGAGACCCATTAATGGACTAATATTATTTATGTATTCTTATGGTATAAATATTCAGTAACTAGATTATGTATATCTATATTCCCCTTGTTATAAGCTTTATTCTGACTTATAATTTATTATTATATGATTTACTGTTCTTAAGCTATGTTCAGTTTATTGACTACTGTCTCCCTCATTCACAGTCACTTTTTGGCTTTAATGTGTACAAATGTTATTTCCTATTTTATGGTGCGTTGTGGTCTGTTTGTTTGATATATAAACCCAGTATGTCTGAAATAAATGATTCGATTTGATTCGCAAATTGAAAGCTGGTATTGGTGTTCTAAACTCAGGTGGACAGGCTAGACAGACATAAGACCAATAAGGACGCTAGACTGCTCATACCGGTCGAACGACGTTGGTTTTGCACAGTGCTAAAATTGTATACGTCGTATTTTGATTGGTGAATAACTCACGTGATAAAAAGCCGGACATAATGGGTAAACGTTTAGTGGTTGAAGGCGCTCTTCATAAGGCTTGAATTTGAGTCCCCGAACTAATTTCTTAGCTTGCCGTCGGATACGCCCCAGAGTGTTTTTATCCTCTTAGAGGAAGACAATCTATATCACAAATTGATTGACTTATTCTCAATCATAAAGAGCCTGATACATACAAAATGTTCTGCCCCACAAACACAGGTGGATTGAAGTCATCACCCTCACCATCAATGCTTGCCGGTCAGTAAATCGATCCTCCCTCCTTTTGTGATTTTGGGCTCATTTAAGCTTATGTCATACCTCACACAATCCTCTGTGTTTCACATTCTGTTGGAAAACACTATTTCTATAAGTACCACTTTACAAGCTTATCAGGCAGTTACAAGTTATGGACTGTGGGTAGGGCATCGATGCAGTGCTTTAATTGACTATAGTATAAAGTATGGTTTGCCAATTACAGTATAAGCATTAAGGAGGGTATAATGTAGGATAGTTTTCCATTAAAGCAGGCGGAAAAGTATAGAAGTATATGAGTTGTAGATAAAGTAACGAGTGGAAAAATAATTTTAATTGCTGGTCAACGTAGTGTACAGAAGAGTAAAAGACTAATAATCAATAAACAGGAAGAAACTCACACTAACTTGGTGCTGATGTTATTTTGTGTTGTCCTA
This sequence comes from Schistosoma intercalatum, assembly GCA_944470365.2. Lineage (NCBI taxonomy): Eukaryota > Metazoa > Platyhelminthes > Trematoda > Strigeidida > Schistosomatidae > Schistosoma > Schistosoma intercalatum. The sequence continues at coordinate 1,999,092 of OX103729.1, forward strand.
ACCAGTTGATGGATAACAGGCTCCATCGATGCAAGATCACTGGTCGTAGGCAGTCGATTGTGCGGTTCTCTTGACTTTTCATAGTGGTAGTGAGTGTCCCTTAGCGACTGAGTTTAGTTGAACAGTATCGATAGGTCCAGTGAGTTAACCGTCCACTTCAAGTGAAGAAATAGGGTGAAAAAATTAACTAATACAACTGCAAAGTAGGAAAAATAAGGCAAACTGAACTTGAAGTCCACTTTGGTCTAGACGTGTAGTGAGCCTATGGTGTCTGAGTGGGGCGCAGATGTGTTTGTACATGCTAGATCAGTGAAAGTGAGGAATTGATCAATCAGTTGTACAAATGTATGTAATTCATCTACCATGCGTATTTCGGAGATAAGACTGTTCTATATTATTTCATACTTGATGAGGAAGAAGTTTTCGCGAGTTTTTTACCTGTATTTCTCAACTTTGACCGTAGATACTTTGTTTCGAAGTTCGTATTCATGTGAATCTCGGGTAAGAACTATCTTACATGTTAAATAAGTAAGGTTCTCGAGTAGCTTGAAGTAGGGAATCAAATTAGACCCGAGCCTTCTCTCCCAAAAGGGTGCTATTATTAAAATTCGGCATCCGGAACTGTAGTCAATGACTGAGTCAGTCTTAATTATTTTAGGGGTGAAGTCTCGTTGTATTCCTTCCACCTTTAGTATATCAGATAGGCGTAGGTTGGAAAACAAGAACGAGCAGTATTCAACGATAGGTCTTACACAAACTTTATAAAGAAGGGTCTTAGATTCACTTAGACAGAAATTACGGAGAATGACGCCAATCAATTTCCGCATTTTAGATGCTTTGGCTGAGATGTGCTCAGAAAAATTACAACTGTGTGAGTTATGTACACCTAGGTCAGTTACTGATGCCAGTCTGGACAGTGTGTGGTTGTTAAGTGTTAGTTTTATTTTAAGAGACATGTCTCCTATACATAACCAGCCGCATTTCCCTGTGTTGAGCTCTAACCAGTTGTCTATCATGCTGAGTTCATGTTGGATAGTTTGCATAGTACTACGTGTAAGATCCATTTTGAATGCCTTGTGTATTTGTGAAAATCCCTCCATGTATATACTTTCACTTTGTCCTACTGATCCTCTTAGTTGTACATTGTTAACTTTTTGACTACATTTGAATTGTTAATATTTGTATTTATTATAGTTTTCGTTTTTACTACACCTTCACTAATCCCCCGTGTTTCTTCCCGAACTGTACTTATGTTGTTTTACTTTATACTAAGTTTGGAGGCAGCCATTTGGTTTGTCCCTGCTTTTGATTGCTTGACCTGTGTTGACTGGAATTGTGCATTTTGGTTGTGAATTGAAGCACTCTTCGAAAATTGAAACCACTCTGTGTTATAGAGCGACCAATTATTATCTTTTGAACAAATCTGTACGTGATCTATCCAGACAGGATAGAATAACATTTATTTGTGGTGATTGATTTGATCAGTTGAACAATTATTGGTTGGATAGCTGAGTGGTTATATTTGTTTAGGTAATAATGTACACTTAAATTTATGATAAATTATAGAACCGTCATCTTATCCAATTACTTTGTTTTGGTTTCAAACGGGCGAGGGCGCGTATCTAACTCATCCAGACAGCTGTCCAGCAGTCCAAACCATAGTTTAGATCTTACACTACGTACACAGCAAATGTCAGTTTTATAGACGGGGTAGGTCTTGCGTGTGCTAAACCACTTGCATATATTGTTGATTTAGATTATAAAGAGCGATGAACCCAAGACACTTCCCTCCACAACACCACTGGTTATTGGTCGAGGTGTAGAGTTTATAGAGTTAATCTTGGTTATTTGGTGTCTTTTCGTAAGAAAAGACTTGATCCATTGCAAAAGGGGATTTAAAATTCCAACTGACTTAAGTCTGTTGATTAGAAGATCATGAGGTACTTTATCAAAGGCGTTCTTAATATCGAAATATAGTATAACTACAAGTGGACCAATTAATTAAACGTGATTTGATGCATAATCGTTCGAGTTCATTGGCGCTTAAAATAAGCTTTTTATAAGTGAAGGTATGTGACGTCAAACTTCTCCTTGCGATTAAGGATGGTTTTCAATCTGTCCATCACTCTCAACAGGTTGGTTATACGAGAGTGACCTTTAATGAAACCATGCTTTTGGAAAGAAAAGAAGTTTATGGATAGTAAGTAGTCACGTAGACAGTCGCATATCAAGGACTGCATATTTTTGAGGGTAATGAGTTAAGTGCTACCGGCCCGTGGCTTGAATTATCGCTGCGTCGATTAGTGTGAATAAAGCCAGCTTCCAATTTTCTGGTAACCTGCCTCGGCTTAGCGAATGTGAGAATATCATGCTAAGCAGTTTTGCCAAGATTGAGTCTGGTTCCATAATAATAGGAGAATGAACCATATCCGGACCGGAAGTGTCATTTTTTAGGCGCTGCAGTTTCCGGTGCACCAAGTCGGCGCTCAGGTTCACTTCTGAGACTCCTGTTTAGTTGCAGGTAGAGCTCTCGTCAATATAGTTAGTATGAGTTGGTTGAAATTTCCAAAAGTATTTTTCTGTCAAAAGGTCGGTGGCGTCGTTATCGTTGTTGCTTGGACCATTAGAACCTAGGAGTTAAGAAACCCCGGCTATGGCTTATCGAAGATAGGCTGTACGACGGAATAAACATTTCGGACTGGAGACAAATTTATCTATTAACTTCACCTGATAGTGAATACTGTCTTCTCTTAGTGTCTTTGTGCATTGGTTCTGTATTATATTGATTTGCCTGTACGCGCTGTTGTTACTAGTTCGCTTGTATTCCTCCCTGTAGTGTCTTTTGCGGCTTAGCAAGTGCAGAGTACGATTCTTGATGACTGTAGGTTATTTGTAGATTTTAGGGACCATTTGAGGAAAAGACTGTCTTGTAGCACATAAGATCATGTACAGTAAGGAACCCCAATGAGCATACACATCAAGTTGTGAATGAACTTCCCAATCCACCTGTTGTAGATTGTCCTGTAAAACAGAAATATCCAACCGTTTGATATTTCAACGCCGGCTATTGGTAGGATGGCTTGGCTCACTTTTGCCGATAAGACTAGAGGCTGTGACGGTGTGATCACTTCAACCCAATGGAACCAAGCGTGAAAGGTTGTCAACCAGGAATTCTTCATTTGTGAGTAGGCAGACTAAGAGCGACAGCGTCTGACTGTTTCTCCAACGAGTTGCAGACTTGAAATTTTCGAATAATCCCTGATATTTTACTGAGGTTCAATGAGGTTGTCACTTCCTATGTAGGTATTTTTAACGATGGTGACTTTAGAATGATTAAAGTCTCCTAGAATCATGATATGAGTGAGTCCGAAACGAATAAGGCTAAATAATCCTTCCAGTATACGTTTGTCAATCTGGGTGTCAGCAATGGGCTTCCATTATATGACTTTCACTGGACACCTGGAGGTGTTAGACAGTTAAACCAAGGCCCATACAAAAGCATGAATCCTTGGGTGTAAACTTGATATCCTATCAAGCAAAATTGCAAGTACAGGGCTACAGTAAAATGTTCAGCCGTCGTAATGAAGAAGGCATTTACGTCCAGAAATCTCAAATAAAGACACTGCACTCAATCTACAGAAAAACCAGTTTTAAACTCCGAATACTCCTGAGGGTTATAACATATTTCTGAAAGTTGACAGTATAGCAATATATAGGTTAGATAATTTTCATAAATATATTGTAAATATCTCCTCTTTCTATACGTCGCTGTATATGTAGTCATATCTATACTTATTGCTCGGTTGTATCAGTTTTAGGTGGACTTCACACGTAGTTCACTTATGCCTCTGTAGCAGTAAATAAATCCCGAACTGACTAATTCTGTAAGTCTTCAATATTGACGCTAACCTCACTAACTTTGCTGGACACATCCCAGATGAAGGCACACGGTCACACACCGCGCCAGCTTAGATCAAGCGCTTGTCGACATATCGATAGCTTTCCAAGAATATATTCAGACCCCTTCATTTCTGACTTTTGATTTGATTGAGTTGGTATATTTCGATTATAAAGGTGTTAGGCATAAAAGCGTTGTAAAACCCCTGATACTTGTGACATTTTTGCAGCAATCCCACTTCCTTGAAAAGATTCATGACAAAAACACCTGGACTTGAAGAAATTGCTTGGTTTACAACGGCTTTTTACAACTTAAACAATTCAAAAAAATCATAGTGATTTGTAGGACCTTAAAGGTTATAATTAAAGAAAAACTGTAAGAATACACTTTAAACATGTCTGTACATTTTCGGTGATTGACAAAATTAATAACAGTCGATACATGAAGGATGTTATTTGAGATTTCGTTTTGGTAAGTCATCACAAATAGAGTCCAACTAGTCGACAAATACTTAGCTGCATCAATGGAGCTGAGGGTGTGATGAAATGAATAGGTTCATAAATGTTTCTGGTGATATAACCCAATAGTTCCACTCAGCGGATGACTGATTACACAATGGATAATTCTGGAATCACCAGGTTTTGTTTCAGTTTCCGATTTAGGCTTATATCACCTTTGAAATTATAAATTCCCATATTGTTATTTAGAACAACATATATGATCGAACAAAATTGTTTTCCATATGATACTCATCAGGCTTCACTGTAGTATACAGTAATATATATATATGCATATACAAAATGATTAAGCCAATCAAGGTAGCTTGTAATAAAGTGATGACTGTGGAATGGATTACGTAAATTAGCATATTAACAGAGTACGAATTGATTGTATGATGACAGGTGTATTAGTTGCAATAATAATAAAAAATGCTTATATGCATGTTTCATAATGAGAATTAGGTCAGTGTTTTGAAAAAAATATAGGTGTTGCAATAAGATTCATAAAACCTATTAGACCACTTAACAAAAGGCGTTTTGATAATTGAATTGACTATTAACTCTATATTTAGGAAAAATTAGATGAGAGTTAGTGAAAAAGTTAAACGAGCGGAGCATGAAATTTAATAAATAAAACCATTTATAAGGTCAAAGAAGAGATGTGTTACAAAGTCTTGTGAATACGAAGACTTGGAATGTCTTCTCGAATTCCTATGGCTTCTATTATGTGTAAGAGACGAGACCGAACCACATAATGAAGACCAGTAGGGATACGATAAAACACTATGAATGACTTATTCCCATCTACTGCTTGACTGCTGTCGATAGAACAGAGCTGCGTATTGTTTCGAGGACACTTTCCTAACCGCGAAGAAAGGTGTTCACTAACCCGTTTGATCGGTTGCCTAGTTGTGCGCCCAGTATAGCTTTCTCCACAGGAGAAGCTGAATTTGTAGATAGGCATAGATGTATCAGAACCAGGTAACTTATCCTTTAGTTGAAGAATCACCACAGATCTGGTCGAGTGCAAAGGTCACCTACATTAAACGTACCATCACTGCTCTAGTCAGTCCATCCCGTAGAACATCACCAGTTATATCATTGTTGAACTGCATCTTCAGAAATAGGTGTCTTGCTAGCCGTTCATGTCGCTACTTTCCTGTTTATCACATGCAAGTGGTTCTTTGGAAAGCCTTGTGGATAGCTCATTTCAATCAACACAGCTTTAGTTCCTCGTTCACTGTATCGTCAGAGTATATCTTCCTAGCTCTATTTCCAAGACATCCAACTAGGTTACGCTATAATTAATTGGTACAAGGCCTAAGAGATGTGTGATTACTGAAAGTTTATTGTTAAGTAGCCGTTATAGATCTTATTTTCCGATTTTCTGATCAATGAAAATAAAGGTATTATTAATTTAACATCAATGAAAGTCAAGCTTATTAATAACCTCTTTGGGAAATCCGTTTACTGGTTTTACGAGGGAAAAAAATCAAAACCCATCGCTATTCAATCAGTTTGTCCATAATATGTGTTGAAGAAAACAAGATGAACCCTAAGTGTACATTTTAAAAGTAATTCTTTGGAAATAACCTTAGAAATTTCTATATTGATCTGTTTTTCAAGTAGTTATTGACACTCAATGTCAATAGTCTCAGTTAACAATACATTTATGAACAAGGAAGCATACCACCCGTTTACCCTTTAAGTTTATATGTCCCACTTTGGAAGTGAATTCCAAGACGCTCTTACACTTCTCTTGACGACTAGTTTGTGTAAGGGATCTATGATTCGTACTAACTTTTCAATATTATGGTATGGCGAATTATGCATATCTATATATCAATATAAATATTACTGTATACTAGAGCAAATTATGATGAGGATTTAATGTGAAACAATATTTTTTGCTTATATATGTTTTTTCCAACTCTGCAAGCTTGTCGCAAAGGTATTGGACATGATATCAACCCTCAATTTTCAGTTCGTACGTTACTTCATATATATTTCTTCGTATGAGTTCGGGTAAATGCACCATCTTTTGTGCATGATTTTTTAACAGGACCTAAAACCCTGAAAAGAAAGCCTGATGAATCTGTTAGTGATCAGGTCCCAGTTAAAGTAATTGAAAAATCAAGTGAGGGTTCTCGACGTCCTGCGATTATAAGTCCTATCAAATTAAATGTACCCACACAGGTTGGATATTGTTAATAATGTCGTGTAGATTACCTCTAAAGGATTTTACACCTGAAATCCCTAAAAAGGTAGACAGCAAGGTCCGTGAAGTCTTCAACTCAGATGAGGAAGTGAGTTATGTCTTAGATCTCAAAGTATACTCGTCTACAGAGTGAGGAAGAGGAAATTCCAACGGAAGCCAGAATACGAATGCGAAATTTAGGAAGGTATTTATGGACGTTTTTATCCGTAGGCGTTTCTATATATTTACATATTCAGTAAACCATTTGAAACTTCGAAATGTTGTATAGATAATCATGTCACTATTCACCCAACGTTATCATATAGTTAGTCATCATACTAATCTAATGCTAACAGAGACTTTTACGACGTGTGGCCGTCTGCTTCTATCTAGTTTCATTAACGCTAACCTTAAACTACTTCCTTACAGAAACTAAGATCTCATGATGTCATGCTTTCATTAAAAATTTTATGTTCAAGTATCCAGTCTGTGTAGGTACGCTAATAAGTGCATTTCTATACTGAACTCTCTAGTCTGTGGCTAATATGTTCATATTTAGTCATTCCGACACACTTGATGGTTGAATCGTTTACAATATTACAACCTCAATGTAGTGAGGGTCTTTTAGATACTTCGTTGGTAATTTCTCCAAATACTTATTCAGGTCAAAATCCGATAATGAGTGGTATAGGTTAATAATTTAACGCGAGCAATTAAATACTAAATGTGGTCGCCATTTTGGTTCTCAATATTTCTTCAATCGACAATACCTGGCTTGTTTTCGAAGGTTATTCCCTGTAGTATGATAGGGAGGCTGATTTAATCACAATTTACCTCATAATTAAATTCCTCTTCAGATTATATGCTCTGGAATTTATTCGCTTTAAACCTCAGAAATTTCCAGTAGTTTCTCAATATTTTTATACACATAGTTCCCTTTCTTATTTTGAAATGAGTATGAAAAAAGATTGTAGCCGAATAACACAAATTCATTTTATTTAGTTAGTTCTCATCAGCTGCTTACAACCTGTGATATTTGAAAGTCATAATTACAAAATGGGCTTAAATTACTTACGTGAGAGATTTTATTTGGAAGTTATTTTGAAGACACATCAGTTATAGTATAGGAAGTGTGTGAATAAATTTAATAGACTGAATATCGGAAATATATACCGTATGTAAAAGAAACTTCTACAATATTGATTGTGACAACAGTTCAAAAGGCCAGAAACAAGCTATTACACAATGAGTAAACGCTGATGAGAATAAAACAAGTAAAGCTACGTTAATAAGATCAATCTGGAAGTTAGTTGAAATAGAAAACCAAATAATGTAATGAATGCAAGGAAGAGTTTTAAAAAAGTTTAAGATGCAACAAAGGAATATTTGCCATCAAGACAAGGAGAGATTAGCAACCATCACCTTTTGAACACATAAATCAGGCTATTGACGCCTGATAGCAATGGCTTCAGCAAACGTCAAAAGACTGGTGTTTGCTGATTTATGATTAAGGTTAGGAATTATATTTAAGGTTTTCGTCACGAACTGACATCAGCTATAATGCCAAAACTTTTTTCCAAATGAGTGAGTAGATTTCGCACCAAAATCCGAGACCTGTTAACTTACACCTGATAGGCTTGTTCATATAATATAGTCCTGCCGCCAGTTTTAATTTCATTGTTCAAGTTTCTTAATTTATCTAGATTCATTGAAATGTTTCAACCAATTTGAACAATTCAGGATACTTATTTGATTTATTAAATTTATTTCATTCGTTCGAGTTTTCATGATCATATTGCAATACTAGACTATAAGTTTAGAAAAAGATATGTAATAATTAACGAGCTCTACGCCACGGATTATAGATTTCGCTCGATTTCCCTACTTTACAGATGATTATGTATGAATATAAAAATAACAGGATTGGATTGAACACATAAAACATTTATTTATTTATTTTAACACATAGATATTGGTACAAGGAGGCACCAAATACATATGCGCCACACAAATCTCATTCGATATTTGTGGGAGCTGTGATACATTTATGGCACCTACAAGTGCATATCGAGAATACAAAAGCATACAGATAACAGAAAATCATTCACTTGTTAACATTAGATAGTGATTTCTCGGTAAAATTATAAAATTAAATATAAGCTCGAGATATTAACAAATGCCCATGTATGTCCAAGTATGTGCTCATTTTGAGTGGCCCATTAAAGAATTCTTTAAAACGAAACCGACAATTAACAATTTGTCTTGTAATGGGTTTTTTTCGGTATCAACAGAGTCTAATTATATGTGCACAATTTACAATTGTAAAACATACTATCAAATAAGTACTGTTATATAAGATAATAGTGTCTAAGTTTGCCAACGTCAGAAATTTTTAATATCTACAACTGAATAGTATAATTTGATCTCTCAGCTTTCCCCAACATAATCTTTGACGTTTAAATTGGTTGCATAATTTTCGAGAATCATCGATGTAATTAATTCAGTTAACATAAATCAAAGCTATGTGGTAGCTCAAACATCAGTACAGAGTAAATGTTGCCGGTATAATATACTTTAAACTGTTGGACAGTATCGTTTATTACCTAAAAAATCATAGTTACCATGTGAGATTTCAATAGACAACTTGATATTTATCTGACGTGTTATTTTACTACCAAAACTAAACAGCAGAATTCTGATCTGCCTGAACCTAGGCAATTTTCATTGTTCATGCGTTGAAGTTACTTTGAACAATGTTACTTGCTTCAGTGGTCAAAAACTGTGTAGTAAATTAGTTTGAAGCGTATAGTAGATTGTATCTAGTCAAAAGGAATGTGAAATGATAAGTCTTTTAGAGACTAAATAATGTAGCTCACTTTGAATCTACTTCAACTGGAAATGTTGAGTTTAAATTTTACATATCGATATTTATCTTATTTGTTTTCCTTGAGGATCAACTCACTTCGCTTATTTAACACAATCTCACTCAATCTAACCAAAGTAAAACAACTTTATAATATCAGAAGGGGTTTTGTGGAGATTTTAGAAATTTCACTGGTTGAGATCATGAGTCATTTGAAATTAGACCACCATGGAAAACCTGGATGGCCGTTTCGTCCTATTGTTGGACCCCTCAGCAGTGCGCATCCACGACCCCACCTCGCGGGAATCGAACGCAGGACCTATCAGTCTCGCGCCAGGCGCTTAACCAACTAGACCACTGAGCCGGCATCCAACGGTGTCAATGTCTAACTTCAACTAATACACGAAACATCCACCATTGTCATCAGTGAGTTACTACCTCACAACTGACCCGGTTGAACTCCACTGGTCACTGCGCGAGACCGATAGGTCCTGAGTTCTACTCCCGTGAGGCGGGGTCATGGATGCGCACTGCCGAGGAGTCGAACAGTAGGACGAAACGGTCGTCCAGTGCTTCCAGGTTTTCCATGGTGGTCTAGCTTCAATTGACTCATGATGTCAACTGTTGAAACTTTACAATACGTAAATCGTAGGTATATAAAACACCTATGATTGTATTAATGACACTACTGACTGATGGGAATCAACATATAGGATTACTCTTTTAATGAAAATAACTTATAAAACTCTTGATAAACATACGATATGATAATACAAACTCGATTAGATTTCAAGTGATATATTAAACTGGTCTTTATTTTCTTGTTTTAGGTACACTCCCACATCTTGCGGTCCCAATTCTTTTGGAAAAGGAAGATTTGGTTTTGTTGATCGTAGAGCATTACTTAATAAACAAACAGAAGCATTGAATGAAGCAGTTTCAGGAGAGAATGAACGTTAGGTATCATATTACTTAAACAATCAAAACTACAATATATCAAGCAAAAAAATCACCACCACTACTAACAAAATCGTTTCCAAGTATTTATTCACCTTTGATTGTGTGTATAAAAAGAAATGTTAATGATAATTGTAATTATGTTTAATTTTCTTTATTCTCAACAACAAAAACAAAACAAAACTCAATGAATATTTATATCAGATTTATTTTATACTTGTTTTTATTTTTATATCATGTCGATAATGACTGAGTAAAGCTAAAAATAGAGCAGCAGATACACGTGCATTAAGATCAGCATTTTCAACATCATGATAAGAAGGAACATCTCCCCATCGATTAACCTAAGATACAACAACAAAACAATACAAATCAATAATATTCACTTGAAGATGAATAAAAGTAACTTGGTATATATGTACAAGCTGTAGATATATAAGATTGAGATTAGATGGTGATTGGAGGTAGTCGACAGGAAACCCTGGACCCGAGTTTCGTGCTACTTGGCACTCGTCAGCAAGGTGTACCTGTAATCTTGAGGGACTTGGTGCTCCCTGGCGGAACCGATCTCATGTCACCCAGCTTCACAGTCAGAGACGTTACCACTGAGCTATCCGAGCCGCGACCGACCTCCTGTGGGACTGAGATGTAATCACAATTGATTGATCACTGGGTGGCGATCAATGTCATGTGTGTCTAGTCTTTATTAATGCAGATCAAATACTATCGACCTCAATATATAGTGCCCGCAGTGTCGAGTCACCTAGACTGGTGGCCACATTGCAACATGATCGATAGCATTCGATCTGCACCAATAAGGACTAGACACACATGATATTGATCGCAACCCAGTGATCAATCAATTGTGATATATAAGATTATTAGCCAAAGTCTTCTTAATGAAATATAAACTAGTTGACTAAACTTTGATAAGTTGAAAGAATGAGTATTGCAGTGTGCATTGATTAGTCTTAGTTTAAAGATAAGCGCCAGATTAAAAGGTGGATCATAGTATAGGAGTTCCTCTTTACAACATTTAGACTTCAGTATACAATTTTTCTTACATATTATGAATAGTCAAATCTTATCTATAATTTGAATCCAAGGCATTGTTGCTCAGATTGAACTGAGTAGTGTTAAAAATATGGAATCTCCGTGTACAACTTGGGAAAAAATCAATATCGTCTTGAGATGAATGTAAGGTTAGCTGACGATACATTCTCTGTGGATCTTCAAACCATTTTTACTGTGATTTGTGTTCTACGATAATTGTTCAGTCTATACAGTTTAATGCCCTGGTACGGCCGAAAGTGGGGTGAGTCCGCCCTCCCTCTCGAAATACTCTCACACGACCGCGCGTATACAGCCTCTGCCAGGGAAGTCCTACTCATTGCCTTCTCGTGGCGGGGGTGTTGTTTACGAAAATGAGAGGACGAAAAGCGAATGTCCGGCGCTTTAACCGGATCACAAACCAATAACCGTATTCAATATATAACTGATAAACTTAAATGTATTTTTATTCCCTTTGGGTTCTGGACCAATAAAACTTGGATTATGAGACGGGACTTTTCACTCTAATTAGAGCAGAAGGGAAGATGATAGTTATCTCGTTCACTACAATGAAGTCGCATTGTCGGAATAGTAGCTTAGCACACGACATATCAATGGAGTAAGCCACAGTTAGCATAGAGTCTCATATCACATCAGGACGATGAGATTCAATTTACAATATAAAGATAACAAAGCAGCCGAAATAATTGCAGTGCCAATGACAGTGAGGAAGATTACAAGCTGAGAATATGAAGTGAGAAAGTACATATGAGGGGATGCTTTGGCTGAAGATCTAGGGAAGTATGAAGAGTGAATTTATCTGTGTCATGTAATAAATTTTCAGCCATATCACACATCATTCTTAACCAATTGTTAGGATAATTTAGCGAATTCTGATCAGGTAGTCTGTACGTATCAATATGACTCGAGCCAACTGTCAATGACTTGATAGACTGATGCCAATTATTGGTTTGGATGACTTTAACTTTCCACCCATTCTTATACCAGCAAACCATCACGTTGAAGTAGGCGGTGGTTCAGCATAGTAGTAGTATACATGTCCTAACAATCTAAGTGAATAAATATCCTGAAATCTCAAATAGATTTAGCATCCTGCATTTACAATACAATAAATTAGCTAGTAGTGATGAATAATTGGATTTAGCGTAGAGTGTGGATACTAGGCGTTGCTAGCCAGATTATTATGTGGAAATGCAAAATGTTACTTAAGAACTGGTATGGGTCATCTCCTGGACTAATAATATGAAATGAAGTTGTTGAATGTTTTACTTTGCTTGGAAATCTCATCAGCCCTAGTGGGTTGATATCTGACGAAATATTGACACGGATTTAGAAAGCGCAGTTACCCCTAAAAACTTGTAGCGTAAATGAAATGTTTGTCTAACATTCAAACGGCATATGAACTGCGCAGCACTTTGACCTGTTGTACTTTATAGCTGTGAAGAAAACATATATGGAATATCTGGTTTTTAATCATAGATGTTCTCAAAGGGTTGTCCGCACTTCGTGGAACCATCTAGTAAGGAATATTGATGCTAGGCATAGGGAGCGAACTTGCCGATAAAATTTTGAATATTCATTAACCGAGATAGTTGAGATATGTGTTACATATGACGAACCATTGCCTATCTCGGCGTGCAATGACGTCTCATGTAGGAGCAGACTTGAAGAAAGCAAATGACGCCCAAACCAAGACTTGGCATTATTCCATGAACTCATTGACTATATTTCAGAGCCATATAAGTAGATGCAGACTATCTGGATGGAATTAGCGTAATAACCACGATTAGAGGGTTGGAAACTTTGGTTGATATGACTCAGAATTGTCCACAATAGTGTGGATGCTTTAACTTATCAACCTTCAATTTTTTCATTCCCACTGTCTTTTCATACCATGTTTTCAATGCTGAATCTCTTTCAACATTCCAATTTCTTTGTTACATATTTTGTTAATTTCATCTCGTCATCCTAATGTGGTACGGAAAGGTGGAGTTAACCCATATATATATATATATATATATATATATATATATATATATATATATATATAGTTGGATATTTGAATACTGAAACTTTACAGTGATGTAATCTAATTAAAACTAACCTGAAATAACATTTCTATTTGACTTAATTCAACAGCTTTTGCAACTGAACAAAATCCATCCAGCATAGCTAATGTAAGATAAACTGATTTCAAGTTTTCAACACATGATTTTATGCCTATTATTTTTAAGACAATACAAACGTATACAAAGAAAGAAATGTGATTATGTGAAATATGAAAAATAATCTTTGAAAACACACGCTTATTGTAGTTTACCTAAAGTTAATCTGGGCATCACTGTGCTCATATAATGTTAAAACTCTGGATGTGTTTGAAATTAACAGAGACCTCTAATTCATCGGTAAATTAGTTATCTAATAACACACTTTATTATAAATGTTATATGAGTTCAGAAAGTTTGGTTGGCTATGTCAAATAACACTACTTGTAGCATAGGTGAGATGTTTGTTTCCCAACCAGAAGGGGAGTATTCGGCACAGCGATTTGCTCTGTCATACTTTATCGTTCAAAACGTGGTCTATGGAAGAAGGAAACACAGTTAGGCTGTGAGCACTTGATCATGAGTGTTTTCCAATGATTATTCACCAATCGCAGAATGACTGAGTGAGCAATCCTGAGGTTCGACATAGAATGCTAGCAAAGATGGAGGCTGTGAATCTTCATTGACTGGGGTGACTAAGACATGTGTTATGTATGTACAACCGTTGCCTACCTCAAGATGCAATGCTGGCCAATATATGTGCAGGCTCAAAGAAAACTAGAGGGGGTGTTAAACTAAGAATTAGGGTCAGTCGATGAATTCATTTGTTTGAGCCATGTATATAGGTGAAGACTACCGGGTTGTGGTCAGTGTCTTTATACACTGAGTGATGTAGTTTAGAATAGATTATAGTGGCTTGATAACTCTACTCTTTATCTTTCCCTATATACTGAGGTTCAGAATTCTTTCACACACTTTTTAATTCTGTCACTTCGAAACACTGTCAAAATTCAATTTTTTCTACTACAATTGTTATTATATTATTTTGACTGGTTTGCTAATCTCACCTCTTCGACCTGATGTGATACGGGAACATGCACTAAAGCACACATAAGCCAGGCTCTGTGTTGATTATGATTGACCGATAATACATTGACCCGAAATCTAATTGGAGAATAAGTGTGACATGTTCATAACAAGCGTATCTATTGAGGCACGCTGATGTAGAATAGTAAGAAATCAGATAACATCGATTCCAAACGTTTTATCAAACGCAAATATGGATTTATTCTTACTAAAATAAATGATAACCTAGGTACGAATCCACTAAGCAATATCTGTTCCTTGAAAATTTTAGGTAAACCTTGCCACCGAGTGAAAACTAGTTTGGAACTTAGATCCATGATTTTCTGCCAACTACAATCAAGAGAAATTAGACAGTGTGAAAACTCCTTAAATTTTATTTTAAAGAAAAAGTGAAAAAGCGTGTTTAGACACGATGATTGATTGGTATATGTCACGAAAACAAACACAAGATCACCGTAATCGATGTCAACTAGTTCATGAAATGCACACAAACAAGAATTTAACGTACAAGTTAGATTTTTACATTATTTCTATAGTATTTGTTTAATAATCACAGAATAGAAACAATTTTGTCAACAAATTCACGGATTGATCTTACTGTCTTCGTTTGGTTCAGTTGTCTTATGCTTTCTCCCAACCTACTCCTACACAAGCCATTATCACTTGTCGAGGTAGTCGGTGGATGGGCATACATAATACACTAAATCAATAAAGATTCACTACCTTGTCGATTGATTTGCCATAACTTACCTTGTACTCTGTATCTAACCTTAAAATTGCTAAATCAGTGGTCCTAAAATATACAGGCAATTGTTTTAAGATACCTATAATCGAATACCAGTAACCTAAAAATATTTTTTACTTTCAAAGACCATGTTCCACAATTATAAAGTAGAGGAGAGCGAACTAGTAGGCAGAAAACTCGTTCTTTAGTTAGAAAAGTCAACTGAGTTTTCTGGATTCATGTTGAGATTTCGTCAAGCACCAACCCATTAGGACTGGTGAAGTATCCTATATTAAAATAAAAATCTACATTACTTACGCATACACAGACATGATTCGATGGATTTTTTGGAAATGAACTTCAGTAGCTAAGTTTACAATTTTACATAGTCAACTTTGAACGATAAATTTTGTGTATACCAACTGATGATAATATTAACCGTCTACTGTAAATAAAAAGGGTTCAACTGTGTATCATAGTAATTGTAAGCCTAGTGTTTCAATAGCTAAATCATTACCGACATAAAAAATGATAGAGGTTGAGGAAATACACTACAGTGTTATATCTGGACGAAGAATAAGTGAATAGCCACCGTTAGGATCTACTTATGGACTACTATTATATATATTCTCATTGTATAACCATTAAATAACTGTGTTATGTGTACATTCATATCGTTCTTATTATAACCTTCCATTTGACCTATTAACTACTATTATACGATTTACTGTTTTTGAATTACTCCTAATTTATTAGTTACAGTCTATCACACTCACAGCTACTTGCGGCTGAATCTTGTATAATTGTTATTTCCTATTTTATGGTATGATGAGGTCTGCGTATTTCTGAAATACATGACTGATATAGCGTAGTCTGATGTTGGTGTTCTGAACTGAACCGATTGGGTTAAGCGAGAAGCTACTATCTTGGAGGACCAATAAAACTCAGAGTTGATTCTAGGCTGCTCGTACTGGTCTATGCGTCATTGGTCTGGTCAATATGCCGGTTTTCTAATTGGTGATTTAGTCATGTGATCATTAACAGGCCATCAGGACATAACAGAAATTGTTCTTTCTATTAACACTGAGATTTTGTCAACACCTATCATTATCAAAGAACTAATTCTCTGCACACCTGTATTCCCGATGATTGTCAGCACTAGTATTACGCATGAAAAAAGTCTGAGGTAAAAGATGGAGGTCGGTAATGAAAACAGAAAAAAAAGTAAAGTGAAGGGATTTGAGTTAGAACGCAGTGATCTCAAAGGCTGTTAGATCATTCCGAAGGAAGTATCCTTCTTCTTAAGGGAACTGGGCTACGAGTGACACTGATGATCTGGGATCCTTATTCAAAGGCCTAAGAGATAACCGTTTCAGGCCGTCTATAGGTAACGTTTTGCGAAGTTTTTAGTGTTAACACTGTACTTTGAAGAACTTGCATCTGGCAATCGAAACTCGAGAAGGCGAGGTGTATTATTTTCAGGGTGGGTCATTTCTAATCTTCCCCTTCGTCATGAGAAAGAATTATTATTGTAGGTGCTTGTGGCTTAAAGGAAATATTTTATTGTTATCACACCCCAGAACAGCCTCAAGTGGTTGCTGGAAAGTGTTCCCGAGATGATGTTCAAGCTCGGCCACAATGTCGAGGTAACAGCTACAACCATAAGCCATAATATATATATATTAGAAAGAAATTCATGAGATTATTGACATCATTGATAACTTACCAGTAAGACCCCATATATTATAACTGTTAAAATAACGTGTTAATTTCTCTTTATCCAAAGGAGATAGTTTAGCCAATGAAGTCATACTATCAGTTATGACTGGTTTAATTTGATAATGTTTGTTAACCCAATTAATGATAGGATCCCATGAAAGAGATTGCACTTTAACCAAATCATCTGGTTCTTGACATCTGAAACTAACGATGTTTATTTGATGAACAAAACAAAGCAATTAAATATGACCACTTTAATAAGTGATGAATACACTGGTGTAACAGTGAAAGGTGAATAGGAATTCCAGAACTATAATATGTGTACGAAATAATCGAAAATTTTTCTTAGGTATGGAGAATAAAACTGAAGATACTTGTTATTACATAACATGTATCAACTATTTCACCTTAGACCATTTGATATGTGATATGCACTCACAACCCCTAGCCCACTCTCATCAAAGGTTGTGCCGTTAAGACATTAAGAATATTGCCCAGTTGTTTCCGATTTTTAACAGTTCATTAAGCTAATATTAGTTTGTGATGAAAAAATCATCTATACATGGAACTAACCTCAATAAAATGTCCAGTCAAATAAAGTTAGGTATAGGGTTGTGTAGATTGTTGGATTTTGAGGTTTTACATTAAGAACTATTAACCATTAAGAGAAAGGGAGGACTGGACAGATGTTTCACCATAGTACAAGAGTTTAACAATGAGTACCCAAGACCCCACTACAAATCAGAATCAGGATCTTCAGATCTCGCAGTGAGCACTAAACCTTCAAAACACTGAGTTAGCATCCAATTAGTTGGCTTGCATTTTCATCTCCATATGATTTGAGATATCAGAAGACCATTATTTATTCTTATTGGTGATATTTGTCATCGTTATTATCCAACGATAATTGAGGCTCGAAGAGATGATTAGAGATTTTGGGGAGATAAAAAAGACAGTTCGACTGCCTTATGATAGTGACTGAATAGATGAGGAGCAACTGTTTGAATTAAGATGGACGAAACAACAACTTCCCAGTAAAAAGAGTGCATACTGATTTAAGGATAGGTTCAAAACAGATGGCACTTGAATGAGTTCAGGAAAAAGTATTCAATATTCTTTATGCTCGAGCTTAGGAGACGACACCAAGCATCTTTGACTAATTCATTAGGCGTTGAATACTGTAAAGATGCAAACCCATGGTAGCTGGTGTCTAGAATCGGTGACTATGCTGTTCGTTCCCTCAGGATCCTGAACCCTAAGTATTCTGTTTTACAACCTTGTTAGATGAACCATCCGTATTTACCAATCTGGTTTAAGTGCCAGATGTCTGCTTTTGTCCTTACTTTTGTGTAGAAAATTTGCCATGTAAGGGCAGTATGTGGAAATTATTAGACAGGCAATAAATGAATGGGTGTACGAAAGCATTTTGAGGAAGGAAGTACTTTCCTTACCGTTCCTCATACCATGGCATTTAGGGACAACTTCATAATTACATCTTGTGAGAGGGTATATTCATACTGATTTCCATAAGAATTGAACATAATTCAGGTTGTTTTTAAACTGAACAGAACAGCCCAATCTTGTTAGCAAACCATACAGGTACCAGGAACATTGGTAGACTTAATTTTTTAAAATAAACAATCAGTATATTTATTCCATCAACGCATAGACATCATTTGAAAGAGCGGCGGCCTGCTTGAGCATCTGGGCTACCTGTTCCTGCCATCTAGATATTTCAACAAGTTTTCTATTGTTGCTTGTTTTAATATATCATTATGTGTATTAATCGCATAACCTATTCTGCTGCGTTTCTGAAAAGTGTACAACCTTTCGTTGTCAAAGTTACAGAAAACTCAATACGAGACAATATGGTTGCTGGCAATATACAACGAAAAGAATGTACATTATTCAGATGTTCATTTACTGAACTGCTAACATCTAACTGGCGATCCCTCAATATTTATCGCCAGGACCGACCAAGAAGAAAGAAACGGAAACTTGTTGAAATACTTTGCGCTGAGAATTCTATATTGTACCAAAATTATAATATTGAATAAAGCTGATAATAATAATATATAATTAAAGAAACTACATATTTACCAGATTGTATCAGTATCAGCATACTGCATGATAGTACTGACTAGGATATCATGTTGATCAGCTGGAGTATCCAAAGCTCGATTGCACAATGTTGTCTACATATATTCATGTTAAATAGAGAACAGATATTTTTTCACAGAAAAAAATCTATTAATTTTCGTTATGATTTAATCAGTGATAAAAATGATTCAAAGCTGTATCAACAGAGCATTTAATGAACACTGACGTAACATGCTTCATAAGTAATCGAGTAAATTCTCTAACTTAAGATAAACAACTTTTACTATCAAGACAATAATCGAGTTGTTAAATATTGGTATCCAACTCATTGAAATGATTAAATTTGTTGCATTTTTATGAAACTTGAAACTTATGAGCTGAGAATATTCAGCGATTTTACGTGTTCGACCATCAATGTCTCCGAAAAAAATTTCTTGTACAAGCTATTTAAAAAAATGTGGTCTTAAAAAGTACGTTGGAATACCAGCCAAGATGGGATGGATTTGGTTTACACGTATATTTTAATAAGCTCCCAAAATAGGAGATAAATACGTTGGATTAGACTAGTTAGTCAGCCATGAATCCCTGGATGAAATACTAGTTATCATCCAACTGAGTAGTTTGAGATTTTGTTAGACATGACAGAGATTAGTACACGTTGACGATTCTTCAATGGATTTTTGTTGCGTTCCTCACATAAATCTAAACAAATAAAAAACATATTATTTATATTCCTACTGAAACTGTATCGTAGAGATAAATTTCTGTCTTTTATTGCTTTACGATATTATAATTTCACTTTATATGAAGCTTTTCTTGACAAGCAGAGTCATCAACGTAGAACTTCGTACGTACGTACATCAGTTCAAGTTGCCATATCACATTAGCACACAGGTACAATTGTCGATTCAAATCCCATGGTGGTAGAGGTAGTGAAAATATAAGCAATAACCGGAAAGATTAGGGTTTGTTATTCAAGGAGTATAATCCAGTGAAATAAATTTGGAAAGAGAAAAAAGGAACATTAAGAATTCAGAAGATTAGAATTTGAGAGAACACAAAGAGTGAATGCACCTGCGCCATAGCAAACGATTTTGGGCCATGTCATTCAAGGTTTCTAATCATCGGTTGCCATCATCTCGCGGATCCCAACCGGGTAGTCTACACCTACCAACAGGGCTCAGTCCACTTGTCAGTGACTTCATGGATTTTTCTTGACAAGCGATAAAACCAATAATAATAATAATAATAATAATAATAATAATAATAATAATAATAATAATAATAACCATTAGTATTAGGCATAATATGACCGTTAACACTGTATTAAAAAGTCTTACCAAAGGCATAGCATATCGTTTTATAGTGTCAACCTGACTATCCCATTCATGTGCAACAGCGACAGCTAATGCTTGATTCGGTACGTGAAAATGAACTCCAGTTGGAGTCCGAAGTTTACGTTGATCGAGAAGAATTTGAAAAACTGGATGTTTATAATCTAAATAGTAGAGAATAACGATAAGTTAAACAAGCGAAAATCAATAAAATCATAGTGCATTCAAAGAATAGGAAATACTATAAACTAGAACATTCATATTAAATATGGAAGTGCAAAATAAATTTAAAAAGTCAAGATTTAAGTTAGGTAGGTATTTTGAGTTTATTAAAACTGTGACGATGTGATATGATGGACTAATTCATTTTTTATTGACAGATTGCGTACTGACTAGAAACTAGAGTTTGATAACTATATTGTACTTAGAGGAAAATTCACCCCCAAAATGAGTACTGTTGAGGTTACAGGTTGAACAGTACTCGAAGCTGGTAAATCAGTTGACGGGATTCGAAATATTGATCAACTGAGTTAGCTAGTACCCGCTTTATGCATGGCTAGCCATTGCTTAATCTGACGACGATGGTAAGGCAGTAAAGATATGCTAAAAGTTACAGGAGGCCAAACTCAAATATGGTACTAGCCTATTCGGTTAATGACTTTTGATTTGAGTCCTGTTAATAGATGAAAGCCACTTGGTCCGGGTATATGAAACGCTCGTGATTATCGATTGAAGATCTGAGGTAAAATTTTTCATAATCTGAGAAAGTAGCCCAAATAATTCACTCTATATTTTATTATCATATTATACTTTTACCCATAAATTCATTGCTTTTCAAAATATACTATCTATGTTCAGTATTTTATTACTGATGCTACTGCCATCCATCCACTTTACTATTGATTTTGTTAATATCACCATGTTATCCTGATATTTTTTGGTAACTTG
This sequence comes from Schistosoma intercalatum, assembly GCA_944470365.2. Classification (NCBI taxonomy): domain Eukaryota; kingdom Metazoa; phylum Platyhelminthes; class Trematoda; order Strigeidida; family Schistosomatidae; genus Schistosoma; species Schistosoma intercalatum. The sequence continues at coordinate 2,020,534 of OX103729.1, forward strand.
AGCCAACGAATATTTATGATTAGTTCTGCGTTGATTGCAAATGACTAACTAGTCGGGAAAATTAATGCAAAAACACTGATGAAACTCAACAACACGTAGGACGAGTTAGTAAAATGAATGGATTTTTGAACTTACTTTCATGAGTTGACTGAAATACAGTCACATTCTTATAAAACTTCTTAGTTTGGGCTATATAGAAATATTATGCACATTTTAATGTACCGGAAAACAGACTTCTACGAGGACTGCGGAAACAATGTAAAGACGTAGACGAAATGAATTTTTTGCTAAACATTCAACTGAATCAAATGATAACTGGTGTTCACTGATACCAATTTATTAATTCTTGTAGGATAGTTGAGGGTTATAATGGATTTTGTACGCTGAATTTGTCTGAAACATTAGAAAGTAGCAAAGCAAGGTCACATTTAGAAACTACGTGTATAAAAATATATCGATGCTAATAAAAATGTATTTGATAGCTGATTGTATCGACTACCAAATATCCCCAAATACCCTGGTATGGTCAAGGGTAGGAGAATTAGCTCTCCCTCTCCAAACGCTCTCACATGGCCACGCGTATACAGCCACTGACAGGGAAGTCCTACTCACTGCTTACTCGCACCAAAGGTGTTGTTTACGAAACTGAGAGGACGAAAAGCGAGTGTCCGGTGCTTCAATCGTTCGTTGAATACGAAGGGTTTACCTAGAGGAGTTGGAAAACCATGATTCCAAACCATTAGTGCACATGCGATCCAGGATCCTGAGAGAACAAATGGCGTATGAATCATTTATTGATCACTGGCCACCATTAGACTGCATATTCTAACGTTGCTCCACTGCCTTATGGATTAGACTTTGAGGTCGAAGGCTTGGAGAGTGGCCTCTTGAGAAAACCTTCTGCCTCGCTCTGGGCACCTGGGCAGTATCACAGCCCATACACAAATCAAGTGACTTGTGTGACGCATATGTCGTTGGTGCCACTTGGTACTAATATTTATGTGTTCAAATAAATAAATGAAACGTATCAACTACAGTTCTAGCTTCTTCCGTTTCTAAAAGGAATACTGAGTTTTATGGTGCTAACTTTTGTAAAGTTCCAAAATGTTTAAACTCCCGCCTTGATTATTTTTTTACCTTTACAAATGTGATTTTAGTGGCTTTTATACCGCCAACCATTTTCCGATGATAAGACTAATTAGCATATGAGGAGATGCGATCACTTTATGACTGATTGTAACTGAATTAAGGATGATACAATCTGTTGGGTCTTTATGACTCCATGGATGAAATTTTAGTGACCACGCAACTTAACTGTTTACGACTATTGCAGAGACAGTTTACAACAAAAGTCGGTGGCAGATTTGGTTCATTTTAATATTGGTTTCATTATAAACAGTAGAAACGCATGTTACTAAATGGAAATCACGATAATGTTACAACGCAAACTATGTTGTTCCGACAATATTGCTCCTAACTCTATTTATTATTTATTTACCTATCCGCCAGGTACTTCCTTAAGGTAATCTTTTCGCCGCATGATTTGCATTAACTAGTACTATGTGGTACTGAGGGATTTTTATAAAGCATAAAATAAAATTTCCTAAAAATTCATACAATCAATTGACCACGTAAACAAATTGCTGATCATAATCTAATTCCTCCACTACATATTTTAAAGGCTAAAATAGTAGTTAGTTAAAACTAAAAAAACCAATATAATCATAGGTTAATTATTAACAGGATTTTGTTGTTGGAATTACTGACAGAATGCCTTATCATTAGGTAAGTTCAGAATGGAAAGAAAACATCTGAAATGCAGAACAATCCAAAAGACACGTTCCTTCGAAAAAAATAAACAATCTTTAGAGGGCTTGGACGGTTGTGAGCGGAATAGAAGCTTTCGTATCTAGTGGTAATGGGTCACTGATCCCTCTATTCAGCATCATTTAACAAATTGGTTTAATTGACACGAACAGTCCTAATGGTAAAATGACTAAGGGACTACTTTCAGTATATCTCAAAACAGTGTGACTGAAGTTTCATCATGTATACTCAGCTGTTTAAGATTTTCAATAGGTTTGTCTTTAATATCAAGTCACTTATTTGGTCTAGTGGATCTAATCAAAGTGAGATATTCGCACTTGGCTTTACAGTAGAAAGAAGAGTGATAGTTGACAGAGAAATTAACAACTGGTTAAATCTTCGCAACACAATTCGTCAGAGAATCCAAATATGTAAACAGGTTACGCGATAAGTGATATTGGATCTGAACAACCCTGTGTTGTTCGTCACCAAAAAGTATCCAAAATATAAGCTTTTATTGAAGGGACAAGTGTAACCAGGTGTAATATCAGGCGCAAAAATGTAGATATTTGTTTGTGGTACTTATACGGAAGTAGACGTATTCAATGAAAGTGGTTTACACATGCCCAATTAGTTTTTAGTATCATAAAGGGTCATTTAAGATACTCTCTACCAACACTATCGCCAGTATCAGCGCACAAACCCAGAGCATCGGGCGAAAAGCCGACCAAACCCCGTTAAAGTCCAGTAGCGCACCACGTTAAATTGATCAGGTATCAGTCCAACCTTGCCAGTGAAACTCAATATCAATATGATAAGTTGAAACAATGTAATCTTTAGTACATATATGCTGAATAAACATAGTTGCACATTCATTCTTTAGAACCATATCTAACTAGGCATGTGACTGACAAAAAACTTGATTCAATACTTTTGGTTAACTTGTCCACACTTGTGTTACTAATTCTAATGACTTCCAGTACCCAATGTATAAAACATTTGTCACGAGCTTTTACAAACCATTTGATTTTTTTACGCACGTTTCTTTTTTGTTCGGTACAGCTTCAGGTATATGGTTAAGTTCTATATGTTGTATTCTAACTACTCGTTCGCAGTAAAGACTTCGACAGCTCTTTAACCAGTAATAATTTTTATAATCGGAATATGCCTAACCAGACAAATTATAAGCCAGAAACGAAGGGGCTCATAGATATGTTTGTTAGGCTATCGATATATTGAGAAGTGCTTAATCTGAGCTGGTTAGCGGTTGTAGGAGATGTGAAGCAGGGCGTACCCATTGGTGATCTGGTGCGGATAAGTAACTGGACGCCTTCAGGTGTGCGTGTCTAGTAAAACGTATGCTGCCAGAATCATATATCAAAGACTTACAGAGCTACTGATTTTGGAAATTTGTTTACTGCTACAGAAATGTGGTGGTTATTTGTGGATATGTATATCTTATACCTCGGTGCGTGTGCTTTTTTCACTATCTTTGTGGACACGAAGAGCTATAAAATTACTAGACCTAACATTTAAATCCTTCTGATACTTCTTAATCTGGTCGTTTGTCAGTCTTTCTATCTGCTGACCGTACTACACTATTATATTGATCTCCACATATTTGATATATACTGACTAATTGATACTCTGGACAGTTTGTATTCATTTTGATGCAACACAGATCACATCAGTCTAATTCACTTTTGATTTATTTCACTGCCACACAATTGCTGGAAAATCTACTCCTAGTGTTAATTCAATTCTAGTATAGTAATTGTTGATTCTAGGTGCCAGTGTCGAAATAAACTTACCTCTATTCAAAATTTGAATCCCGTATTAATCTAATACGATTAGAATTTCAGTTCAGTTCTGTTCATCCAATTCAATAATAATCCGGTTGTTTACTACTACCGTACATGTTATCGAATGTAATTGTCGAAATATATACTCAAGAACGTTTGTATTCTAGTTTTTACTTAATTCACTTGTCCTCAGTGATAGATTATTGACATAATGAGTATAACAAGTAAACCGGTTGATCTTTTGTCTCTCGCCTCTTGGCAACAGGTAACACCAAATATTTCAGACATTCTCGGTGATTTTTATCTAGCCGTTTACCTAAGTAGTTCTTCTAGACCGATGTACACCGCTTTCAGGTAAAGTCCGAACACACGCGTTAGGCTGAAGTGGTTCAAGAATCTTCTCAGGAGTATATTAAGTGGAATCTTGATAAACTATTGAAGACATAGGACAGTATTTCATAATAATTCACTAGCACTCCACTTTAGCTCGTCTAATACATCCCGGTCCTCGCTTGTAAAAAAGATATTTTCTTTGTACTCATTCCTCGTTGGTCAAAAACAAACATACTGATTTTTTAATCTAATTACTATTTCTTTTTTGTTCATCTATCCTCTTCCATTCGTTACTATCTTCGGTGAATTATTGGTGCTTGCATCATGGTTTTCGGGAAATCTTTCAGTTTGTTAGCAATGCCTAATCTTTTGTTCAGGAGGAATTACATTATGTAAATAACAGTTCAGAATTCCCACCACCAAATGTATGTTTCCCAGCCCTGTTTTTCTGATTATTTCAAGATTTTCAACTTATAATTTTCATCTTTATTCAGGCGCCAATTTATAGCTTCATGTTTTTAGGTTACCCATAATGCCACAGCTAGGAAAGACATCTTCGAAGTGCAACAAAGTATGTTAGGTAACTGCTGAATTTGAGTTAATTAGGCTCAAAATGTAGAGTTTCTCGCACATCAGTTGTGGATGCTTGATATTATACTTCTTGTGACTCGTTGTTAATATCTGCTCAAAGACTAGGATGAATCATGTAAGTGCGTATTAGTACTTGAAATTGTAACTGTTTTACCTCCAAAATACAGGGATTTAATGAATATATGACTTCACTTAAAGTCAAATAACACACGAAAGATACAGGAAGGTTCTATGGGTATTAAATAAAATGTTCTGTCTGAAATAAAGCATTTGCGAGTAAAGTGTAACACGAAACTTTCATCTTTTTACAAATAAATATCAATGCTTTATGAGGGGGGATAAAAATGAATATTTCGTCATGCGATTAAGAGCAAATTAATAAGTACATTATAATAACAAGCATGACGTGACCGTCTGTGCAATAAAATAGATTCCAAACGTTCTCGCAAGCCACAGTCGAGTAACTAACATCAACTGGCGATTGGTTGTTTCACATTTACATAGCATGGAGTTTCTGAATGTAGGATAGAGATAATCAAGCCCTAGTATGATAACTGCATTGGTGGATGATATTCGATGATCTACTGCAGCTGGTAGTAATTATGAAATGCGAAGTTAGTATACATTGTCATTGGTATTATGAACAGATGTATCGAGCTATCGTTAAATTTGTATTAGTAGAATGAAAAGAGGAAGAGAACATTAACTGCAGTTACGAGATACGCGGAGTTGTATTCCTTTTTGACCATGAAGCCTAATGTATTTTGTATCTTTTGTGAGAGATGTGCTCGACTCTGTTTGGGTTGTTAACACCATGCCGTTATCTGCGAGCAGAAGGTTCGCCCGGATTTCAGACTGACAATTTATGAGCATAAAAGTGTCTCTAGACTCGTGATTTACTGAGAAGGTCGCAGGTTTTTCGATCTATGGTCACCTAGTTAACACGTTGATACTATCCTAACCATACAGTCAAAAAAATAGCGATAATGAATAACTAGCCTCAAAGAGTGATTCCTGTGATAGATGATTTGGTACGATCGTTTGGTAGAACTAAATTGATCCATCAAAGTGAAATAAGGCGATATCGACGTGAAGAACGTAAATTATAAGAAAGCGGAAAAATGATCCCAGCCACGTGAATAAGAGTGCAATAATCAGACAAAATGACATGGAAAAACTCGTTAAATGAATGAAAATTTTACGTTGTCGAATGATAAAAAATCCACGTTATTTGTGAATGTCATGGTGTGAATGTACTGTTCACAATATTATAATTCGATGAGCGGGTGAAGTAGTTGCGTACATATTGTGATTTAGTGTCAATATGAATGATGATATTCATTCCAACACAACAATGCGTCTATGACAATGACAAAAGTAATCGCTGGGCAATTTGCGCAGTAGATGAATGAGAAGAGTTGATACATGAACAAAGAACCGAAAACATACTACGATTTGTGTTTGTCCTTGTGTCTTTTAAAGTGGCTGCGCTTTTTGATTCAGATGCAGAAGATTGAGCCATATGCGTTGCTCGTCGACTGAGTCAGCTATGTTGAGTTCGAAAGGTCCTTAATCATCGTAGCTTGCAGGTCGCGTTAATTAAAAAGTGATGGTCACCATTTTAGTAACCCGATCTGACTCCGAATAAATCGCACAATAATGTCAGCGAAATACAATAGCTCTTCCAACATCACGTATGAGCCAACATTAGAGAGCCGAGATCAGAGAACAAAGAATAATAATTTCACATGACAAATTTCAAATGAAAATATCGAAGTAACGTGGCTTGAGATGACGACACCAAATTACTAACGGATTATCATGGGGGAGATGACATGTTATTAAAACCGATACTCTCGAACAAATTTGTCAATGTCAAACCTGACCAATCCAGTAATTGAAATCACATTGATGATCAGAATTCTCATTAATGTAGAGAACCATTCTTGTCAGTAGCTATGTATGGTACAGATGGAACTTTTTGTAAGTTATCCCATAAGTGGGTGTTCATATGGGAGTTTTCGTGTTCATACCGAAGATGATGCAATTAATCATTAATGGATTTCCAAAACAAAAATAGAGGACCTGTGATACAGGGTACGAATGTTTTTGCAGTAATTACGCACTCTAATCACTTGCGCTAAGTAATAACTATATGACAATAAATATTACCTTCATTACTCTATCCTGACTACTAAATATCTAAATGTCATACACTGCGCTCGACACACCTAGAGTCGTACAGGCGTAGTAGATGCCACTGTCTAACTGCTAATCTTGAAAGGCTGTCCTCTTATATAACCGGAATAATCTGCGCCAAACCAAAATGAACATGTTTGTAGGTAGCTTCAAGCTAAACGTTAAAGACAGCCAGGCAAGCCTCCGACCTTGCTGAGCAGACCTAACTTGCTGTTCTGTCCTTTTGGTCTGCATGATAATTGACGTTTTTTGATCGCACATCCGTTTCATGTTGAACTTCAACCAGGCTGGCATGATATCGTCTCGTTGACATGTTTCGAGTTTAATGTGCACGAAAACCGACTTGGGAGGAATATACTTGATTTACTGCTTACAATCAACATAGACTCTACCTCAGTGCATATCAGTCAAGAGTTTCTTATGAGTGATCACGGAGTTGTATTAAGTATTATTCATTCTTTAAACGCCATACAATTGAACTCTAAAGCTTCAGTGATGTACCAGAGCGGACATTTTGATCAAGAAACCTGGAAACGGACTGAAACTCTTATTCAATGTTTACCATGGGAAACTTATTTTACCACAAATAATATTAGCGTTGAGCTTTCCAATCTACACCAAAACCTGATATACTGCCTTTACTGCATTGCTCCAGTTATTGGCCATGCGTCTTATAATGCTAATAGAGGCCAGAATACTTTTAAAACTTTTAAAAGAAGGCTGAAAATATTAAAACACTGCTACTACTAGCATAATGACGTGTATGCACTTCAGAGTATACCTAACTTGATCAACGGAAATGCTTTATCTAAACGCAAGCATTTTATGTATATAGAAAATAAAGCCTTAGGTAGTGAAAGCCCAGAATCATCAAAACTTTGGCTTTTTAAATCCCATGTGAAATCAAATTCTTTTGGCAAGACTAAATTCTTCATAGTTGACGACCCCGATTATTATTTGTGAGCAACTCAGCAAGCACTTCTCGCAATGCCACAAAACTGGAACTGAAAGCTCTATCAATACATTCCCAATGCTGACATCCTGATTTACTTACACCTGTTACTCCCGATGAAGCATAGGCCGCCTACCAGCATTCTCCCACCCACTGCTTTTCTAGTTCCGTCCAATTCTTGTTAATCTTTTTCATGTTCATCTCCGTTTCCCGGAGTAATGTATACTTTGGCCTTCAGGATTCCATGTGAGGGCTTGTCTTGTGACGCAGTTGGGTGCTTTCCTCAGTGTATATTCTATCTACTTCCAGCACTACTTTCTGATTTCTTCCTCCACTGGAATCTGGTTTGTTCTCTTCCACAGTAGAATGTTACTAATAGTGTCCGGCCAACAGATTCGAAGTGTTTTGCATAGACAACCGTTAATAAACGCTTGTGTCTCCTGGATGATGGCTTTCGTAGTTCTCCAAGTTTCCGCCCCATACAGTAGAACTGTATTGACATTCGTATTGAAAATCCTGACCTTGGTGTTGGTTGACAGTTGTTCTGAGTTGCAGATGTTTTTCATTTGTAAGTATTTTGTTCTTGCTTTTCCGATCCGCTCCTTCACATCTTCATCAGATCCACCGTATTCACCAATGATGTTGCCCAAATATGTAAAGGTTTATACATCTTCCAAATCTTCTCCGTCAGTTGTCATTGGATTGGTGCATGCTGTGTTGTATCAGAGAGTCTTGCTTTTCCCTTTGTGTATATTGCGATAGGAGTGCCAGATCATCCGCGAAGTCTGGATCGTCTAATTGCATTCTATCTGTCCACTGTATCCCGTGCTTCCCTTCAGATATTGACGTATTGGTGATCCAGTCAATCGCCAAAAGAAAGAGAAAAGGTGAGAGTAAGCAGCTGTTCCTCATCCCAAATCTTATTGAAGAGAATATGGAGTATCTTTGCGGTTACCGCTACGTCTGCTTTCAGTGCCTCTGCTGGGATGTTGTCTGGTCCTGTTGTTTGCTGCTCCCGATTTCTCTGATGGCCATGTCGAATTCTTCAGTCGTTGGTGGGCCAAGTTCCTTTTTTCTGCTAGTTTGGACAGCATCAATACAACTTGTGTATGTGGGGTATTTTCTTCTTCATGGCCGGAATATAACAGAAGCTCTCCTGAAGCTAGTTGTTGTTGTCCAACTTGCGTTCAATGTGTTTCACTGATCCCAAGCACCTCTAGGTTGTATCTCCTCATTTCCGCAGTAATTTGGAAGACTCTGCCGGTCTCCCACACTGTATGAGCATTCTATCTACCTAAATAAATGGTTGCTGTGGTTATCAGAAGGGGCATCGGCCTCGTGACTTACGAAAGAACTCGGCCTTCATCATGAGGCGTCATAACTCTTCTAAATGAAGACCTTCTGACTCCCAAGGCAGAGCTTAAATGGTTTGAATAATTTTTTTCTGGTTAGCGTTTTTTTAGCGAGTTAGTTTTCTACGGTATGGGGTCGCTAAACCCATGCCTGACCCTTTCCCTTTATACGGGCTTGGGACCGGCATTAGCCCCCGGAGGGACTCCAGGCGGAGTTCCGACATCCAGACACCTATCGAAAATCGAGTTCATACCCTCCAACATCAAACAGGCCATAGCTGCCCTGAAAAAGTCTTTGATTGTGGACCTGACGGGATCCCTCCATCGCTTGTGTAACATGGTAGTAGAGATTTTCCACTACTTTGTTTGAAACTTTTAATTTATTCTGTGGAATATGGGGCCTATCCATCTTTATGGAAAACATCACTTATCACCCCCAGAGTCAAAACAGGATCACGTAGTGATATTGTTAACTATAGGCCAATAAAGTCGACATTCGTGTTATCAAGAACCATAGAAAATATCATCCACAAAAAGCTATTAACATTTTTATTTTCGGCTTGTCCCAATACAGATTTATGACTGAACCCTCATGTTTCATATCGAACCTGTAATTTTTTGACCAAATTACCCTGAGAAGAGATGTTCTTCAGTCAGTGATAATTCTTTACTTCGATTTTAGTAAGGCTTTCGACAGTGTCTCACACAAACGTCTTCTTCTAGACTCTCTTCAGGTGGCATACAGAATCCTCTTTCTTCTTGGCTCAAATCCTTTTTACAAGAACGTGGCCAACTCATTCTTTTTGGATCTTGCTACTCTAAACCTGTGGATGTAACCAGTGGGGTTATACAAGGAAGTGTGATTGGTCCATTACGCTTTCTCCTTTTATCAATCACATGTGTCCCCTCTTTCAGTATGGTAAACCTTTCCTTTTTGCCAATGACTTGAAAGTAGTTTATTTATTCTCTTTTCCAACAAAAGAAATCTATATTTCAGTGTTAATCCAAGAAGAAATAAACAAGTTATACGAATGAACTGTTTGGTGGATTCGCCACTTAGTGTTGACAAAAGTGGATTTGCTCACATTGGCCACTGCCTTGACCTAAATCTGGCTATACACAAACATACGCTGAAACCTATGAATACTGTTCGTGATTCGGATTTAAGATATGGCAAGAGTTTGAGCTACTCAACCGTGTAAAACGGACTGCCAGTGAACCTCCGTTGCAGTGAACCTAAAACCCGGTTCAGAATCTTATTTTATTTTTAATTTTTGGTCTACTTCAAAGGTCGATATTTATTGTACAATTATTATTATTGTCATGGTTTAACCCTTTCACTAGGTGTCCATTTCTTTTCTCTCTTTTCTTTTTAAATAAATATTATTCTTAAGATGGCACGTAAATTAACTTCTCAGACTCGTTTTATATTCACTATGCATATATGACTCATATATATTGATATCTGGTTATCCTTTTCACTTAATTGTGACTTTTATAGCATCACTCCAAAATATGACTGCACGAACACTTATTCTGGCGTCATATCTTACTGCAATAATAAGTTTTTTCTTCTTAATTATTATATATTTTATTTTTTTACTAATATGACGATACATACATAGTTGTTTATTCTTGTTCTATGTTCATAAACACGCCTATTAAACTATTTGGGTATTTCACGTCTCCTTTATTTCCATTTTCTTATTTTCGTCATTTCTTCTTTAAACTCAATTCAATATTCTTCTCAATTACACAAACCTGATTTATGATTATTATTATTCCATTATTATTATTCTCTTTTTCGAATATGGCAAATATAATGCTAACATTATTGAAAATTGTGTATTAATGCATTTTTGAAGAAACCCGAAATGGTTTCTTCACAACACTTATATACCCATAAGATGTTTGTTAGTAATAATCATAATAATGACAGTAGAAAACCACAGACGTCTCTGAGAAGCTGTGGTTAGATTAAAAATAAATTGCAAATGTTAGCTTTCGTTTTGGTTATACTGTGTTTTCTGCTTATTTTCTTTCCCTCATTACTTGTACAATACCTCTATCCTCATTACTATTCAAGCTTTCTTATTATTTAAAGTCTGTATTCCTTCAAACTCATTTACTTCTGGAATTATGTTATATTGAGCAGACAGTTTGAGCCAACCGTATTCAACTCCATGATGATAATAGCGTTGATGTTCACGATAAACTTATCCTAATTAAACCAGTATATCTTCTGTCGAATAATCATGTGAATTTGACGTAGAAATAAGATGAAATCTGAGATAATTGAAGATGTGCATGTTTTTCAGTGAATTTGTTCGGTAGACAAACGAAAAGAAATAGATGCGAAGTGGAGTGACAGTATTGACTTACTGAGTAATTAAAGGATGACTCTGTTTTAGTGTAAGTTGAATAATGCATAAATTACAGATAGCATGTACAGACAACAGACATATGAGACAAGTATACATAAAACACACATGAATGTAATTACCAAAGCTATAAACAGCTTAAGCACATAGAAAGTTCATAAAACCCCTGGCTGGCTTAGAATGCCACATACGCAGGATGAAGCAGCATGCAGGTTAAATTGTTAGCTGAAAAATGGATAAAAGAAGAGCTGATAGGAATTCTGAAATGCCAAATGGTTAGAAGATTCTAACGAGGTATTCATGCAGCAGACAATAAATGGTGAAAGGCACCACAGGTGTTCGGAGTTCGACAACCATTTGACAAGTAACACACTTATAATCAAAGTATACCAATCCAGTGAAATCAGAGGTCAGTAATGAAGAGATTACAAGATATAATTGTAAAGCTATCGATATGCGAAGAGGTTGGTTAATAGTTGCAAGGGATGAGTAGCACGTCTACCAACTCATGACCTTGTAGTGACTCACATTTATCACGAGAACACGACTGGTTTAATAAAAACGCTTATTATTATAACCAAGTGTACCAGTGACTGTTTTAATGTGCTTTTGTTTGACTGTGCTAATGACAGCTATTTTGTGCTTCCATTTTTTTACTTACACTTCGATTGTAACTTCGCGCGAATTCGGTTACCTTTAACCAAGCTTGTATCCTGGCACGATCTCGGTATCCTCTCGATGCCACGAGATCGCCAGCAAATATAACTCGACTTGGTCCCTTACTTGCCTTTTGGTATTTGGCTTCTCGGGGATTTTATGTATTTATTTGGTTACGTTCAACCCACGCCTTCTGATTTATTTGGCACGTGTTTCTTTGTAGCGGTGTTCATAGTCAACCGCGACTCGACGCCACTCTACAACCTGTTGCGGTTAGGTGATTTGTGGGATTTATTTACCACTACGTGTTAATTCCGAGGTGCTGGAAACGTTGCCTAAAAAAATTATATTCAGTCAATAATATACAAACTCTCAGTAAACAGATGGATACTTTGGACGGTAGTTTTGTTAATAAGTGTAGGGCGTTCGTTGTTTCGATCGCTGAATCAGCAATTTTATTGAATAATCAATGATTTCATATAGGGTATGAAATCCAAAGTAAATGCTGTCAGTAATAACTCAGCAACGAGGACTCAACTGTTATCATCAAACATTTATGACAATTATTTTAGTGATCATTCAATTTTACAGCCTATTAAATGGGAACAAGCAGTGTAGATGCCGTAATGCGATTGTCAGTGATAATTAGTGACAACCATGTAGAAAACAGACTGTCAATGATGACGTCATTTCCAAAGTTTAAACAACAGTTTTGTAGACAAGGGGTGTGTGAAGTAGGGGAAATGACGAAAAATGTGAGTAATACCAAAAATTGTTCACTCGATAGGATAATGTTAATCATTTTCAATGTTCTGTCCTTTAGAGTTAACGGCGACCTAGGGTGATTCTCCGGTTCACGCTACCACAGTCCATTACATAAGTCCCTTAAAGGTCACTTTAGCAAATAAGAAGACAGTCATCAGTTTCGCTTTCCCAAACTAGGGAATACCAAAGGGAAGACGACATTTGTTTTTTAATTCCCTCACATGCGATGAGATGTCGTTTCTTTACACTAGCACTTTACCCGTAATAATATTACGTCTGTCATAAATATTATATATCTATCACATAATACTCTATTTTTTGCCCATTATCTTATTTGAACCCATATGGATATGAAACAATTATTCACTAAGCTACGAAGCCGCTTTATTTGAGATTCACGTTGCGGATATGGGTGTGTCGTTCCTGTATCGTTCCAAAACCCAACGGTTCTTTAAATGCTGTGTTTATGCACTAGGGTACATTTTATTGTTCATAACACTCTTTTTGTTCTTAGTGCTTCTGCCTTCTTGGTTGGAGGTCGATGGTCTCTTGCTGACACCAGCATTGTGGGCCTATGTAATAAATCCTTCTCCGTTTCCTGCGCTAGCGTACCATTTGTTACCAAGTTTCCTGAAATAAATCTAAATAACTGGATGTGCTTGCCTGTTTCTGCAGTCGACAAGTTACAGGTAGACTTCTATAAAGTGTTAAATATTTCTGCAGTCAGGTGATGAATGTTATCGCTCAAAAATGGAAGTGTTGTGCATGGAACTCCAAGTGAGATTATCTTTCAAATATGCTATGCTTTAGACTGTATCGTTATCAATTTATTGGTGTGTGGCGTTCATTACCCTACCTGGCGAGACTAATATATGGGCGCGTAGTTCATCTATATATTTGGCTAAATAGAGTTATGGCATAATAGGTGGTGTCATTTCGTAATAAAAACCCTAAATCCAACTTCTAACTCTAACCATCAACTGTAAATGAGAATTCTAACTGCTTTATAACTCTCATTTAGTCCTATTCAGTAGGCGTCCACTCTCAAGGCCACTTCAGCGTCGCTCAAAGGTCGTCCATAAATTATAGTCTCACCATGTAAATTTTTAATTATATCCCCTCAACGTTTGGAGAATGTCACGTTGATGTGTAGCAATCTATTTATGACTCGCTAGTGTGCACTCGTTTTTAACTCGTCTTCATATGCAATGTAATGTAATGTAATGTAATGTCTGTCACAGTTAGATAATCACAGATCAGTGAATTTAATTCACAAAAAGATAGTTCTACGTGACTGAATTTCATAACGTGTAATAAGCAGTTACTCATACAGACTGATTTTTATGTTTTGGTAGTTAGTTATATACTAAACGTTTTATTTGTTTTTTTTTCTATAATCTTTTAGATAACAGACAAGTTGCTAGGGTTATTTGGACATATGCATGAATTATTTACTTTTCTTTTGTTGCCTGCTTAAGTTTTGACCTTACGTAGATTTAGTTTTCAGCATTGTCACTGTAATAAAAACTAAAAAGTCTAAATTATGATTGGTGATGACTCTGGTGCTCTGATTCTTTCATATGTAAACGTTATTCACATCATTATCTGTAATCTGAAATATGTTCTTAATCTATTGTAAATTTCGGTAACTCATAAATCTCACTCCTATATTCATGTGTCTTAATTTTATTAAAACAGCTTATTGTTACAATCTCTTTTGAGGAGTTAGTCGGTTGTAAGACGTTTGGACTTGAATACAGTTACATTTTTGAAAAATGTATTCATTTAAGTTGTGCTTCGTTTAATTGTTTATTTCTAATCATTCTCTTCTAATCTCTTTTTAACTGCTCCTCCTTGAGTTTTGTATACTTGTCTGCTTATTCTTTATTCAAGGGTCGCTTGTGTAAGGAAGTTGAAAAGATTGATGGGAAAGCCAAGTTCAAAGTGGACAAATGGGAACGTCGTGCTGTAAGTTATGATATTCTGTTTTCCATTTTCAAGCTTAGTTTATATCCGATTCATTTACCGGGTAAAGGCCTGTGAACTTAAGTTTGACACTTACCGGTTGTTCAAACCGTAATAGGCGGAGAACCATTTCTTACCTAAAACTCATTGAGTGATTTCCACACCTTAAGTAGCAAACCGGAATTCACTATACAGTCGTCAGTCGGTGAAGATCCATGCACTTCGTTTTTGAGTCCCACTTTTCTGTACATATGTAAGTTAGTAATACCAACCAACTCATTGCCTAGACCAAACTGAATAGAGTTGAATAAGTGCCTGTAATTCAGTAATCAAAAACCAAATACTTTAGACTGCTAATCCGACGTTCCACTTGTTTATAAATATTGTTAAGTTTATAACTGTGTTGATTAACCTCCGAGTTTTTCAAACAACTCATAAATCATGTCAGGTGAATACAGAACACGGCAGAAACTGTGATTTCAGTGCATATTATAGAAGAGATCATTAAAATACACCATGAATGTAAAATTCATATTCAACAGGAAAATATGTGGACAAATAGGTGTCGCAATAGTTTCATCATTGTGTCTCATATTAGCTGGCTTTTTTCTAGATAAGCTAGAGAATGGTTCACTGGAAAATTTTGCTGCCGAAATGTGAATTCTGTGTTGATCCTTTGTAAAGACTATATTGACCTGGTAGGCATTCAAAGATTTGGTGAAGTTCACCCTCCTAAATTTACATGCGGGAAAAAATAGGTGCATAATAACCCTTCTAGGTATCCTATTTACAGAAAGAGTAAATGGGTCATTATAAAGAAACTTGAACAAGAGAACTACTTGGATGGAGGAGTAAACAAGTTTCGCTAGTTTCGTTTCTCTACAATATAAACGAATTGTAGTTGGTGCATTTCATTATAATTGTAGAGTGAACAACTGTACTGTGTAATACCCTAAAGGAAAACAGGTACTGGGAGAGACTCATAAATGAGGATTTAGTCCTAACGGCAAGTAAAATGTCCCCGTTTATGCTGTTTATGGTACACACTCAGAGAAATGTTAATGTTAAAATTGCGCAGAACAATTTAAAAAGCATTCAATGCAGGTAAACTACAAATTAGTGTTTTCTACACGTTCTATGTTTACTCCGAAATTAAAAAAGTAAATTACCTGCACTAACCAGCTTTTCCTACGTCTATCAACTTATTTACTCTTGTGGAGCAAGTTATATTGATAAATGTTTCAGGAATTTGTACTTTTGTGCTCGTCAACACCCCTTCGTTGTTAAGCAGGGCTATAGTTAACATTTTGTACAAACGGGCCATACAGCCAACGCCGATCAGTCATTTACGGTGTTAATAGTTATCTGCTTATATCCGTCAGACTAGGAATTTTACACACCGTCGAAGCAATAGCTATTCAGGCTAAAAAGCCTCAGCTTTGAGTTTAGAAGAAATATGTCTGACCCCTCGCCTTGGGCGACTTCAAACCCAATAACTTACTAGTCATTTTATCGAAATAGTAATATGTGATTAGTCTACTTACAACCTTTCTCTTTCTACATTTCCATGCTTTAAACCTACCCTGTTCACTTATATTATTATGATCATGACTCTGCTAAGCGTTTGAAAAATTGAATTAACGATAGAATAGTGATGCCTCTGTAGTTCTCACGCTTGCTCAGATATCTTTTCTTTTGATATCTTGATCAGGTGTCCTTTCCAGTCTGAATTAGCATCCCACTCCAAGTTATTATCTCTCACCCAATTCATATCATTCTATATATTACGTAATTTATGGTCAATATTCATTCTGATTTATAGTTATATTGTTGTTTCTCAGTGTTATTTATATCTACTTGTATTGTTAATCTCACGATTACAATGATTATATAAACTAGTTTAACACTATACATTAGTCGTTTCAGCATTGACGTATTAGTTATTTCAATGATAACAATTCTATTTTATTTCCACTAACAATCCAAACTTTCATAAACGTTCATTTTAAATTATGTATTTGCCTTAAACCTGGCTATCCTCTTCAGGACATTGATTTAGATTTTAACCGTAGAATGCGATGAGAACATATTGAAAAGACTATTCTTTCAAATACCTGCTTTTTTAAACTGGATGGAGATATGGAGGAACATATGTTCTTCCAAGTAAGATGTGAATTTATTGAATTTCCTCACATTCTTACTATACTCTATATCAATGTGTGTTTAGCACTTCCTCCAACTAAACATGTTTATGTAAACAGTTTCAACCCATTTTCTAGTTAAGATTTCTAAATATTGAAAGTTTTTGTAAGCAACTAACAAGAACCGAACAAAATAAAATAGAATCATGTTATTCTACTTAAATCTTTGTTCGTTCTTTCTTCAAAAGGCTAGAGAGAGGCATGTGTATACATGGGATAAGTTTAAGATGCATGATTGAACCAATCAATTGATCGACATTTTTGACCAGTATTACAAGTTTAAAACCATAATCCATTTACTTTAAGTTGGTCAACCCTATAGTGTCGCCGAAATTCATACAAGAGATTTTACAGAACCTTATATGATTTTTCAAAGTTCAGCATATCTATCTGTCATGACTGTGATGCTGCAGATTTGAGGTCAGCGAATTATCGATCTAGTCATTGAGCCAACAATTCGAAGACAACTCCTCACTATTCAATGCGCGCTATCGATGTTTGAAGCTCACTATGAACGAAGATGATAATTTTTTCACACATGTGGGTATCGTCAACCGAGAATGTGAACGCTTCCGGTTGAAGTCACTTACTGAAGACCAATTTAAAGCACTCATTCTCATCTGCAGTCTTCAATCGCAGAAGTTCAGTGACATTAGAACACGTTTGCTAAGTCGATCGGACCAAAGACGCGCAAACACGTACGAACGACCTAGAGTCCCGATTGGCCCTGCTTCGCTGTCTAGCCCAGCCAGTTGAGTCCAGAACGCAAGTTTCAACCTCTGAGATATGAATCATTATATTTCAGACAGACTCTGTTTATATACCAACCAAACAAACCACATCGTACCGTAAAATAAAAAACAACATTTGTACAATATTTAACAAGTGAAATAAATATTGACCAATAGGCGATGTCCATTTAAAGTCCAAGGACACTATTAGACTTAACATGCTAATTATTGGTATATTTTTCCGGATATCCTAACACTATCTGTCAGTATTTTTAGTACAATTGCAAACATCCGTTGTAACCCCTCTCTCCATATATATGTACACTTTTTTTCTCGTAAATAGGGTGGTGGCGGAATTTCATGTGTTCTAGAGAATGGTGATGTTTTTGAAAAGGCTGGTGTAAACATCAGTGTGATAAGTGGGAACCTTAGCGCTCAAGCTGTGAAAGAAATGCGTGCAAGGTTAGCTGTTTGTTTCTCTGATCTCTTTTTCATAATTCTTAATTGTATTATTTTAACAGGATTCTTTTGGTTTTTATTTGTCAAATGTAAAAGTTGTTTTTTATATTCTGTGATTTCATAATAATTACTATACGGTATTGTGGAGAATGTTGGATTTGATTGTTGATCAGATAACCACTGAAGACTAGGGAATATTGAGCGACTACTTCGTTCTTATGGGAGACTTAGTTGTGCACATCCAGCATTTTATCAGAGATGAGACGTCCAGAACCTTCAAACATCGCACCAAGTGCATGCAACCTTTAGATCACTTAGCTGGCATTCAGTGACTTGCATTTTCTAACTTTGGTCAATTGGCAATGCTAAACAACCATCAATTCTAATGAAAAGCTGTTGTCAGGGGAGCTTGACTACATGTTGGGTGTGTGATAGATTTCTCTAGTGGCAACGCAGGAATGTCTTGAAATATCACGATTTGTTTAGAGTTAGAAATGTAAGCCACTGGATGGTAAACCAGTGATCTGAAGGTTAGGCTAAAGTGCTTGGGTTCAAACCTTATTGGAGCTGCGGGTACTCATTGCAGGGGAGTTTCATGCAAAGACGAGATATCCGTCCAATGTTTCCTGGCTTTCAATGTTTGTTTAAAATAGGTTGGTTTGATGTGTGAAACTTTGGTTTTCGGAGGTGGAGGAGGCAGTGTACAGTTCTGTTCCACACCTCAAACTTTGGAGAATACTAAAGTAAATTCTCAGCCAACTTCAGGAAAAATTCAGTTTATTTTTAATTTGAAACGCCTATTTAACAACGGACTCAGTATTAGTGGTAAGCCTTATTGCTTTTATACATGAAATTCTCGACTCTCATTATTGAATGAACTTATTTATTCTGCTAACTAACTTTATGTATGCTTATCCATGATATTATCGCATACTTTCAGAATAATCTCTGCAAGAATGTTTTCCACTGGTTTTACAGATTAATTAGTTTCTTTATCTCTGCATCGCATGCTCCCATTTTCAAATCCATATACCCTTACATTTATGCGTCTTTTTACAGAAGCATGTTAAATGTATCCATTTAGTTATGAGTGACATTGAACCTGCCACATATATATGCATTGCTTCAAGTTACCACATCGCATCAACAAAGAGTAATCAAATTATTAAGACAAATACTAGAGTAGTAGAAGTGATAGTAGTATCGGTGATAATAATATGATTCAAGAAGAACAATCAATTTGTGCAATGAATGGTGTGAGTATTTTGACGTCAAAGAGTGAGTACATCCAAGCTGTGTGACTGATTCTGAGATATGTTGTTCAACGTCTCGTATAATTGGCTACGATAGTCATATAATGTCGGTTACTATGTTAAGCCCATATAATAATTTATTCTAGCTTCTGGACAGGTCAATTTATCAGTTCTTGCTGAGTCACGTTTTGACCTTGTTAATTATTCACTTATCAATCTTGACTGTTTTTATGTAAGCGTATATGTGTGCCCTTTTATTCCATTCATCACATGTCTGCAACTTATTTTTGTGTGACTATAAATATTGATTAACGCTTGGTTAAATGGAGTCGGCTCACTTGCCTTCTTCATTGCGCATCCTTTAGTTTCACTTTTGACTCTCTCTCCTTCGCTTCGTTCGCTGCGATTCTCTGATTGTCTGTTCCGATCAACGATCGTGCAAAATATACGTGTTCGAAATTCATTCTCATATTTGACTTATTTAATTCCGTTATTCACTAACGCGTATTAACTCGATAGTCAAGATGTATTTATCGACAGCAATCATTCATACGATCTAATTGGAGTCAGATATAAGACCACCAAAGTCATATTTAATTCAACCAGATGATTTACATGTAATTAGATACAGTGGATGTGTTCAGACTAACACTTATTATTATAATACAATTTTTGAATACCTAACTACAGTTTTCTTTCCATTCTAATATATGTAATTTGTTTCCAAATAGGTAGCGTAGATTATATCTGTAAGTTGAAAATAATGTTTAGTTTACTTTTAGGGTTAGGTGTTAAAATGTTCTGATTAGTTACAATACAACGGTAGTTTTTGTCTCAGATGAGCAACAACTATGGAGTAGTAAACAACTGTATCTCTTCCTTGTTTTGGGCCAACTTTTTGATACACATCCACATAGAATGAAACTTAGAAATAAACAGTAATCATATGTTGAGTAATAGCAATTGACTTCAAGATTACCAATATTTTGGTAATAAGAAGTCATGATAGATAGAGTTCAATGAGACAGTTATCATTAATTACATTTTGATAATGACCAATTAATGGCATGATTAAGGTTGATAATGTACCACTGAATCACATCTCAGTGATTTATACATTTAAATAAGCTTACCACTAAATCTAAAAATTCTTAGTTTGGTCTCTGATGAAGGTTTATCAGTGTATACTGTCAAGGAGTTTCGAACACGGTGATGCAATAGCTGCCCAATATTATTACCTGTCTCAATAACATCTAAAATAACATCGACCAGTAAATCGAAAATCTCATTTTTTCGGTTTTACGTATATTAAACTGTTAGTGAACATAATCTTTTTCTCTTTTTTTTTCTATATAATAATACAAATAAAACAACCTCTTTATCAAAAAATTTATTATTAAACTATCTTCCTCAAAAATAATAAAAATATTCCCAATATAAATTAAAAATTCAAAACAAACAATCAAAATTAAATAAATAATCTTTAATTCTAAACAAAATCAATAATACCAATTCTAATAAACTCATAAAAAATAATCCGCATACACTATGCCACCTACAAAATTTTTTATATTCTCTTATAGAGTTTCTATTAATATTTATTAAAAATATTCTCATTCTATTCAACAAATTCACTTCCTATAATAACTCCATATGCGTCTATTGCAAAATTTAATCTTTTTATACACCTCTAATTTACAAATTAATAATTTTTTTATGATAATTCTTCACAATTTATTCAGACTTCAACAATATTATTAAATTTAATTTACATACCCACACCTTAACCCATCTTATTTATAAATTAATCATTATATACTACCCTATCTTACCATTATAATTTAATTTTAAATTAACATACACATTAAATTAAAATCAATTATTCTGTTCAAATTCACATCACACATTCCATTTATTAAAAAAATAACCTATCTATCCGCGCTCGCTTCCTCTTAAAAAACATAAAAATATAACTTATATACTTAATTATAATCAACATTCCTCAAAAATATCTGATATTTATTATCTCCAAATTTGGTTCTATTTATATAAATTTCACGTATTTCTATCTACTTCATCACATTTAATATTAACCTATAACTGCTTTTCTTAAAATAATAAATGTAAAATAAGTAGATTTCATAACATTTATTATATAACATTTGTTTTTCTGCTTCTTTTATTTTATTTTATTTTTTTTGAATTTTTTTTTTATTTTTTTTTAAGACATTATATTAATAAATATAATAATTAAATTCTCACAGCGCTCCTCCCGCGCTCGCCCTACTCTTCCTTTCCAAATTTCAATCAAAATCCAGCATTAGTCTCTCTCACGCGCGCAATTTAAATTACTTCGAAGTTGATTTGGGTAACAATCGTAAATGTTGGTGGTATGGCGGCGGAGCAGATCTAACTCCATACTACTTATTTAATGAAGATGCTAAACACTTTCATGAGCAGTTAAAATTGGCTTGTGATCAACATAACGAATCGTTTTATCCACGTTTTAAAAAATGGTGTGATGATTATTTCTATCTGACACATCGAGGTAAGTGTTATTTTTTTAAAGTAAATATTTACTGATGCTTGTTACAAACATATCAGTAGTATGATAAGGACTTATCACTAACATTAAGAATTATTTAGAACTGATAATGCGCAACATTGAATTTTGATTTGAGTATTACTTCAGGACTGGTCTGTATCAACGCCTAAACTAATGATAAGGAGTGAATTAATAGTTTAGCACACTGACCATTAAGCTTATCTTAAAAGTCTCATAAACCTTGAATGGTTGGTGTCTGATGAAGTATCGACACAGACTTAGGAAGATCGGTTGGAGTTTCTCAACTTTCGTCACTTACGGTGTAGGCGAAATGTCTGTCTTCCAGCGAATAGAAAATACACTGTATGATAGTTCATGGTATTCTAATTTATGGTTTGGAAATGTGATCTTTAGAAATAAAGGATATTCGTAGGTCACTAGTCAGTCAGTCAGTCAGCTACAACATGGGACCAGGCACATAAATGCATCGGTCCAAGTTGCCGTACCTCATTAGCATGACAAGAAAAACATAAAATCCATAGAAGTAGTCATTTCGATGGTGGTAATATATAAAAGAAAGATTGAATATATGGACATAGTACAGGAAGAAAGATTTAGTACGTAGAAAAGAAGAAATGAAGCGATTTTAATCTCTTAGTTTAAGGGAAGACAGTGAGTGTATACACCTACACCATTGTGATCGATTCTGAGCCATGATCATCATTCTCATGTCTGTCTACATTACTCGGAGTAACGTGTTCTTTGGACTTCTTCTCCAACCATTGGTTACGATAGTCAGGCGGACCACAGACAAGTAGTCTGCATCTACCAACATGGCTCAGACCAGAACTTAGTGACTTCAAGCACTGATGCCACGTTTTGGTTTGCCCGCCCCTAACTTTCTTCCAACCATCTCCAACACCGGTTCGCACTGCACGTCGTGGTAATCGGTGTTCAGGCATACGCAACACGACACGTGACCGGACCATCTCAGTCGATGAAGAGTTGCAATCTCATCAACTGATATAACATCACTACCTAATACCCTGCGCTTCTAGCCTCACTAATACTTACCCGTTGATTCCAGCAGATGCCAGCAATATTTCTAAGGTATCTGTGATCAAATACTTGTAGCTTACAAGTATCTTCAACTCTTAATGGCCACGTTTCGCAACCTTAAAGTAGAACGAAACAAATTGCCACACAATATACTCGTCCTTTTATTAATAGACGGATAACTCGCCTTCGCCATAGGTGACGTAAGTTGGCAAAAACCAAATGAGCTTTCCGAATCCGTGCTGAGATTTCGTCAGACACCAACACATTAGGGCTGATCAGACTTCCAAGATAAGTGAAGTTGTCAACGCGTTCGACTACTTCACTCCCTATCCTTGGTTCATGTGTTGACGCAGACCAGTCCCGGAGCAACCACTTGCATTTAAAAGGGGAGAAACGCATCCCAAAAATTCTGGCATCGTCGCCCAGTGCTACGAAGAGACTCTGCATTTTATCAGCGTCTTCACTAAACGGGACTATATCATCTGCGTATCCTAAGCCGATAGGTGGACCTCCTGATAGGAGATCAATGCCCGAAAATCCAGTCGACGAGAGCGTTATTTCCAGCAGTAGGTCTATGATGAAGTTAAACAAAAATGGAGATAATGGACAGCCTTGACGGATACTACTTGAGGTTGCAAAATCAAATGACAGTTCACCATAAGCTCTGACTGGACTAGTAGTGTTCGAGTAATGAGCCTTCACAAGGTTTATGTACTCCTGATGTACACCCTTCACTGCCACAGAACCTCTCGGTGTACAAGGTCAAATGCTGCTTTTAGATCAAGAAATATCATTGTCGGACGCCGATGAGCTTGCCTGTGCTCTAAAAACTGACGTGACGTATAGTGAATATGTGGTCGATACAAACACGACTAGATCTGAAGCCAGTCTAAGTTTCTCGTGTTTGCAGTTCACGAGTCTTAGTTAGTGTTGTGTCTTGTGGACTGCAGATTAGAGCGAAGCGTATTTATTGATCGGACCAAAGACGCGTAAACACGTAAGAACAACCTAGAGTCCTGATTGGTCCTGCTTCCCTGTCTAGCCCAGCCAGTTGAGTCCAGAACGCAGGTCTCAGCCTCTGAGATATGAATCATTATATTTCAAGCATACTGAGTTTATATACCAATCAAACCGACCACAACGTACCAATAAAATATGAAACGACATTGTACAAGAATTAGCCAGATGTGGCCGTGAATGAGGGAGGTAGCGATTAACAAACAGGGAATAATTCATGAATGGCAAATCGTATAATAATAGTTCATAGGTCAAAATAAAGCTCACAATAAGAGGGACATGAATATGAACAGTTTAGTTACATAACAATTATCCGATAAAAATATAATCATAATATTGGTCCATAAATGCATCCCAAAAATTACCATTACTCGGAATACAACACCTTTCGCGACTGAAACTGAGGCAGATCATGATAATAGTTGCAAATTGGATAATAAAGACACCAGTAACACTGGCTGCGGCGTTTGCAGATGTTACTGAAACTTCATCAGTCCAGTCCCGGGCTGCCAATTTCGGGGAAGCCACTATAGTAAATTTAGGGGAAATAGCACAAAACCCCCGAAACTTCCTCAAACTTTGGGGATTTCCTCAAATTTGGGAGCTTGGGGTGGTATGAGTATTGCCGTGACATATGTGCAATTAAAATGACACGTGTACACCAATCATTCGGAGGAGTAGGATGTATTGTGGAGATAGATGAAACAGTAGTGAGAAAACGAAAATACAACAGGGGACGTAGTATAAAGGAAGATTGGGTAAGTAGCACTTCCGTAAATATACTTGACAGGTACTTGGAATTCATGATCGATCACCGCAAAAGTAACATTTTCAGAGGGTAAGGAACCGGCAATCAAGCACAATAATACCAATTATAAAGGAATACGTGGAGCTGGGCACTACGGTATATACAGATGATTGGAGAGCGTACAAATGACTTCATAGACTTGTGTATGTCCATCGTCCATATGACTCCATAATAGTTGTCCTCTAGAGCCGTGGTACGGTCTTAAAAATTCCTTCAATCTCGACCACACGGCTTCAGTGTTGTTAGTATGAATGCCGGTAGTAGGGTCGACAAAATGGCGTTTATGCACTACGACATGATGGAAATATAATGATTCATATCTCAGAGGCTGAGACTTGCGTTCTGGACTCAACTGGCTGGGCTAGACAGTGAAGCAGGACCAATCAGGACTCTAGGTTGTTCTTACGTGTTTACGCGTCTTTGGTCCGATCAATAAATACGCTTAGCTCTAATCTGCAGTCCACAAGACACAACACTAACTAAGACTCGTGAACTGCAAACACGAGAAACTTAGACTGGCTTCAGATCTAGTCGTGTTTGTATCGACCACATATTCACTGTACGTCACGTCAGTTTTTAGAGCACAGGCATGCTCATCGGCGTCCGACAATGATATTTCTTGATCTAAAAGCAGCATTTGACCTTGTACACCGAGAGGTTCTGTGGCAGTGAAGGGTGTACATCAGGAGTACATAAACCTTGTGAAGGCTCATTACTCGAACACTACTAGTCCAGTCAGAGCTTATGGTGAACTGTCATTTGATTTTGCAACCTCAAGTAGTATCCGTCAAGGCTGTCCATTATCTCCATTTTTGTTTAACTTCATCATAGACCTACTGCTGGAAATAACGCTCTCGTCGACTGGATTTTCGGGCATTGATGATCAGGAGGTCCACCTATCGGCTTAGGATAAGCAGATGATATAGTCCTGTTTAGTGAAGACGCTGATAAAATGCAGAGTCTCTTCGTAGCACTGGGCGACGATGCCAGAATTTTTGGGATGCGTTTCTCCCCTTTTAAATGCAAGTGGTTGCTCCGGGACTGGTCTGCGTCAACACCTGAACTGAGATTAGTGTGTTTAATAGTCGAATGATTACAGTAGGATCGTGTATTTTTGTTTCAGGTACACGGCATGTATCAACCGTAGGTGACTTGGTAGTTCTTTCGAACGAGGTCTTCTGGCGAATTTTACGTAGGCTCAAATGTTTAATCTGGCGCGATGTTTCATTTGACCTGGGATAGTGTTTAGCGCACTAGAGTCGTTGGCTATGGTGACACTTCAGGCCGAAGCAAAAAATGGGTTTTGGTGTTGAAAGTCGATGTGGGAGGAATAATAGGAATTAAAGAGAGAGATTAATTATGAATACAGTAATCTTTAGTGCTCTTAGAGGTATGAAAGAGGTTATCAGTTCCCAGTTGCCCACACCGTGGAAGGGTTCTTCTGGAGTTACTTGTAAACGAAATTGGATTAGAGGTGGTCTTAGTGACCTGAGTGCGAACTTTTTGTGGGTGATTTCCGTATTAGCTCCCTACTTATTGAGACCTTACCGCCGCAGACGGACATCCGTGGTATAAGGTGGGGTGTGCATATCTAGAGTAGACCTTTTCTAACCATCCCCTTCTTGTGGAGTGGCAGCATCGTTGTTATACTGGTTGTCTGAAGGAAACACTTTACTGCCATCACACTTCCGTACAGTCAGCAGTACGACTTCGCCTTCGGATCTTGGGCTTTCTGATTTTAGTCTTACTGGTCTTCAACCGATCTGTCTGGCATGTTAGAACCTTGAGGAACGAATTTTCCTGCCCGTATTGCTCGGTTGCTTCATCGCAATAGGCAAGTCTGACCACCACGTCAAGGTAGCAACAACGGTAGTGTAGGTCACTGGTATTCACTCATAGATATCTACGAGGCATCGCTCTTGTATGTTGGGATCACTAGGCGAGCAATGCTGAGGTTAGATGCGGGCTGGTAGGCAGACATGGTAAATCGGCTGATAAACTTGTGAATCTGGATTGACTAAGGAGTTCGGGTATATATTATGTGTATGCATAACCACTGCCTGCATCAAAACTCGGTGTTTTTTTATGTAGGGGCAGGTTGTAATGTATCTAGAGTTGGTCAAACCAAGACGTGATATCAATCCATGGATACATTGATTGTTGTAGTCGTACAAACTACCTGGTTATGATCCTCGCAATTATCATAACAAATGGTTAGAGATTTTGTATTTGACGTGGATCAGAATCCCTATACTAATATGGTGTGACGACTTAAACCGATGCATGGAAATGTTTCATATTCTACGTTGCTTACGATTGACTGAATAGCTTAGGTTCTAACGAATCCCACCTGTGTTTGAAATAATTGAAACACAGAATGAACAAGTGTTTTACTATGGGTGCACATTATTTTATAAGGATTAAAACAGATATATCCTCTGTATGTGCAAAACAAGATAGTAAATCATACGAATGTCTCTTTTTTCCAATGATCCGACACTCAAACAGCTTCAATAGGAGAAAGGCTTCACCATTCAAGCTAAATAAAAGTGACTATGGATACAAAACGTCTGTATTTATGGTTCATAGTAGATCTTTAACACAGGAGCATAAAGTTGTTTATTAAATTGATAGGTAACCAATAGGGTAATAATAGCCCATAAGAAAAAAATAGTACAAAAGTGTTAACATGTATCTTAAAGGCTATTGGGTCTTCCTTCTTTCTTACCTTGTCAGGTGAGACACGTGGTGTTGGTGGAATATTTTTCGACGATTTAGATGGTACCTCACAAGAAAAAGTATTCAGTTTTGTAAAAGTAAGTGTCTTTTCTTTTAAAAAAAGTTTCCTGAGCATAATCTCTGTTTTTATAGTTTGCATCATGGAATGGCCTCAAGTGTACAACAGTTAAGAACATTAAACAATTGTTTCGTCATGGTATGTGAATTCTCACTAGTGAGGATCCACGATCCCGACGGTTGTCGAACCCAGAACATATCAAGTCTCACGATTAGCGTGCACTCATTAGACTTTTGAACCAGCTTTCACTGGCTTACATGTCTATCTTTATTCATTTCGCAATATTGTCTAATCATCGAATATTATTGATGGGTCCTGGTTTCAACCCCCCACTGATGGCATCAATGGAAACTGCTAAGGATCGCCATACTAGAACGGAATAGTTGCCCAATAACTTTTGATTGTTCAACTAACATTATTCCATGATGTAAACTAAAAACTCCCTACCTTAATATTTACTAATTTTTTCGCCACTCAATTGTATTGATTTTAGGGAAAATCTTTACTGTTGTAGTGCGAATAATTAACTTTGTTGTTAGAAAGAGCGTAAAAGGTTTACTCATATCAATTATTATCATTCAGACTTCAAAATGGATATCTTTTGAATGTGTGTAGACTGTAAATTTTAAGCTTAGTGTAGGTTTTGATGGAGTTTTGTTCTCTGAGCTGCATGGTTTGGTTATAGAGCTTTCATCGTTCTTCTGAACGGCATCATCAGCACAAACTTCAGGTAGAAGTGAAGTGTTCCAATTTCTCCATATATCGCTCACAGCTTGTCCTGTAGACTTCGATGTTAACTGGTTCTTGTTGACCTTAAACCTGTCATTGTTCACTTTTTTGTTTTGGTTGTATCTCCCATTAGTTTGACTTTTGGTCCTAAGTTAGTGCATACTTTTCCTGATTGGTTGATAAATTGGATCGATTTCAATGTGCTTGTTGATTGTTGATTGACCTGAGTGTCAAGCTTCTGAAAATTCTCTGGTGTTTTTGGAATTTCTTCTATGTAAGATTTCCACATTTTTCCAGTCAAATGAGTGTCCGCAGTTGTCCACATGCATTGATTTGTACGCAACACCTATTCCGAAGGTTTTCAGCAATCTCGTTGCAATTTCTGATATACCTTTTATGTATGGTAGGGTAATCTTTTTGTCGATTTCTGTACTTGACTTTTTTTCTGGTGATGTGTTCGGATGGTATTTTTTGATGAAGTTGATTGGATAGCCGTTCTTTCGGAAGACAGTCTTCAGGTATTTCTCTTCA